>JAJQXH010000045.1:0-1200000 GCA_022343465.1 Oscheius sp. G VE-2021
GAATTTTGTTGATTTAATAAAGCATTAAAAACAGCCAAACATCTTTATCTTTTACGAAATATTGCTTACCTCAGCATAGTAGATGAGGCGTGCGATCCTTTGTACTCTCCTTTTATAGCAAAGTGATAGGGCGTCTTCCTTTACGTATTATCCTGTGACAGAACTTTTGATTTCCTGAGCTGGTCTTTTGAGTTGTGGTTCCTGCTCATTTGCATCATTTGGTAATCTGGTTAAACGACGAAACATATATTGCAGCGGCGAAATAGAAGACTATGTCTCATGAACACAAGAAAATCATCAGTGAAAAAAGTAAGGCTCTATCTTTCATAACTTATTGAAAAATGACAAAATGAATAAGTTACCAAAACAAGGATTTGACTGTTGAAAAAGACACCTACTCATAATGAGAGCAAACAAAATAAGCTTCGAAAGGATTTACGTGAACATATTCAATAAATTCTGAAATCGATAAAAAGGTCTTGCATGGAAGAGCAAATGCGCTTTCTTTCAGATGGCGCAAACATAACAAATCCGATAGTTTTATCGAAACATATGCAAAAAGATTTTTTAGTCAAGAACTAGTTTTAGCGTTTGTTTTTTTGTATTTAGATCCATTATTTCGTATTCTTGCGCGTTGGGCCGTATGTCTAGATTTCTATGGAAAAGAATATTATTTGATGATTTCTTAGAGAGCAACATCTTTTCATAAGTATTCATTTCAACAACAACTGTATCAGAATGCTTATACAAATCGGCATTCGATTAAAGATTTGGAATCTTGGAGCGACTTCAATTGTAAACTAAAACGATAGGGTTTTTTTGGGTTAAACTAAATTTAAAAGTTTTACATCTTCCCAACAGATCAACATTGTGCCCATTCCACGCTTTCCGCAATCTCATTGACTTCTGATTACCTTATCTATTGTGAATTTACTCTGCTGGGGTGATAATTTATTATATCTAGTGTGGATTTCGGATTTCCTATCTTACGAACTAAAGGCAATAAAACAAGTGAAAGTGCGATCATTGCAAAAGATAAATACTTTTCATGTGGTTGCCTAAAGTAACATTTAAAAAAAAGGACAGTATTTTCGCATTGCAAATAATTGACAATATTTAGGTGAATACAAAATGATTTAAGTAGTTTTTTTCCCGTACACATATGACTTACGATACACACTGTTTTTACTTAAATTCCTTGTTAAAATAAATTATCTTTTTTGAGTAAAGGTCTTATCGATTCAAAATCGTTTACAACAAGCTTGAAATTTGTGCAACAATATATTTGCCGAGTTAAAGTCATTTTCCACACAATGGTATCTCGCATCTGTAGTAGCACAGTCATGTTAAAACACGCTACCTATAAACATTGATTATTGCAAAATGTCGTAAGTTTCAATAAAACAGTTATTTCAATAGTAACATATGAAAGCGTTACCAAAAGGGACGACCATATCACTGCAAATAAAATTTGCGTGTGTCAACTAAAGAACAATACCGTTTTCTTTAAAAAAATCTTTAAAGGTACAGATAATATTTTGATTTTCCTCAAGTCAAATCAAATAAAAATGAGTGTGTTTGAAAACACAAATTAAAACGTGTTTTCTCATGCGAACTTGTTTGTTAATTTCAATAAAAACAACGTTCATTTCTCCTCATTTGTGATCAATTGCGATGTAAGCTTGTGCCTGTTCATGTAAAAATCCACCAGGTTCACAAATGTTTTATTTTCCCTGCCTTAACAACAACATTCTTATCAAACACAACATCTTCCATGCCTCTTTGCTCAATGTTCACTGTTTTTCCTTATGATTCCGCATTGTTTTATTCTGTCAATTGGGGTGCATTATTGAGTAAGCTTTGTAAAATGATGTTTAAATGGATAATTTTCAGACCCACATTTTTTTCATACCCAAGGGAGAAATTCGTAGATGGAAATGACAGATATTTTCGGGGGCAAGCCATTATTTCACTAAATGTAAAAGTAACTACAACGCAACTGATGGACTTATCAAATTTATGTGTACGGACGACGTGTTTGTGTGAAAACCTTTCTTAAGGGATGAAGGCAGAGGATGCGGGAACAGCAAATCAGCGGAAAAGGAACACCTAACATAACTATCGATAATTTGGAAAACAATATTTCCTGTTATGTGTATGTGATGAGGTACACAGTTCTTTTTTTCAAATGCAGTGCCCTTTGCTCATCGTATCTTTTTTCCCCTAATTTCAACAATTTGGACAACAAAAGGTTTTAGCTGTAGAACTGCTTGTATAATGAATTGGAAAATTTAACAAAACAAAAATATTTTCAAAGTCAGCCGAATCAGTCATCTCCAAAAGACTTCAATAAATGTCCAAAATTTACTATGGACGTGGCTCCAAAAATAATCATCGTCCTACGGAAATCCACGAGCTAGATGTCACAAACATTACGAGAAGGCGAAACTTTAGAGTTTGTCATCTGGGGACCGAATGTTTCAAATTCGTGAAGTTTTGAATGTTTTCAAATACGCAAAATTATAATAGCGTTATTAAAATGATGGCAAGAGGGGAGTTTCAGAATATCTCTGTGGTCTAACAAGATTACGAATTTTTCAGGAACGTATATAAAGTAGTGAGTTTTATTGAAATAGATAAGTTTGAGTAACTCGTTCAGTAATTCAATTGCAGACGGCAGTAAATATAACACCTGCAAGTGTCAGATTGAAATTGACTTCATTAATTAAAAACAGAGAATCAATTAGATCTAGTAAGGTTCATTTACTCTAAAAGTGAAGAAACTTCAGAGGCTATCTATTTGGAGACGACTACGGTTTCACTGACTACGACTACAAATCCAATTTCGCAGGTACGCCGAAGGGTCTTTCCCTCATTGTTAAAATTATTATTGTTCCTTCTTTTTGCTGTTCTGGGTTGCATCTTGGTTAGGCTTCACTATTACTGCAGTTGTGCGCTATAAAATACAACCAAAGTTTTCAGTTTTGTGTAAGCTTCAGTTTTCTAATTTGGGGTAAAGTTAATTTTAACTAACCAATTTTAATGAAATCATGATCATTCGAGAGCGGTTTGAAACATAAGACACGATTAATGTTTGAAAGAAAATTCGAAAAAGAGAAGTGGATTCATTTGCTTCTAATGCTTTGTGTTAGATCTGGTTCAAAAAAACAAGAAAAGCGTTTAGATCTCATTCAAAGGACGATTTGTTATTCTGCATGTACTTCTCAAACCAGATGATCTGGTCGATGTTTGTGTGGTAAGATAGATTATCCTAGATAGTAAATTAGCATGTTTAGATAGATCGAGGTCATTTTGGCGTTGTTCACAGTCGCAAATGGAAAATCAACATGGAAGTGCATATTTCGTGGCCAAGATAGGTTTGAACCGTTTTCCAAGTTTTGAATTCAAACTGTGTGGTATTGCGTCCGAGGCTTCCAATGACATTGATGAATCTCGACGAAAGTTGGACACTTTGAAAAAATTCCACCTCATCCAAATAAAATTTCGCTTCTTGCAGCGGTAAGAAATGAGTAACTAAGAAATTTTAGTGTTGAACTTAACCTAATTCTAGAGTGGAGTGGTATACACAGTTACGGGAATAGTGACACTTCTTTAAAGAAAGGAACTACACAAAATTCGAAAAGAAGTAGTGGAAAACAAAAAAGGTTGGGTTAGCCGGCGAATTTCCCTGAACTTAGAAAATTTTTTAAAAAAACAACAAAAATTACAAATTCATTTTAGTTTTTTGCCAAGCAACATATTTCATCTCCATTCTATATGTAATTTTAGATTTTCAGTCTAAGTTGTCCACGAAAACTTTTCCCCGTAAATTTCTTTTTTCACAAACCATTTGCAATGTTATAATGAAACAATAATATGAGGCAGAAAATTGTAGACCTAACGATAGACACAATTGTAGACCCAAAACATTATTTGACTCTAGCAACTGTAATCGTTTTTCAGATAAAAAACGAGTAACGTCGTCAAGAGCAAATCGATAAAAAGGCGGCAGATTCAGTCTGTTTTCCTTCTCTTCAAATCCGCCGTGGTAAAATATCTCCATACCAGAAGAGAACATTTTGGCGCTTGTGTCCACCGACATCTCGTTGCCCGTAACGTTTTGGTCAAAGACGGGATTCCTAAATTTCAATCTTTCCTGACATGTGACGGATCTCTACTATTTGTATGAAAACAACATAACATTTAACAAATGAGATTTAGTATTTTCTGGAGGACGAGTACCAGCAGTTTGTTATGGACCGGAGTTTTGATGGTTTTCGAGATTATGATCAAACTATTTGCGGAGACAGCAGGGTTAGTAACCATAGATTTTTTTTAAATATTAAAAATTTAGTATTCAATCAGTGAGTGATGTCTGAGCTTTGGAATTCTTTTGTATGAAATGTTTTCTTTTGGAGAAGATCCAATGAATGCGTATAGATCAGCAGGGCGCAAATCCACAATCTTTCACAGTATCTCCTCAATTTCTTTGAAATTAAACAGACTGATTTATGTTCACATTTCGTCCTGAAATTATGCGTAAGTTTTTTATTGCCAATTTTACGTTAATTACATTTTTGAAATCAAAATTCACAGACTTTTTTGTTCAGGCATGAAGTAATGCAAAACTGTTGGAAATATAGACTCACGACAGACCGACGTTTGTTGAACTAGAGGAAATATTCAATCAACTACTACCAAACTTTTACAATGACAGGGCTTTCGTAAACAACAAAAAAGATTTTTATATATTTTTTTTAGAAAATGGAAGAGTTTAAGGAGAAAGTAGGAAAACGCTGAAATGGAGCAGGCGAAATGGAACGAAATCATTGCGGAGTCTTTCAAGAACTGCGAGAAATGAGGAGGCAGCTGCAATTTCTTCTTCGGGCATTGGAAGCAGAAGGGGTTGATGAATAGAATTTGCAACTGCACAGTCAGATTGAGGTGGTTCTCCACAATGCCAAATATTTACCTTCAGCTTCCCGAGGTTGATTTTGACGAGATTACAATGGATGACGAGAGACTTTGGACTTTTTCAAAATAATTCTCAAACGGTGGTTGCTGACAATGACCAATATTTAAGACCTGATACTAGGAATAAATAAGGCTTTTTAGCAAAATTGATAGATGATGCTTGTTTAAATGATGGCATGATTACTTGTGTATGTTTGATATGTGAACATGGTTTGCTATGTATATAAGCAATTAAAAAATAATAATTAAACAATGTAGAACCAAGAGTATATCCCAAATTGATCTACATAAATTCTGTGTGTTTAATTTCAGTAATTCAATCTGTTTGCCAATAAGCGACATAATTGTTAAAGTTTCGATGCATTTTGTCTTCATTTCCATTGCCAAATTAAACTACAAAATCAATATATAAAAACAGATAATTTATATTTCACAAACTGTGAGTCATTCGTAAGGAAAACATGTCAAGCGTTTTTATCAGCTTTGGGTTGACCAAACAAATTGTTTGCAAAAATGAATTCTCTAGCAAACACATTGTGTTTTGACCGTGATTTTATAAAAAATCAATTTTGTTCAAGATTGTCGTATTTTAATTGTGTTTTTTGTAATTCGTAATTTGCGCTCGGGAAGAAATTTTATGTTCCTTTTGAAAATTCGCATTCTCAATATATAAAGCCAATTGGGGATTCCGTTTTTTCTCACTGCAGATAATAATTGAGCCAGTCACCAAAGGCAGATAATACTGACAACAAATTTTTATCGGTGTCACTTGTTATGTTAATTTCCCGCTTCCGCTGCATTCTTACTTGTTTTCGCTCTTGAAATTGATGCAAGCCATTTGTAAGTTTTCCCACTTATTTGGTCAACTGAAAATTGTTCAGTTGCCGTTGGTAGATCTTCTAATAAAGGAAAAGTTTAGCTTTCAAGATGTTTTTCTATTATCCATTAAACAATTATGTAAAACTTTCCCGCAAGTGTCATAACTAAATGTGCAGATGCATGTCACTTCTAAGGTGTTCGACTTTTTTACGAGTATGTTTTACAAGAAAGTACATGTCGATGTTATATTTACAGGTTGATTGAAGATCAGTGGGTAAATTCGGCTTCCGAAACACGTTGGCACTTATCTTTACACAGAATTGACCAATTATCACACGCGAGAACCATAAAGTGCTGTGAAGAGGCTAGTCGTCTTAAACTTTATCATTAAACTTTGTTTCATATCTGTAAAAAACTTAAAAGAAACATTAAGTCTTTGATTTCAGGCAACTGATACACATGAAAGTAGCCGATGTACTACAAAAACAGTTTTCGCTTCCGACTATCGAAGTATTTCCTCTTTCATTGGCATCTTTCAGCCAAACCCAGACCAATGCCAACAGAAAGATTCGATTCAATTCAAATGTTGGGCTCCTCCACATCCCAACGTGTTTGTTTAAAAGCATTAAATTGAATGAGCTAAAAAACATCTTCTCAGAAAATTAAAGTTGGGCCAAAATAGCGAAACTGTTGAAATGGGAGTAAAATTCACTCACGCTTCTGGTCAACATCTAACTTCAGCAAAAAGAGTTATTTGTTTTTTTGCTCATTGTTCATTTCAGAAAGTTTCGATCGCCAATGGAATTCAACAAGATAATTTCTCTTGCGACTCATCCTAAATGATAGCTTCGTAGGGAGGCGTCAGTTGCTTTGCCTTTGACACAAAGTTGGTTCTTGAAATGCACATATTTAAAGGAAGTTTATGCAATCAATGTGATACTAAATTCAGATAAAATCAATGATTCCCTGCGTATGTGCTTGTTTCCTCTTACTGCAGTTATTTATTCTGTTATTAGCATATTGGAATCAGTGTTATTCGGTACCAAAAGGAATTGTCTTCGAAGAGGAGAATGAGAGTGAGTGTAGAAATTCAAATTTAAATAAGAATACTAACTTGAATTTAGGTGATGAAGATTATATGGGAGTGGTCCATCCAACTACTTTCACGCCAATTTTGATGATTTAGAGTTTATGCGAAGAGGTAACCCAATTTCATCTCTTTAGATAAATAATACCGCTGACAGCTTGGGGAGCGGTACATTTGGAACAGTTGAACCTATATGAAATGGGACTTGAATTAAATTATTCCGGGATGCGGCGTCTACTTAGTTGCTAATAAATGTTAGTATGTTTTCAATAATAGAACAAAACTTTTTATTTGTAAGCTTCCTAACGGTTCGTTGGAACGAAAAACAGTGTATTAATCTGCGATAGAGATCAGTTAAATTTTAAGAGAATACCGTTTCACAACAATGTCGTCGCCTTTCTCGGAGCCGTTCCTTCAGGTAAAAACTTCACTGGAAAGTTAAAATTGTTTAGGGACGGATTTTCTTGTCTTTTAATGGAATGTAGGTGATATCTCTTTGGAAGGTCATCTTATTTTTTGGTGCTCCCAATTAATGTCTGGTGAGGTAGGTTGCTATTTCTATGTTTTAATGCAACGGAAAATTATGCTAATAATATAAAAGAAACTGTTGAAACAAATTGACTTTGAAAAAACCAACAAGCTACACACTATAAAACATAATTTTTTTAAGTTTCTTAAAAACGATTCATTTAACTTTTAAATTTTTTTGTTGAAATTTAAGATAAATATTTTTCGTATGACTACACAATGTAAAGATCGAAAGTCATGGTCTTGGCCTATTCTTTTGTGACCAATCTACCAAAACCCCACTTGTCAGAATTTGGAGCAACATTCTGGCAGTGGCAAAATGTACAGATATCGCTGGAAACTTTCCATATTAGTTTTCATGTTCTAATACCTAAGCTAAGCAAAAATATAGCAAAAAAACTCGACACTCGCTTTTAACAAGTTTTATATTTAATTAATATATTTAAAGATTAAATGGGTTTGATAGAAAATCGACCAACGGTTTTCAATTTTTTTTGTATGTGGGTATGGATCGCAATCCTCACATAATTGTTCTCATAACTTTAAATGTTTTATAACGTACATATGTTGTTTTCTAATATGTTTTCATTCACAGATTTAGCTTTACTGGTCAATCTCTGACGAACTCATTGACGATTTTGTCTGTTACCTCCGGTAAATAAGCAGGGCATATTTCATCTGCAGTCAAAAAAGCGATTATCGTTCATGGAGACCTGGCCTGCCGGACGCTACCACTAAAAGCAAGATTCCTAAAATTGCGTGATTTCGGCCTCTCGCACTATGCCTGGCAAATGAATACTGCTACACGTAAAAAGTTAAAAAAACAGATATTATATATGAAACGAGAGAAAGCAAAAACGGAAGAAGAAAATAATCACACTGCGGTTTGTTTATGCACTGCAGAAAGTCTTAAACAACTTAGGGTGTGCTGTTCTACTAGCCTTTTCTTTTTATTAGTTTTAGTTTACTAAAAGTCTGATGTGTGGTCGTTTGGAGTTCTTTATTCGAACTGTTTTCTTTTGGAGAACAGCCAAGAACTGCATATACCAGCTATAATATAACCACTGTGGGTGAGCTAATACGGTTTCTAGAAGGAGAAAGTCCCAACAGATTACCAAAACCTTTCCATTGTCCCAAAGAAATGTGAGGATCAGTTTCACTCAAAATGTAATACGTTCAGCTATGAAATCATGAAAGCTTGTTGGAACGAAAATCATCATTTGCGTCCGTTTCGATTATCTTGAAGCCGAGCTCAACGGCTTGTTAAATTATGATGACGAGGTTGTTTTCTTCATTCATGCAGTGCAAATTGTTTTTTAGAACCTTAAAGAACTGAACAATCATTAGGAAAACTTGCAAAGGAACAACTACAATGGCGATTGATTATTGAAACGATTGAGTCAAATTTAAGCTTTTTTTTGAATGTTTATTAAGTGTATCATTTCACGGTGGTGGTGCAAAAGCCATTTCATGCCCGCAACACTCCATTCCAAACAAATTTTGCCCTTTTCCTGGTTTTGAAGTAAATGATGCTACAACCCAATCGAAAGAGTTATAACCCATACAAATCTCAAATCTAACGATGAAAGTGTTCTTTGGATATACATGGTGTCTGATTTTTGAATAAACATTTTTGTCTTGAGTCATGCGTAAAATAGTAGAAATGCTTCAATGTGATCGATTTCTACTCTGTTTGTTCTCCCGAACAAATCTGTTTAGCTGCAAGTGGTGTTTCCATGTTTTAGTTGCCGTTGTGCTCATTAAATGAAAACATCAATACTTTGTTCGCTGCATTGTTAATAAAACCGTTTATTAATTGTGATCGTTAATTTCATTCATCGTTTGCGGCTTCGATAAAAATGTGAAAAGGGGATTTTGATCACGCGTTTTTTTCTACTCCCTTGATAGCATTAATATTTCTTATCATACTTGTAAACACATAAATGAATATTTAGAGTCTAAAAGTTTGCCTTTCATATCAGATTGGTTCAAATGTGCTCTTCCATATGACTTCTTTTATTGATTCTGTTACGTAAAATCTTCGTTAACGACACTGTAATTGAGCAAAATAACATACAGAAAAACGTTCAGACACCTCTTCGGCTCTTCACAATTTTTGCCCCAAGCGAAAATTTGTCTACAACAATGTTTGCTACTACATAACGTCTGCCGCGCAGGGCGCCTGAAGTCTTCATAGAACAAAGTGTTGATTTGAAACATTTTTTGTAATATTTTGTGCAAACGATATCGAATTTTTTAGAGATTTGTTCAAAAATGTATCAAATTTGTTAAAAGAAAACATATAAATTTGAGAAACCTTTTCATTTCAAGTTCGGAAAGACCACATGAGATATGAAATAATGGACAAATAAATCCGACATTAACTTATAATACAAAATTGTTTGTCAAATATTTTTTTTCAGCGATACTTAAGTTATGGGCAGATACCGCTGTGAATTGAATTTTCAAAACAGAGTGAGTGGGCCATGGAGAAATAGGAAGAAATTGTGGCGAAAATTGTAAGTTAACAAACAAGTCAGAATAATTTTTTTAAAAAAAAAGGACGCAGCTAGGCTATAGATAAATGCATGGCACCATTAAATTTTAAGTTGCCGATTTAAAATTCAAAAAATCGAAGCAAATTAAAATTACAATAGGCAATCTGTAAGTTTGAATGACTTTTTATTTTTTCCATCATTTTGTTTCCGAAGTCACTTAGTCCCCTATAGCTCTCGGCGGGGACTAATAGGGTGATTCACGGTCACGTATGCGTAAAATTTAAAAAAATTTAAAAATGGGCACTTTACCCGACTATAGTGAACGGATGTAGAAACTGTTCGCAATAGTTGGTTCAAGTAGCACACGTCATAAATATGTGCCCTGGGATGCCGAGATGCCAATATCGTTGCCAACCACCTGCCGATCCCGTTGATGTCATTATCATTGCCACTTTCTCCAATCCTGTAGGTGTATTCATTGATTCTTCCTCTTTCTTTTTCCTCTTGCTACAACCATTTTATAACCCTCTGTTATCACCTTGCGCGCAGCTCCAAAATCTCCGCCCTCCCACAGAGCCCTCCATCCCCTAGCCATGCGGCGGCGTGGTAATTTCTCTCTTTTACAGTTTGTATTCCAATTCCCGATCTCCGCCTCATCTTGTTCTCTTTCCCTTGCCTGTGAAATAAACAATGTTTTTTTCATTTGGGATCGGCTTAGGCTTAGGCTTAGGCTTAGGCTTAGGCTTAGGCTTAGGCTTAGGCTTAGGCCAGGCTTAGGCTTAGGCTGGCTTAGGCTTAGGCTTAGGCTTAGGCTTAGGCTTAGGCTTAGGCTTAGGCTTAGGCTTAGGCTTAGGCTTAGGATGAGGCTTAGTCTTTTTCTTTGGCGAAGGCTTAGGCTTAGGCTTAGGCTTAGGCTTAGGCTTAGGCTTAGGCTTAGGCTTAGGCTTAGGCTTAGGCTTAGGCTTAGGCCAGCGCTTAGAAATAGGCTTAAATAGAAGTTTTGTGTTTGTGTTTTGGCTTAGGGCTTGTATTTTTCAGGCTTAGGCTTAGGCTTGTGCTTTATATTTAGGTTTATATTTATTTTATAAGGGCTTATATTTAGAATTTAGGCTTAGAAGTTTAAATTTTTTTCTAGTGCTTGTAGGCTTAGGCTTGAGGTTTGTAGGCTTGTAGCTTTAGGCTTAGGCCAGTGTTTGCTAGGTTTAGGCTTCGACTAGGGCTTAGTGCTTGTAGGTTTAGGCTTAGGTTTAGGCTTAGGCTTAGGCTTGAGGCTTGTGCTTGGAGAGTTTAGGCTTAGGCTAGGCTTAGGCTTAGGCTTAGGCTTAGGCTTCGGCTTAGGTTTAGCGCGTTTAGGTTTTAGGCGTTTTGTTTTTTGTAGGCTTAGGCTTAGGTTTAGGCTTAGGCTTAGGTTTAGGTTTAGGTTTAGAGCTTAGGTTTAGGCTTGTGGTTCTAGGCTTAGGGTTTAGGCTTTATTTAGGTTTATTTAGGTTTAGGCTTAGAATTTGATTAGAGAAAAATATATATATTTTGTCTAAAGGCTTGTTTGTAGGTTTTATTTGAGGTTTAGTTTTTAGAGTTTAGGTTTATTTAGGCTTAGGTTTTGAGTTTAGGCTTAGGCTTGTAGGCTTGTAGGTTTTCTAGGCTTGTGGCTTAGGGCTTAGGTTTAGGTTTAGGCTTAGGTTTAGGCTTAGTTATTTATATTTTGAGGTTTTAGGCTTAGGCTTAGGCTTGTAGGCTTAGCTTTAGGTTTAGGCTTCATTTAGGCTTTCAGGTTTAGGTTTATTTAGGTTTAGCCGCTTAGGCTTAGGCTTAGGCTTGTGTTTAGGTTTAGGCTTAAGCTTTAGGTTTCAGGTTTAGGCTTCAGGTTTAGGTTTGTGTTTAGGTTTAGGCTTGTGGTTTGTGTTTAAGGCTTTGTTTTAGGCTTAGCTGCTTATTTATTTGTATTTTCTAGGTTTAGGCTTAGGTTTAGTTTGTTTGTATTTGTGTTTGTATTTAGTTTGTAGCTTAGTTTGTGGGCTTGTGTTTATTTAGGCTTAGGCTTAGCTTAGGTTTGTGTTTAGGCTTTAGGTCTGTGGGCTTAGGCTTAGGCTTGTGCTTAGGTTTAGGCTTAGGTTTAGGCTTAGGTTTAGGCTTGTAGGTTTAGGTTTGAGCTTGTAGCTTAGGTTTAAAAATTTAGGCTTCTGCCTTGTTTAGCTTGTGTTTTCCAGGCTTAGGCTTAGGCTTAGGCTTGTAAATTTGAGTTTGAGCTTAGGCTTGAGGTTTAGGCTTGCTTAGTTTAGGTTTGGTAGTTTAAATAGTTTAGTTAGTTTGTGTTTGTATTTAGTTTATTTATGCTTGTGAAATTACTAGGGGCTTGTGCTTGTGTTTGTGTTTGTGTTTTTCAGTTTGTATTTAGTTTAGCTTAGGCTTAGGCTTAGGCTTTTAGTTTGAAGTTTAGTTAGGCTTAGCTAGCTTAGGTTTAGGCTTAGGCTTGGGCTTAGGCTTAGTTTTGAGTTTAGGTTTAGGCTTAGGCTTAGGCTTGAGGCTTATAGGCTTTAGTTTATTTAGGCTTAGTTTAGGCTTGTAGTTGCTTATAGGTTGTAGTTTAGGTTTAGGCTTAGGCTTTAGGCTTAGGCTTGGCTTAAGTTTGAGCTTGTAAATTTAGGTTTTTTTAAATTTTCTAGGTTTAGGTTTAGGTTTAGGTTTCAGGCTTAGGCTTAGGGAATTTAAATTATTTTTTAAGGCCCTTTGGAAATGTTTCGCGATATTTATCGGGAGTAAATAGAATTGAATTCGAATTTTGCAAACTTTAGAATTCAGTACAATAACCCATCTTCTCTGTCGCGGCATCTGAAGGCCCATTCTGTGTTGTTGTCTTTTTTCAAACACTTTTTATGTTTACATACGTCAATGAGTAGGTTTTGAAAGCCGTGATTTTCAGAGCGGAAAATTCTTCTTGGACTCTTTCTTTGTTTCTCTTCTCTCACTTCTATGCTTCGTCTTCTCCTCTTGATCCTTTCTTCCTTCCCTTTTCTGTTCTTCTCTTCTACATGACCGGTTATCTGTTTCCTCATCTTGTCTTCCGCCTTCGACTCTCTAAATCTCTCTCTCTCTCCTTATCTTCCGCATTAGATCTATCTTCTTGTTTGTCATCTAGTTATCTTTCTTTCCATTTCTTTTAGCTTAGCCATTTATGATAGCCTGAGCCACGTGTGATATCTCGAAATTTTTCCTGAGATGGTTCATCGATTGCTAAACCAGTATCTCAATTGTTTTATTTTTGAATAGTTCATTTTGATATATAAATATTATTATCTTGTTTTATTAACCTCGATTTCCGAATTTTTTTTTGAAGACTTGAAACATTATTGTTTGCTAACTATTTGGGTTACGGCATTCGGCCATATACAGGTGGGTAGATCAGCGCGCCGGGTTATGGTGGCTCAGGTCCCAACAAAAGGGTTTTTCTGAAAATATAGCACATTTTACACTTTATACATTTTCTTATAATACGAAATGATGACCTGTTTCAAAACAAGAAATAAACGCGAAAACACTTTGACTGCACGACATGTTCAAGTGATGCCCATTTTTGGAACTTTTTCACTGTTTTATTCGCTCAATAAAAATATGATGACGTTTAACTTTACAAAACCATCCTTCTGGAATTTACCTTTTTATTGAGCGAATAAAACAGTGAAAAAGTTCCAAAAAATGGGCACTCACTTGAACATGTCGTGCAGTCAAAGTGTTTTCAAAGCGTTTTCTTTCTTGTTTTGAAACAGGTCATCATTTCGTATTATGGGAGAAAAATGTATAAAGTGTAAAATTATGTCTGTAACAGAAAAACCCTTTGTTGGGCCTGGGCCACCTGTAACTGGCGCAGATATGCCCACCTGCTTGACCCGGATACCGTAACCCAATCGAGTTTGCACCCTGAACTTGAAATGACGTTTTCCGTAAATTGATTTACAAAAGAATTGGAGAGAATCGAGGTAAAACAAGATAATAATATTTATATATCAAAATGAACTGTTCGAAACAAAGTGCTAATTGGGCAATTAGAGGCACACTTAGCAATCGATGACAGGCCATCTCGGGAAAGGTGCAGGTGTCACACGTGGCTCGAGTATCATAGAATGAAGCTATGGGTAAAAGAGAAATGGAGAAAAGTGAGGCTTGGATATAGGCACAGAAAGATAGATGCAATGAGAGATAGAGAGAGAGAGAGAGAGAGAGAGAGAGAGAGAGAGAGAGAGATTTAGAAAGTCAGAGAGACGGGAGGGGCAAAGATGAGGAGAGAGACAGATAGCCAGTCATGTAGAGAAAATGGAAGAGAAAGACTGAGATAGACAGAAAAAGGGAGAGAGGGGGTAGAGAAAGAGATAAGAGAGAGAGAGAGACAGAGAGAAACATAAGAGAGAAAGATAGAGAAAGAGAAACAAAAGAAAGAGAGAGAGAGACAAGAGAGAGAGAGAGACGTAAAGAAAAATTTCAAATGAACATAATTGTTCTTTTATCGTGCCGAAAGCCATCTATTTTGCGTATCCGTTCCCGTAATCCGAGAAGCCCGGTGCCACTGGCACCCTCTCAATTAGGCGGTCGCAGCCATATGGCCCTTAGGCCGTACCATGTCAGCTTTTGAGTCCGCTCTCCAGGTGAAGGCTTGTGGCTCTCCGGGAATGTTTCAGTTCAATCCAGCTTGGAGGATTTTCAGGCCGTCAATCCGTCTTTTGCTCAAGCCTAAGCCTAAGCCTAAGCCTAAGCCTAAGCCTAAGCCTAAGCCTAAGCCTAAGCCTAAGCCTAAGCCTAAGCCTAAGCCTAAGCCTAAGCCTAAGCCTAAGCCTAAGCCTAAGCCTAAGCCTAAGCCTAAGCCTAAGCCTAAGCCTAAGCCTAAGCCTAAGCCTAAGCCTAAGCCTAAGCCTAAGCCTAAGCCTAAGCCTAAGCCTAAGCCTAAGCCTAAGCCTAAGCCTAAGCCTAAGCCTAAGCCTAAGCCTAAGCCTAAGCCTAAGCCTAAGCCTAAGCCTAAGCCTAAGCCTAAGCCTAAGCCTAAGCCTAAGCCTAAGCCTAAGCCTAAGCCTAAGCCTAAGCCTAAGCCTAAGCCTAAGCCTAAGCCTAAGCTATAGCCTAAGCCTAAGCCTAAGCCTAAGCCTAAGCCTAAGCCTAAGCCTAAGCCTAAGCCTAAGCCTAAGCCTAAGCCTAAGCCTAAGCCTAAGCCTAAGCCTAAGCCTAAGCCTAAGCCTAAGCCTAAGCCTAAGCCTAAGCCTAAGCCTAAGCCTAAGCCTAAGCCTAAGCCTAAGCCTAAGCCTAAGCCTAAGCCTAAGCCTAAGCCTAAGCCTAAGCCTAAGCCTAAGCCTAAGCCTAAGCCTAAGCCTAAGCCTAAGCCTAAGCCTAAGCCTAAGCCTAAGCCTAAGCCTAAGCCTAAGCCTAAGCCTAAGCCTAAGCCTAAGCCTAAGCCTAAGCCTAAGCCTAAGCCTAAGCCTAAGCCTAAGCCTAAGCCTAAGCCTAAGCCTAAGCCTAAGCCTAAGCCTAAGCCTAAGCCTAAGCCTAAGCCTAAGCCTAAGCCTAAGCCTAAGCCTAAGCCTAAGCCTAAGCCTAAGCCTAAGCCTAAGCCTAAGCCTAAGCCTAAGCCTAAGCCTAAGCCTAAGCCTAAGCCTAAGCCTAAGCCTAAGCCTAAGCCTAAGCCTAAGCCTAAGCCTAAGCCTAAGCCTAAGCCTAAGCCTAAGCCTAAGCCTAAGCCTAAGCCTAAGCCTAAGCCTAAGCCTAAGCCAGCAAGCCTACGCAAGCCTAAGCCTAAGCCTAAGCCTAAGCCTAAGCCTAAGCCTAAGCCTAAGCCTAAGCCTAAGCCTAAGCCTAAGCCTAAGCCTAAGCCTAAGCCTAAGCCTAAGCCTAAGCCTAAGCCTAAGCCTAAGCCTAAGCCTAAGCCTAAGCCTAAGCCTAAGCCTAAGCCTAAGCCTAAGCCTAAGCCTAAGCCTAAGCCTAAGCCTAAGCCTAAGCCTAAGCCTAAGCCTAAGCCTAAGCCTAAGCCTAAGCCTAAGCCTAAGCCTAAGCCTAAGCCTAAGCCTAAGCCTAAGCCTAAGCCTAAGCCTAAGCCTAAGCCTAAGCCTAAGCCTAAGCCTAAGCCTAAGCCTAAGCCTAAGCCTAAGCCTAAGCCTAAGCCTAAGCCTAAGCCTAAGCCTAAGCCTAAGCCTAAGCCTAAGCCTAAGCCTAAGCCTAAGCCTAAGCCTAAGCCTAAGCCTAAGCCTAAGCCTAAGCCTAAGCCTAAGCCTAAGCCTAAGCCTAAGCCTAAGCCTAAGCCTAAGCCTAAGCCTAAGCCTAAGCCTAAGCCTAAGCCTAAGCCTAAGCCTAAGCCTAAGCCTAAGCCTAAGCCTAAGCCTAAGCCTAAGCCTAAGCCTAAGCCTAAGCCTAAGCCTAAGCCTAAGCCTAAGCCTAAGCCTAAGCCTAAGCCTAAGCCTAAGCCTAAGCCTAAGCCTAAGCCTAAGCCTAAGCCTAAGCCTAAGCCTAAGCCTAAGCCTAAGCCTAAGCCTAAGCCTAAGCCTAAGCCTAAGCCTAAGCCTAAGCCTAAGCCTAAGCCTAAGCCTAAGCCTAAGCCTAAGCCTAAGCCTAAGCCTAAGCCTAAGCCTAAGCCTAAGCCTAAGCCTAAGCCTAAGCCTAAGCCTAAGCCTAAGCCTAAGCCTAAGCCTAAGCCTAAGCCTAAGCCTAAGCCTAAGCCTAAGCCTAAGCCTAAGCCTAAGCCTAAGCCTAAGCCTAAGCCTAAGCCTAAGCCTAAGCCTAAGCCTAAGCCTAAGCCTAAGCCTAAGCCTAAGCCTAAGCCTAAGCCTAAGCCTAAGCCTAAGCCTAAGCCTAAGCCTAAGCCTAAGCCTAAGCCTAAGCCTAAGCCTAAGCCTAAGCCTAAGCCTAAGCCTAAGCCTAAGCCTAAGCCTAAGCCTAAGCCTAAGCCTAAGCCTAAGCCTAAGCCGATCCCAAATAGAAAAAAAACATTGTTTATTTCACAGGCAAAGGGGAAGAGAACAAGATGAGGCGGAGATCGGGAATTGGAATACAAACTGCAAAAGAGAGAAATTACCACGCCGCCGCATAGCTAGGGGATGGAGGGCTCTGTGGGAGGGCGGAGATTTTGGGCTGCGCGCAGAATGATAACAGAGGGTTATAAAATGGTTGGCAAGAGGAAAAAGAAAGAGGAAGAATCAATGAATACACCTACAGGATTGGAGAAAGTGGCAATAGTAATGACATCAACGGGATCGGCAGGTGGTTGGCGGCGATGTTGGCGTCTCGGCTTCACAGGGCACGTATTTATGACGTGTGCTACTTGAACCAACTATTGCGAACAGTTTCTACATCCGTTCACTATAGTCGGGTAAAGTATACATTTTAAATTTTTTTAAATTTTTGCATACGTGACCGTGAATCACCCTATTAGTCCCCCGCCGAGAGCTATAGGGACTAAAGGTAACTTCGGAAACAAAATGATGGAAAAAATAAAAAGTCATTCAAACTTACAGATTGCCTATTGTAATTTTTGTTTGCTTCAGATTTTTTTGAATTTTAAATCGACAACTTAAATTTAATGGTGCCATGCATTTATCTATAGCCTAGCTGCGTCCTTTTTTTTTAAAATTATTCTGACTGTTTGTTAACTTACAATTTTCACTTACAATTTCTTCCTATTTCTCCATGGCCCACTCACTGCCTTTGAAAATTCAATTCACAGCGGTATCTGCCCATAACTTAATTGTCGCTGAAAAAAAATATTTGACAAACAATTTTGTATTATAAGTTAATGTCCGGATTTATTTGTCCATTATTTCATATCTCATTGGTCTTTCCGAACTTGAAATGAAAGGTTTCTGAAATTTATATATTTTTCTTTTAACAATTTTGATACATTTTTGGACAAATCTCTAAAAATTCGATATCGTTTGCACAAAATGTACAAAAAATGTTTCAAATCAACACTTTGTTCTATGAAGACCAGGCGCCCTGCGCGGAACGTTATGTAGTAGCAAACATTGTTGTAGACAAATTTTCCTTGGGGCTGTAGAGAGAATTTAGAAGGGTGTCTGAACGTTTTCTGTATGTTATTTTGCTCAATTACAGTGTCGTTAACGAAGATTTTACGTAACGAATCAATAAAAGAAGTCATATGGAAGAGCACATTTGAACCAATCTGATATGAAAGGCAAACTTTAGACTCTAAATATTAAAACATGTGTTTAGTGTAATCAATATTAATGCTATCAAGGGATGAAAAAAACGCGTGTCAAATCCTTTCACATTTTTATCGAAGCCGCAAACGATGAATGAAATTAACGATCACAATTAATAAACGGTTTATTAACAATGCAGCGAACAAAGTATTGATGTTTTCATTTAATGAGCACAACGGCAAACATGGAAACACCACTTGCAGCTAAACAGATTGTTGTTCGGGAGAACAAACAGAGCAGAAATCGATCCATTGAAGCATTTCTATATTTTACGCATGACTCAAGACAAAAATGTTTATTCAAAAATCAGACACCATGTATATCCAAAGAACACTCATCGTTAGTTTGGATTTGTATAGGTTGAGCTCTTTCGATTGGGTTGTAGCCATCATTTTGCTTAAAACCGGAAAAGACGAAATTTGTTTGGAATGGAGTGTTGCGGGCATGAATGGCTTTTTGCCCTGCCTGAAATGATACACTTAATAAACATTCAAAAAAAACTTAAATTTAGCTCAATCGTTTCAATAATCAATCGCCATTGTAGTTGTTCCTTTGCAGTTTTCCTAAGCGAGTTGTTCAGTTCTTTAAGTTTCTAAAAAAACAATTTGCACTGCATGAATGAAGAAAACAACCTCGTCATCATAATTTAACAAGCCGTTGAGCTCGGCTTCAAGATAATCGAAATTTGGCCGCAAATGATGATTTTCGTTCCAACAAGCTTTCATGATTTCATAGCTGAACGTATTACATTTTG
This sequence comes from Oscheius sp. G VE-2021, assembly GCA_022343465.1. NCBI lineage: Eukaryota > Metazoa > Nematoda > Chromadorea > Rhabditida > Rhabditidae > Oscheius > Oscheius sp. G VE-2021. The sequence continues at coordinate 18,850 of JAJQXH010000045.1, forward strand.
AGTGAAACTGATCCTCACATTTCTTTGGGACAATGGAAAGGTTTTGGTAATCTGTTGGGACTTTCTCCTTCTAGAAACCGTATTAGCTCACCCACAGTGGTTATATTATAGCTGGTATATGCAGTTCTTGGCTGTTCTCCAAAAGAAAACAGTTCGAATAAAAGAACTCCAAACGACCACACATCAGACTTTTTAGTAAACTAAAACTAATAAAAGAAAAGGCTAGTAGAACAGCACACCCTAAGTTGTTTAAGACTTTCTGGTGCATAAACAAACCACGGTTTCATATTTTCTTCTTCCGTTTTTGCTTTCTCTCTGAATTTCATATAATATCTGTTTTTTTAACTTTACGTGTAGTAGTATTCATTTGCCAGATAGTGCGAGAGGCCGAAATCCGCAATTTTGGGAATCTTGCTTTTAGTGAGCAGCACATTCCGGCAGGCCAGGTCTCCATGAACGATATCGCTTTTTGACTGAATGAAAGCCATACCCCTGCTTATTTGCAGGGAGTAACAGACAAAATCGTCCAATGAGTTCGTCAGAGATTGACCAGTAAGCTAAATCTGTGAATGAAACGCTGTTAGAAAACAACATATGTACGTTATAAAACATTTAAAGTTATGAGAACAATTATGTGAGGATTGCGATCCATGCCACATGCAAAAAAAAATTGAAAACCGTTGGTCATTTTCTATCAAACCCATTTATCTAAATATATTAATTAAATATAAAACTTGTTAAAAGCGAGTGTCGAGTTTTTTTTGCTATATTTTTGCTAGCTTAGGTAGTAGAACATGAAAACTAATATGGAAAGTTTCCAGCGTCTGTACATTTTGCCTGCCAGAATGTTGCTCCAAATTCTGACAAGTGGGGTTTTGGTAGATTGGTCTGCAAAAAGAATAGGCCAAGACCGTGACTTTCGATATTTTGCATTTTGTAGTGTACGAAAATATTTGTCTTAAATTTCAACAAAAAAAATTTAAAAGTTAAATGAATCGTTTTTGAAACTTAAAAAAATTATGTTTATAGTGTGTAGCTTGTTGGTTTTTCAAAGTCAATTTGTTTCAACAGTTTCTTTTTTATATTATTAGCATAATTTTCCGTTGCATTAAAACATAGAAATAGCAACCTACCTCACCAGACATTAATTGGGAGCGCAAAATGTTAAGATGACCTTCCAAAGAGATATCACACCATTCCATTAAAAGACAAGAAAATCCGTCCCTAAACAATTTTAACTTTCCAGTGAGTTTTACCCTGAAGGAACAGCTCCGAGAAAGGCGACGACATTGTTGTGAAACGGTATTCTCTTAAAAATTTGCTGTTCTCTTCGCAGATTAATACACTGTTTTTCGTTCCAACGAACCGTTAGGCCTAAATAAAAGTTTGTTCTATTATTGAAAACATACTAACATTTATTGGCAACTAAGTGAACGCCGCATCCCGGAATAATTTTATTTAAGTCCCATTTATATAGGTTAACTGTTCCAAATGTACCGCTCCCAAGCTGTATTATTATTTATCTAAAGAGATAAATTGGGTTACCTCTTCGCAAAACTCTAAATCATCAAAATTGGCGTGAATGTAGTTGGATGGACCACTCATATAATCTTCATCACTAAATTCAAGTTAGTGGTCTTATTTAAATTTGAATTCTTGCCTCATCTCATTCCTCTTCGAGAACAATTCCTTGCGGTACCGAACAACACTGATTCCAATAGCTAATAACAGAATAATAACTGCAGTAAGAGAAACAAGCACAACGCAGGGAATCGTTATTTTATCTGAATTTAGTATCACATTGATTGCATACTTCCTTTAAATATTGCATTTCAAGAACCAACTTTGTGTCAAAGGCAAAGCAACTTTAGCCTCCCCTACGAAGCTATCATTTAGGATGAGGTCGCAAGAGAAATTATCTTGTTGAATTCCATTGGCAGTCAAACTTCTGAAATGAACAATAGGCAAAAAAACAAAACTCTTTCTACAGAATTAGCCAGTGACCAGAAGCATTGGTGAATTTTACTCCCATTTCAACAGTTTCGCTATTTTTGGCCAGCTTTAATTTTCTGAAAGATGTTTTTTATCATTCAATTTAATGCTTTTAAACAAACACGTTGGGATGTGGAGGAGCCCAACATTTGAATTGAATCAGATCTGCTTCTGTTGCATTGGTCTGGGTTTTGGCTGAAGATGCCAATGAAAGAGGAAATACTTCGATAGTCGGAGCGGGGGAAACTGTTTTTGTAGTACATCGGCTACTTTCATGTGTATCAATTGCCTGAAATCAAAGACTTAATGTTTTTTTTAAGTTTTTTTACGAATAAAACAAGGTTTAATGATAAAGTTTAAGACGACTAGCCTCTTCACAGCACTTTATGGTTCTCGCGTGTGATAATTGGTCAATTCTGTGTAAAAGAAAAGTGCCAACGTGTTCGGAAGCAAGAATTACCCACTGATCTTCAATCAACCTGTAAATATAACATCGACATGTACTTTCTTGTAAAACATACTCGTAAAGTCGAACACCTAAGTGACATGCATCACATTTAGTTATGACACTTGCACAAGAAAGTTTCACATAATTGTTTAATGGATAATAGAAAACATCTTGAAATTTAAACTTTTCCTTTGGTAGAAGATCTACCAACGGCCTGAACAATTTTCAGTTGACCAAATAAGTGGGAAAACTTACAAATGGCCTGCATCAATTTCAAAACTGAAAATAAGTAAGAATGCAGCGGAAGCGGGAAACAACATAACAAGTGACACCGATAAAAATTTGTTGTCGGTATTATCTGCCTTTAATTATTTGCTCAATTATTATCTGCAGTGAGAAAAAACGGAATCCCCAATTGGCTTTATATGTGGAGAATGCGAATTTTCAAAAGGAACATAAAATTTCTTCCCGAACGCAAATTACAGATTACAAAAAACACAATTAAAATACGACAATCTTGAACAAAATTGATTTTTTATAAAATCACGGTCAAACCTGTGTTTGCTAGGGAATTCATTTTGCAAACGGTTTGTTTGGTCAACCAAAGCTGATAAAAACCACTTGTTTATGTTTTCCTTACAGATGACTCACAGTTTGTGAAATATAAATTATCTGTTTTTATATATTGATTTTGTAGTTTAATTTGGCAATGGGATGAAGACAAAATGCGTCGAAACTTTGGCACAATTATGTCGCTTATTTCAAGCAAACAGATTGAATTACTGAAGTAAACACACACAAGATTTGTAAATCAATTTGGGAATACTCTTGGTTCTACATTGTTTAATTATTGTTTTTAATTGCTTATATACATAGCAAACCATGTTCACATATCAAACATACACAAGTAATCATACCCTCATTTAAACAAGCATCATCTATCAATTTTACTAAAGCCTTATTTATTCCTAGTATCAGGTCTTAAATATTGGTCATTGTCAGCAACCACCGTTTGAGAATTATTTTGAAAAAGTCCAAAGTCTCTCGTCATCCGTTGTATCTCGTCAAAATCAACCTCGGGAAGCTGAAGGTAAATGTTTGGCATTATTGAGAACCACCTCAATATTTGTACTTGCAGTTCTATTATGTTCATCAGCCCCTTCTGCTTCCAATGCCCGAAGAGAATTTTTAGCTGCCTCCTCATTTCTCGCAGTTCTTGAAAGACTCGCAATGATTTCGTTCCATTTCGCCTGCTCCATTTCAGCGTTTTCTACTTTCTCCTTAAACTCTTCCATTTTCTAAAAAAAATATATAAAATCTTTTTTTTTAATTGTTTAACCCTGTCATTGTAAAAGTTTGGTAGTAGTTGATTGAATGTTTCCTCTAGTTCAACAAACGTCGGTCTGTCGTGAGTCACATATTTCCAACAGTTTTGCATTACTTCATACCTGAACAAAAAAGTCTATGAACTTTGATTTCAAAAATGTAATTAACGTAAAATTGGCACAATGAAGCTTACACCTCTTCAGGGCAAAATGTGGGCCTCGTCAGTCTGTTTTGGGTTTCAAAGAAATTGAGAAGGCTCTGTGGAGATTGTGGATTTGCGCCCTGTGATCTATACGCATTCATTGGATCTTCTCCAAAAGAAAACATTTCATACAAAAGAATTCCAAAGCTCCAGACATCACTCGCAGTTGAATACTAAATTTTTAATATTTAAAAAAATCTATGGTTACTAACCCTGCTGTCTCCACAAATAGTTTGATCATAATCTCGAAAACCATCAAGGCACTCCGGTCCATAACAAACTGCTGGTATAGGTCCTCCAGAAATACTAAATCTCATTTGTTAAATATTATGTTGTTTCATACAAATAGTAGGGATCCGTCACATGTCGGGAAAGACCGAAGTCGGAAATTACAGGAATCCCGTCTTTGATTAAAACGTTACGGGCAGCGAGGTCTCGGTGGACACAAGCGCCAAAATGTTCTCTTCTGGTATGGAGATGTTTCATACCACGGCAGATTTGAAGAGAAAAACAGACTAAATCTGCCACCTTTTCATCGATTTGCTCTTGACGACGTTGCTCGTTTTTTATCTGAAAAACGTTTTAACCTTTAGAGTCAAATAATGTTTTGGGTCTACAATTGTGTCTATCGTTAGGTCTGCAATTTTTCTGCCTCATATTATTGTTTCATTATAACATTGCAAATGGTTTGTGAAAAAAAGAAATTTACGGGGGAAAAGTTTTTCGTGGACAACTTAGACTGAAAATCTAAAATTACATATAGAATGGAGATGAAATATGTTACTTGGCAAAAAACTAAAATGAATTTGTAATTTTTGTTGTTTTTTTTTAAAAATTTTCTAAGTTTCGGGAAATTCGCCGGCTAACCCAACCTTTTTGTTTTCCACTACTTCTTTTCGAATTTTGTGTAGTTCCTTCTTTAAAGAAGTGTCACACAATTCCGTAACAATGCATACCACTCCCCTCCTAAATTAGATTAAGTTCAGCACTAAAATTTCTTAGTTACTCATTTCTTACCGCTGCAAAGAGCGTAAGTACATTTGGATGAGGTGGAATTTTTTTCAAAGTGTCCAACTCTCGTCGAAGTTCATCAATGTCATTGGGACCTCGGTTTCGCAATTCTACACAGTTTGAATTCAAAACTTGGAAAACGGTTCAAACCTTTCTTGGCCACGAAATATACTTCCATGTTGATTTTCCATTTGCATTTGTGAACAACGCCAAAATGACCTCGATCTATCTAAACATGCTAATTTTCTCTTAGGATGTCTATCTTACCACACAAACATCGACCAGATCATCTGGTTTGAGAAGTACATACGGGGATAACAAATCGTCCGCTGAATGAGATCTAAACGCTTTTCTTTGTTTTTTGAACCAGATCTAACACAAAGCATTAGAAGCAAATGAATCCACTACTTCTTTTCGAATTTTCTTTCAAACATTAATCGTTCTATGTTTCAAACCACTCTCGAATGATCATGATTTCATTAAAAAAATTTAGTGAAAATTAACTTTACCCCAAATTAGAAAACTGAAAACTTACCGCAAAACTGAAAACTTTGGTTGTATTTTATAGCACACAACTACAGTAATAGTGAAGCCTAATACAAATACAACCAGAGCAGCAGAACCAATAATAATTTTAACAGTAAGGGAAAGACCCTTCGGTACCACAGGGGGTGGATTTGTAGTCGTAGTCGGTGAAACCGTAGTCGTAGGTTTCAAAATAGATGCCCTCTGAAGTTTCTTCACTTTTAGAGCAAATGAACCTTACCAGATCTAATTGATTCTCTGTTTTTAATTGTGAGTCAATTTCAATCTGACACTTGAAGGTGTTATAATTACTGCCGTCTACAGATGAATTACTGAACGAGTTACTCAAACTTATCTATTTCAATAAAACTCACTACTTTATATACGTTCCTGAAGAATTCGTAATCTTGTTAGACCGCAGAATGTTCACAAACTCCCCTCTTACCATCATTTTAATAACGCTATTGTAATTTTGTATTGAAATGTTCAAAACTCACAGATTTGAAACATTCGGTCCCCAGCAGGTAAACTCTAAAGTTTCTCCTTCTGTAATGTTTGTGACATCTAGCTCGTGGATTTCCGTAGGACGATGAACCCACATTTTTGGAGCCACGTCCATAGTAAATTTTGGACATTTATTGAAGTCTTTTGGAGATGACTGATTCGGTGACTGAAATATTTTTGTTTTTGTTAAATTTTCCAATTCATTCAACAGTTCTACAGCTAAAGCCTTTTGTTGTCCAAATTATTGAAATTAGGGGAAAAAAGATACGATGAGCAAAAGAACTGCGTTTGAAAAAAAGAACTAATGTACCTCATCACAACACATAGCAGGTAATGTGTTTTCCAAATTATCGATAGTTATGTTAGGTGTTCCTTTTCCGCTGATTTGCTGTTCCCATCCTCTACCTTTATCCCTTAAGAAAGGTTTTCACACAAACACGTTAGGTGCATACACATAAATTACGATAAGTCCATCAGTTGCGTTGTAGTTACTTTTGCATTTGAGTGGAAATGACTTGCCCGGTTGAAAATATCTAATGTTTCCATCTACGAATTTCTCCCTTGGGTATGAAAAAGGTGTGGGTCTGAAGGGATATCCATTTAAACATCATTTTACAAAGCTTACTCAATGTGCACCCCAGTTGACAGAATAAAACAATGCGAGATCGTAAGGAAAAACAGTGAACATTGAGCAAAGGAGAACATGGAAGGTGTTGTGTTTGATAAGAATGTTGTTGTTAAGGCGGGGGAAGCAAACATTTGTGAACCTGGTGGATTTTTACACCGAACGGAGGTAAGCTTGCATCGCAATTGATCACAAATGTGAGAAATGAACGTTGTTTTTGTTAATTAGCAAACAAGTTCGCATGAAAACACGTTTCTTGTGTTTTCAAGCACACTCATTTTATTTGATTTGACGAGGAAAATCAAAATATTATCTGCCTTTAAAGGGTTTTTTTTAAAGAAAACGGTATTGTTTGTTTAGTTATTTTTGCACAGAGTTTTTATTTGCAGTATTTTCAGTCATCCCTTTTGGTAACACTTTCATATGTTACTATTGAAATAACTGTTTTATTGTTTTTTGAACTTACGACGTTTTACGAGTATCTGTGTTTATGAACAGCGTATTTCAACATGACTGTGCTACTATGAATGCGGATACCATTGGTGGTAGATGACTAGCTCAGCAAATATATTATTGCACAAGGGGTTCAAGCACTGTTGTAAATAGATTTTGAATCGATAAGACCTTTACTCAAAAAGATAATTTATTTTAACAAGGAATTTAAGTAAAAACAGTGGTATCGTAAGTCATATGTATTTTTGGGAAAAAAACTACTTAAATCATTTTGTATTCACCTAAATATTGTCAATTATTTGCAATGCAGAAATACTATCCTTTTTTTTAAATGTTACTTTAGGCAACCACATGAAAAGTGTTATCTTTTGCAATGATCGCACTTTTCCTTGTTTTATTGCCTTTAGTTCGTAAGATAGGGAAATCCGAAATCACACTAGATATAATAGTATCACCCCAGCAGAGCAAATTCCGCAATAGATAAGGTAATCCGGGATCAATGAGAGTGCGGGAAGCTAGAATGGGCCCTGGTGTTGATCTGTGGGAAGATGTAAAAACTTTAAATTTGGTTTAACCCAAAAAAAACCCTATCGTTTTGGATTACAATTGAAGTCACTCCAAGATGCCAAATGTTTTGTCAGATGCCGATTTGTAAGCATTCTGATACAGTTGTTGTTGAAGTGAATATATGAAAAAGTGTTGCTCTCTAGAAATCATCAAATAATATTCTTTCCATAGAAATGCAAACATACAACCAACGCGCAAGAATTTTGAAATAATGAATCTAAATACAAAAAAACAAACGCTAAAACTAGTTCTTAACTAAAAAATCTTTTTGCATATGTTTCGATAAAACTATCGGATTTATTATGTTTGCGCCATCTGAAAGAAAGCTTTTTATTTGCTCTTCCATGCAAGACACTTTTATCGATTTCAAGGACTATTGAATATGTTCACGTCATCCTTTCGAAGCTTATTTTGTTTGCTCTCATTGTGAGTAGGTGTCTTTTTCAACAGTCAAATCCTTGTTTTGGCAGCTTATTCATTTTTGTCATTTTTCAATAGTTATGAAAGATAGAGTCTTACTTTTTTCACTGATGATTTTCTTGTGTTCATGAGACATAGTGTTCTATTTCGCCGCTACAATATATATTTCGTCGTTTAACCAGATTACCAAATGATGCAACAGAGCAGGAACCACAACTCCAAAGACCAGCTCAGGAAATCAAAAGTTCTTATCACAGGATAGCTACGTAAAGGAGACGCCCTATCACTTTGCTATAAAAGGAGACAGTACAAAGGATCGCACCCCTCATCTACTATGCTGAGGTAAGCAATGTTTCGTAAAGATAAAAATGTTTGGCTGTTTTAAATGCTTTATTAAATCAACAAAATTCCTTCCAAAATTCTTTTCTTTAGGTTTTTCCTTCTTGGGCTCATCGGCTCGGCAGCGGCCACCACTGGTTTCGACGGAATCCAGGTAGTTCAATGGAATTTTTTAAAGAATTTTCAATTCTAGGCGATTTCCACCTCGGGCTTCACTTGTTTGAAAAACGCTGGTCAGAGTTTCTTCATTGCCCGTGTTTGGGAAAGCATTGGAAACTATGACTTCACTGGAATCCAAAACATCAAGAATGCCAGAGCCGGTGGGTTTTAATTCTTTACAACGCTTCTGTGAAAGACAACCAAGAGAAAGAAAGATTAGCAAAATACCTTTCTTTTTTGTAAATGTAATATATACCTCCGCTTGAAGCTGGATGGCAATACGTCGACGGATACATCTTCCCGTGTCTTAAGAGCACTTGTGCTCCTCCTGCCAACCAAGTGAAGGCTACAGTTGACCAACTCCACAGCTCTGGTGCAGTCTACGGCATGCTCTGGCTTGATATCGAAACCCTGGCTGTAAGTGCAAGGCAAAGAAAAACTAATGTATAAATTCTAGTGGTCTTCTGATCAGAACTACAACCGCAACTTCATCAACGCTATGGGTAACGAGCTTGATGTGGGCTCCAATAAAAACCAATCCAAATTTGACTTTTAGGCCCTGAAGGTCAACTGGGGAATCTACACCAACAACAATAACTGGCAGCAGATTGTCGGAATCAACTGGAGCCAGTGGTCTCACAAGGCCCTCTGGTGGGCTAACTACAATGGACATCAGGTACAGAATTGACTAAACCAAACATACTATGTCTTTAGGATTACACCAACTTTGTCCCCTTCGGAGGATGGTCTAAGCCCTCTATCCATCAGTACGCTGGATCTGTCAACGGTCCCTGCGGAGTCAACATGGACCTCAACTGGTACCCTTGAACAAATATCTAATAAACTTATACTACTCATTTTTCTCTAAAAGTAAGTACATTGTTCCTTCAGCATGCAAAATAGAGGGATGATTTTAATATCTTCTCAGGTAATGCGGCATTGCATATGGTGTTAATTGTACTCAAGACAGTTGTAATAAAATAAAAATCATCAATTACTTTTCGTTTAATCAGCACTACAAACAGAAAGAATTTATTAGGAAACTAGACTTTTCCGTTGAAATAAACGTACAATATTCACGAACCGCCACAGTCACATACACTTGCCAATCCACAATGCATAGTTTCAAAATTCGTACTAGGAAAGGACAGACAATTTGTGACTACAGTAAAGCTGCAATGAGAGGTGCCTAGGCGTCGTCTTCGGAGTCGATCAACTGCTTCTGGTCCTTTGATTGGAATGATTTCCGGATCTTGTCAACTTTTCCACGCTGCAATTACATTTTATTTGGCCCGAATGGTATACTTACTGTGTCTTTGAACAGTTTGGTCTTTTTGTCAGACTCATTACCCGTTTCCACTTCTCCGTTGTTTTGGTCTTTCAGTTCCTTTGGGGCTGAACCTTGTCCGAATGGAGACAACTTACGAACAACGGATGACATCTGAAACACATTCATAAATTATAGTTTAATATTGATCGATTAATGGTATGTTTTAGTTGCAAACCACTGTCTATACAATGACCGTCACTCTGTTAAATGTTTCGAAACATTCAAAAGGTTGACATTAAAATGTCATCCGCTGCCTTTGATAGTATCTTTACATTATATTGATGTACTTGTTTCTAAACCGAATGTAACATCAATATTTCAGTAATTCTATGAAGAACGCATTCAACCCACATAAACAGTTTCTCTAAATGGTCCTAAAATGAATTAGGCAAAGTGTGAAATTGTGTCAACATTTAATTTGTACATGGCGGTACTTTGAATTTTTCAATGGTATGTTTTAATTGCATAGCATCTCATCGATTCATTTGGTCAGGTCTCTAGTACAAAAAGATTAAGCTAATTTTTTCTTAAAACCAAAACCTTTTTCGTAATTTTGGCTGAGGGACTCTTCTGCTGCGGGGACTGCAGCTCTTTCTCTCCCGGGCCATCCAGAATTGGTGTCTGAAAAGAAATTCCTTTAAAACATAAATACGTATTATGTATTACAACTTTATTATGTCCTTTATCAATAGGCAAATATGTTTTGCGTCTCACGAACTCTTAGACAAAAACAATATTTAAAATAAATGTAAAACGGGGAACTCTTTGTTTTCTTTGAAAACCAAAAATAGTTTAGGTGGTGCGGGCGGAACATTGATCTTGCCGTAGGCGTTACTTAGTCTTAATTGCTGTGAGAACGTTATTTTGTGGTTTTGACAGGTGAATATGGGTGAAGAGATAAAAAACAATTAATTTTTATATATTTTAGAACTAAAAATAGTTTTCAAAACACACCTCCCGCCATCCTTGCTCAGGAATGACAATGTTTGGGGGGTCGAAGTAGTTGAATTCACTGGTAGTTGCATCAGTCCAACTAGGGTTTTCTGAAACTAAAATCTTTCGTTTTTTAAAAGGCAATGATTACCAAAGTCTCCTACTTCAGCTACCAGACGCTGGCGTTTGTTGGAGAATTCGCTGATCTTGGAGGTGACAGCCCGAGAAATCGAATTCATCGCTAGGCCGCTGCGCGTCTGAAATGACAAGAAATGGAAAACAGAAGCCGACAGAGTGTAAATAGCGGGGATGTCTTTCGGTGAATCAGAGGATGAGTCAGAAAACGACCGGCCACCAGATGTGCGCGGCATTTTTCCGCCAGACAGGTCATAAGATCAGCAAAGTGCATTGCGAGGTCACAAAACCTCTTCGCAAACAGTTTTTTGTCGTCTGGGTATGAGGTAGACAAACGTAGAGTGGAATAGTCAATTACTGAACACGAATGGAGCTTTACAATCCTTTGTAGTTTGCTTTTGATGTTATGTTAGGTAAACTTCATTTTTCAGTTTTCATAGCTACAAAATTACGAATTTATGATTTTGTGGGAAAGTGGATCAAACATCATAATGAAAATATAAATAAAATTTATGGTATTCCTTCAACATCATCATGTTGCTTGCACTGAGTGGATATAAAAGTTTTCCTAGGAACGCCACTTTCGCCGTTTGTTGGGAATCGTAACAACGCATTTATAAAATTACAGCGTTCACGTGTTTTCAGAGGCCGCCGTCGCACGGCGCCATGAACACTACAGAATCGCGGCACATTCAGCAGGAGGAAAACAGGCGCCGACACAATTAGACGATTCTTGTAAATAAAACTCGGCTCTGATCATATGGATGTTTGCAATTAGCGGTTTGTGTCGCGGGGAAATGAGATTGGGTGCGAACACGAAGGATCCGGCCGCAGGTGACATCACAAAGGCCTCGGGGCAAACAATGGGAGGTCCTGGCATTATCAAGTAGCCATTGAGCTTTAGATTGAAACCCACGAGAGCGAATTCTCTATGTACCTCTCATGACTAAAAAAAAGCTAATAAAAGGAAAAGGAATTACTTAATAAGGGCCAAATATAAGTAGCCGATAGGGGAATTTGGCAGAAAACCGAAAATATCCTCTTAACTGTTTTCTGGTGCCAAAAACAAACTGAAACGGAACCAGACAAATAGCATGGCAAAACGGATGACGTCACAATGAGCGCTTCCTATTTGTTACAATCTTTATCAGAAACCGATTGGTCTTGTTTTTGGCTTTCCTGCTTTCTGGAGAGGCCAAGGACCATATGTGTGCTGCCTCGAAGGGTTGACCCACAAAAATTAGAATTTAATCCGTAAAAATCAATGCTTTGTAAAATAAAGGTCTTGAATCGAATTAGTATAACAACTATTGTTTTTTTTCTTTTTTGAAAAACAACTGAACTTTTATATTTCTTAGGTTTTTAAAAGAGAAAATATTGAAGACTGTTTTTGAGGCAGATTTAACTATAGCAGACCTATGTCATAATAACGCTGTGTACAAGAACTGGTCACTAATTTTATTCGTGACAGGTGTGGCAGTCAAACCGGAAAACATGGATAAATTCTCCGTTGAAAGTATAAAGTTGCACTGGTCCTCCCAAGGGAATGTTTTTGCCATCTGTGGTCCTCAGAGCAATCTCATTAATAATGAAAGCGCTCGGAGAAAAACAGGAGATAATTAGGATGGGCAAAGAATTTGTGACCAGGTAGGTCAGGCGTACGCAGGTTGAAATCGATGCTCGTTGTCCGGAAATTGACAGAAGCTCGCCAGAGTAAACAGAAACTGAAAGCAAACAGAATTCAGCGAGGATCAAATTAACTCGTTCGAGGGTGATCATCCCTTGTCAGAGGCCGCCCGGGGACAACGGGGAAACAGCGGGAGATCGTTCATACAACGAGGTAACAGTGACTAATGGGAGCGATGGCGGCGCAGACGACACGTCCTGCACTTTTTGGTGCCCGCGCTGCCAAGCAAAATGAGAGCGGAGCCAATTTTGCGGAGATTTATAGAGAAACGATGGGATTTTGGGGCCTTTGTGGGCGGCAAGCTCAGAAAAAGTGAAATCTGTCTGGCAACTGCCAGTAATAAACCACAGCAAATGCCAACATTAGTAATACAATGACCAACAAACAGCTTTTCAAATTGTAAATTTCAAATGCTTTTATTAAATGAATGGAATGAAATACATAATTAAAATGGATAAATACTGTCAAGTACATCAACTCATGGAAGGCTTCCGCGATTATTTATACAGAATCATAAGTAAAAAAATTGGTTTGGCTAGCTGAAAGCGTGCAACAAATTGGTTGCTAACGAGAACAAGTGTTCGCTTGGAGGCATGACGCGTAACGCCGTAACTCGTTGAAAAACACAACGACATAGAAAACGTGTGAACAAAACAAACATTCTTGACAAAACATGAAAACGCATTATCAATGTGATTTTCCACCATCATGTTTATGCAATAAGTGGCATTGATCAAATGGTTCGCTCCAATGATAGTCGCGTATTACATGCAAAAATCAGCGGTATGGTTTTGGGGAAATCAACCATTCAGAAGTGTTTGATTTATAGTTTTCTGTTTTCGCTAAAGGGAACAGTCTAACTTGCGTTTGTCTGACGTGTCTTTCCAAATAGTATTTTTTGTCCAAACCGAGGCTGCCTTGAAAAGAGAACTGCAAATTATTCAATGAAATAGGTGGAATACTTTTCAGTCAATATTTGATAACTTGAAGTTGACTCAATTGAGAACACATTTCCATTGAAGGGAAAATCATCGTCCTTGAGAAATTGCGGATTGTTGTGGAAAAAGAGGTGGATTACGTCAATGGCGGCGTGCATTGTGCCCCTCGGCAACCACTGCGGGAGAGTAGCGGACAATGCATCTTTGTGCGGACAGACTCGTTCCGCCTCAGGCTTCGTCTATTTTCCATGCGGTAGATGGCGCTGAAGGCGACCTTTGCCACTTTTTGATCGAGATGTCCAAGCCTATTCAACACAGCATTACCACCCTGTGGACAAAACGCCTAAAAGCTTGTTTGCACGTAGAGAGGAAAGTCATTTAGTGTACCTGCTGACTCTCAGTCAAAACACTTGGCACAGAAAATGTCAGCGTAAGAAGGATCTTTCGAATTGTACCAAGCATTGAGTGATAATCACGTGTCCTTTTTCTTCGTCTAATTTCCGGTGGAATTCCGGCGTGACGATTTGCAATGACAGAGTTTAACTATTGTGCTCTCAATTCGTAATGATATCACGATTGAGAAGTGCGTATCACGTTTACTTGTAACGTTAATAAATATAGAGCACCATAAGCTACAGAAAACTTATCATAGTGATCCTAGGTTTTATGGTATAATACAACTAGACTAAAATAAAGCTATCAAAATTAATACAAACAGCAACAAGACAAACTTCAAGAACGTAATATAACAATTTTTCTTAAAAACAGGACCTTAGATGTGTACATTTTGAAACAGAATTCACAATTTATTCATCTTCATTTGCTAGAAATTTTATTAAATGGGTGTTTTGTTACAAACGCACTCTAAGCCACTTCACAATTCGAATCAACAATCATGCACAACACTTCATTAACAAGGTTTGTGATAAGGAAGGTGTTTGATTGGTGCACGACTTTGACTTGACCTCATTTATGGTGAAACAGAATGATGTCAAAGTACAGCCTTGCAAGGTGCATAGTTATGATTTAAATTTTTTCTGTTTGGAAGAAGGTAAATGTGAACAAACTTTTTCAGTTTATGTATTTGTGGATTTCTCAAAGAAATTGAAATAGGTTTATGAACTTACTAAATGTAAATTGTTTACAAAGTTTAGAAGCAAAGAGGTTAATGTAATCAGGTGAATCAATCGTCTTTGTCGAGAAAACCGGAAAAGTTGAAAGTTGGTTGAATCGAGGTCGGTTCAGGGTCGAAAAGTCGTTCGCGCGGCTCGCGCTGACGCAGTGGGAAAACAAACGCAGCTTGGAAAATCCGCAGTTGTTTGGGTGCACGGGACGAAGGCTTAGCATAGTGGTGACATAATAGACACGGTTTGTTGACATTTCAGAGACATTCTTCCTACGTCCGTGTTCTTGGAGGTATACGGCTGAAAGGAAGGAAGGAATCCCCGTGAGAAAGGTGGCAGAGGCCATTGCTTGGTGGCCAGCTGAAATGACCCAAGGCAAGCGCGTAAACATACCCGCACAACCTGTTTCCGCAAGTGCACTTTTGGATGTCCACTCGGTAAAAAGAAGGGAATGTTTTAGATGCGCAGACCTGTTCTTCGGATAAACTCCCTTTTTTGCGTAGTTTTTTTTACAATGACGTTCTTGTTACAATTAGAACTTAGGTTAAAAATCGTAAACAAGCGTTGCGGATTTCAGGGTATCAAACAATATTGTCATTAAACGACAATTTTTTTTTGAAAAAAACATTACTATAATTATTATTATTTTTTAAACATATTATTTCCTCTTACATCTGCCAAAATATCACGTTTTCTGAAATAGGTACAGCCAAATTTATGTGTTGTTGTATTTGGAAAGTAACAGAATGTAATTTCAACATAAAGCGTGGTGTATTCTGCATCCCACAAAGACTTTTATAAATAATATGTATAATGAAATATTTTATGTTAAACAAAACACCGGTCAAAACACGAGACCGAAGGAGGAATAGACAGAAGGGCAAATAGTTGCTCAAATTCGAGAAACACCCGCAATGGAATTCGGGATTGAGTGGGCACCGGACCGGAAATGGAACTGATCAAACATTGGCCAGACACTGTCATAAACATCTGCTAAATTTCGTAAATTGAAGTTGAATTTAAGATCGACCTTAATTTTAAAGGGGACTTTTGCTTGAAGACGGGAAAATCGAAACTTCAATGATTCCCATCTGGGTTTTTTAGCGATTGGGATCGGCGCCAACTTGAAAATCTTCTTGGATGATGGTGTTTTTGATGCTTATGGAGTGTGACTGGGTGGTACATATAAAGTGACTGAAATTCCTATTACTGTGAATATTGACAACAGTTTCAAAATAATGACAAAACTAGTTTAAATTTGTGAAATGTAAACCAAATTATATTTTTAGCAACGGTATTAAAACAGATAAAATGTTTTTATTCGGAGTGGTTTATTTATAACAGTAGTTTTGTTTTTCTTTGAACTGTCAGTTTTGTACCAGAAACAGAGAACACGAATATATTTATTCCAGATACTACCAAACAAACATCTCTAGTTTTCGTTTTTTTAATGTTAAACAAAGTTGTAGATTTTGTAAACTCCTTTTTTTCTGTCAACGTTCAAAAATATCTCTCCCATCATCGGTTGTTCGCAATTCTTCGGTGTTTGGCCAATTGTAAAGCTTGGTTAGCTCAGTACTCATCTCTGAAAAGATCTTCTCCATCTAAGGAAACCTCTTTTTAGATAACCCAACTGACATTTCCGCTCTCTTGCGTTTCGTTTGTTCCCAGGCTAGCTTAGTGCCCTAATGAACTTTTTTGCGCTGTTCAATCTGTGCGTCGCAGGGCAATCTTCCCAAGAAGGCGACCTCCCTGTGCGTTTTTTTTCCCAATTCGGTCGGCCAGCACATTTGCGGAATGTATTCCCAGACACGAATGTGAGCTCCTGAAGACTGCCACCCACGACGGCTGCCTCCTCCGCCAACTCCCACGTGAGCCCACCACTGCCGAGTGGCCTAATCAAATTGAACTCGAGAAGCCTGTCCACTTAGAGCCACCTCGGCCACGCGGAGACTGCACTTTTGGGACTTTGATTTATCTTCCACAAAAACAAAAGAATTGGATCAAATTAAAATTTTAGTTCTGTAATTTCGTTTCCAAAGATGATCAAAAACGTTTGTTTCCTCAATCTTTGTTCTGAAGAGAGGAGATCAGTCTCGTGTGGGAACGATGAGTTTCCTGTCGGCCTTGTTGACTGCGCTTTGAGACCAGACATCTTTTCTGGCCAGGATGGAGCTGTCACATGGATACTTTGCTTTTCATAAAAGTTTAGAATCTTTGACTAAAGTATCACACTTCCCAGATCACAAGAGAAAGTTATAACATGGGTTTGGCAAATTCCGTAAGAACCAATATATTATTCTTAACGTTAAGAAAATGTTGGCACGTATCCAAATGTTGGTACGTTATTTTTTTGTAAACATGTTCGTAGGAAATCGTCAACATTAAAAGACTATTTCTTATATCTGCGTTTATTTATATATATTTCAAACACAAATCAGTGAGGTAAAGGTACTTCACTTTGCTTCCTTCTGTCCTTGGCTGTTGTGATTCCATCCCAACAGATGTAAAAACAGTTTTTCTAATTTCCGCGGACGGCTGGAATACAGAAGCTGTTTTTCAGTAATGGAGGTATCCAGACGACGCATTTCCCGATTGAATCAGTCTGTTAAACGTCTAAACAATAATACAAATGACTCAATCTACAATACCCACCCACTTCTCAGTCTTTTCTGATTGTCGTTTGTTTCTTGGACCACATGCTTTCTTTCTATGCGTATTAATTGTATTGACACTATTAAGATCTAAAAATATAAAACGGTTGGAAAACAAGATTTCTGAATACCAATGCCTGTGGTTGCACTCTGTTGAATGGGTCTAATTCTGCCGAAAACAATAGCTTTGCTAGGCGTTCGCCAATAAATATGCAAATTCCTCCCGAAACCGATGAGGGTTCGTCTGCCGGAGCGGTTTAACACCACGGCTTTCCCCGGTCTTTTGTTCCTGGTGCTCGTTTTTTAATTTAATACACACATGCATGCAAATCAATAACATTTTGAAAAATATAAGAGGATTCTTGTTCCCGTGAAAAGTGAATTCTACAATGTTTTTTGAAGAAATGAATCCGCCCACGTTCAAACAAAGTAGGTGTTAATTTTTAAATTTCGAACGTTTTTGTCATCGTTTCCCGTTTCAGAGATTCAGAAGCACCAAGAAACACTAAACTACAAAACATAAGCATCAAAGATTTCAAAACATATAGTTGTTTTGCTTTTTGTTTGTAGCTTGTTTTCACAGGTTACAAAGAGGAAATGCGTTTCCTAGTCTATGTTCCGTTGACAGATAAGAATGAAATATATTTTTTCTTTTGCTTTTATACATGTTTTAAGATTTTCAAACTATTTTGCGTTTGTACCCAAAATGTGATATTTCTTCTTTAGGCTTATATGCTTCTTCCCTTTATAGAGAAAAATGCTTATTGGTTTTCCACTAATAATTCACCATTTCATTGAAAGGTATCGGTACTCAATGCGCCCTTCCTTCTAAACAAATTCCCATTAACAGGGCGCTATTGAAATTAGCCATCCCAGGAAAACAAATTTGAATCCACTGAAAATACACTATGCTTTCTTTACATGCAATCATGCAAAAGCCTTTAAAATCCAGTTTTGATTGAACAATTGAATGATTCATAAAATGTTAACAGTTCTTTTAGTCCCATTGTGGCTTCATCGTTATGTAGAATACAATAAACAAAGGGACGACACGAAAAATCATTATATAATTGTTTTAAATATTTTAAATTCATTTTAAAAGTTAGCGTGTCGTCCGTTGACACGACAATACTTGGCCTCGTGTTTACGGATTTTGGCGTTATTCTGCTGATACGATTTGCCAGCAATCCCTTTTACGGCATGTCCTGGAGAGATAGCTGGATCCATTGCGCAATTTTAATTGTTTTCCGCTGAAATTCGAAACTCCTTTTGTTGGTTTTAGCTAACTTTGACACTTTCACTACTTTTTAATTGTAATGTTGGTTAACTTCAATGACAATATTGATAATGATGCGCTCCCAGCCAGTTTCCCTCCCAAAACAACAATTAAAAAGTGCGCCAAAGCCCAAAGACCTGGCGAAGGGTTGCTTTGATGACATTTAAAAAAGAAAATGAAACCAAGTCAAAGGATTTGGTGGCGGACAAACCAAACATAAATGCATTCATTTGAATTACAGGTGTTTTCTTTTCTTTTTTTGTTCAACAAAAATGTGAAATAATTTGAAATATTTTTTATTTGGCACCCCTAAAATCCCATTTCTTGAAATCCTCAACATTCAGGCTTTTTTTCTCAAGCTGCTCATAAATGAACAGGTCTCTTTGAGTGTCTCACAAAGGACGTTTTGAAAGAGAATGGAACACTGGCTCCACGTCTCACACTTTTTACCTTCTTCGGGTCTTTGAACTTAATTTCGACCGCACATCGTCATTTCGAGAGATGTCTTCTCCGAACCACTAGGGTTCTTAAAATAGAACTTCGCTCATCCGCTGCTTCGAGTTGTTTTTCCGCTTGCTAGCCCTTTTGTCATCTCATTATAATACGGAAAACCACTTCCCTTCTCCTGAGGCTCTTCATACTGTCTTTATCCTTTACGGGCGTTCACTAAAATGGACCTCTGCACTGAATTGGCATTCGGGCAGAACTAGCCTCATTAAGACTGCGCCATTACTCGGGCGTCGACTTGCAACACATGATTCCATGGATGACACTCGGCTCCCTTCCGCCGACGAATTGCCGACGGACCAAGCCAGTTCAACTTTAATTGTCGCCTTCCCTCACGCAGTTACACGGCCATTTGCACCTGCGGACGCTGGGAGGGAAATGAAGTTTGAAGAATAGCTCTAATTGAAATTTATATATATATATATATATATATATATATATATATATATATATATATATATATATATATATATATATATATATATGTGTGTGTGTGTGTAAACCAACCCCCGTCACCCAATTATGTTTTAGCTTTAAAAATTAAATATACAGAATACCAATAACAATACTACGATTTTTGATTTTTTTCAGTTTTGAACAAATTTGAGAGATAGAGAAATAAACAAAGACACAGAGGGAATAAGAAAGAAATAGAGAGAATAACAAATACAAATAGAAAAAGAGAGAGAATAAGAGAGAAACAAAAATATTTGATCTGAGCCATCCGTTTTTTGAAACCAAAAACAACTTATTCCTGTTGGAGATGTACTTGTTCCTATCAAAGCCCAAAGAGACTTTGTTGCATAGGGCAGGAGTTGACCTTGACTGAATACCACAATTATTTTTTTTTAATTTCTTAAACAAAATGTCTTATTCGTATTCAGAATAAGATATTGTTTTCGTTTCTAAAGATGATCACAAGCGTTATGACTTCCATGTTTTTGTGACTACTGAACCCTAACCCTAAACAACCCATTCCTTCCTAAACCCTAAACCCTAATCCCAGTTCAAGTCTACAGGTATGTTTGGGTTTTTGAACACAGGTCGCATTTGTTTGATACTTTTTTTACCGATGGTGACAATTCTCTACCTTTTCAGTCTGCTAAATTACATGACATTAGGGAAAAACACCTATTTCCATGTTTCACTAGTTATTTGTTTTTTCAAGTGAACTTTTCGGACTGTTCCCCATAGCGGAATTTTCAATTTGTTCCTTGTATCTTATGAGTAGTCAAATGTTTTTCACGTAGTCGGGAACAAGTTCATAAAACACACAAAATACAAATTCCCGGTCAACGCTCACTTTTGTTTTCCTAATTAAATTACTGTCACTGTCCTTTTAGTAGATTTGCTTAATTAAAAAGGCCCTGCCCTTCCGGGATATTTCTCCCTTCTTACGACAATGAACAATGTTTTATTGTATTTTTGTTTAAAACAATCACAAGGAGCATCTTCTCTTTTAGCATATGATATCTTAAGAACCTAATATTCAGCATATTTAGGAATTTTCCATAAAATTATGCAGATATGATTTCTGTAACCAGTTTAGCTTTAAACAAATGTTATGTTTGCTAAAGATTTAAAGAAAGAAACCTTTACCTATTCATACAAGGGCTTCCGTGTGTTATCACCAATATCAATTGCGCTGGTGCTTTAAAACAAGCGCATTTGTATGCAGTACCTGATGCCCAAACTGAGAAGGAATGTACTTTTTTTCCTTTCTGAATGAGGATTTCAGCCGGCTCTAATTAGATCCCACACTAATTGAATCCCTACAGCAACTTTTATTTTTAGTTCACTGGTCCCCACCTCAAACACTTCGTTCTCACACAACACCATGGTTGTGGTGACATAGGCCCCAACCTTTCAAAGTCTTTTAAGCTTTTAAGATTTCTGATATTTTTGTTTTCGAATTATAACAACAAATGAGAAGAAAATGGCGTTTGCAACGACGCCAGAGTACAAGTTCTGTTAGACCACGTAATCCATAAAACATCAATGTAAACATAATTTTTCTTATTCATTTTTTTCGCATTACCATAAGTTACATTGTATTTTGTTTATTTTGTTTACCACGGTCCCATGTTCGTTTTTGAGCATTTTGTTTTTGATAAGTTGTATACAATAATAAAATTTGAAAATATTTCAGTTTGTGGCCGTTTTTAAAGAAACATAAACCCTAAACACAAACAATACATTTTAGAAGAATGAATTCGTTAGGAACATTGAACATTTCTTCACATGTATCTTTTTGGTCGTGTATTGGTCAGGCTGATTAATATGGTCTTCCCTTTTTCAACTACTTTTTCAAAAGATTAGCTTCACAGTGTCTGACTTGCAACTTCTCTTCTAACGATATCTCGATTCGTCTGTTGATTTGCTAATCTCTATTATCCTCTCACATGGCAGATGCGCGTGATTGTTTGTGCCTCCGACGGTTCATCTCTTGTTTGGCCGCAGAAGCGAAATGTGCGGGCAATATGGCCACATCAACAGTCCCGATAAACAAGCAATGGGGGAGCATCGGGAAATCCACGAAATACGACATATTTCTCCAAACCCTTAAAACTTTTACCTGCTACTTCAAATTTATCTATATCTCCCGAGTATCACTCATTCCAAGTAAACATGACAACACAGTTTTGATGATTAATGTGCTCTCTTCTGAAAATTAAACATCGGAGTTCGTCTTTTCGCACTGGTCGCTAATGAGGACATTCACTTCAGTAATATTATGCCTACATTCCCTAATTGAATGAAAAGCTTGTAATTCTAAACTTTCCGTAATTGAAACATTTACATATAATTCAAACATCATATTTTTGCCAATAACAAAATAAAATCAGCTTTGACAAATGGCTTGGACAATGTTTTTTGAAAAACAACATTCCATTAAAGTTGAAAAAGGGTTTGTTTATAAGTTTGTAGATTGAACACTACTGTTAGCTGGACGCCTTCCATTTTCAAATGAAAACACTAGTAAAAGCAAATTTAACCAATTGCAGGCGTTTCTTGGAAACACATCACATGAGCTTGTTCTTCTGCACCCCCCGTTAGTCTGCTAAAAACGGAAACTTTGCTGATTTGGCCATTTATTGTCTGAGAACGGCCACAGTGGGCAGTAAATATACGGGCCATGTCGGCAGAGAAAGAGTGTTTTCCATGAAGTATCGTCTGCTGCCATGAACCACGTAACCCATTGCTCATATTTTATTGAAATGAATACAAACATCACGCCTGATTTACAACTTTTAGAATAAACAAGCCAACAACTTTTGTGTTCTCACCTCAGCCAATTGAAGTCTTTCTACACTGAAGAGGCGATTAAAGGTTTCGCGCACTTTGCCATGACGCAT
Source organism: Oscheius sp. G VE-2021 (assembly GCA_022343465.1). NCBI lineage: Eukaryota > Metazoa > Nematoda > Chromadorea > Rhabditida > Rhabditidae > Oscheius > Oscheius sp. G VE-2021. The sequence goes on from JAJQXH010000045.1 coordinate 41,361, forward strand.
TATCTTTTGAATTTGTTTGGCTCACTTTAAAAACAAACCTTTACAATACAAACTTACGTGAGCGTCACAAACAACCTATGAGTTGTTTCCCCTACAATTGACGTTAAATTCGTTGAAAGAACTCAATTGCAAGCTGTTGATGTTTACGAGTTTCGCTCGCTCTTTTGTCTCCGGTTACTCACCCACAAGTCTAAAGAATTCAGCGTTCATCGTGGGAATCGGACAATCATAATGCCTACTTCATCCAGAAAACAAGAGAAATTGCAGATGAACCGCAGTTCAGTCTTCTGTTGAGGTCTGGCACTTGTTTTTCACAGACATGTTATGCCATAATTGGGCAACTGAGGTCCAAGGTCTAGTCTAACCATCCCGTTCAGAATTTTCAAAAACTGAAAAAACTCACACTTTTCCAACTTTTACCAATACATTCTTATAGAAAGGTTTTGTGGGTTTTAGAAAAACATTTAACAACAATGAGAGATTTTTGAAATAAGCAACGTTTGATACTGAGCTGACATTTGCATCAAAATCTGCCGATGTAGACTTGTTGATGATTTTTTGTAATTGAACATTTGATTAGGTTATAAGTGTATTGATTTATGCAAACAGTTTCTTTATGCAAACAAAGGAAACTATAACCCAGTACAAACACTCATTTTCATAGCCTTTAAAAAACATTTTCTTGGCCAGGTTATGCAACACTCGATACTTTATTCCAGTTTCCCAATATTTCTCTCTACTCATTCCGTTTCAGTGTTGTGGATCAGGGAAAACGCTTAATTATTTAGGAAGCGGTGACACATTGCTGCTTTGCAAAAAACATACCCACTCTGTGAGTTGCACACGGAAACGGCATTGCCACTGACAGCCTCGGCTGTTTTTGGATTTTAGATCTTCTTGCCCTCCCCGTTCCGTAGAAACTGGGTTGGCAAATCGTGTCACTTAGGCACAGCCTGACCACTACAGCATATGCATGTTTGATCGCCGATTTGGCTAATTTTGCAAGAGGCCGCCTTCGCATCCCGCTTTGTCTTGGGTACACGTTTTGTCAAATCTTCTAAGCGCTTCAAGCTTTAAGGATAAGCTTAACGTGATGTATTCTGCGCTTTCTTAAAAAACTAATTCAAATAGAAAGACAATATTTTCTACAATTGTTTGGACTAATTTAAGCAGAACTGAAGTATATAAGGCATATACAATTTGAGTGCTTAACATTGTTATAAAAACAACAAACTTTGTAGGGATTTCAGGGTGTGTGAACCGTACGCATCTATTAATACGTAGTCTTCTCTTTGCCACGTACTCTGCGTAACCTCACATTTCGTTTCCATTATGATCCCTGCACAATACAAGACAGTTTTTACCAAACAGCCAATGAAAATTAATACCCCCCAATGAAATCCAAAGCCGAACGAAAAAATTATTAGTTTATTTTCTTGTGATATCTTTTAATCCAGACACCATAGAAGTAATTACTTCCATTTTAATATAAAAACACAGCAAAGTAAGATCTAAAATTGGATATGCAACGTACTTTTTTCGATGAGTTTGACATGTTTCTGTGAAAACATGTTCAAAGACCGGCGTTTATTATTTTGTTTTCAGAAATGTCAAAAAGAGTCAGCTACACGGTTTCAACGAAAAGGTTTTTGATCAGCGAAGAGTTACTAACAAATTGAAATGCGCATGCTAATAAAAATTTCTTGTTCTCTGAGTAAATAATGTCTGCAATTGACAAACCGTTCGACAACTGTGATAGCGATTTATTGATGATTAAATCCAATCATTTCGGTTTTTTGTAAATTAAAGCTTATTCAAAATTTCAAAAACTCAATGGCACGCCTTTGTGTCACCAGTTGTTTTAACAAAACATGCTTAACTGAATGAAGAAGTCCGATTTGAATAGATTCATCAGGGGCTTTGAAAATTAGAAGAAAAAAACTCGTGAAAGCCATTAAGAGCGAAGATGGTACAATAAACAAATCCTAATTTTCTTCAGCGATTGTTGATGTGAATATCAAGTTTTTAATGCAAGAAAATTGATACTTTACTTTTTCTCTGGGTTCAATTTGCAATTCTCTTTTTTCTGAAAGTTTCCGTCATCGGCATTATATTTTTTGAAGCAATTCTTTTTTGATACCTCTTGAACTTCCAACAATCAAAAATATTTTAATTAATTCCAGATTGTTCGCCTTAAAATAAAAAAGATATAACATTTTTGAATAATTAATGGCTATCCTTCGAAGTGATACACCAATTTCTCCCGTCGAGGAGTGCTCTGCAGTTGTTCTCACTGCAGCATATAAAACGTGTTATTTAGATTTCCGTTGGCACTTTCCATTCCCCCACCGGCTATTTAAAGCAAGATCTTTAGAAAATGTCAGTTTCTGCCTACAATGTCCTTGGCAACCGGGTCAAATACAATCGGCGTTTGATGATTTATGGTCTAGTCTTGCTTTTCCTCCTCCTAGGCTTCGCAGCACCACCGCACCCAGAAGCCACTAGTTTCCCTATACGCGGAAGAGGGATGATGTCTAGTCGACATGACAAAAACGGGCGAATTCACCCGACACCGCGCTAATGCCATAGATCCGACCCGCCGCCTTCTAATTTGCTCATTTTTCGTTTGTGATGGAGCTCTTGACGATGTTATTTCTAGAGAAATAAGGCTCGTTACTCTGGAATTGCCTAATTCCTGGCCTGCTGCTCGATGTGAATCCATCTGACCTTAAGACAAAACACAGGTTGAAACCCGTTGAAAGACCCGTTTCAAGTTCAACTTTTAAAACATCCTTAAGAATAACAGGTTTTAATAAACATTTTCGTATTAACAATAAAAAAAGACATTTGAGCAACCTTATGCAAAACTAGCACTTTAGTTTAAAAATAGTTTTCAATAACATCCTCAGTTTGAACTTGCTGTATTTCAAAGTTTTCCTTCATCGGTTTCTGTGTTTTTGAACGTTTGTGTTTTTCATTGGCCGAGCCTTTTATTTTAAATCCATCAACCGCAAAGGTATAGAAAATATTCTCCAACTAGGTCTTGCTTATGTTGAACGACTGTTTTGAATGTGAAATTTAAATGTAAATGTTTACTTTTCTATATTTTTTGAAAAATTTTAATTGGGACTAGCATTTGAATTGAATTAGCTTACACAAACTGATTAAGCTTAAATTACAAAGGCTTTTTTTCTGGGTCTTTCTGAGTGATGTGGTGTGTTTTCTTGTTCTAGTGTTACAACATCCCGTCTCTGTTTTTCTTTCTTGTCGTTTAAACCCTTTTTATAAAATCCAAATATTTTACGTTTTCTCTTTTCACGCCTTTGTACAAACTTATTAAATGTTAATACAGAAGTTCCCTGATTATATTGTCTTTTGCAACGTACACAATCCATGACGTCATCAGCAATTGCTCATAGTCCTGTTGGTCTCTTGATCGCTGCTTTAGTCAATCGGTCCATTCGGAAATTGCAAATGGCAGTGTCTATCCGCTATCACAGGACATTTAGCAGAGGTCTCACTTCCAAGAATTCATTATAAGAGTTGCCATCATTTGCGATCAAACGTTTTCAGCGCTCTTCACAAGCGGTTCATTCAAATATATAATAAAATACTTACTGCGCTTCACTTTGGAGTCAATGTTATGCTACCTCAGATCTTTGCCTTCAAGGGCAATTGTAATTTTATCTGAAGGAATGGTTGTTTGTACGAACAAATACCCTTTTCGCAAAGGTAGCAATTGAAGAAAGTAAACCCCGTCGCCTCAAAATTTCACACATTCTTCTGTGCTGGCCTGCAAGAAAAACAAGTCGTTCACATAATAATCATGCAAAACACGTTAATTGTAGTACGATGAACTATTTTCCGCAGGAAAAAAAACATTTTTCATTTCACACAAATTGAACAAATGAAATTGATACTTATGATTTCCTTAACAGATTCAAATGATTTCTTTTTAACATTCTTAACCCAAAAAGCCACTTTGGGATGTGCAACAGAATTATGTTTTTGATTGATGCTGTTCTATTCTTTTTTTATTCTCCCGGTTTCTAAATACTTCCTGCTTTTTACTTATTTCCTGGAATGTTGAATATTTCTCCAGACGAAATGTTTTCATAAAGAAAGTCTGAATTGTCAATTATGAGTGTTTCACTACTGAATCTTAATGAGACAACAAATGCGGAAACACTCGGAGTGTTCCAAGAAGCATTGTTTATTGCGGAAACTCTTTATGGGCCATGCGGAATGGACTTACTTCCTTGTAAAGAGCAAGCGTTTTTTGTTTGAAATATGTTATCTTTCTTTTTTTTCCCCTATCAATTAAAAAATTGGAATGTTTAATATTTCAGTCACCATGCTTGATTTGCTAAATCTTCTTGGGCTTGGTGATTTCGATCGACCTGAAGGAGACGACTATTTTGTACAAACTCCTGTGCACCTTTTACATCAGGTTAACATATCAGGGGTAAGTGAAGAAAAAACACAGAAACCATCTCTTTGCAAAACAAGCACAAAAACACGCTTAAACGTATTATTTCAGAATCAACCTCCGTGGCTTGCCCGCCCTCTGTATGGTTTTGCTGCCCCGGTTATCATCCTCATCACACTGGTCACAAATTCCTTTGTCGTGGCTGTGCTCTCAAATAGAAACTTAAGAACTCCTACGAATGCGATTCTTCTGTCAATGGCTATTACAGAGCTAATGACAGGTACACCCAAAGTTTATATTGAACAAAAATCTATCTCAGGTCTTTCATCCAGCCCTTGGTTTTTGTACTACTACACATTCGGTGGTTACGTCGAAGATATGTCAATTGGTCTCCCATCAATTTGGTGTATTATTCATCCTCTTTTCGCTGTTCATCTGCCAACAATGTAAGACAACATATGTTTGTTCTAATCGATTTATTTAGCTTTCACACTGCCGCAGTATGGCTCACCGTGTACCTGGCTATCCAACGGTACATCTATGTTTGTCTCCCAGCACTTGTTGTTCGGTAAGCACCTGTTTTTCCTAATGAACCTTATTGTTTGTAGATTCTGTAGTCCTGAAAGGACGCTCCATATAATTATTGTGATATGCATTGCAGCCATTATGAGGTTTAAATAACAATAAAACGATGGTACTTTTTAATTGCAGTGAAATGCCACAAATGCTGACAGAATATAGTGTTTCGGTCCCCAGTGGTTCATTTCCGCAACGGACTTGCTGGAGGAAAGACGTTGCTATGATCGATGAGGTAAGACTTTCATTTAACATTTTTTAAAGTGTTTCCTTCCAGTATATTGGAGTAAATGCCTGGAGAGCCGGTCTCCTCGTAGGAAAAGCTGTCTTTGTCCATATCCTTCCCTGCATTCTACTTATAATTTTCACTGCCGGCTTGTTTAAAACTGTGAATCAGGCTGACAGGAAAAGAAGTATACATCAAATGCCTGTTAGGAAGAATGTGAGAAACTTAATTTAAATTGTTTCACAGTCTATTTTCAGACAAGTGGGTGTCTAGCCTCCAATCGTTTGATGCATGCGACCACCCGTATGTTGGTGGTAGTGATTGCAATTTTCCTCATCATCGAAATCCCTGTGGCTCTCATATTCATAACTCATCTACTGGTCGTATTTTATGGATTTGTGAATCCTCATATATATTCAGTTGTCAACAACCTATTGATTATAAGGTAAACGTTTTTTTTAATTATTGAAATTTTTATTAAAGGAACTTTTTGATAATTTTGACATATCCTCTGAATTTCGCCATTTACTTTGGAATGAGCTCTTCCTTCAAGTTGCAGGTTTTCTTATTTTTAAAATAAAAAAGTTGCAATTTGTAGTTTCGTCAACTGTTTTCTCGGAAGACTCTCTACATCGCTTCTCCACATACTGACACAACGGCTGGATCCTGGAGGCCAAGGTTTTCTATTCAACTTATCGATATTCACAAGTTGCGCCGTCCTAGCCGACCACGAAAGGCAAGTGAATTGTGTAGTTTCCAATATAAAATATTCACACTATTATTATTTTAATATTTCAGTCGCTGGAACGAAATGAAAGAAGTCGGATGTCTACTTCACCTATGGAACTCGCTGGAATCAACGATGAATTTGTCTAGGCCAAATTATCCTTTTTTTTACTTTTCCATAGTTGTCTGGCTTTGCCCATATCTTTTGCAATACGTGTGCGGCTATGCAATCCGGTAGATTTTGATCTCTTTCCCAATGGTCATCTTTGAATGCAGTTTGTGGCTGATCTCATTCAATTTTATTTGTGATGTAAACTATGCTTTTAATTCCTTCATTTGTTTACAACTTGGAAATGCTGCACAGTGATTTAGTGATTTAGAGTTAGTGTTAAAATTCATTCAATCGTTCAAACGGTTTATTATCTAGGGATACACCCTGAACCGCCAGAATGAATCACAGTTGTTGCTTCGGTCACTCGAAGAATATTGTTTAATCCGCAGGTTCCTTTGAATCGGCTATGATTGTCCTCCGTCCAAGTTGCTGGTACAGCTCTCTTTGTCGTGGGCAGCTTTTTCGTAGTTAAAATTATGAAATGCTTTTAAACTCCTTTATTTGGTATCGTCGATGAATCACTTTTTCAGTGAAGAAAATTTCAGCCAAGACGATCCTTTTCCACAAACCATAAGTTCAAATCTGAATTATTACATTTTAAAAAAATAATTATGTTTAAACTACTTGTCACCAAAAACAATCATCCCACGAGGAGAAACTGTAGGAGAAATCCAAAGACGTGTTTTCATGTTTTTAACATTCTGAAAATGATTATTTCACCTCACAGCCTTTATGAAAAACTTGCAAGAAAATGTTTTGGGATAAATTGAAAATCTCGAATAACGACCAAACCGCTACTGTCCAGTGAAACAATCACATATCGCTGTTCCTTATCCACAGTATACAAAAACCAGTGAACATATATAACAAAAAATTACAATAAATTTGCGGCTTACTTATGACAGGATCGCGAGGAATTTGATCGGCATACATGTACAAGGCATCTTTGTTTAATTTGCTCACCCAAAGGTTTATAATGGTTCCATCGAAGAAACCGGTAATAAAGTTAGAACAGAAGCCTATGTGAAAGAATTGGTCGACAAACCAGCAGCTGACATGAGCGCTTTCCTGAATGTTTAACATTGGGCAAACTATCGACTGTAAGGGAAAACAAACATTTTGAATGGAGAGCATGTCAGTTCTTTTAGAAAACTGCTTCTCAATTAGCATATTCCAAGACAGTGTTAGTTCTCTCCTGATTTTTATAGCTTGATCAAGTGGAAGTATTCCTTCATTTGTAAATGCCCTAAATACGTGTGTGTGTTTAGACCATCAAGTATACATTATGCTTTTATTTTCGCAAAAGAAAAAGACGTCATATCCGGACGCAACAACCTGGATCACCTTCGAAAAATTCCTCCAAGACTGCACAAGTTCTGAAAAATTTGAAAAAAAAAAGTCAGGTTTTATATACCAAATTTTATATTTGTTAATAGCTTAGGGGTTTGTTTGAAGAAAACAAAATAGCAAAATTATATAAAGAATTACTAAAAATAACTCACTAGGCCAGGACAATTTCAAGAAGCAATAAATGATATTTTTTGAAGTTAAAATAAAAATGTGATCGCGTATTTCTTCCCACGCCGTAATTGCCCCTTCAACCCTATCGCAACGTAGTTCATGTACACCTTCTGAAATTCACATGTATTATGAAACCTTTGAACATATTTTAAATTTGCAGTCAATGTAAAACTATAGCTAACCAGATAGTTCTTCGGCCAGCATTATCTTCCCAGAAGTGTCAGCTGTGAGAACGCTAGTTCTACCAGTGTTGTGAACACTCGTTCTCATAACACGGTTGACAGTAAATCTGTGTTCAGGCTCGGCAAATTTAATATTTTCTAGATTGGGCAGTGTTTGTACAACAACATGGCTTTCCTGAAAATCAATAAATTAGATTTAAAAATCACTAAAAAATACGGACTTTTCCAATTGTGTATATTACGTAGATGACTCCATGCTCTTGTAATATTTGCCAGCTATTCCCAGCTCCCTTCGTATCTATGGAAGCAGCATGGTTGCCTTTAGAACAAACGAAAAAATTCAGATTTGTCTAAAAAACATACTAACTGAAAAAGCAATAGTGTACCTGATGAAATCCTACAGCAACTACGTGGCCATCAAGGTCAACTATTTCAGGATGCGCACAATGTCCAATTTGGCTTGAAAGGTTGCTGAAAAATTGGAAGTGGTTTTCAAAGCAGTGGAAATACTGTAGGTATTCAATCTTAAATGAGAATATAAAATTTTCTTCCACAGGATTGCAGGCGAACAGTTTTCTTTTGTTTGTTAGCATGAAAAAGCCGAATGGCCAAGAGTGGTTGTAAATTGAAGTTACAAAGCTTTTCGATGGCAAATTGATGATGTCGAGAAGAACAATCTGAAACTTTGTTTCAGAAAATACTCGAGGGTGAAAAATGGATAATCACAAAACAAACATTCAAGGACTTTGATTGTTTCGAATGAAATCCTCCCACAACACCGTCCCTATATCCAACTGTAAAACTGTACTCATCTTCCTAAATTGAAATTGCATTCGTTAACTGAATATGATCATTTACCGAAGCTTGTATACATCCACTTGTAAAGTGAACTTTTGAATTCTTTTGTGGGTGCTGAAAACAGTGCAATAAACGTAATTCATTATTTTTGCTATCAATTTCATATAGAAGCTGAAGATATGTCAGTTTAATGAAATGCAAAATGTTACCGATTCATATTCTCCTGACGCGGGATGTCTCCATTGTAAGAAAATATATTTTTCTTGTGGAATGACCGTGGTAATTATTTTGTTAGTGGTAAAGTCAGTCGAAAACTTGCATTTCATGAATGTGGGCGACTCTTCGCAGCGACCTAAACTTTCTGCATTATTTGTTTTTCAAAAAAGCAAAAGAATCAGTTTGATTATAATAGTTCAATTCTTTGAACCAACCTCTAATGGACAGATACATCGAATATCTTCCGTATGCACATAGTATTTCTCTGTTGATGTTTCGGAAGTATTTCATCTTGAAAGCCAGTGTATTTGTTTATATATGTCTTACTCTTAAATATGGTCTGCTAAACAATTCTATCGGTTGTTTGAGTGCTGGAGAACAAGGAACATTTGTTCTGAAAAGTTGGATCAATTACTTCACAACAAAAGATTTGTTTAAAAAGCTGACAAACTTGTTAGTGTTCGGATGCATCCAGAGTGTGTTGTCCTTTATGAAACACCATCCCGAAATTGTCCAAACAAAGGGGCATTTCTTCACATTGAGATTTGATACGATTCGTATTTGACTGAACTTTGGACTTTTTATCAGAAACGGCAAACGATTCATAATTGCCAAACCTCCAAAGTTAGTGCCAGTGACCTGCATATGTTAATAAATGTAAAATAATTATTGATTTAATTCTCACCACAAAATTATCCTGTACTGTTAAAACACAAGAAACGTAGTTGTCATGGCGACGTTTAATTGTGGCGGCATGCTCCAAAGCGTCTCCTTTAACGGTGAAAGAAAAGAGACTCCCATTCTGAAGAAACATTGCTGAATATAAAAGAAGTTTACATCTGAGTCAGCGATAAAAGTGTTATTGGACAATTTTGGACGGACATGTGAATTGTCCCGAAATTACACTGAAATTTGTTTTAACAAGAATTTATGAGAGTTCACCTTGTGATGTTTTTTACTTGTAGATCCAGTAAAGCTAAAGAGCCATTTTTCAACAGTAATATTGCCATTTGTGAGTCAGTTAACAGGATTTGACAAATAGGGCACGAACTGGAAATTTAATTTTGAGATTAATAAAACTCACATGTGGGTCCTAATTTTGGTGCAATGATTATCAAACAACTGATATATATCGCCTTTTGAAGTCCCAAAAAGCGTTCTTGAGGTAGTGCTGTAAGTGGAGCATATCTGAAACATATTACACCTAATGGTAACCAAAATATTGTGTATAAATAGAGCTTTTAATCCGCTAACTCGTCTCTACTTACCACAGATCCGCTGATGGGTATTCTAAAAGTCTTTGCAACGTTTAGCTCAAGACTCTTGTTATTTATTGAAATTACAATGTTTTGAATGAATCCGTCGGCAAAAAACAGTTGAATCTGAAAAATTTGATTTTTTTTTTGTTTTTGAAATAAACTATTACTTTGTTTTTTTGCATCCTCCTTCCTCCAATAATAAAACCTCGCGTGGAGACAACATTGTTTACGCACACCACACCTCCACAAATTATCTGTTCTTCCGGGATCACAGCTAAATATGATTCCCCAAAAGCCAGAATATAGGCTAAAACTATTGACAAAACTAAAGTTATTTACCTTCTTTCATCATATCAATTATCCCTTGCACAACAACGGGAATTACAGGGAAAACATTTATTTCCAGATAACATAAGCGAGTAAAATCGGCAGTTAGTTCTACAACAGTTACATGAGGACCGTTTCCTGAACGATCACTTTTTCTTTCAATAAAAAAAAGATAAATCTACCAGCTAGTAAGTAGTCAGTTTCTTTTTTTCTGTGCTTGACTACTTTTAAAAAGCTGCGAAAAAGTGTATCTTTGCCAGCTAGCTTGAGGTTTTTCTGAAAGAAAAATATAAAGGGTATACATTTAAGTAAAATCATGGTTTACTGTAACCCCAACCTGTAAGGTGGCGTTGTGCTCTTTTTGCTGTAATTTCAGTAAGGAGAAAAAAGTCTCAGCAAGCAAATCATTTCCAGCAAAATTAAACATATTCTTTTGAAAAAAGGTAATTGACTGTGTTTTGCAGTATGCCTTACCTCACTCATAGATTCAGCCGATTTATTCAAGTCAAAATGTGATTAAAAACCTGAAATGGTTAATGTCACCTTTCTAATAATATATGGGTTCAAAAACTGAGAAAGGCACGTGGTGGAATGAGGGTTGCACAAACGTTGTTCTTTCTGGGAAACTGCATGCCTGCAAATGAAAAGAAACTTGATTACACGGAATGCATGTCAAAGATTACCACACAATTTATTGAAAAGGTATCGTTTCTAATATATGCATGTGAAAAATGTGTATGTTAGTTGTTTAACAAACTCGGCGGGATTATATCTCGCAATTCGTGAGTTGCGTGGGGATTAAACGCAATTTGGTCAGATAAACGTTTGTAAAGGCCGGAAACTACAGCAATCTTTTATCTGAAGAGTGAAGTAAATGTTAAAACGCCTATTACTTTGAACTAGTAGTTTTTTACTATTAAACAGAACATTTTTCAAATTTGTTTGACTTGTCATATCCAATTAATTTGCTTTAGACACTGTTGTCCATCACAACAAAAATAAAACTAATCCGCGTACATTTCAGGGAGACCTTTCAAACCCCGTTTTGTAAAATTTACAAGAGTGAACAATTACAATTTATTTCCGAATCACGGCTGGATCGGAGAGATCTTGAGCGGATCGTGTTGCTCGAGCCGGCGGATCTCAGTGCTTCTTGTGTAGGCAGACGTTGAACTAAGAAGCTTCTGTAGTCGATTCCTCACAGCAACAGGGGTAGTGTCGATGACGGTCCCTCCTTGTGAACACAGCAGTAGCAAACCTTGGTTCTCTTCTACAAACAAACGACCACTACTGCATAGATTTTTGTTTAAACGCGAAGACTAAAGCAAAAATGTTTATTTATTCCTTATAATGGAATCCGCAATATGTAAGTGAGGTCACTGGAATTGGAGAACCGTGTCAAGATATCCAACATAAACACAAAACACAAAATAGTGAACACATCAGATGCGACGAGTCTTCGTAATGTTCAGATCATGGAAGGATAGTCCTCGGCCCCCGACAAGCACTTTTCCTCTGAAAATCAAATATTAGCGAAATTGAATTAAAGTCTTACTCTTGGAAAATAAACTCCATGCACCGGAGAGACGGGACAGATGATTGATAGGTCGTCGGTTCCTTGTTGAGTTTCTAAAGATTAAATTAAATTTAATATACATTTCAATTAAGATAAATTAAAATCTTACCGCAAAAGGAGCCTTCATTAGGGAAAGGTATTCTCTTATGACGACAAATCCAATAACATCCATCGTGATTATGTAATGCCTGTGCTCCTCATCACAGACATCGACAAACAACTGCTTGATCTCTGAAAATCGATTTATTAGAAATAATGTTTCTGAACATTTAGCTTTTTCTTTAGTAAAACTATATTTACCTTTGATCTCATGAGAATGGTAGCGATCGGCAAATGCGTAGGAGCACCTTTTGGCATTAACGTCGTAGCACATGTAGTACATCCACCCTTTTGTATCTCCCGCAATGATTCTGTCGTACGTTTGACAACCAACACCAGTGCGCTCCATCATGAATCGGGTGACTTTCATACCCTTCTAAAAAATGTAATATAATTTCTTAATAAAGAAACTCCCACCAAAACTTTTTTCTGAGCTGGTCCGGCCCTTTTAGGGTTATCAAAGTAGGGCCCAATGCGGTGGAGGTCATTCTCCTGGGAGATTCCAAACATCATGTAGTGCTTCCTGTCAGTGTATTCAATTCCCTTAAACAATGCTTTGTTTACTTACAAGTAACAAATTACCGATTTCAGCATACAGGGAAACTTGGCAACAGGGAAGAAACCGCAGTTAATGTTATACCTGTAAAAATAAAATAAAAGACTTGGTTAGTTTCTCACATAACAGCTCCATGCTTGCAGAATAGCAACAGTCTGATATTGGGATAAGGGCGGAGGAAGATTGAAACAGGAGGAGAAACCACCCGGCTCAGTTCACATCTGCTCATTTCTGAAAAAAATTTAAAGTTATGAAATTTTAATATATACTATACTTTAAAAAGTTAAGTTCTACCCAAACGTTTTATTATTTCAAAATCCAACACTTTGCAACTTTATCTTCTAAGATAAAAATTTGTTGGAAATGGAAACATTATTGAAATTGGAATTACTTACCAGCTCCTGCCCCAAATCGTTCAAATCGATAAATCATTCCAGTTGAGGTACCAACATAAATAAGCTCCTTCTCCTGTTGTTCAATGCAAGTGACAGCTCCATCCAGTTGAAAATCGGTGTATCTCATTACAGGACAACCTGAAAATTGGCGTATTTCCTGAAATCTATTCTATTCAGTTACCTGGAATTGGAGACAACGCATTCACGGACAATAAACCATTAGCGTCGCCGGCGAGGAAGAATGAGGCATCGTCAGCAGGATGCCGAATTGCCAGAAGGCAGATGGGGGCAGAGTCCACCATGTTGTACAAAGGCATTGGCATCTCAGCGACAATCGTTTGAGTGACAATCTATGAGGACTGAAACACTCGTTTGAAGATATGTTTAATCTGACTTACCTTTGGGATTGTGTGAGTCAGAGAAACGATGTTCAGAATTTTAATTACACTGAAGGGTTTACTGGAGCCTGCGGTCTCAACTGAAGCAAGGACTTCGTTTGAGAAGAGACTGAACAGAGACAGGGTACTCTAAAAGAGGATAAAATTTAGAAAATCTAAACAAGAATGTTACCTGTTTAAATCCTGCAACTACAATTTCTCCACCCATATCAATGATCCTTCCTCTTCCTCCGATGACAGTTCCCAAAAACCTAAAAAATTGATTGGAATTATTATACTTGAGATTAGATCTTACCATTCACGAACAGGTACGACAATGCCCTTCGGAAATTGCAAATGTTCACCTTCTCTTTTCAGAAACTTGTGAGCCGTCACTTTAATGCAAAGTCCTTTAGCAGTGAGAAGAGTGATGTAGGGAGAGGAAGCGTATTCCATCTTTCGAGATCTCTCCACCAGCTTCGCTTTTGTGACGATGGAATCACAAATGAAGCTGTTGTTCAATTCCACAGGGACAGAATCCAACCGCGTCTCCTAAAAAGAAAAGTTGTTTTTAAATCGTCTGAACAGTGTAGAATTCAAAATTCAACCCAACCAAAATGCCCACCGTTTTTTGCGCTTTTCCTTCGTATCCTCCAATGTAGCCATCCAAGAAACCAATAATGACTATGTATTGTGTGTTTCCAGGGCCGTACTGCATAAAATATATTATATAAGGCCTATTTATCTACTCACCTGGATTACAGAGCCAGCAGTGATCAGGGACTTTACACCTTCAATTGGATGGATAAAGGAACAGAGCTTCACCAGATCGGTTCCGTAGAAATCGAATTTGAAAACAACCTAAAAACAACCGTAAAATTAATTCTAACGTTTTCTTACGATTTCGTCGCTGTCACATTGCACAAAGAGAAAGTCTTCTTGCACAATCACGGCTGTGATATTCTTGACGGCTTTAGTGAACGAACGGCCTATCTCTGAGTTTTTAATAGTTGTGAAGTTCGTCATCGCGTGTTTGCGGAATTCTAAAGATGTATTATGGAAAACGAACTACTTTCTATTTACCTGTCATACGAACATAGACTTGCAACCCACTGTATGCACACACAAGTTCCCGGTTTTGGTTCATGAAATAAGCCATCTGAATAAAAATAGATATTTGACATCAAAAGTTATGACTTACTCGTAACTTCGGCGCAGAGAACTCCACGACATTTCCAACCTTTCCTCTCAATCCCGCTTGACTGAAAAAAAGCTTTTTAGTGAAGAAAATGTTTTAAAAATACCCAGGATTCTTGGGAATCGAGACAAGTTGGTCATTGTTGATGGTGACATAAAACTGGGAGGTTGGAACACATGACACTCCTTGGAGAGCAGGTGAAGAGAAAATCGTAGGTGCGATTGTCGAAGGAAGGAAACGATCCCGGTTGAGCAAACGAAATCCACCGGTTGTAGTACCAACAGCCTGTAAGCAATAATTTAATACAGTTTAAACAGAACCAACCACGTAGTCATCCTTCAGGCGGAATAAGCAAGAGATTCGTTCTTTGTGCACCTGCTTCTGAACCATCATGTGAGTAAGTTTCCTATCCTTGATGTCAATTGCGTGGAGTGACCCGTCCTGAAACAGAGCTTTTTTTTATAATTCCACTCAATTATGATTGCAAAAGAAAGGGTCAAACCCAGAGTCTTGTAGTTCTGAAAGCTGGTTTTGTCCGAATCCGGGAAAGAACAGTAATTTGTTTGATAAATGCGACGGCGAACCACAAACATTGTAGCCATTCACCGTGCCTGCAATAACCCACTCACCATATCTCCTACGATGATCGTTCCTCGAGCGTCGCTCTTCCAAATCTGCTCCATCGCCGTGTAGCGTCCTTCCAAAAAGCTGACGCACTTCTTAGTATTAACGTCGATGAGCTCAAGACGGCCGTCTTTGAACAATGCCAGAAGGGTCTGTTTGCCAGTGGCGGTTATTTGAATAACAGGAACCCTACAAACATAATTTGAGTTGAATTCGTAGATAATGCTCACCTGCTACCACGTTTCTTGAATCCATCATGGCCGGAAGCCCTGATAATGTCTCCATTTGATGTTCCAACAAGAACAGGCTTGGCTTTCGAAAGGCAATATGTCAACTGAAGTGCAATATATAAACGTGAAAAGTTGGAAGCTTACATGAGTTCTGGAGTTGATTCCCAGTTTCTGCGAAGAAACACGAGAGATTTTGAGCCCTTCAGTCCCTTGACTAATCTTCAGTTGTTCCATAGCTCCATTGCGGAAGAACATTTGGAACTGTGTTAAAACATTACTACTTCATTTTTCTGTGTCCTACCATATTTGGTCCAGTTCGTCGGCCTCCAATCACAAATCTGAATGTGGAAACAATCCTGCTTTGGCACACTACTCCTCCGAAGACAAGTTGCTGTTTTTGGATTATGACAAGATATTTGTCTCCGAATGCGACTACATAACCTGAATAAGTTTTCAGTATTTGTTAAAAGAATTCTTACCATCTTGCAGCATATCCACAACTCCCCGAACGGTTTCAGGGTATGCATTAAACACGAAGACATCCACAAACGGGTACTTGATCGGTTTGTTTCCGACGCGCTTGTCCGTTTCCAGGGGAATTGCAAGAATATGAGGGCCATTTCCTAAACATAGATAATAAATCATGAAAGTAATTTAAAACCCACCACAAAGAAGGATTTCAGTTCGACCAGAAGAGACAACTTCCATAAAAGATCTCTCCAAGTGATCTGCAGTCGCGGAACGATGCGAAGGAAACATGACTGCTTGTTCAGCTAAAAACAAAAATATAAATAAAATATAAACAAGTAAAAAGTGTTGACTAAATAATGAAAAGAAACATACCCGTCGATTGCAAATGAATACCCACGGACAAAAGCAGATGCAAATGAAAGCGAAGACGAAACTAGGTCACAAGGCTAACTCGAGTTATTAACTCTCTCAAAAGCAATTAACGGAATTTAACCATTCGGATGAAATACTTCCTTTGGGAAAAGCTTTATTCAAGAATCGAAACATAATAGAAACAAAACATATTTTCACAATTTAAACAACAGAGGAATTTGAAATAAAGCTTTGATTTATTAAGAATTTTGGAATAAAGCTCTAACATATAAGTACTGACAAAATATGAGCCTTTTGGGTACTGCCAGGGACTAAATCATAATATTCAAATCGTGAGAGAAAACTCCAAGGCCGCCGACCAATACTTCCATACTGAAAATTGAAAAAAAAAATATTGCTTTAAAAACGCATACCACCCTGGAAGGACTTCCATGCACCGAACAGATGCAACAGAAGACTGGTGAATTGTCGAGGGCTGGACAAGTTTCTAAAGCAAACTTAAATCATGCCAATAGGTAAATGTACCATGTAAGGAAAGTGGGGGAACCTTTCGTATTCTCTAATTACGTCATAGCCAACGACGTCCATCGAAACGATGAAGTAGTGTTGTTTTGTGTCAGTAATATTCAGGGCGTACTCCTTGATCTCTGAAATCAATGGCACATAGAATTTTATTTAAAACGCTGGCGTAAATGATTTCTTCATTGAATTTTACTTTCTTAAAACTCAATTGTCATTTTCTGAAGCCAGGAATAGGTTGTAACATACCTTTTATCTCATGAACATGATATCTATCAGCGGCATATGTACAGGTTGATGTACTCCAATTGAACCACATGAAATATACCCATCCGTTCACGCCACCAGCAGTAATATTGTGGAAATAGCCGGTTCGAATAATAGACAATGAACTCAGTTCCAGTTCGCTCTGAATTTTCAGGTTTCAACATTAGAAACAATGTTCTACCGCTACTGAACGGCAATCCAGCGCTCTTTCTCCCGACGGTACGTGATATGGTCCAATCCGAAACAGAATGTTTTCTGTGGAAATGCCGTAAAGAGTGTATAATCCGTGATCGTCATAATATTGAATTCCCTAGGATAAGTTCTTAAATTACAATCCAAAGTTACCTACCGTTTTTAGTTGACAAGGAAATTTAGCGTAATTAAAGACTTGACCATCTTCTACCTTTCTGAACACAGCGTTACAGTAGTTTTTTTAAAAAAATTAAAACTCACATCACTTTCCCGTCTTTGCAGAAGACCCAGGCGGTAGGATGAGGTGAGTGCATACAAATTGCCACAGGAATAGAAGGTAGCCGTTCGACAACAAATTTGCTCATATCTGCAAAATTAACGGGATCTGGCGCATTTAATTCAAAGACATACCTTTTCCGGGACCATATCTTTTGAATCTATAAATCATTCCAGTGGATGTTCCAACGTAAACTGTTTCTTCTCTGTGCTGAGCTATGGTACAAAAAAATAAATAATTTCGCTCACCGCTAAGAAGTATTTCATCTTTTCCGGGTCCTTCAGTAGCAACACTTATGAATGCTCTTTCGAGATGGGAAATAGTAGGGTGACGAATTGAGCTGAACATTTGTAGCAGTGACACGTGCCTAATATAAAGCGTTTTTTTTTGTAACAAAATGGAATAATCCTACCTTCTTTAGTATAGGAGGAGACCCATTAAAGAAAGTTCTGTTAAGTTGGAGTTACGTTGACACAACAACAAAGGTAAACAAAGGGATCACACCACACAACATGCAACTGGATGTTGAAAAGAGAAAATATGCATTATGCACACATATACAATTGGATGACACATCATATATTATACAATGTCCTGATGGCAAGAATTGAGAGAGTCGGCATTTACATAAGGTAATTATGAACAACGATGTTACATCAGTGAAAAGGTCTATTGGTTTTTGAGAAATAGCTTGTGCGACGACACTCCAACTCCTCCAACCAGAATTTCAGCCCTAAAATGGTGATGAAAATAAGGAGCAATTTGTAAACACTCACTCGTCAGGGAAAATTTCCATAGTTCGGGGGCATTTAACCGCAGACTGGAAGCACAGAGGCTCTTCTTCGCGTTTCTAAAACTACTTTGTACTTTGTAATGTTAATTCAAAACCAAAATTGGATGGAGCTTCTGTTGTTTAAACTGACGGATCACGAGGAAACCCGAAACGTCAAGAGTCACAATATAACATTTCTTGCCAATGTCAACTTCCCGAATTTCTGAAAAAAAAACATTATTTGAAAAAAGTTAAGCAAATGCTTTGCCATTAGTACATAAATTAATTTTACATTTCTAAATGCAGAATGAATAGTCTTTTTTAAACGATTCTAAAGTGTCGCATGGTTTTTTGGCAATGAATGTTTTGCTCTTTTTTTGACGACGTTTCGACAATATTTCGGGTAAATTGGTTAAACGTATTTGTAGCAGAAAACAATAAAAATCAGAACACTTACGAATAATCTCATGTGCGTGATAGCGGTCCGCCATGGCAAAGACACATTTTTTAGTGTTAGCAACAGAAAATATTATGTAGAGCCAGCCATCCATTCCAGCAGCAAAAATCTTGTCTAATGATCCATGAGTGTACATCTTGAAAATTCTCAGTCTGAACTTCTGAAAACAAAGATTTAGTAATATTACAACGTTTTAGCACGGCACCAATAGCACGGTCAACTCGTCCTTGTATTCTTCGCCATTACCATAAAACGGTCCAATCCTTGTCAAAACATTGTTAATTCCGAGACCATAGAAATATACATCTTGATTTCGTTCACTGAAGTCGACGCACTAAATAGACATTTTAACCAAGCAATATAAAAAAATACCGTTTTCAAGGCTGAAGGGAAAATGCAGAGAGTATCGAAATATTTTCCATTCAAATAATCACTGAAAATATAATTAAAACAGATAAAAAGTTTCTATTACTGCACTGATCCATCCCTGCAGAAAACAAAAATTCTATCCTCATCTTCAGGTTCTGCGTTAAGTGCCATGCCTATGGGGATCGAATCCAGCTGGATGCAATACTTTTTTGTCAATTCTGAAAGCCAAATTTCGGTAACAATAATGTTTAAAAGCATATAAATTCAGTTTTCCCAACTCACCAACACTTGCTCCATGTCGGTGGAATTTGTAAAGTTTAGCATTAGACGTTCCCACATAAATTATTTCTTCTAAGTGCTGAGTGATGGACACAATAGATCCATCCAATTGAAAATCTGCAGAAGGCTGGGTGGGCCATTCTAAAAAAAGCTATTTACGTTTGTGACAAACAGTATTTACCTCCATCGTTTGAGAGATATCCAAACTGAAGAAGTCCAGAGCTTTTTCCGGTGACATAGAAAGTTTCTTGATCACATGAATGACGCAAGTTCACAATGAAGTTGATTGGTGAGGCATTCGCCATTCCGTAATAGGTCACCGGAAAGTCCAATGGAATTTTTACAAACACAATTGTAGGTACCTGTAATTGCATGCCTTGAAATAACAACTACAAAAATAGTTTCTCTTTCAATGCATTGTTTCTAAATGTCAAAAAGAAGCCTTTGCACCACAGTTTTCGCCGCAATAAATTCGCAAATGAAAACGGAACATTTCAAATTGTCTATTTTCACAATTTTCCAATAAAATTATATTTAAACAGTCATACTATAACCTAAAATTTAACTCACATATGGCACTGTATGAACTAAAGTGATAGTTTCCTTCGACTGAAAAACGTAGAAAGGACGTCTGGGACCAGCAGTTTCAGTTGAGTAAACAACAGTTTCAGAACGGGTGCTGTACAAATGCAGTGTTTTCTAAACAATCGGTAGTTCTCCTAATAGAAGCTACACTTACGTCTTTGAACCCGGCTACAATAAACTCTCCGTTTTTATCGACATCGATTATTTTTCTTCCTTTACCTATTATACCGCCTAGGTGCCTGAAACATTTTGCCTTGAAGACATGAAAATAACTAACCGTTCTAGAAAAGGAACCACAGGATCCTTGCCAGATTCCAAAATCATCTCATGCTTCCATAAGTAGAAGGGCGTAGTCACACTGATACAGAGGCCACTCGCAGTCAGTAGCACAATGTATACACCAATATTGGCAGCATCGACAACAAAACTACCGTTGAGGTCAATGTTGGCAACAGAAAGACGCACTTTTTTCTAAAAAAAAATAGTTTGTATAACGAAAAGGGGTTTGTATTTAGAACCCCATTTTCTTCGAGACTCACATCCGAACGTATCTCTCCGTCATAACCGGCAATAGTACCATCTTGGAAACACGCCGCAAATACATAGGGTGTATTACTCACATACTGAAATTTTGTATTGTTTTGTACACCTAAAAGTTACTTGGAAAATTGCAGCAGCCGTCAATCGAGACTTAAGGCCCTTGGTTGGATGTGAACAGGAAAATTTAGTGGTTAAACTGTGGCCACGAGCATTCAGCGTAAACGCAATCTGAAATATTGCATAATAGGGATTTTTACGGCAAACCCAACAATTTCATAACAGTCGACCTGGATGAAAATAAAAGGATCTTGGATGACGACGGATGTAATGTTTCTGGAGTCTTTTGCAAACTCTTTGATAACGACGCATGTAAACACATCTGTTCTCACAACTGCGTCTTTGCTGATCTCTGAAAGCATAAGACATTAAAAGATAAAGAATGGCCTAACCGTTTATACGCAAATAAACAGTTCCTTGACCATAGGCGCACAAGATTTCGCGATCGCTACTCCGGTAATGAGCAATCTGCAATGTTTAAAATTGAATATCACAATAGATAATTTAAATCATGTTTCAGTATTTTATAGACTTCGAACGGTAATCCCTAATCTTATCTATTTTCAATTTCCCTTATCTACGAGAATACATGCAAAACCGATGTTCCTTCATAAAAACCTGGATTTTTGTCCTGAAAAATTTCAAAGACTCACCTTTAATTTTTGCATGGAGAACAAGGCACGGTTTGCAGTGTCTCTGAAACACTACATTTTATGTATCTTGTCACGAATCTTACTTATTTGGTGTATATCCATATAGCTTCTCGTTTCTCACATGGAACCATCCATCGACAGTGTAGGCAAAAGGAAATCCGCGGAAGTCAAAAGAAGAGCACAGAATGGGTTTCACAGCTGGAGAAAGAAACGGCTCTCGGGGGTGAACTTGTAAACCGCCTGTGGTTGTTCCAATGACCTTCAAAAGAAAGTTTTATTTTAAGAAAAAATGGCATACCAAATGCTTTTCTCCGATGTTGTACATGACAGAAATCCTTGCTTTATGTTGTTGATTTTGTACTTTCATCAATAATAGCTTCCTATCTTTGATATCGATTGCATGGAGCGATCCGTTCTAAAACAAAACTTGACAAATATCCAGAAAAAACTGCAGAAACTACAGTTATGAGCTACAGAAAGGTTCATAAAATTTGATTTGTTAACTGGAAAACTGAGATTTTTTTTAAACTTACGTCATCGCCAGCAATGATTGTTCCTCCAGACAATGAAAACCATTGCTCCATAGCCACATATCGTCCTTTAAGCAAGCTAAAGAGCCTTGACTAAAAAAGGTTTTTTTATTACCTGAGACGCTTATTTGTTGAAATATCAATTAGTTTCAGGTTTCCGTTTTGCAAAAGAAGTAGTACCATCTTTGCACTGATTGGAGCGATTTGAACCACTGGAGTTCTAAAAACAACTAAAAAAACATGTTGGATATACCATACCCATTTCCTGGATAAACCATTTTCAAAGTGTAGTTCCCCATTAGTCGAACAATTGAGCCCTTGGATGTGCCAAGAAGGAGGAGCTTTCCTTTTGCGAGACAAGTCACCTTAATCATAGCCTGTTTTGCAAAAGGTGAACTGTTATTACATGGGTATCCGATTTAAAGCCAATTTTCTTGGATGAAACACGGTTAATGACTATTTCAGTTCTCGTCTGAATTATCTTGACTTCTTCGATAGAACCATTCCGGAAGAAAAGTTGAACCTATAAACAATTAATCTCAAATTCAGTATGTCTTACAGTGTTCTTGGCCGTTCGACGACCTCCAATCGTATATCGTCGGGTTGAAATAACTCTACTTTGACAAACGGTTCCTCCTTGAAGAACTTGTTGCTTGGAGATTATCACAAAGAACGTGTCCCCAAAAGCAATCAAGAAACCTCAAAACAAACTAAGCATTGACTGTGAAATTCCGGATTACCATCTTGAAGTAGATCTATAACTCCCCGAAGGGTAAATGGAATTGTGATAAATACAAAGATATCCAGAAACGGTGTTTTAAGTAATTTGTCCTTGCGTTTTTCTTTTGAAAGTTCAGCTACCATAATGTGGGGCCCATTTCCTGAAAGCTTTGTCTAATTTTAAGATTTTTTAACTAACCAGATAGTAAAAATTGGCGCCCAGCGTCTTCGACCATATCGAAGAATCCTCTTTCAAAGTGATCCCTAGTTATAAGTTTTTTTGAAGACATCTGAAATACGCAATGCATTAAAACAATATGGTTAGTTCACACATGTAAGTAAGTAATCACATTAGGAATTCAGCCTCTACGGAACCGAATGCATTCATCTTTGAATAATTTGAGATCCTCGACAAAAGTAGGTCAAAAGTAGGTCGTTTTGGTTTCGACGCCTTGCGAATAATCCACAAGAGTATCAATCGATAGCTTATGATATGATTACCTGATTTCAAAGACTTCGTCAAAGATTAAAAGCGAGAACGTACCAACAACAATAAAAAGAGTTTTAAACGATTTGCCCGAAAGTTAAAAATAGATAACCCATGTAATGGTTGCTTCAACTTTTCTCAATTTTTGGGTCTCGATGCGATAGCCCGCCAGAACTTGACAAAAAAATGAATTGTAGTCAATTGAAAAAACGGTCTAAGTCGATGACAAATTATAGTTACTTCATACCAATCAATGTTGTTGCCAGAGGCCTGGAAACGCGGCCGAAAAAAGTGACTAATTCTAGTAGACCAGAAAAGTTTGAAATGGCCAACATTGTCTAATATAACTTCCACTTGTCCAACTTATCGTTTCATCTAATGGAATATTGCGGACAACACAACGATCAACTAAAATTTTGCGATGCCACCGAACAAATGAAGATCAGTTTTCTAGTTGAAAGTCTATCAGGAATTGAGGAAATAGGATCAACAACGTCTTTTTAGTAAGAATACAAAGGGTCTCTGAGATTAGAACGTATATACATTTTTATCTGAAAATTGCAACAAAGAAATAACTGTGATCTCTTGTAGGCTTCAAAAAAGTAACGAACACACTTAACAGGTGTAATTTTAAAGGTGCAAAAGTTCTTTAACCGAAAAAAAAAACTTTATACTAGCTCGAGAACAAATTATGGAGATATGATTTCCCCAAAGGTATAAGGACCAGAAAAAGAAATTAAAATGCGTCCGCTTGTGCATTTTCAATAATGTCGTTTAGTAGTAAAAAATAGAAACAGAGGAAAAAGAATTAATTACAAGCGTTGTTTGCTAATGATAGGAGGCTGACAATGACAACTGCCTCGCGGGTGTCCGAGTTGCGCGAGTGGTGTCAATTTCTAGGTCAGTTTATGCCAGGAGTCAACAGGCCCTATATCTGGCAGGACTCGCCGCACTAATCGATTTGGGGTATCCATCGGCAGTCTACGCAATAAGAAACAACTGAATAACTCCAATGCAAGGTAGAGGGTTAAATTGAATGAACATCATAGACAAAAGTCACAAGTACCATTTATAGCAAGTAATTTGCATAACAGTTTTTATCGTACTTCCGTCGTGCATTCTTTGAATTGAATATGTGTAGTGCACCATCAATATTTGAAGGAAGCAAATCACAGGCAACTTTGAATCTTATAAAGAATAAATTGATGGGGTCGACAACTAAAAAAGAGCCGCGCCGCATCTGCGCGCGACTGATACAACTGTAAGCCATTCCAGTCAATTGGCATATCGAACTTGTGACCTGTCGCGCCCGATGATGATTGCTTATGAAATACAAATGACTAACCCATATGTCATCCGCGGTTCAAAAGGGAAAATGTTTTGGCTGGAGACTTAGATCATTACAGGATTAGATAAAACTAGTTCGTACTTTGCAAAAGTTGAAAAGCAATTTTTGTGAAAGTACTTCAAGTGGTCATGACAGAGCCCCACAGCAAAAAGTCGAGACATTTAATGGTTCAAGATTTCCATGAAGTATTCATAAAAAGCCATTGATAGGCGATATTTACAGGAAGGCGTTTTTTTTAGGAATATAGGACTGTGTGAAAACTACAAAAAGAATAGTCTATCTGAGCGATAGAGGGTTTGTGAGAGAGACAGAAACAGAAGAGAGAAACAGAGAAATATAGAAACGGATAGAGAGAGAGAGAGACGGACGAAGAGACGGAGAGGGAGCGACGGAGAGGGAAAGGGGGGAGACAGAAATTTAATGCAAAATTTTGTATTCAAATCAGGGCTGCATAAGTACACATCTATTGAATTTTAGAAGAGCTCCGAAAAGCCGAAGCAAAATGAAAGCCATCGATGGGCTTTTTCCACAAGCGGCTGACTCCAAACCTTTCAATATGCACTTTCTACTGGAACATTTCAAGTGTTAACCTGCCAGTTTCCAATTGAAAGTTTCAGGTTGTGATCAGCAAATACGAAAGGAATAAGCTGTTCAGGAAGAACGAAAAACATAAAGATTCAACAAAAATGACTGTTTTTTTCTTCAAATCTTATATTATAGAAAGACAAAAGTTTCAGAAGACATGGTCATTCGTATGATACGAAAATAACAGCTCACATTAAGACAAAACCATGTTCTCAAATATAAAATACAGAAGCACCAAGATGAAGAAAAAGCATAACGCATTTTGCGCTTGCGGCTGGTCCGATTTCATCAGCGAAACATTAGAATATGGCAGTTTGCCATAACCTTTCTTGCTCATGATGCACTCTCCGATTAGGGCGCCCTTTTCCCTTTGTTCAAAATGTAACACGGTAATCTAAAACGAAATTCAAAACTATTTTTTTAAATTCATTAGATTAAATCTAAGTTATTTACACGCAATTTTCAGTATTAATAAAACTGTTAATGTTTTGTGTTGTAATGTATTTTCTATATCATAGCGGTAGACAATTGAGTATGTAAACAGTCTAAAACAAGCCATCTAAATCACAAAGACCAAAATTCTTCATCCATTTTCGGCCATTCGATATTCATAAAAAAATAGTCTTTTTACTGAAAATTATCTGTTTTTTCAGGTAGGCAGGACGGGGTAAAGAATTTTTTCAGGACATCTAGTGAACAGTGATAAAAACTGTGGTCTCATATTCGATTAAACAAACATAATTATGTTTTCAATAAAATTTCTGCGTTTTGTAATCGGCGGCCCCTATCTACGTTACCAAATAAGAAGTTTTCGAAATTGGATGCTACACGAATTTAGTTCAAAATAGGTAATTTAAAGATATTGGCCCATCAGTAAAATACGAACGTTACGCAGGATATCCTCTATGGGCAACCCTCCCAAAAATCAATATAACAACAATCACAGTGAAGTTCATATTAATAACAGTGAATACAACTCTTATTTAACCTATCAATAAATAGAACTTTGCAATAAATGACCCAATTCGACTAGCACGTGCACCTGGCAAGCAGAAAATGCGTGAATGAATGAGATTAAAAACAAATGCACTCCGAGTCTACGCGACAAGCGCAGGAGATCTAAAGTAACTGGGACCAACTAAAAAACACGTAAAACTGACACTTACAAGAAAACCAATTGAAACAATGGGGTTACCTATGACCTGTTGGGTTTGTGGCACGAATATGTCTTAAACACGTAAAAGCAAGGGTGACCAGCACCATAAATAAGAAGAACTCAGGGGTGGGGAAACAGGATCTACTATTCTCGGAGAGCCTGTTCGATCTTCTCTTTCCACATTTCGGCGTCTCCTTTACCTTCAGCCTGCAGAGATATCGTCTTGTGCGTGAGACGCAACTGAAAATGAAAGAAGTTTAAGGCGGAAAATGATTGCTGAATGATACCTCCAATATCGTTTTGCTTCCAGAGTGAAACACATCAACACCGGCAAGATCGAACAGATCTATCTGACCTCGGCAAGTAGAATCAGTCTCGTTCTCAAAGTACAGCAACTAAAAACGTGATAATTAAAAGACAATAAAAAACGAAAACCTTATGAGTGTTAGGCTCCAACACAAACCAGCGAGGAGTCCACATTTTGAACTTTGCGCCTTTCTTCTGCAGATATCCCTGGTGAAGGGGCTGGGAGCGAGCGCGACCATTCGTAAGCGTCTTGGAGGTATCAAACGCTGAAAGAAACCTCGTTTAAACTGCAGAAGCTACGCATAATTAATCTGACTTTTAATGTGAAACTCACTCGTTTCTAGGGTACCAGTCTGCTTCTCACTATCGGAGTTGACTCCTTTCTCTGCAGAGCTCTCTCTTATCACCCGAGGTTTCTCCAATGCAGGCTGTCCACAGGGCCAATTGACATTTACTAGACATTTGTCGTGAGCAATGACAGAACAGTGTTTGCAGCGCTGACCTAAAACCGAAACGTCTGAGAAGATTAAAAGCACCACTGACCAGTTCGAACAACGTTACCGTAGAGTGAAAAGTGGCAAACAACGCAATCGTGGGGTTGATTACCACTGGATGCGTAATACTCGAATGTGTGCGCTTGCGGCTTCTGGGGCACCTGTTTCTTGACAGCGCGTTGAATCTCCCCACGAAGCATCAGCTTCAGCGCCTGGCGCTTTTGAGTGTATTTCTGCACCAGCTGCTCATATCCTGTCTCGGAAATCTGAACGACAAAAATAACAAAACTCTGAAAAGAACTCACTGTGGAATCTTGCTCCTTTTGCTGGGTATCCATCCACAACTTTTTCCACTCATTCTTGTTCTTTCGTCTTGGAGAAAGGGAGCAAGCTTGGGCCTAAACGTTGAGTTTCAATCACAAATGTTACTGCGAAACCTGTGATAGTTGAGCAAGGCCATCGGCAAAGCGCAGATTATCGGCTACAATCTTTGCATCCAAGATTTCAGCAGTGGCTTCCTGCTTTGTAACGCCTTCTGGATTGGAGTAACTCTCCTCCTCCTGCTGAGCCACCTCACTTTCGGCGATTTCTGAGAGATGACATAAAATAATTCGAAACACTTACCGATATCATACGGTGTTCCATGTACAAAGCTGTCCTGGTAGTAGAAACTCCAGACATCGAGGGAAGCTAGAGACGATGAAGGTAGCAGATTATTCTGCTCTTCCTTGTACATCATGTTGTGGAAAATTGGAGACTCAGTCGATCGATGCTGAAATCAATAACGTAAGCACGACAAGGCACTAACCGCTACGTAGGACCATATGCAACCTCGGTGACCTTGAGTGCTGTCTGGAGCCAATTTTTCCACATTCTGCCGCTCAAAGTCACTATCGAGAATGAACGTCCGGAAGAAAGCCGACTGGCTGTGATAGGCCAGAAAACGAAGATAAAAGTCGTTGAACTCAAAGGCAGTTGGATACTGATGTACCACCTAAATATAATAATCTTCCACTTAAAGTTTACAAAAGTGCTTCGCTACCTGATGGACTACATCTAGGAATACTAGGAAAACAGGGGCGATACCACTGTTCTGCGACGACATACAATGGTTCGCTCTGTGAGAGAAACGGTGTCCAAAAGCGAGCCACTCCTTCTCAATCAAAATCTAAAGCAAAATTGAAGAAAAACAAACAAACAAATACCCTAAATCCAGCAAAGGTACGGTAGTATGAATCTTGCAGAAGCTGAACCACGGACATCAAAATACAAGTAGCGTCACTTCCATCCTCGATGCACAGAGCCACAGAAGAATTATACGTGGAGATGACCGAGGAAATGGAAACCGACAGAGACATGAACTGCGAAATCTGAAAACTTATTGTTGATAAACAAACAATAAGGGAACTAACAATGTCCATCCAACCGCACGTATCAAGCTGTCGATTAAACGACGCCTCTTCTGCGTCAGGATCGCTCGGTTGCATGAGACGCAAAATTTTCTTGAATGCGGGCTTCAGCTCTCCACTGGTAGGGTAGGTTATAGGAATTAACTCCGTATTCTTGTCCACACGCAGTGCCTAAAAAAATATTCCAAAGAAAAAAATAGACTGTACTACCTTCGATTGACCTTTATCGACCAGCACATAGAGATTCTTCCTGTTGACATTCGTAATCACGGCTTGCAGATTGCGATACACAGTTTGTTTCTCCGGAATGTTCAGCTGTTTGGTACCGTATGATGACACTGAAATCGAATAATGTGTCCTTTCGAAAAAAAATTACAATTTAAAAATTCAAGAAAATAAACATACGTCTGTTCCGAGCACCACTCTTACCAGTGCTATTTCTCATCAGGTTCCCTGGAGGCCGCATGAAGTCGTTGGATACGTTTCTTCTTCCCAGATCTGGCGTTCCAGTGCAAACAGATGAACCTAAAAAAGGAATTAACAGAGAATCGGAGTGAGTTACCATCAACTGTGAAGAGACTCTCAAGTGAAATCAAGCTCGTGTTGCTCTCGCTCTTGTAATTCGCCAGACCGGCAGGATACGAAGATGGTGAGGCCAACGCTAACCGACACATAAACGTTTCCTAAAAAAACACAGATTAATACTAAATACAAATGCATACAAAACCTGAAGCTCTGAGCTGGTGTGGGGACCATTAGAAGAAACGTCAGAGCTTTCCTTGGAGAGTATGGTCATTTGACTTCCCATGTTACCACTCGAGTCCGTGGGGTGTAGCAAAGTCGCCTGCAGAATCAATTGAATTTAAAATTGACAAAATAAATGAAAACCT
Organism: Oscheius sp. G VE-2021; assembly: GCA_022343465.1. NCBI lineage: Eukaryota > Metazoa > Nematoda > Chromadorea > Rhabditida > Rhabditidae > Oscheius > Oscheius sp. G VE-2021. The sequence continues at coordinate 70,523 of JAJQXH010000045.1, forward strand.
GTTTCTTCTTAATCTTATCCAGTACGTTGCCAGACACAAAACCAGCTCCTCGGATCAGCAGAGCTCCGTTCTCGGAAATCCAAGTGATAGTCGGTAGGCGCCCATTCTTGAAACCCTTAGCTACCTTAGCGAAATTCCCGTCACTTGTGGAGCACGGTACAACAAGGACTGTGGGATAACTGAAATATCACACATAAATTCAATTAAACGAAACCAATACCTCTTGGAGATGTCGTAGTAACGATTGGCGTGAGACCAGCGGAAGGGCGAGTTTTCTCCCTTCAGTCGAAGGCGTAGGTAATCTGCAGTGTAGTGTGCTGAAGTTTCAGCAGCCAGTGTTCCCGGTGCAGAACATGTGCCTAAACAAAAACATTTAAAAAATCGTAAAATGTATTACTGAGTCCCGCAAGCACCTGGTGCCCCATATCAGGACACTAGGTGCTTGAGGTGCATTGGTGTTTTTAATAGCACGTAACAATTTATAGTAACCATAGGCCGCAAGACTCGCTTTTTAGCAAACGTAGACGCGCTTGATCTGCCTTTTATAATTATCTTGTCCAGGGATGAACTAACCGTCAAGATCCAAATAGTCAGACTCGTTGTGCATGGTGTTATTCAGCGTCGGAGTAACAATGGACTTTCTGTGATCTTCAAGGACACGGCTATCCGTTCTCTTATACAACGATCCTACAATTTCATGCTTAATGCAACGAAAAACTCAAACCTTTTAATGGAAGACCCTTGACAATCGTTTTCTTGAAATCCCGCATGGTATTCTTCTTCTGCCCCGCTGATAATGTATTCGCCAAGAGGTGGGAGACTGGTGAAAAGGCAAACAACGTCTGCGGAAGAGAACTTGGCCAGCGGAGAGACGTCAACGTCTTAGAAAAGTCCTCGGCCTGATCGGGACTGACGTCTTCGTCAAACGCCAATCGTATCAGCATAAAACACGCGGATCGGATCTGGATGGCATCGTGCAACCCACTGGCAACCTGTAACACAAAATAAGGACGCCCAAAAACAAAAAAAACCTTTGTGGATATACCCTGCATGAAACCTCGGGACAACATGTGGGACTCGTTGATGCTCTTTTCCTTGATGATTGACATAAGCGGAACAGACCTGACGACAACCTTTTCGTTCACTAAATCAAAAACGTATACATTCAAAAAAATTAAACCCACGAAAGGGATTCACAGGCCGTCCTTTGAAAACAACGCGGTAGTTTGTCAGATAGACGGCACCTTCTGCAGGCAAGAAGGATGTGCAGAGCTCAGGGTTCTCAGAATTGTCGGCGGCCGAATCCGCCAACATCACGCAACGTAGTCCTCCAATGAGCACTTTCTCGCAAGGAGTCACCAGAACTGGACTCAATAGCTTGCTCTAAAGCAAGAAAATTATCACTATATGTGAAAATAACTAACCTTCGGAGGGGGCGCAAGTTTACGGCTTTCAGCGTAGGCCTGTTCCAAGTTGTCAACATGCACAGCCACAAATCCAGGGATGTCACTGATCAGACGCTCAACCAGTTGTGAGTCCAGCCTGGCGGCACAGCACAGTCTGTCGATAAGTTTGGAAATCCAGTTGACAACCTAAGAATCAACGTTTTCGGAATGAAAATAACCAACCGATGCACCAACGTCCCCATCATTCCCGCCTTCGGTATAACCAGACTCACAGTCCGAATCGACGCTGGCAGTTGGCGGCTTAAAATATCCAATTATCATGTATGTGTCAAAAAGTTACCAAATCCCTTCGGCCGACGGCATTTCCTCGCTTTTCAAGATCGTTTTTGTCCACTCTACGAAGCCGCGACGGATCCAGCGGCACTCGCAAAAACACCATAAGGTTGATGTAGTGCTTAGCTTGACCGTAAATGATAGATTCCTCCTCAAATATAAAACAATGGAATATTGTAGAACAAAACCAACCGGGACGACCTGTTCTTTCAACGACGTTTGATCCGTCCCTCTCGCGTCACTCTGCATGTTGTCGGCGGCTATGTCCATTCCAGTCGGGTGTTCATCAAGGTTCCACATATCATGCACGCTCTGCAAAATGGTTTTAGTGTGAAAAACGATATTCTATACCTCTCCAGAAAGGGGACTATCTGCCACTTTCACATGCCCATAGTTCCTGCGCATCAACTCGTGAACGTCGTGAAAGAAAGCAGACTCCCAGAACTTATGGTTGCTCCAAACAGGGTGATCTTGTACACACGTATAGGCGAACTGATGAACACCCTGAGTGAGGCGCTAAAACAACATTTCACTTTTTGAGACAAAAACTAACCCTGCAGTAGAGATTACACAAGTGGAGACAGGCGTAAGCGACGCCATGTTCGTCGTCTTCCGACTCTTGCTAAACATAAACTTTAAAAAAAATTTCAATGAAACAAACCTCTAAGGCACAATTGAGTAGCCGTACCACAAGTTCAAACTGCTGGGGGTTCAGTGTAGCCTTGGTGACCGGGATAGCGAGTATACTTAGCTGACGACATAGGTACACTCTAGTTTCCACCAATCGCAGAGCCAGTTCCACGGCGCTCATCATCTACAAAATTTATATTAATTTATAAGACGCCTATCCCACCTTACGCGCCTCCCAAAGCCTTCCTTCGAAAATGGCATCTAAGCAGGATGTCAAAACCTAAACAAAGTGACTTCTGACAACTAAGACACCAACCTGAATTCTCCTACTGTTCAGTAAGCTTTCGGGTTTATCCACAGGCGAAAAAGGAACAATTTTTGAAGTTGGCAGATCATCGGTGTGGGTGCTACTATCATCCGCATCACTATTCAACACAATCTGAAAGACAATAAAATGAAGAAAAAAACAGAAATACTCACTGTGGAGCCATCCAGGTTGCGAATCTGCGCTGTGTGACTGACAAACCCATTGAAAGTCATAACAGGCAAAGGCTCTTGCCGTTCGTTATCCGCGAGGAATTCGCACAACTTATGGAATGTTTCGTTCTCTTTCGTTTGATCAACAGGATCCACAAGCTTTGGATTTCGGCAAACAATCTGAATTATAATATTACATTTAAAAGCAATAGAAAATACCTCATCAAAGATATCACATTGCCTGTAGGGAAGACCACGACTAACCACAAATACTTGGAACATCTGGCCTTCCAACATGTGGTGAACAAGATTTGCGTTCAATCGCCTGAACATAATAAAATTGTGACACAATAATCTATTTACCGAAGACCCATAAAAGCTGCCTTGTGGAAGACAATGAGCGGACTGTCAGAAAGTCGCACCAATTGGAGACAGCTCCTGTAGCCGTAGAGAAGCTCCGCCATGAACAACATGAAGCAGCACCGCACTTTCTTGTCCTGAATTATAAATACGTAAGGCAACGATAAAAAAAACCAAAGTGAAGGGATTAGAAGGAGGAAGAGCCACGGGCTGTGCAAGATCGGCAGAGCGCAATTCTGGACTCAGAACCTTAAACCAATTCGTATAAAGAAATTACTAATGCCAACTCTGTGAAGACGAGCGACGAGACGTTCCTTGAACGGTGACGGTAATTCCGGAATTTCTACATTTGCAGGGAGTCGAATTTCACCAAGGTCAAGGTCAACAATTACAGCTTCGACGGGTGGGAGCTGAACAACCAATCATTCATAGATGAGAAAAATTAGATACCTTATCTACGACATCACTGAGTACTCCCATTATGTATGGGGTTGGGCTTTCCAGATACTCAAGTAGTTGCTCAGGCAGCACAGTAACAAACGTGTATCTAAAATTTAATTTGTGACAACCCGCACAACTTACGTGTATTCGAGAGGAAAGATCATAGCTTTGATGGCATAGGAAGCGCTGCTCAGACGCTTCATCGATACACTGTGCAGGATAATCTTTTGGTCAGATATCACACTTCGGAACAACACCAGAAGGTTGTGTAATGAACCTAAACAATCATACAGTCGACTGTAAAAGGAATTCCAAACCAAGATTTCTCACAAGTCCGTTAACGGATGTATCCGTCATGGGGACAGACTTCTGCTGAGGAATTCGAAGCGTGAATCTTTCTTTTCCGAGGAAAAGCGTGAAATGTGTTCTGAAATCAAAAATATACGTCAGGGAATACAACAAAGAACTCACTGCAATTGATTTCGAAGAGAGAGGAGAGAAGAAATCATTTTCTCGGCGGAATCCCCATCATCTATCAGGCTGCTCCTCAATCTCAGTAAGAAAACCTTTAAAAGGTAATATCAAAGACAAAAACGAAAACAAACCCGGAAGAAGTCGAAGAAAGTGTAACGAGTGAGAACAACGAGAACCTTCGGTTTAAAAACATTTGCTGCAGCAACAGACTCCTCATCGGCTGAATAAACATCCTCCTTTGCACATTGTTCGTAAAACTGCAAAATAATAAAGCATAAAAGTTGAAAGTATTAGAAATACCTGAAGGCAACATGCGTACTGGTGAGCACCAATCAAATCCGTGAGGGTAGCCACATAGTATGTAGGATCTGGTTGATCTGAACGAACTGTCCATCCTTGGGGCATACAGAACTGAAAAAGCATTTATTAAATTTTATTTTTATAACTATTGAACAAAAGATATATAACGCGTAAAACATACCATTGGGAGACTTTGAGCAAAGGGCGCATCTGGCCAATCATTCTCGGGGATTTTTTGTTTGATCGCTCCGGCACTGCTGTTATGCCCTTAAACCAACATTTTTAAAGTATTCAAAAATGTTTATTAAAACTTACGGCTGAGTGTGTCTTCTAACTCAACTACGGCAATGTAGTCTGCTAACCGATCCATTATATTAGACAGACATGTAGGCGAATCACCCTGAAACATGTTCAATTAATTTTAAAATCAAAAAACATTTTATAAATAATGAAAAATATTAAATAAAAACAACAATAGCGTGAGAAATATAAAATTTAAAAAAAAGAAGAACATCAGATAAAACGGCCAATGTCGTCCGCCGGGCACCGCACGGTCATGAGCGATAATTCCGTGCGGGACCCATTGCCTCACTAGAAGTTCATTATAAGCAAACTGAATATTACCTCAGCTCTGTATATTAAGTGAATTTTACTTTTATAATACTAAAAAACTGCTTTTGAAAATTGTTTAAATTTTTCGATGAATTTTGAATAATTAAATAAAAACATAATATCCGTCTAATTGCTTCGTTATAATATCCTTAATACCATTTTCGACACACAATCTTTATTCATGATTACAAAGATAAAACGAGACCGATTAGGAGTTACCACTTACATCAATTGGGTTTCCGTTTAAAAGGATGAATCAGTAACCAAAGGACATCCTAGGGAAACACAAAATTGCAGTATATCAAATGCAGTATTCATCATTATCGAGGAAAATGGTGAGGAACACCAACAGAAATCGAGAACTTTGGGATGAGCTAAAAAGAAGCGGGTAGAGGCTCAACAAAGTCTGAACGATAAGTGACAAAGTGATTATTCAAATCTCACTTAAAATGTAATTCTTAGGTTGCGTTGGAAGAAATAGAAAACACTAAGAGTCGCCGATTGATACACTCCCTGTCAATTGATACGGCTAATCGTTTCGTTCATTGACGTTTGTTTGAAAGTGTACCTTGATCGTAAATATCTTACATCTTCCAAGCAGCTTACACTTTTCCCGGTTTTCCATTTTTTTAACAGAATTTCCTACGTTTCGTTTTCGGACATTTTGCATAGTTACAGAAAGGCCAGTTTGTGCAATATGCAGCTTTGCAAAAGCTAAACGCTTCTCATAGTATTTACCATACTACCTCACCAGGATGGCATATTCTTCTTCCTTTTGTCATCAAATACACTTGCTAATCGCATACCCACAAAAATAGGAACAAACACAACAGAGTGCAGGTTTATTACATGGATTCAATAAAACAAAATAAAATGCCAATATATAAACTGTTTTTGGATTTTTTTAACCGGAGTGGTGAAGGCGAGCAAAGACTGTAATTACGTATATCACACTACAGTGCATGAATACGTGGGAATATCATGAACACAATAAGAAGACGTGAGACTAAGAAACAATGGCTGCAGGGAACTCCAGCGAGTTAATAATGACAAATGTGAGGACCAGGTATGAGTATACACATAAAACATAATCTCGACATCAGTTTTTTCTAGCGATTTAACTAGTCGGGAGAGAAGTTGTTTGGACAACATTAAGCGACCAGTGACGCTGTTTTGAGCATTTGAACCAGTTCACGGATGGGCCCGTTCAAAATAATGCGCAGATATCTAACTCATTCAGCCCATAAGCAAACTGCCAGACACGTTTACATCAAGCTCCAGCGGTTCAGTTGATTCTAGCGTGACCAAAGAATGACATTCAGGTGAAAGTTGGAGGGTGAGCGTTACAAAATAAAGAAGAGAGGAAGACATTCGTAGAAACGAGACCGCAGTCCTCACTGGGATGGATTGCTACTGGGCGAATCTGTGTCTAGGTTGGACGAGCTGTGATCACTCGATTTGCAGTCGTCCTAAAAATTCAAATTAGTTGGTATAAAAAGAAGAAAGTACCGAAAATATCGGAAAAGGGCTCACTTCGGTAGTAGTTCCTCCGTAGTTGCTCTCATCTTCAAAGTGTTCAGCTTTACTTGTTCCTTCAAGAGTCATTCCTGCCATTTGCTCAAACAACGGTGTCTGACGTGGTCGGCGCCAGTAAGTCTGCATAGGTTTCGGGAACGGCTGAAACAATATAGGTAAACCAAACCTAATGAACTCCCTACCCGAACATCCACACGTCTTTCGTTAATCGTGTGGCGTCCTCCGTTGAATGCCAAGCACTTGTCGGCGGCATCCTTCTCCTCGAAGATTACAAAACCGCAACCGCGAGGATTTCCTTCAATCTGATCCAGAGTTCCGAACTTCTCGAAATAGAGGCGGAGAGCCTCAACAGTGTGGAATTCCCAGTGGATTCCTTGAAGAAGAACAACATTGCAAATTCTATTCATTTTCAAACCTGAAAGCATCAGCTTGCACCCAGGAGCGGGATCACATTCGAAAAGTGGAGGCGGGAACACAGGAGCCATCTGCTCACGAGGAATGGCTCTTTTAGAATCCACCTAAAAAAGTAATAACTAGTGATTTCATAACAACGATACGGTTTTGCCGCCGACGACATGGGGCCGCTCCATCATGGCAGTCTCAGCGCTGGCAATGGTGGCAAAGGTGACAAAGCCAAATCCTCGAGATTGCTTGGTTGTCTGGTCCCTGATGACGATGGCATCAACAACCGGGCCCCACTGGGCGAAGTATGAGCGCAGCTAAAGGTAAATACTTGTAAGCGTACATAATTAGTTTAACCTGGTCGTCAGTTGTTTCGTGGCTGAGTCCACCAATGAAGAGCTTTCTCATCTGAGGAGGTCCTTCGCCTGGGCACGCAGTGGCAGCATTCTGAAAAGACATCGATAAATTATGTTTAACATATACAAACATAGAAAAAAGCGTTTAGAATAGGTAGAGAACCGAAAAAAAATAAACCCATTTCCAGACCCATGAAGCATTTAATTTTTTGCATATATACAGTGTCTCACCCATTGGGGAAAGTGATGGTTTGTAGTATTTTTCTGCAAATTAGCTCACATGTGCGACAAAGACTCAAGGATTGCATAAACGTAAGTAAAACATACCCTGGCGTTCATGGCGTGCATCATTGGAAGACCAAGCGGAACGGGGAACGGCGGGTAACGCATCATTCTGTTGTTGGGCGGCACAATGGGCACTAGCATACCCTGCTGGATCAGATCCATAACTTCTGAAAAAAATGTATACTTTTTAAGTTGCTTAAACAAACCAGGAGGACAGAAGGGGTGGTACATTATTGCTACCGCTACCGGCTATCCCTCAAAACCCTGAACAACACAGATTAAAAGAAGGGCGCATAATCAAAGGTATCAATCGGTTTTCACCGAGATCAGTGGAATAAAGAACGAAATTAATTCACATGTTCACACAAGATTCCAATACTGCGGAGACTGCAAAGTACAAGGCTTGTGGACTTAAGAAAGTAAAAACTAGAATAAAACAATAAAACAGAAATACGGCAACAGTTAAAACATAGCAATTACATCAACGGCAATTTCAAATGACACAATACAGATAGCTCAACGCTCGCATGCCCGAAATTTGCTGAGGTAACTTAAATATTCCCACGAGGAGAAGACGTGTGTTCGCGTAGCTCCCTGCCCGCACGTCCGAATCCCTTCTTCCTGTGACCTCCTCCGCCTTTTCCGTAGTTGCCAGGAGGACCGATTCTCATAGTTCCGAGGTTGAACGGGTCCTTTGTCTGAATAGACATCAGACTGGGAGGGTTAGGGCGAGGAGCTATCATGGGAGACGCAGATCGGCCAGGAGGAGGACCCAAAAGACTCGATCCCATCATTCCAGGAGGAGGGCTGTTGAATGACTGAAACAGTCTGATATATAAAACAGCGTGATTTAGCATACCGTAGGAGGCGCTTTGATAGCGTTGGTAATGAGGCTGGTGATCGTCTTGCAGAGATCGTTACCTTGCATACGGGAACTGTTAGACTGGTACGGCGCAGAAACACCGTCGCCATCTGGAAAAAAAACTTCGATTAGGACATAATAAGAAAACTGACCTTTGTCAAAAGCAAATGAAGGAGGGGGGATGTTAAATGCACCCGGGGGAGGCTTAGCAAGATCTGGTAGGTTTGACGACTGGAAGATACAAATAAAGCTTGAATGAAAACGAAACCCACACTTCCATTGTTTGAATTCGTGAGCGGCGGAGGCTTTGAAAAATCCATCTGGCGACCGGGCTGAAAAAAATTATTCCCAGGCAAAATGTTAAGCTCACATCAACTTTGGATCCGGGCGGAACTTCGTGGTAGGCACCAGAGAAATTACCAGAAGACGAAGTCCAGGCCACCTGCTCAAAGGGAGACTCCGGCTTGGTATCCATCTTCGGGACTCCGCTGCTCCACTGAACTTGCTCGGGTGGAGTATGAGTACCGTTTTTGATCTCGGGAACTTCAGCTCCGGGGCTATTGTTGCAGTTTTCGGGAGGCATCATTCCTTGAAGAAAATGTTTAGTGAAAACGGAATTAGATTTACCTGGGAAGGGGAACATGGGCATTCCATTGGGGCCAATTGGAGGGAAGCCGGGAGGGAAAGGTGGCATTCCCGCCCTGAATAATGAATATCCGGAAAGAAAAGATGACAACATACTGCAACATGCTCGAAATAGGCGGGAAGACGCCCGGCGGAAAAGGTGGCATCGGGGGCATTGCAGGGTTCAAAATCGGAGCTGGAAAAAATAGTATCTTCAGGTTCATGAGGTTTCTGCATGAGACTCAAACGCTTAAAGAAACTGATGTCAGCTGTTGCCGGACGGAACACCACACGCAAAATCACATTTGCTATTACACCCCAGAGTATCAATCACGAAGAACACCCGTAACTGGCACCAACCGTCGTTAATTCCGATGCTGTCGCCCTCGAATTTGATCACTGTTTGCATGTGCGCAGGTAGCGACGAGTGCACCTTTTTTATAGTGTCCCTTTCCGTAGCGGCCATCTCTTCCATTTCTCTGCAAACAGACGTTTCCCATCCATTGTTTGTAGTTAAAACTCACTTTTCCAAATTCTCCCGCTTCTCGTACATTGCCTGCAGTTCCTTCTCCAGCATTATAGTTTCCAGTACAATTGTTCGAAGGTCATCTTCCGGGATGTCGCACTGAAATGAAAGCGTGTGAAAATAGAAGGAAAATGAAGGCACGAGCACTAGGGCATGACAGCGATAAACCGATTTTCGCAGTGATCACAAAGGGCGCATTTTGCAGCGCACCCGTCCCTCGCGAATACTCGAATGTACGCTGCAGACTAGCAAGATAATATAACAACTTAAAACCATTCGAAAGAAACACTCATTGAGAGAGACATTGAGTAAAAATAAAAACAACTAAGACTTTTTTTTGCTGAATCGGGTTGCTTGAGGAGGAAAACAAGACTTTGTTTAACGCCAACACGGCCGTGGCGAACAACTCTCGACTCTTGATTCATCTATCAATCTGACTTCTCAGCCGCTGCCGGCCGCAATGCAAAACAAAATTGGGCGGAGATATTTTGAGAATTGGACAACAAGAAAGAAACTTTTATGACACAAAATCCCATGATAAAAGTATGAAAACACAAGAAAGGAAACCCGACTTAAACAGAGCCAGCTTTAAAAGCCATTTAAAAATGCCATATGAGACGATGATATAAGCGGTAGAGATAGCTAATTAGCAGTGCACTCAAGCGGTTCGCGCGTACTCTGCTAAGCAAATAGGAAGCCGGCCGCGCGCACAGGCAACTTCTGCCCGATCACAGTGAGCTCTCATCGGCAAAGATAGGAACGGGAGCAACGGCGCACCCTATGCAAACACACTAGATCCTCAAGATTATATTCACTCGCAATTAGCACAATATTGTTTTAATATAATTGCAAGAATACTTACCGGTCCATCGCAGCGAGCCAAGATAGTTTGAACCTTCTGCGTGATTGTCTGAGGATTGGTGTTTGGTAGATGCACACGCTCGGGTCTCTCCTTGCGCCTGTCGCGCTCCTCATCATCGTGTCTGCGCTTTCTCCTTGGATGGCGTTCACGCTCTTCCTCAGGCGAATGAGACCTGCAACACGGTCGATATTAAGAATTACTAAACCAAACCTTCTCCTGGATCGACCATGACTGGGTGCTTCAGGCTCGTCGGATGCAAGTTTCCTGAAATTCAAAACCTTGATGGATGTCACAGGGGCTGTTGCCAGGCAATTGCAACGGGGCCAGGGAATAAAAAATCATTGCTGTCACACCTCCATAATTGCAGCGTGAAATACATATGGAAAGTGCATTTCAAGGGAAAATGATAAGAATTTAAAGATGGATTAGTTATCAAATTCTCGGCTGAAAACAAGACTGCTCATGAGTTTAACACAGAGCCACCGCATCGATCGATGCGAGCGGAGAACGCACAGAAACACACTGCGATTAGATAGCGGCAACCATTGTCAGAGGAGGGTTGGAAGGCTGTCTGGCGAAATAGGCTCCAACAGCAAAATTGAAAACTTCTTGTTTGAAAAAAACAGTCAACAACAGAAGGAAAAAGAATAAGCAAGCAAGACAGCAGCTGAGAATGTGCACTATATCATGGCCTGTTGTAAGAGTGACGCGCGTGCTGGAGGAAAAATAATAGCAGGAAATTTTGCAAAGGAAAGTGATGAATTTGCGTCAGGGCCACCTTCTGCGCTTGCGATCCGCGCCCGCACGCCAAGGGTGCAGCCATAAATCAATCGGTTGTTGCATCAACAAGCAGAAACTGCGGCAAGTTGCAAACGTGATTTTGATGTCACCCCTACGCGAATAGGATTCCATGTGTCCGTGAATCAGGGATACGCCATTGATGAATTGCGCGGAACAGACACAAGACGATAGTTCAAGGTTGATCAGAATAGTCTGCGAATCAAACAAGCAGCGCAACACGAATAGAGCATAAATCACAACTAAGGACTGGCTGATTTTGAGGGTACGCAGCAATCAGCAAGAGTGCGTATCAAGACAAACAAGGGATCATCCCTCGCTGTCATAAAATACTCCAAGTTGATGTGACTACACAGAACTGATACGGAACACTTTGCAAGAAAAGACGCTGGAAGAGACGGCGAAAGGCTTTCAGTGCAACACGAGAAAGTGATAGGCATCGGGCTGGTTCCATTTACAACACATGCTTCACTGATCGCTGCGCACACAATGTGATCGCAACGTGCAATGTAATCGCAGGCGTTTGTCCATATTCAGCTTTCAAACAACCTTGACCAGTGAACAAGGACCAAAGTCGCAACACCCCATTGCGCCCGTCGTCGGATTTTCTTCATTAATAGCGCATGTGGATCAATCAGAAGTGCGCGCATCATCAAAATTCAGTGAAAGACCAACAATAAGGGCTGACCAAGTGAAAATATGCGCAAATTATGCCAAACGCCACTTTCCTTGATTTTATGATTTTCTGGCCGTCGCAATGGATTTTGAACTTGATAAACAGGTTCTCAAAGGGTGTTCATGCAGAGGATATTCGGGTGGCCCACCTGTCAAGGGATCGTTTAAGAGAAATGTCATAAGGACAGCACGGCGGACACACAAGAAGGTGCTGTAAAGCGCGAGCGACGCACGACAGATTGTTAACGAGAGCTACTGCTCACGGATGCTCTTAAAACATACATGCATACTTAATGGATTAACACTTCCGCACGCCCGCCCTGCAAAAGATGTCCGATTGACTAACGCACACTGGCGGATGCGCTAGCTACGTCATTACGAACGTTTAGTAGTTTCTGTTAATAGAGTCCGAAAAATTTCATAGTTAGAAAAAATAAAGTTTTTGCTACCTACCCCTATCACACAAAAAGTAATGACACACTCTCCTAAATTGAGATAAGAGTAAAATTAACAGTTCAAGCACGTCGCAAGGGACCACATGGCGTTCAAACGAAAGTAAGGAGTTATCAGCCAAATACGCGGATTGATAAGGGTGCTCAACCGGGCCAGGGTTTCTTGAGACTTCGACGCGGTCGTAAACCCTGACTGATAATTGGATTATGCTGCCGAGACAAGTGCTACGCTTCCCAATTTGTAGAAAATTGGCCATTCATTGGATGTTTAACACCTTTCTTCCAACTGCTTCGAGGAGAAGCAATCTCAAAGGGAGGCACAGCAGGAGACCAAAGCAGGCGCAAAAGACAGATAGGAGGCGTGGTAATTAGCGTCTAATGGAGAAAGGCCGACAACGCGATATATTGTGGCCGATGAGGTCTCAAACCGACTGCAACAGTTGGCAGCGAAATGTGATATGCCAAAGAGTGCCGCGCGCACAGGCGATCCCGCGGTGAAGAAATGAAGGCAAACTCACTCGTCGAGGAAAGAGCGCACTGTCCTCCGCTGCGGAGCGCCGGGGCTGAAACGAACTGTGATTTATGGTAAACATGTGAAATAGATGAATAAAATTGGATGTCGTTAGTTGTTTAAAATACGTAAACTTCAGTTAGTAATGAAAGCATCCCCAAGTGCAAAGATATTGAATGTAACCCCTTTATAAGAAAGAATAGCAAAGTGTTCGAGGGAAAGTGAGCACCCACTAGCGATTCAGCCAGCAGCCGTTAACGAAAAAAGGGCCATAAAATGCATATGAGCTTGCCGAAAAGTGAAGTATGGGAACCCATAACACATTAACCTGCGGCCGTCCTGGAATGGACGCCAGCAGATGCCTCGGTGCAGAGCCGTCAAGATTTAAAGAACAGTTTGGCATCAATGTGACCGACCAGCAGTACAGCGATCCTTCGGCCCGAATCGACACCAAAACGTCAGTGCCAATTCATCAAAGTCAACCGTAAAAAGCAACAGTGCGTCAGAGACATGCGTGGAAACTGGTGGGAGTTGTCGAAAGAAAGTTGCGAACCGAAAGTCAAACGCTCACCAGTAGTTCCCACGTGAGATGGGTCCAGTGTGTGCTATCAAAGAACTAGAAGGCTAGTGACGTAAATTCGGTTGCGACGGACTCGCGGGCTGGACTGAATGTTGCGGCAGTGCAGCCGTTTTGCAAACAAATGCGCTGGGATACGTGCATCACGAGAAAAACAAACTATGCGGATCTAATAATTCTTTTAAATACGCACTCTTGATAACCAGTTTCAGGGGACATTACATAAAATTGGCACTGAAAAAGTGGGCAATGACCCTACAATTTGTGGAACACGCAAGACATACTTCAACAAGTGACCTCATGTCACACGCAGTATATGCACAGATACATCAGTTTTACATATAAACTCCTTAAAAAGCACAATTTCGATCGTGAAGCTTCCCGCACAATTCGGCAAAATGCCACTAAGAGAATCAAAGTACTATTTCAACACCAGTTAACCCCAAAATTTCACGACAAGGCAAATTGATTCGATATGTCATCATTATTCTTTGAATCGGATGCAAATAATATAATATTTTATTTTCCAGCATTGTTTTTAAAAAAAATTAAAACCAACAAACCTGAACTTCTTGTGCGCATGACCAGCAAATCGCATATTTTTCAAACGTTCAAGACGAGTCTTCTTTTCTTCTGCCTGCTTCTTTTGCTCTTCGTCATCAGAAGACGATGGCGAGGATCGGATTGGTTCAGGATCAGTACCACGCTAAATTCAAGTGTTTTTATCAGCCAACAGTTGAAAAAAAATAAAATAAAAATGTTCTCACTGGCTTCTGAATCGGTTCCTGCAATTCCCCGTCATCGCTGATTTGACCATCATCCAGGTTATGGTTGGGCTTGGTCTCATTAGCCTTGTCATCCTGAATAAGTGCATAAATAAATTGAAGAAGCAACAACCTTGTCATCGGCATCACAAGCAGGAGGGCTAACGTCCATGACCTGCTCAGCTTGCCCATTACTGAAAATTATCAATAAAAAGCTAACTTAATTTTTGATGATAACAAAAAATAATTTTAATAATCAATGATGAATTTTGAAATTTTTAACAATTTAAAAAAAATTGCTGAAGAAAAACCCACGAAGTTTCGTCGGTTGATACAGGTTCCGTCGATGCTTCGAGCTCAGTCGGCGAGGAAGGTGTCCGGTTTTCGCAATCGACCTCCATACCCTGCAAAATAATATAATTGTAATATATAATATAACGCTTTTAAATGGAAACGAAAAACGGTAAAAATAAGCAGAACACAATTTATGAAAACAAGGAGGAAAAAGAAAAGCAGTACGCAGTCGAGTGACATTTCGTTGGCGCGATTTTCACATCGACGGGCAAATTATCCATTCCATAGTTTGTGTACTTGGATTGGATGGTCATAAAATTAATAAAATCGTATTTTTAGCCAAAAACGATGTGTTTTTGTTAAATTTCATTTAATTCCTCAGTTTTGTTAAATTACATTTAGTTTGGTTTACGAATTTTGTAAAATATCATTCAAAGCAACATAAATAAGAAATATAATTGTCATCAAGTTTATATCTGTCTTTTTTCTAAATCGAACAACATGAATGTAACTGCTATAAGCTGTAACTGTAAATAAAATAAGAAGACAAATGAAATATGTTTAAGGTACAAGCTAAAATCCCACACATTTTGAATATTTCCTTTTCGCTTGTATAGACGTTTCATTTGTGCGACTCAATTGTGCCTATAGAACGTGCAGACAGATAAAACGACTGACACCTAAGATAGCATAGTACGAGGTGTCCGTCAGATGAACGACAGCTCTAAAAAGGATGTGTCAATTAGAACTAGTATAAAAGGAGCCCATTGAGTTGGCTAATCACTTCGGGATGAAGTTCCTCTTCGCCCTCCTTGGAGTGGCCCTTGCGGCTAACTCGTACCTGCCTCTGCAGCGCCCCCTCCCCGCCCAGAGCGAGTACCGTTTCCGCTACGAAGCCGTCCTTTCCTCCGGCCTCCCTCTTGCTCAAACCGATGGTGCCCTTACCCGCCTCCGCTCCGAAGTCACCGTCCAGATCCCCAACGACCGCACTGCCCTGGTCCAGCTGAAGAACATCTGGATCGCTGCTGAAAACTCTGTTGATGTCTCCTCTCCCATCGAACGCCTGGAGAAGCGTGTTCTTGCCAAGGAGTTCGAATATCTCCTGGAGCTGCCCGTCCGTTTCAACTACCGCCATGGAATCGTCTCTGAGCTCCAGTTTGCTTCCCGCGAGCAGCCCTGGTCCGCCAACATCAAGCGTGCCGTCATCAACATGCTCCAGATGAACTTGAAGCTCCAGTCTGAGCAGCCCGAGGACAGTTTCTTCGTGGCCACTGAGAAGACCATCGAGGGAGAATGCGAGGTCGCCTACTCCTATTTTCCCGAGAAGGAGAACACCCTCGTCACCAAGACCGTCAACTTTGACAAGTGCGAGCGCCGTGGAGATGTTGCCTACAACCAGCGCCTTGTTGCTGAGTGTACCGAATGTGACGAGTACAAGACCGTCGTCCCCCAGACCGTCTACAACTACAAGATTGAGAAGGAGCAGCTGAAGGAGGTCGAGGTCCGCTCCGTGTACACTGTCTCCATCAAGGACCAGCCCATGATGAAGACTGAGACTACCGCCCGTCTCGTTCTTTTGGATACCACTGAGATTCGTCGTGAACTCGAGGCTCCCAAGGGAGAGAAGCAGGAGCTCATCTACTCCAACGCCATGGAGCGCTCCATGGAGGAATACTACATGAAGGGAGAAGAAGCCGAGCAGAAGCCTTTCGCTTTTCTGCCCAAGAAGGTCGAGAGGGTTTCCATGATCGTGGAAAAGATTGCTGAGCTCGAGAAGAACGAACCCGAGACTGTTCACATGCTGGCTCGCCTTGTCCAGTTCCTGCGCATGTGCTCTGAGGAGGAGCTGAGAATGATCCACGAGAAAATTTACACCAAGTCTGAGAAGAAGGTCCAAAGCATCATTGAACACGCTCTGGCCATCGCCGGAACCAAGAACTCCATCCAGCATCTTCTGAGCCACTTTGACGAGATCACTGTCCCCAAGGCCGTTCAGCTTCTCAAATCTATTCAGGAGACTCCTTATCCCTCTGAGCAGATTTCTGACCTCCTTCTTCAGTTCTCCAAGACGAACAAGTGCCGTAACGAGCCTACCCTCCGCCAGTCTGTCTGGCTCGCCTATGGAGCCATTGTCAATGGAGTTACTGTTGCTTCCCAGGATCTGACCCCCGCTCCTAAGCATCTGAAGTCCAAGTTCGTTTCTGTCATGAAGAAGCAGTGGGAACAGGCCGAGACTGTCTACGAAAAGGTCCTTGCTCTGAAGACGTTCGCCAACGCCGGAATCGACATTTCCATCGCCGAATTGGAGAAGATCATCCTTGATAAGAAACAGCCTACGGTCGTCCGCATGGAAGCCATTGAGTCTCTTCGTCTTCTGACCGAACAGATGTCACGCAAAATTGTCAAGGTTCTGATGCCTCTGTACGCCAACCGCCTGGAAAAGAACGAGCTCCGTATGCTCTCCCTGGCCACCCTTCTTCAGTGCAAGCCTACTTATTCCGAGCTCAGCCAAATCGTCCGCCGCATGGAGCGTGAGCCCAACCAGCACGTTGCTGCCTTCACCTTCCACCTGCTCAGCTCCATCGCCCAGTCTTCTCTTCCCGTCCACAAGGAGCTTTCTCAGCTTATTTCTCCTCTTCTCCGTTCCTCTCTCTACCGTCCCGAGCAGCACATCCTCTCTCGCTACGAACTCTTCTCTGTCTTCAACAAGGAGACCTTCTCTGGAATGAACCTCAACTTTGGATCCATCTTCGGGAAGGATTCTGTTATCCCCAAGAACGTCATGGCTTCTCTGGAGACCGTCTTCGGAGGAAACTGGAACAAGTGGCTGGCTCAGGTCGGATTCGCCCACCAGAACGTCGAGCAGATGTTCAACAAGGTTCTCACCAAGTTGAACAAGATTGAGAAGAAGTCTCCTCTCCGCGCCTCCCGCATCTCTTATTCCGTCTCCCTGCTCAAGGACCTCGCCCGCAAGCTTAACATCCGCGTCCGCGAGTCCGTTTCCGAGGAGCCCCACGCCATGATCTACCTCCGCTATAAGAAGATGGACTATGCCATTCTCCCCATGTGTGAGCAGATGATTGACGAAATTCTCGAAAACTACCTCCGCGACGGAAGCGTTGACATGAGGAAGATTGAGCGTCTCTTCAACAAGGATTCCGATTTCGACTTTACCCACGCCGGATTCTTCTTCGAGTCTAAGATCAGGATGCCCACCACTATCGGAATGCCCCTGACCATCACCGCCATGCTGCCCACCGTTTTCTCCATGAACGGTCGTCTCTCCTTCGAGAAGGTCTCCTACGGAGTTCGTGCTCGTATTGAGGCTCAGCCCAACCTCGCGTCTACCCATGTGCATGTCATGCGTCTCTTCGTCCCCATCTTCGAACACGGAGTCAAGATTGTTCGCTCCGTCCAAGTTGCCACTCCTATCAACGTTGAGGCTGAAATCACCATGAAGAAGGAGTTTGAGATTGTCCTTCGCCAGCAGATGCCTGAGGACAAGAAGACCCTCGTCCGCGTTGAGTCTCGTCCTATTTCCTTCGTGCGTTTCATCAAGTTCTCCGAAGTCAGCTACAACGAGGCTGAGGAAAAGACCATTACCGTCCCCATGTTCGAGAAGATGAGCGAGGACCGCACCCTAAAGACTGAGTATGCTGGTCTGGAGCTTTTGCTTTCCGGAAATATCTACCGCCAGTGGACCATCGAAAGCGTCCTCCTCGGAGAGCACCAGATCGAGCTAGCTGTCCGCCCCTCCAGCCGCATGCCCAAGGAAATAAGCATCCGCATGGCCGTTGAGAGCCTTATTGAAGGACGCATTGAGGGACCCAAGATTGAGAAGCTTCTCCAGAAGGAACTCACCGCTGAGGAAGGAGAGTGGGAGCGCCGCAGCGACAACAGCCGCCGCGAGTACCTCAACAAAATGGTTCGCGATATGGAACTGACCTCTGCTTACAAGAATCGCGTCCTCTTCACCCTTCACGCCGTTGAGAAATCCGAGATCGAGCTCCGCACAGAATGCGAGGGCAAGCTCAAGTTCTGCCGTTTGACCACGGAGATCCGTACTCCCACCACCGAGCGTCGTGACTGGAAGCTCAAGTCTGTCGTTGAAGTCGTCGTTCCCCGTCCCGTATCCTCAGTCCAGGAGCTGAAGGAGCAGAAACACCGCGAAATCCAGCTCTACACCCATACCATGTGGGGATCTGAGGAACAGAACAAGATCGAGTTCACCGCCCAGTTTGAGCAATCCCAGGAGCAGCGAAACCTTGCCAAGGAGCCCAAGATGCTCCGTGGACTTCCCGCCTACGAGCAGCTGAAGCGACTTGCTCGCCTGAACCAGATCAAGGCTGTCGCCAAGTACGAACTCTCCCCCAAGTCTGAGCAGATGTTCAACCGCCTCTTCTCCGTCATCAAGGCTTACACTCTTTGGAACTCCCAGCTCGAGATTGCTGAGAACGAGCCGCGCCGTGTTTTGGTCCAGTGCTCTTTTGACCCCAATGTCCCTACCATGGGAAGGCTTGTCCTCCATACTCCCGAGAAGACTCTTCGCATCCAGAGCATCCGTCTTCCTCAGTCTCTTCCCATGATCCACATTGCCCGTCTGCCCAAGAACATCATCCGCCACTCTCCTGTTGAGAAGAGCGAGTGCACCATTGAAAACGGAAAGGTCAACACCTTCGACAGCGTCATTTTCCGTGCTCCTCTTTCCACATGCTACACCGTCGTCGCCAAGGACTGTTCTGAGGAGCCCCGCTACGCCGTTCTTGTGAAGAACACCGAGAAGAACAGCGAAGAGAAGGTTATTTTTGGGAAAACATTCAAAACCAACTATCTTTTCAGATGGTCAAGATCATCTACGAAAACAACGAATACGAGCTTCAGCTGCGCAGCGGAGAACTGAAGGCTTCTCTCAACGGAAAAGCCATCCGCAGCCAGGACCTTGAGGAAAACAAGTGGGATCATGTCGAGGTGTTAACTATTGTTTTTGCTTAAGGATTGAGAAGATCGGAGAAGAGCTGTACATCATCGACCTTGACGAAGTTGTGGTCCGCTTCGACGGATACACCGCCAAGGTTCTTCTCGGAAACACCGAAATGAACACCCAGTGCGGACTCTGCGGACACTTTGACGGAGAGAAGAAGAACGAGTACCGCACCGCCGCCGATGAGGAGACCGAGGACGTTGAGGAATTTCACCGTTCTTTCATCCTGAAAACCGAGGTATGAAACAAAAATACCATGGTAAAAGTTACTTAATTTAGGAATGCGAACGTGAGGTTCTTGAGAAGAAGCAGTACAAGAAGTACACCAGCGAGGAGTACGAGCCCGAGGAGGAAGACAGTTTCTACTCTGAAAAGAAGGAGAAGAAGCAGTACAGGGAGGCTTACGAGTCTGAGGAGCAGACATCCGAAGGTAATGGTGCCTGTCTAATAATACATATCTTTTCCTTTAGTCCCCGAGAAGAAGATCATTGTCCAGGAGCTGGCCCACCGCATCTGCTTCTCTCTTGAGCCAGTATCCCAGTGCCCCAAGGGAACGACCGAAGGACGCACCGTTGAGCAGAAGGTATCAACAACGAAACACGATGCTCAAAGTCACTCTTAGGTCCGCTTCGGATGCAAGCCCAGGCACGACTCCGAGGCTCGCCGTGTGATGAACACCCTTCGCCGCGGAGGTTACGCTGAGATCCAGGCCCTCAAGATGTCCTTCGACGAAAGCGTCTTCCTTCCCAAGACTTGCATCGTCGCTTAATTTACGCGATTTCACAAATAAATAGTTTTTTTTCGGTTTTATTATGAGTTTAATTCGAGAAAAACACATGTATTGTCTTCTCCTTTCCCAGCAGCTGTTTTTACTAAAAACTTGTATGTATATTCACTGTAGCTAAAAATGTATCAACTGTTTATTGGGGTTGTAGGCAGACAGGTCATTGTGAAATATCCACATCTCTTCAGCGGAAACAGCTGCCCAATTGTTCGAGTACTTTACTTTATGGAATGCATATTTTTTAATCTTTTACGAATTGACTATTTTTTTGCATTTCAGTGATACTATGTATTAAAATTCTTTGTAACACTGAAGAACTGAAAACACCAATAATTCAATAAAATTTCGGTGAACTCGAGATAACTTGGAATCAAAACTAGTACCAACCCGCGTATTTTTTTTAAAACTTTTACCCTTCTCAATGTGTGATCCTTCGCAGAACGAAAGCTAAATTGGAAGAGCTAAATTGGGAAACACACTGCAAGTGCATCGGTGTGAACAAACTTTCCATTTTTTTGAACAAATCCAAGCTTTATATTTTACTTTATTCCACCCTAATCGATGCAACGGAATATTGAGACGTCATTTCGTATTGAGACAACGAAAACATTCTATGTTGACCAGCAAACTTTAATATTACAAATGTCGGCACTTGTTTGCGTACTGGGAGACAATCCAAAATAAACTGAAATAAGATAAAGGAGGCATCCGTGGAGGCGCGAAGCTCCGGAGCGGTCGGCCGCACTTTGGTACCCGACCCTAGCGCTCACCTACTTATGCTAATTTACGTAGGGCCGCGAAGCGGCCCCGAGGCGGCCGCAGGCCGCATAAACCAGAATGAAAAGACCCGCTAAGCGGGGCTTTAGATTTTGGTATAAAACATTTGAAAAACAATGCCGATAAAAACATTCATTTTCTTATCTTCCAATTTAGCTTTCGTTCTGCGAAGGATCACACATTGAGAAGGGTAAAAGTTTTAAAAAAAATACGCGGGTTGGTACTAGTTTTGATTCCAAGTTATCTCGAGTTCACCGAAATTTTATTGAATTATTGGTGTTTTCAGTTCTTCAGTGTTACAAAGAATTTTAATACATAGTATCACTGAAATGCAAAAAAATAGTCAATTCGTAAAAGATTAAAAAATATGCATTCCATAAAGTAAAGTACTCGAACAATTGGGCAGCTGTTTCCGCTGAAGAGATGTGGATATTTCACAATGACCTGTCTGCCTACAACCCCAATAAACAGTTGATACATTTTTAGCTACAGTGAATATACATACAAGTTTTTAGTAAAAACAGCTGCTGGGAAAGGAGAAGACAATACATGTGTTTTTCTCGAATTAAACTCATAATAAAACCGAAAAAAACTATTTATTTGTGAAATCGCGTAAATTAAGCGACGATGCAAGTCTTGGGAAGGAAGACGCTTTCGTCGAAGGACATCTTGAGGGCCTGGATCTCAGCGTAACCTCCGCGGCGAAGGGTGTTCATCACACGGCGAGCCTCGGAGTCGTGCCTGGGCTTGCATCCGAAGCGGACCTAAGAGTGACTTTGAGCATCGTGTTTCGTTGTTGATACCTTCTGCTCAACGGTGCGTCCTTCGGTCGTTCCCTTGGGGCACTGGGATACTGGCTCAAGAGAGAAGCAGATGCGGTGGGCCAGCTCCTGGACAATGATCTTCTTCTCGGGGACTAAAGGAAAAGATATGTATTATTAGACAGGCACCATTACCTTCGGATGTCTGCTCCTCAGACTCGTAAGCCTCCCTGTACTGCTTCTTCTCCTTCTTTTCAGAGTAGAAACTGTCTTCCTCCTCGGGCTCGTACTCCTCGCTGGTGTACTTCTTGTACTGCTTCTTCTCAAGAACCTCACGTTCGCATTCCTAAATTAAGTAACTTTTACCATGGTATTTTTGTTTCATACCTCGGTTTTCAGGATGAAAGAACGGTGAAATTCCTCAACGTCCTCGGTCTCCTCATCGGCGGCGGTGCGGTACTCGTTCTTCTTCTCTCCGTCAAAGTGTCCGCAGAGTCCGCACTGGGTGTTCATTTCGGTGTTTCCGAGAAGAACCTTGGCGGTGTATCCGTCGAAGCGGACCACAACTTCGTCAAGGTCGATGATGTACAGCTCTTCTCCGATCTTCTCAATCCTTAAGCAAAAACAATAGTTAACACCTCGACATGATCCCACTTGTTTTCCTCAAGGTCCTGGCTGCGGATGGCTTTTCCGTTGAGAGAAGCCTTCAGTTCTCCGCTGCGCAGCTGAAGCTCGTATTCGTTGTTTTCGTAGATGATCTTGACCATCTGAAAAGATAGTTGGTTTTGAATGTTTTCCCAAAAATAACCTTCTCTTCGCTGTTCTTCTCGGTGTTCTTCACAAGAACGGCGTAGCGGGGCTCCTCAGAACAGTCCTTGGCGACGACGGTGTAGCATGTGGAAAGAGGAGCACGGAAAATGACGCTGTCGAAGGTGTTGACCTTTCCGTTTTCAATGGTGCACTCGCTCTTCTCAACAGGAGAGTGGCGGATGATGTTCTTGGGCAGACGGGCAATGTGGATCATGGGAAGAGACTGAGGAAGACGGATGCTCTGGATGCGAAGAGTCTTCTCGGGAGTATGGAGGACAAGCCTTCCCATGGTAGGGACATTGGGGTCAAAAGAGCACTGGACCAAAACACGGCGCGGCTCGTTCTCAGCAATCTCGAGCTGGGAGTTCCAAAGAGTGTAAGCCTTGATGACGGAGAAGAGGCGGTTGAACATCTGCTCAGACTTGGGGAGAGTTCGTACTTGGCGACAGCCTTGATCTGGTTCAGGCGAGCAAGTCGCTTCAGCTGCTCGTAGGCGGGAAGTCCACGGAGCATCTTGGGCTCCTTGGCAAGGTTTCGCTGCTCCTGGGATTGCTCAAACTGGGCGGTGAACTCGATCTTGTTCTGTTCCTCAGATCCCCACATGGTATGGGTGTAGAGCTGGATTTCGCGGTGTTTCTGCTCCTTCAGCTCCTGGACTGAGGATACGGGACGGGGAACGACGACTTCAACGACAGACTTGAGCTTCCAGTCACGACGCTCGGTGGTGGGAGTACGGATCTCCGTGGTCAAACGGCAGAACTTGAGCTTGCCCTCGCATTCTGTGCGGAGCTCGATCTCGGATTTCTCAACGGCGTGAAGGGTGAAGAGGACGCGATTCTTGTAAGCAGAGGTCAGTTCCATATCGCGAACCATTTTGTTGAGGTACTCGCGGCGGCTGTTGTCGCTGCGGCGCTCCCACTCTCCTTCCTCAGCGGTGAGTTCCTTCTGGAGAAGCTTCTCAATCTTGGGTCCCTCAATGCGTCCTTCAATAAGGCTCTCAACGGCCATGCGGATGCTTATTTCCTTGGGCATGCGGCTGGAGGGGCGGACAGCTAGCTCGATCTGGTGCTCTCCGAGGAGGACGCTTTCGATGGTCCACTGGCGGTAGATATTTCCGGAAAGCAAAAGCTCCAGACCAGCATACTCAGTCTTTAGGGTGCGGTCCTCGCTCATCTTCTCGAACATGGGGACGGTAATGGTCTTTTCCTCAGCCTCGTTGTAGCTGACTTCGGAGAACTTGATGAAACGCACGAAGGAAATAGGACGAGACTCAACGCGGACGAGGGTCTTCTTGTCCTCAGGCATCTGCTGGCGAAGGACAATCTCAAACTCCTTCTTCATGGTGATTTCAGCCTCAACGTTGATAGGAGTGGCAACTTGGACGGAGCGAACAATCTTGACTCCGTGTTCGAAGATGGGGACGAAGAGACGCATGACATGCACATGGGTAGACGCGAGGTTGGGCTGAGCCTCAATACGAGCACGAACTCCGTAGGAGACCTTCTCGAAGGAGAGACGACCGTTCATGGAGAAAACGGTGGGCAGCATGGCGGTGATGGTCAGGGGCATTCCGATAGTGGTGGGCATCCTGATCTTAGACTCGAAGAAAAATCCGGCGTGGGTAAAGTCGAAATCGGAATCCTTGTTGAAGAGACGCTCAATCTTCCTCATGTCAACGCTTCCGTCGCGGAGGTAGTTTTCGAGAATTTCGTCAATCATCTGCTCACACATGGGGAGAATGGCATAGTCCATCTTCTTATAGCGGAGGTAGATCATGGCGTGGGGCTCCTCGGAAACGGACTCGCGGACGCGGATGTTAAGCTTGCGGGCGAGGTCCTTGAGCAGGGAGACGGAATAAGAGATGCGGGAGGCGCGGAGAGGAGACTTCTTCTCAATCTTGTTCAACTTGGTGAGAACCTTGTTGAACATCTGCTCGACGTTCTGGTGGGCGAATCCGACCTGAGCCAGCCACTTGTTCCAGTTTCCTCCGAAGACGGTCTCCAGAGAAGCCATGACGTTCTTGGGGATAACAGAATCCTTCCCGAAGATGGATCCAAAGTTGAGGTTCATTCCAGAGAAGGTCTCCTTGTTGAAGACAGAGAAGAGTTCGTAGCGAGAGAGGATGTGCTGCTCGGGACGGTAGAGAGAGGAACGGAGAAGAGGAGAAATAAGCTGAGAAAGCTCCTTGTGGACGGGAAGAGAAGACTGGGCGATGGAGCTGAGCAGGTGGAAGGTGAAGGCAGCAACGTGCTGGTTGGGCTCACGCTCCATGCGGCGGACGATTTGGCTGAGCTCGGAATAAGTAGGCTTGCACTGAAGAAGGGTGGCCAGGGAGAGCATACGGAGCTCGTTCTTTTCCAGGCGGTTGGCGTACAGAGGCATCAGAACCTTGACAATTTTGCGTGACATCTGTTCGGTCAGAAGACGAAGAGACTCAATGGCTTCCATGCGGACGACCGTAGGCTGTTTCTTATCAAGGATGATCTTCTCCAATTCGGCGATGGAAATGTCGATTCCGGCGTTGGCGAACGTCTTCAGAGCAAGGACCTTTTCGTAGACAGTCTCGGCCTGTTCCCACTGCTTCTTCATGACAGAAACGAACTTGGACTTCAGATGCTTAGGAGCGGGGGTCAGATCCTGGGAAGCAACAGTAACTCCATTGACAATGGCTCCATAGGCGAGCCAGACAGACTGGCGGAGGGTAGGCTCGTTACGGCACTTGTTCGTCTTGGAGAACTGAAGAAGGAGGTCAGAAATCTGCTCAGAGGGATAAGGAGTCTCCTGAATAGATTTGAGAAGCTGAACGGCCTTGGGGACAGTGATCTCGTCAAAGTGGCTCAGAAGATGCTGGATGGAGTTCTTGGTTCCGGCGATGGCCAGAGCGTGTTCAATGATGCTTTGGACCTTCTTCTCAGACTTGGTGTAAATTTTCTCGTGGATCATTCTCAGCTCCTCCTCAGAGCACATGCGCAGGAACTGGACAAGGCGAGCCAGCATGTGAACAGTCTCGGGTTCGTTCTTCTCGAGCTCAGCAATCTTTTCCACGATCATGGAAACCCTCTCGACCTTCTTGGGCAGAAAAGCGAAAGGCTTCTGCTCGGCTTCTTCTCCCTTCATGTAGTATTCCTCCATGGAGCGCTCCATGGCGTTGGAGTAGATGAGCTCCTGCTTCTCTCCCTTGGGAGCCTCGAGTTCACGACGAATCTCAGTGGTATCCAAAAGAACGAGACGGGCGGTAGTCTCAGTCTTCATCATGGGCTGGTCCTTGATGGAGACAGTGTACACGGAGCGGACCTCGACCTCCTTCAGCTGCTCCTTCTCAATCTTGTAGTTGTAGACGGTCTGGGGGACGACGGTCTTGTACTCGTCACATTCGGTACACTCAGCAACAAGGCGCTGGTTGTAGGCAACATCTCCACGGCGCTCGCACTTGTCAAAGTTGACGGTCTTGGTGACGAGGGTGTTCTCCTTCTCGGGAAAATAGGAGTAGGCGACCTCGCATTCTCCCTCGATGGTCTTCTCAGTGGCCACGAAGAAACTGTCCTCGGGCTGCTCAGACTGGAGCTTCAAGTTCATCTGGAGCATGTTGATGACGGCACGCTTGATGTTGGCGGACCAGGGCTGCTCGCGGGAAGCAAACTGGAGCTCAGAGACGATTCCATGGCGGTAGTTGAAACGGACGGGCAGCTCCAGGAGATATTCGAACTCCTTGGCAAGAACACGCTTCTCCAGGCGTTCGATGGGAGAGGAGACATCAACAGAGTTTTCAGCAGCGATCCAGATGTTCTTCAGCTGGACCAGGGCAGTGCGGTCGTTGGGGATCTGGACGGTGACTTCGGAGCGGAGGCGGGTAAGGGCACCATCGGTTTGAGCAAGAGGGAGGCCGGAGGAAAGGACGGCTTCGTAGCGGAAACGGTACTCGCTCTGGGCGGGGAGGGGGCGCTGCAGAGGCAGGTACGAGTTAGCCGCAAGGGCCACTCCAAGGAGGGCGAAGAGGAACTTCATCCCGAAGTGATTAGCCAACTCAATGGGCTCCTTTTATATGGACTATTATTGACACTTCTATTCCGAAAAGTCTCTTTTCTGGTAATAAATACCCCTGATGGACACTTTTGTTGTGATATCGAATACGTCGCTCATTTTATCAGTTGCAGTTGGCATTTGGAATCAATGCTAGAACAATGCAGAATGTTTATTAAGCAGACATGGAAAATGTTTGTAGGAATGGGTAACTGCGAATGATACACTTGTGGAAATTGTGGAATTTTCTACATTGGCTACAATAAGAAACTGCCTAGGATCACTAGCGTACATAAATCGGACAAAAGGAATGATCTGGGACTACCAACGCAACAATGAACCGAGATTACTTACGACTTTTTAACATCGGAATGCGATACACGTCAATTAAAGCACTGTGTAAGGAAGTAAAGCATCAAAGCTGACACGGCGGTACACAAAATAGGCGAAGGGGAATTGTTACAATTACGCCTAAACCGGTTATTGTAAATACAGCACCTGTTCTCGCTCTATGGCCGACAGAGTGGAGGATTGCATTATTGGAATGAGTACAATGAGGTTAACAAAAGGACGGGCCGGTACCCGAAACTGATATGAAAACAAAACAAACCCTATTTGGTAACTGGAACTATCACTAATGACCGAAAAGCTGGGCATCCACCGGTTCGTGGTGAAGCACTTCATCTAACCAGTCCATTCCACCGTTCATCTGAATATTGATTGGTTTCGTTTGATTTCAAAAGAATCACCTGGTGGGAACTGCTGGTATCCATGGGGATTCCCAGGCTCATTGGGTCGGTACTTCGTCCGCTCTAAAATACACTCTTAAATACAGGAATAAGTAAATAATTGATTTAAATGTATTTAATGTTTTAGCTGAATATTATCTAATCCTAACCTCATCATTTTGGAACGGAATGTACTGTCCATCTGTGGATATGCTTCTATCAGCATAATTGAGCCAATCATCTCCCAGAAGCTGTGCCAGTTCATCACTTCCGTACTCGATGCCACCGAAAGGTTCTCCTCCATCAGGGAAGTCTGCATCTGCTCTGACCACAGCCATTACGTCATCCAACGATGGATATCCTCCTTCGTTCTGAAAATGATTCGTTTCTACGTTCTGCTAATTTCTACCTCTCTAAGGAATTGCTGAGGTGCAAAAACTTGATGCTCTGGTTGTCTGACATTGTTATGGTGTTGCTGAGGCTCAACCATTTGCTGTTGCTGCTGGTGGGAAGACATCGGTTGGTGGTGCATTGGCATGTCATGGCCCTTAGTCTCTTGCATCATCTGCTGGTATTGAGGTATCACAGCTGTCTGCCGAACCTATAATTGTATAAATGACTTGAATTAAACTAAAAAACCCAAGAATATTATTTTAACCTCAAAACTGTTAATTAACATACCATTGGGTTCCATTGCTGCTGGTTTGTGTTCTGCTTGGGTGAATCCATTGACGCAGAAACTGTACATTCCACATTCTGCACTGGGGTGTTGTTCGACAGGGCCCTGGTGGCATCTTCCAGCACACTCTTGAAAATCGCCTCCATGTCCACATTTTCATGCTTATCGTCCTCAATATGCTCAGAATAATGTCCTCCGTCTTGCTGTTCAATGGACCCAGAGGTCATCTGCTGCATTCGGATATCTTGACGCAGTGTAGACTGAACATGCACATATCTCTGAATCATTGAGGAACTAACCCCGCTGTCCTGCGTCATGCTGGTTTCCCTAGCGTAAGAGCTTCTCCTCGGAATGGGAGATTCAATGATGTCAGGTTGATCCGAGTTAGAGTCGGAGGGTGCCATTTCTACCTCCTCGTCGTTGTGCTCACTGCCCGTTTGAACGTCCTGTGTTCTTTCAAGTTGATATTTCCTCAGAAGCTGAACTATCAACAAAGCTGTTCGAGGGTCCTTAAAACAACAATTATACAATTAACATTTAGCTGGTACCTGTTTTATTAAGCGGACGATGTCGTGTACCGCTTGATCGACATGAAGCTCTTCCTGAAGACGCTCCTCCGTCATTTTCAACCGGTTATGCTCTTTTGTTATATTCTATACATATGCAATTATTGTGCACATGAGGAAACGTTTACCGATAGCTTTTGTACATGAGATTTGTGTTGGAGGAAGTGCTGAATGTGGGTTTTGTTCATGTTTCTGATGTCCACATCACGAGCCCAGTTCCCCTCATCGCTTTCACAACGTTGACGCTCTCGCAGTTTCTGCTAAAATAAGGATGAAATTAGCTTTCAGCACACTCTTCATTAACCAAAATATGAAATTGTCAATTTTTAACCAAGCGTACCTGATTTTTCTTGGCTGCAAGGATGATCTGCTGTTGTTTCCGTAACATTTCCTGAGCGGTGGCCACCTCTTTCTCCATGCTCTCAATCAGTTTATGCTGTTTCCTAAGCATGTCTTCATGCATCTGGAGAGTGGATGGCGTGAGTCTGAAGACCCGATTAGACTGTATTTCCCTCATCACTTACACAGAAGCGGGGTCATTTGGATCCAGTGTGATCTTTTCCTCGTTCTCCCTGACTACTTCAAGAGGCGAACAGTTATCCACACGAGAAGTTCCATCGCAGTGTGGCATGTTGGGAGAACACTCTGGGTGGTCGGCCACACGCGGACTGCTTTGCAACCTAAAACCCGCGTTTCGACCAAAAGTATTTTGCCTCACTTCGGGCTTGATCGGCTAACGGTGACATGCCTCTGCTGCTGATGGGTGTTGACAACCCTGGGCATGTCTTGCATCTGCTGGTTTTGGTTTTGGTAGACCACCATTTGAGGAGAAGACATCATAGTTTGGCTCTGCGGCTGTTGTAGCTGGTGCACTTGCTGAACCTGCTGAACCTGCTGAACCTGCTGGATCTGCTGTACTTGTTGCATCTGATGAACCCGTTGGACCTGCGGAGGATGGGAAACCCCCATGCTCTTTGTGACAACCTGATGGGTCATCTGGTTCCTCGGAGCTAAAAGCACACCAAATAAAGAAAAATAAAGAAGGCGACCCAACCTGTGTTAACCATCATCGTTCCAGGGATTGCCCTTAATTTCTGTTGCTCCACCATAACTTCGTTTTGTTGAACAGCAGTAAACTAAACCAAATGTGTATCATTTACCATTTGGAAACTTACGTGTCCTCCGGAACCCATTTGAGAGAAGCAAAATGTGTTGTCGTTCTGTTTCTGAACATTTTGAGTATGGATGATTCTTTGCTGGGGCATCGCTTCCACATGTTGGTGATGAGAGTTGTTGATAATACGAGGTTGCCTAAAACATGGTTTAGCAGGGATTTTAAGAGTACTTACATTACAACAGTTTGAGGAGTGTTGTCGTTTGTGGGTTGAAGTTGAACTGTGCCAATGACGTTCCCGCGTTCGTCAACAAGCTGAAATAAAGTTTTTTCTGAGAAAGGGAAAAATGGACTTATGGAAATGAAAAGTACGATAAGCTCGTCAGTGAAAGACAAGGATTGACTCTTTTAAATCTGCCGAAAGCCAGTGCTGAAGCTGTTTTAAGCGATTGGTGGCTTTTTTTGCAGAAATCAAGCTGTTATATTGGAATGTGTGGGGTTAAATTATAGGGTCGCCAGGAACCAAACAACTGTTCCTTTTTCACTTTCTATAAAAACGTGTCTGGTATGTGCTGCAACAAGTAACCAGAGAACAGTGGAAGATGTTTCAGGTTGTTCCCATATTTGAAGCGATGGCATGGCTTTACGAGGACCGTCTTACGTTGGCATCTAATGTCCGGTGATTATTACACCTGAAGAGACCAACGATCCAGCTGCGGATCTCCGCAATCACTATATGTCTAAACTGCGCTCACTGATCACATACGTTCGCTGCGAGTACACTCTGCTATAAAGAACAAACATAAACCCAGGTGTAAGCAGTAAACACAGCCATAAACACACTATTCAGCATATTCAGCAGAGATTTTAAATTCAAAAGTATATCTTACTCCTAGGCTCCACTACAGAGAAACTGAAATAATTTTGCAATACTTCACAAATTGGAAAAAAAGCATATGAAGGATGTTCTTTGTTCCATACTTTTTAGTTTATAGTACAGATCCGTCCGGAAGAAGGCGGACCTACCTCTGAGCGCTATTGTTGTGTTTTTCTTCCCTCCCTTGGGGATCGTTTTACCGCTCCCTGTTCGGGGAATCTGCCACTGGAACGGAACCTTGTCGCCTGCCGCGAATGCCAACTGGCGTCGCCCGAAAAACAATCGCGCCCCACATGCCGGATGTGTAGTTTGGCGACAACTGTTCCGAGAAAAATGCTTTGGAACATGCAAGTAATCTCACGCGACGGTGGCGAACGGCGAGGATTTAGTGCGGGAGGCGAACACTTTGATTTTCCATCAGCACAAGAAATTTTGGGGAAAAGTCAGCTAGAATTTAAACCTTTTAATAGACGAAAATGAATGGTTAACGTTTGAAGAAATAAGTATAAGCAGAAAATATGAGGATGCTGCGCTTTTATTTAAAAGATAGAACCAAACTTTAATTGTAATAGAGACTTACTTATATTTATGGACGATTTGTCTTGGGCTATTGCTATGATTTCTATTACAATTGTCAAGTTATGTTCAATGGTTTGTGGATCAAAAGGACATATTACGCTTTCACCAACTTTTTTCGCGTGTCTGGACTAATTAATTTCATCAAGTGTGTAATGTTTCTTGAAGATTGCAAATTGGATAGAAACATATCTACATTTTCTGTATCTGTGAGTCCTGTCTGACAAAAATAACACGGAAATGTTTGGATTTAGAATCAAGAATAGTTCAGATTCTTAAATTTGTTTCCGCTTTTTGAAAATATCAACTTACTTGGACTAATTGTGAAGTGTTGCTTTGAACCGGCACAAGCTGAGTCACAGAACGCATGGTAGCTTGCTGGACATATTCGTTTTGTTGAGGTTTTGATCTGCAATCATGCATTCATGTTGTAGTACCTTTCATTTTATAGATATGTGAACAGTTTTATACCCAGCAAAGTCATTCGAATAAAATAAGGCATACCTTGTTTCAGACTGGAAAATAATTTCTGGTGGACTACACTGTCTGGGGGCCGCGATGTATTCTGAAAAAGAAATTTCAACTTTTAAGAAAGTCAAGTTACCATTGTTGTGGTTCAACATGAGGGATTCTTTGTTCTGCTCTGAGATCGATGAGATGACCTGCACCTCGTCTTTTTGAATGGGTGGCGATGGCGGCGGAGTGGCGCCAAGAATCTCGTCCTCAAAGCCGCGGAGTCGGTCGAGCAACTGTGGTTTCGCGCCTGCAGTGGGAGAGTCTTGGTCGGAAAGGGAGGCCTGGTAGACGGATTTCGCACTTTTTGTGGCACGCACCGGTGTAATAGGAAAAAGAAGGGTGTTGATTGCTACTAATGATCGCGGCCACTCTACGAATATCACGTCCCTCCCAAAAAGGTCTCAATCGCTTCTACTACTATCACATGCCGGAGGTCTTCGAATTTCAACGTTTTCGTGAGTTTTCACTTAATTTTTTTTAAATTTTCGATTTTGGTTACTTTTTACCTTAGGCAAATGCAAACTCAAATGCCGAAATTACATATCTTATCTGTCAGCGAAAACTAGAATACGATAGTTTAAAAAAAATTTCAAATGGTTTACCTGACACTGGAAGCTGTCTCTTTTTGCACTCGTTCTTCAAGTCTTGGACTTTTAGATCTGACAACTTTCGAACTCTCACAATCTAAACGCCCGTGTTTTTTGCCCTCACTAGACCTACCTGTCCGCCGGGGGAAGTTGACATGCCCTGGTCGATGACAATCGTATCGGCGGACTGGGACCCATCGGGGGTTCCCATGCCGGTATCATTCTGCCACTGAAGGAACAACTGCTGCTGTTGTAGTAACAACTCGTAGTTGTTTTGATCTCCATGCCTTGGGATCTAAAGCTCAGTTGGTCACAAGAGATCCTTCTGCAAACCTGTGTTTGTCTCGGAGGCTCCTCCAGGGGTTCAACTAGTCGGCTTTCTGGTGTTTTTGTCTTTCCTTTTGGGGCTGACTGCTCGAATAATTTATATGGATTGCCCTTTCCAGGCTAAAACATAATTATCTGTATAAACAAGCAATCATCACCTTTCTAAGAATACCTTTACTTGTCAAGGAACCAAGTGATTTAGGGGGCTGTTTTACAGCAACTTGGGAAATCACTTCCATATCTGAAACATGCGATTTGTAAAGATTGTTTTAAGGAAAAGCTTGATAAACATCGTATTTTTCTTAAAAGAAAAAAATCACGTTATGAGTGAGAGCGTGTTGATCTAGAGCACACGTGCGTTAACAATGTATTTCTCAGGCAAAATCCGGGAAAACACTTGAGGTGGATCAACTGTACTTTGGCGTTGTGGCTCTCCGCTTGTGCAATCATAGACATACCATCACTCTAGCGAGACTTACAAAAACTTGTTGGCTGAATTAGATTGGTGGCACGAGAATGACGTCACTGAAGTGAGGATTTCGCAAAAGGAGATCAAAAAACGATCCCTGTGCCTGCTTTCAAGAGCCAATAGAAAAGAGATAAAAGACCGAAACGGCGCTGCGCGCGTGGTTTTAATTCTAATTGGAACCATCCCGTAGCTCACGCGAACACGGGGTCTGAACTATCCGGGTACAAAGTCGTTACAGTGCCAGATGTTTGGCCTGCGCTTGACCGTGGTGGTCCTCTGTGGATCTTCCTCGCGAGAAAGTAATCCGGGTTAAATTCATCCCAGAAATTAGACATTATTCTTGTCCACAGCCTTCTGATTACCTGGAGTGATTGGAGTCAAAACCTCTTCCTCT
This sequence comes from Oscheius sp. G VE-2021, assembly GCA_022343465.1. NCBI lineage: Eukaryota > Metazoa > Nematoda > Chromadorea > Rhabditida > Rhabditidae > Oscheius > Oscheius sp. G VE-2021. The sequence goes on from JAJQXH010000045.1 coordinate 104,046, forward strand.
TCCACCGTATCCTCACTGGTCGGTGTGAAAGGCAACCTGCCCTCTGAAGAAGATGATAAGACACGAAAATGTTTTGGTTTTACCTTTAATGGCCTGTTCGAGTTCTGCGTCGACCTGGAGTATCTTCCTAGTGACCAACTCAAGTGGACCGGGTCGTTGTCCGAGTTTCCGGCTCAAGTTGTTCTTGATGCGGTTCTGCCGCAAAAGACGCGCCTGTTGTTCTATCAGTGGAGATACCCTGCCATCTGAAAATCAATTGTGCGCAGACCAAAAAAGTCATTTGTAGTCTGACACATGCCCTACTGGGAATTCATTGTTTCAAAGCGTACAGATTTATAACAGTGTTTACGGTCACACCCTTCTGAAGCAGAGAAAGAAGATCAACCACTACTTTGTATCATTGACCTCATGGTTATAAAGGTAGTTTTGCATCCTAAGTTTGCAAGAGTTGTTTACTGCTAATTTCGCTCATCAACGGTTGTCTCCGCGGTTCCGGCCGAGGGTTACTCGCTTCCTCGGCCACCAAAAGCGCCAACCATTTATCAAAAACGGCAGCGTCAACAAATAATTTGGGAGCGCCGAGCTTCCTACTTTTCAGTTCTTGCTCTTTTTACGCCTTGACGGATTGGCGCTGCGGCCGTGCCACAACCGCATCCTGGTCCTGTTGTAAATATGAGCATCAAGCATCACTGGGTGGGAACAACAGGCGATTAGCACTTGTCAGGGACTATCAAACATAACTATGCTTATAAACAGAAACTTCAGAAAATGTCTAGTTTGGTAAGTTAACGCAACATAATCAAAGTTATGAAAAGTGGTGGATTAATATTTGTGCTTTCACTTATTGGTCAAATGTTTACCTGATAGTAGAATGTGCTGGGTGACGAGACGTTCCCTGCTTGGCCGTTGTTCAAATTTGCGCCGCAGGAGTTCTCGGCGAGAACGAACCCAGTCGTCTGAAAATGGAAATTAAAAAAATAAGAAAATGAACCAAAAAAAAGGCAAAATGGAGTTTTGCGACAAAATGGTGATTCGAATTTTGTAACTCACTGTTACTCACTAAGTATTTTCGTCGTTATTTTCCAAGCATTATGCATTCTTATTCTAAAACACTAGCGAGAAGCCAAATTCAGAAAAAAATAGAAATAAAGATGTTTTCTCGATAACAACAATTCGGTTTTATTTATCAACCAAACTTTTAGAAAGAACACCCGACTTTTAGCATGTCATTAGATTAGTCAGAACACAAAACAAATTACATATTGTTTAATAAAAAAACCTGTTTTCTAATAATTGACTGCAATATAAGAATGTTCGTTTGTTCGTATTTTTGCAACAGATGAAAAAAAGTAAATTGATTTTTTTTTATTTGAGCACGGCTTGGAAAAAGATCATTGGTCAGCAAACAACGGAATGGTTGCAGGATGTGAGCCGTGTCGCCACAAGGGATTAATGAGCAGCTCGGAACGTGAGTTAGTGGGTGGGAGTAGCTCGCAAGCAGCTCAAAACTAAGAAAACATCAGCTGTTCCAAGTTTACCGGTAGTGAGGAATGTTTGTGGCCATCTGTTTCCCTCAAAGTGCATCCACCCACGACTGCGTGGGTCAACTTCAAGTCAATAGCTGTCTCGAATTGCTGAACGAACTTTCGACGGATCATATGCTGCGATCAGTCAGTGTGTAACGTATTATGTCTCGCGCGAGCATGGGAATCGGAAACTATTGAGAAGCTGCAGATGCGCTGGGAAGCATTTCAACTGACCAGATGGCATAATAACGGAGGTGTTTTTGTACGAGATTATTGGAAGGCAAGGCTTTCAAGATCGCAAGAACAAGATTTCATCTCAAACGTTGTGCGCTTCCTACTCTTTGTTTTGTTTGTCTAAACGCTGTGATCTTTTGTCGCAAAGTTGTGCTAAACGTGTTCTGCACTGGTGCATAATATACAATTTGATAGAAAGGCTAAAATAGTAGGATGCCTAGAATATTTGTGAAATTGTTTGTCATTTAGTGTTTTGTCTCAAGTTTTACTGAATCATCGTAAAACAGCTGCAAAAAAATCTAAATGACGTATTTCTTTGCGAAGGAACATTGAAACATTTAAAGTTTGTCCAATTATTGGGACATTTAAAATATTTGTAGCAAATGTATAAAAGAGAAGCTCAGCCACAATAACATATTCTTAAAAAAAAGAAATTATGTGAGGATGAATTGTTTTCGCGTGATTTGCATATATTACGATAATCCTTGTTTCGTGAAAGTTCTCAAGTAAGAATCGAGCAAGAAGAATGATGAGGAGGAACATCTGTCATATCCATCAGTTTCTGACGGAGCGACGAGATGAGTCAGTCGCTCAAACGGAATACCAGAGGAAGTAAAGCAGCGAGAACGCTTGCTGATGAAAACAACGCCATTTCCGGCTGAAATTCGACTAAGCGAGTGCAGGACGGAATGGATGTGGCGCCGCATCTGGCAAGAATGGGAAGAATTACAGCGGGGACATCGGTGCTCTGCCAACGGCGAACATACATGATAGTGAAAGACAGCTGGGAATGCGGCTCACGCATAGACGCACCGCCACCTAAGCCACACTGCTGTCGCAGGCTTTCACTACTATACTTAGCAACCGCAACACCTCGTTAGGCGCATTCTACGATGGCTAATCAAAACTCCCGCAAAACTACTACTATTGAGAAGAAATTGCAAGGCTGCCAAATAGGCTTTAATGGGCTTATTTGCACAACATCAACACTCTCAAGTACAAGTGCCGTCATTTGGTTTTGCAAATCTTGCAATTTCGACTAGGGTATAACAAAGAGAATTTTCGCTATGATATCTATCGTATTCCATATTTTGGACCAATATTGTTTTAGTTTCCCTCGTTGTGCTAACTTAAAATTGAGATTACGCTCGAAGAATGGAAGCGGGCTTGGCTTAGTGGGTTTTCCAATGACAACTCGATATATTCTTTGGTTTGGTTTCCACTTCCTATATCAGTACGTATGAAATAGTAAAACGTAAGGTAAATGGTCGAGTGAGAGGAAAATGGAACGATGATTTCGAAAGGACACGGGATGGTAGGATAAAAGCGGTGCGCTGAGTCAGAAGAGCGACGCCCTCAGAAACGAAATGCCACGTCCCGACACAATCATTTCGTGAAATAAACAAAAGAGGGGACGTTTGTGAAAGCTTTGTTTTTGACGAACTCGTCCAGGGAAATGTTGACCAGTGGGCAAGGTCAAAAGTCGGAAAAGATCACACCGATCATTCTACTCGCAGTAGTTTAATTTTAGCTGCCGCTTAAGATAGCGAAGGCGTTCCAACAATTTGAATTGACGTGTGGTGAGATGTTTTTAAAAAGGTGTATGTTCTTCCGGTGCAATCTGGTGAAGGGATGTTTAAAATAATGGGGTGTTGATTGGTTTGAAACAACTGTTGCTGTCCCTTTTGAATCAAATGTTGTCTGCCTTGGGCTAAAATTAACAAAGGTAAAAAAGCAAAGATTTTAAACACCAGTCGCTTTGGATTTTACCTCAACCGCAAAAACATCTCATAAAAAGCTTTAAAAAAATCATTTAAACAGAATTTCACCATCAACGTTTTGCATCAAGAAAACAATTTTGTCTTCTAAACTAACCGTGGCCAATGATTGTAAACTTTGTTACAAATTATTACTAATCACACAAAAACTTTGCAGACAACTCATTGATTATCATTTTTTAAATGCGTGTAAACTCACCTTAAATTTTATCAGTAATGCAAATCAATACAAATACATTTTTTTAAAGTTTTCTTCTTCTTTAAGTTTTAACTCTTACAAGACTAAATCTATTCATCCGTTAAAAACATAGAAACGTTAGGTTATGCTGTCACCGTGTTAAATACAATGTTTCAAAAGTAGGCTACAATTGTCCAGGGAAATTTGTATTGGAATGATACAAAAAATAAAGTGAGATATTATAAAACAAGCAAAAACTCATGTATCTTTTTGTTGCAAAAATTGAGTGGGAGGCGGTTTGGATTTGTTTTCTGTGCGCGTTGAGGAGGATGAGTTACGGGTTTCTCCGGCAGAGGTAGATCTTGTCAGTCCGACTTCGTAAACAGCAGCGCAGTTGGCGTAGTTTTCGAGCCGGCCTGCCATTACAAAGCAGTCATTGCGCCATAGTGATCGGCGATCGCCTCAGCAATTCGCACTTCTGTGAGAGACTCTTAGGAACACGTGCAGATGAACACCTGCAGGAAGAGAGGAGCACGAAACAACAGAATCTGTCAAGTGCTAAAAATATCTGAGAATGTGTATTCTCATCCACCAAATGACGTTTGTTTTTTCAAAGTGATCCGGAATTCAACGGAGATCCTTCCTTCAGAACAAATGGTTCCCACTTGCAGAAAACATATTTTCTATCGGATCAATGATCTGCTCCGATATTTAGAGGCAGCTCAACCCATTTCCGCGGGCCTTCGCCCAGGATTGATGGTTCGGACAGAGCGGAAAGAAACAACTGCGATCAAGCAAAATGACCCCCGCGGGAACGCATCGGTGACGCAAATGTTGAGATAAAATAAAACTTATACCCACCTCTGCCAATTGAAGAGGACCCGGCTGAGTCTGAAAGGAAAAGTAAAATTAACTGGCTCGGATGAGAGTCACCTATATCATTTCTGATGATGATCCTCTGCTTCGGAAGGATTGGTCGTGGTTGCGTGCGGACTACAATCTTCTGGCCTAACGATTTGCTCATCTGAAAACAATAAACGATTCTGAAATTCCTTTCGTGTTTCGTTTAAATCCACCCCAATGAATTCACGTGGATTTTGCTAGTCTTGATTTTATTAGATAAGTTAAAAAAGTAAAATAACTTGTTTAAGTAAATTAAGGGAAACCACAATCAGTTCAATTTACTTTGCAACTCGGAATGAGGTTTATAGAGAGGGAATACGTCTAGAAGGCCGCGAGGATTTCAATTACTGACCATATGGAGTTTCTTTCTTTTGTGATTCATCTGCACGTGCATACAGGGCCCAACAGCTGCAAAGGTCAGGCAGCTGTGGCGTAGAATTCATGCATAGAAAGGGAAAGCCAAGTGTATTATTTTCTGTTTTTACTTTACTCTTCTTCTATCGAACACTTATTTCCCACGTTTGCTGGATCGTGTTGAAGATATTAATACTCAGGTGAATTCATAACTTACAAAGTCGTAGGGCCTCATCGTAGCTAAGTGTAGTGATAAATGGGATTAAATGACACGGCCAAGGGAACGAAACAGTTTGTTTGGATTAGTCATACAAACATTAAGGATGCCACAATGCGCGCGAATAAACCAAGCTTACCCCCAGAAGCCACAGAAGAGAAAATTCTTTTGTTTGTGGGTTAATCTGATTTAAAAAAAACTTACAATTCCCGGAATCGGCGTAAAACGAAGGCCGGACACGGGTACTAGGATATGTGGAGTACCAACGCCTAGCGGTGGTTGACATACTGCGGTCTGCATACCTGAAATTAACATTCATAGAAGACTACGAAAAAGGGTTTAAACAGCGGAAAAAAACTTAGTTATATTTCAATTTGAAGAGTAAACCATGGAAAAATGACCAATGAACATACTTGGAAACCATGTCTTCGCTATTGAATCTAACGGTTGAGCTCTATCAAAAATACAACAAAGTCTTGGCAGGTTAGCAAAATGTTTTTTTTGAAAGTTTCGAAAAAGAGAGAAAAACGCCTTTATGACGTGGATAAACAAAGTTTAAATAAATTCCGACAGATTTAAAACGTTTTTCAAAATCAGGAACATTAAAAACTTTTAATTTCCTAGAATCAAATGAAATGTGATTCTAGGAAAAGTAACTGGGTATCAAAGTTAGGAGACCTCCGATTTTTCGCCACACTTACAGGACCGGTCGAAATTAAGGGTAATTAGTCTACGGCACTTCAAAGTGTTTTGAAGTCTTGGTGGTATACACAAAATGGGCATCAAAGTTAGAAAAATATCTTCGAGTTTAAATTATACATATTTAAAAAAAACATTTATGAACAATTAATTGTATTCTTTTCAAAATGGTAATCATGAACAATTTTGCATCGAATTTGATACATTTTTAAAAATAAATTCAAACGAATAATATGAAACTTGATTACAAACCGATGGTAACTGATTTTGTCTGGACCACAAACTTGGTGTCATCGTTGAAGCCAAGGGCGTGTGAGAAGCAACAAAAACGGTTTTATGACTTCAGGGACGATACGGCATCACCTGCCCATATATTCGGATTTTACTATTGAACCAACAATTCTTCCAATTTCATCATAAAGCACTTTGAAATCCAGTAAAGCGGCCAATTATGAAATTTTACGAAAGATTGTCGGAGTGTGTCAGTGTTTATGTCGGAAGAAAGTGTGCATACAAAGAGAGATCAATAGTCCACAGTGCGGTTTATTGTCAATCGGGGGAAATTGAATTCCAGTGAATTCACGGCGGAGAACAGCTGTAAACTGTGCTGGCGACAGACATGATAACGTTATGACTAAGCAAGGACAAACGGAAATGAAAAATGATTGTCATTGTTTTATGAATAGCTTGCTACTTGTTCAGATTGAAGGAGTTCAAAGAAGTCGCTTCCCGAACCGGGTGGGCTTATTGCGTAAGGAAAGGATTGGGGCGAAATTGGTGTGCGGCGGTACCGTGTTGGTTCGCAAAAATCGATGCGGCGGCCGCAAAAAGGCCTGCGCGGGTGAGGACATGCCTCTGGTCACTCGGACTGGTCACATGGAGGAAAACAAGTCAAACCACCCAGTTTTGAAAATAAACGCCTGGGGAATCGAAAAATTGCGGCACAAAAATTGAATTCGTCGTTTTCCCGCGCAAATCACAACAATCTAAAGGTCGTAAACTTCGCACGCACGCGAGAGGAAAACAATCAGTGGCAACATGGGCAAACTCACTATGTCAACAAAGAAATGCAATGAAAATATAGAAAACAGCTGAAGATGCTGTTTGTGAAAGGAGCGGTGTTGATAAGTTTTGCAAGCAAACAAAGATAAGGCAAGAATGCAACTACTCACAACTGTGTGCGATTTTGTGATGCATTTGAATTGATCCTTGCTTAGTAAAAACTAAAGGCACAAGTCAACTCTGCGTTCACTGAGAGAACTATCCGTAAACTTCAGATACAGCCCAGAAAACCAATAACATTAATAAACTACAAAGGGACAGCCAAATGATTACGCCAAATGTTACTCTGTACGAACAACGGAAACAAGAACACCGAGTTGTATTATAAGATGAATTGAACATTTGCGTTTTGACTACCTAGATACAATTTTGAAATCATTCTAACTTCTAAGACTTCTAAGTTGACAAGAAAGACTTCAAAAAAAGGTTTTAAGCGAAAACGAAAATTTTCTATATTGTAAGAATAGCTATTTTAACGGAAAATCCAACACCACAAAAGCATCAAACAGAAGCATATCTGAAAAAAGCAATATTTAAATAAAATTCAATTAAATGCACTTATTGTTATTTTGACTAATTCTTGCTCCGCACGATTTGAAATATAAAGGAGCCAGTTTTAAAATGAAGTAATTGAATCATTAGAGGTTGCTGTTTTTTTTCATTGTAAAAGTAATAAGTTTACTGAAACATCGTGAAGTTTTTAGATTTGGTTTATGTTTCACGTATTGACATTCGGTGACAACGTTTGAATGTCAACAACAAACTACAGAATTTCAATCTTCATTATACGTGTAGTTTGTTACAAGTTTCGTTTTTGTTTGTAACGCTTTTGCTAGAATCCATATGATCCTATAAACATCAGAAACAGATACATTTAAAGTGCTTCAAATTTTTAAATGTCCATTTCAAAAAAAATCAAAGCATTGTATTTGTGAACACGTAACATTTTAATCGGTGCAGAACATTGTTAGCTTACATATAATTCAGATGTATTTAAACTGTCCAGTCAAACAACTGTTATTATGAAATGAAACTGGGTTTCTGTTTATTTGTCAATTAAACCCAGAATAATTTTTTTAAAACAGTTGATGCTAAAACACGCTCTCGTCAAAGTAAACAACTTTTTTCTGATTGATATTCCTTAGAAATTTACATTGAACTGTTGCTATTATATAGCAGCTTTATATTGTATATACTTCACTGCCTTTTCCATAAAAAATGAATGGCTGATACATCGTCCTTTTTCAGTTAAATGTAACAGCGCCAGTGTTTAGCTGTATCTGCTAAAGTACACATTTTTTCTGACCCAATCCGCGACATTCTCCACAAAAACTCCTTCCGCTGGCCAGCACCTGACTGCGACAGCGGTGTTTTGTGGCCTGTTCACCGCCAAAAAGTCATTAACTTTTACACTAACCGAACAGGGGCCGTTTTGGACGGATATATGAGGGCCTACTGTCCAGTACACACCAGTCTTCCCTCGACATGTCTCTCGGGATCCTCCTATTGACAATCGCAACAGTTGTAAATGCAAACGGTAAGGCAAGAAAGCAAAATCAAAACTTGTCGGTTTAAGACATTCAACTGGTAATTTCTCCTGGATCAAACCCTCTGCAAAAACCAGCCGGCCAGCAGGTAATTCTGAGCTGAGTTGTCTAAATTAGTTTAGGTGTCCCTCGTATGCTCTGTGGAGAACTTTTTTGCTGAATCGAAACCTGGCCTTCTTTGGGTAAAAAATGGAGGAGTCTTGAAGTAAATCAGTTTTTAACATTGACTATCTTTGTTTTTTTAGCTCACCAAACCTTGTTGTCACCAAACTGGACGCTTTCACCATTTCCTTGACAATCTCAAATGCTACGACTGAGAACAGCGGAGTTTACGGCTGCAATGCTCAGCTCAATGGAAGTCTTATTCAGAAAACCGTTGACATTATAATTTTCGGTAGGCAGGCCAAATTCGTTGTTATTTCAATTGCCAGAGGATTACCATTTTGTGGAGAAATCGAGAAAAACTGGCCATGTTATGTCCACCGCCGCAGTGAACATCTCGTGTGAGGTGGCTCCGAGAAAGGAGCAGTTTTCTACCACTTGGAGTCGTGTTGCTCAGCCTCATTGGGCCCCAGGTAGAATTACACTTGTGTAAACAACAGACAAAGAACTTTAGGAGCGAAGCATAGATTGTACAATGGAGGAGCTATCTTGGAGATTACCAGTTACGATGCTCAGGTTGATGCTGGAGAGTATTCTTGCAAAGTAAGTCAAACACAACAAAATTTGCAATTCAGAACTTTAAAAAAAACTTTTTTTTTCTCAAAATAAACAGTTTTTATAATTAAAGTAAATCTTTCTTCTCAAACGAAATCCATACAATAGAAAAAAACAGAAATATAATTTAAACGTAAAACGAATTGAAACTACAATGTTTTAAATTGGCGTTAAGAGTCTGTTTATTTTCACATTAAGGTTGAGATTTTTAAAACACTTGGAAAAAATAACGTATTTATTTACTCTGTTGGAAATCATTGTTCTTTCGGTAAAAGAGTTGTTTTTCAGGTTAGCGACGCTGCCACAGGTGTAACTTTGACAAGAAGAATCACCGTAGGTCAGTTCTTTCTCATCGCCGCCTCTTATGTTTTGCCTACTGATTATGATTCTCTATTTTAGGCAGTGAGGTCGAAAACAAGCGCATGTTCTGCAGCAACATGTGTACCAACGTCTGCAACCAATTGTACCAACCTCCGGCCTTCTGACCGCCTGTTTACCTTTCCTTATGGTTGTCATGATCGATAATCCGGAGTGCGCGCTGATTTTCCCAGCGGGTGTCCCATAATATATTGCGTCATCGACTGATCGGCGAGACGCAGACGCGAGAGAGATGGGCGACACGCGCTGACTCACGAGCACTTGTCGCAATTCCCTCGCTACTTTAACTTTCCACTGTATTCTACCCAGCCCAATTGGTTCTTGGCTTGTTCATTTTCTCATTGTATTGGTTTCTCCCATGATAAAATCTGAATTTCTCACTGTTTTATTTTTCTTTCCGTGGCGGTAGTTTGAAAGAAAAAAATCTTTCTGAACCGGGTTTCATGAGTCGGTTTGTTCCAGATTGGCTACTAGGCGCTCGAATTGCTGTGTCCTCATGTCGTCAACGCGGGAGGCAATCAAGTGCAGTTTACTACAACTGAAAACCACCAGACGCACTGGTACCCTGCGAAAGAAAACGGTTCGTCTCCCTTTTAGCTTATTGGATGCCCTTGAAAATGCTACTCAGTCAAAATTTCATCCAATTTCACTGATTTTAGCTAGAATTTGTTATGTGAACCGTGCATTTTTTGTTATAATATAGTTTTTATTTTCAAATATAACCAAACTACTTTCATTTTTTTTTCAAGTCACATGTGTAATTGGTAAATTGCAACTTCAAAATCTATGAAAACATCCTATTACGTTTTCTCTTTTTGTATCACCTAGGCGTCGAGAGGGGATTTTGACGGATTAATGTGGCCGCAATCGCCCGTTATCAATTTATCCGGTTTGCAATCACAGTTTCGTACTTTGTTTAGAAACCTATGAAACTTGTTTGTTTATCTTTCTATTAATAGCTTCTTGATTGAATTTCCTTGCCTACTGGGGTCCTGCCCTTGTTGTGCGATCTATGCATTATTCTCGCCGGAAAGGGCTTTCCCAGCCCACTCTTAGACAAATAAAGCTGATGGGAACCTATTCTTGGGAGATTTGGCCTTGGATTTTGTTTACTATTTGGACGGCTCAGTGCCCGCATTTTTCTCCGAATAAAGGGACTTTAGGGTTCCCACAGAATGAAAAACAACTGCGCCCTTCTGAGCCAGTTGATGGAATCCCGAAAACTATTAACTTTTCGCCTTCCCATTTTCATTTCAATACCAGTTTCACCCAGCGTCCTTCTGAGAAATTCCAAATATGTTTTTCAATCTTTGCATTCGTCTTGAGTTCTGTCATCCGTCTTGTCGTTGAAATTTCGACAGGTATCCTTTATGATTCACCAAAAACTCACGAGTATTCACGTGTTTTCCTCTTTGTGACTCGTTTCTATTTTTACGTTTTGAGACAAAGGACGTAACTGAGAAAACGCGGCAGAAGGGATTAGGAAGAATTAAAGGAATTACATATGAAAGATTTTAAAAAAGTCTTTTTTCCCAGATTTCCCTTGTTTTATATTATGAAATGCTCTTAGTAAGTGTTCTATGTTCTTTGTTTACACTGTTTCGGAGAAAGCTTTATTTACGCTCTCTGTTGGATCCAATCTTATGATGCACTCAAGGAGAGCGACGGGTGGATATAAACAATGAAATTGAGAGCTTCTAATATTTGCCGAAATCATCCATTAATACTAAACTTTTATTTAATATTGTTTTTTACAAAACAAGCGCAAGTTTCATACGTCTTCAAATGGAGCTGTTCGCTATTTTTCATAGGTCAAACGCACGAAACCTTAACTAAACTAGATAACTTTTGTAAAAAACACTTACAAAAACGATTGTCAATTTAGATCAGAGTTAGCGTTTCTGATCGAAGATTCTGTTGTTTCAGAAAACGTTCAGTCACATGTTGTTAAATGATGTTTATGTTTGTTATTTATCCCTCTGCTTCTCTGGAAGGCACATGTGTCAAACTTCCAATTGGCACAGATGCGCATTAGATTCATCGCCGCGCACAACTTTGTGGTCTTTGGTTTCCACCTCAGGAATTTCATCAGCCAAGTTCAATGCAGTTTTGTTCGCTCAGTAGAAAACTACGTGGCTTTTACGCATAAAGTTTACACAGATGGACTTACATCATTTGTTTGAAATGCCGAATGCAGCTGATCCAATAAGTCAAGCAAACTGGGTGCAGACTTTTAAGATTAGCAAGCCGATATTGTTTTATGCAGTAAATAATTAAAAACATCTTTAAAAATTCAAATGGAATAAAAAATCTTTGTGTTCTGAGCTAATTATTTAGTTACCTTGGACGTTTGATGATTGGTTTTTTACTTTAAGGGAGTAAGAAAGCAAGCTATTTTAGTGTTCTGCCCTAAAAACAAACAAGTCGTTCTATTGTGAACCGTGTCCCATAAGATATATCTCACGTAACCCTTAAAGGCGAGTGCTTGGCCACCCGAACGTAAAGAGCTGTGCATTGGGGCTGTGGTTAAATGGGTTGGATTATTGCCTCATTCCGGAGTATTCCAAAGGGCAATAGATTTTTTCGGCTAATTGAACACAAACTTGCGTCATGCTAGTAACTGAGTTCATCTCTGCCCGTCTCTATGCAAAATTAGTTTTGATGTTCAATTCCTTTAAACATGCTTTAAAAGTGTTTATCAATTTAAATCTAATTTATCCGAAGGATTATTTCGTGGCACCTACTATTTTTAGAAGCTGAAAGCTTTCTAAAACTTTGCAGCATACCAACAAGTCTTCATCTTGCAATAAGTGCCTATATTTCATGAAGTCATCGTTCTTTTTGTTTTGACTAAGTGGTTATATAAACCTATTCGTCTCTTCCCCGACACCCAGTCCGCTGAGATCATCAGTTGAACTTGAGTGATTACGAACCTCGGCGGGAACTCGGCCACCCCGAACGCATTTGTTATTTTTTGTGCGAGAAGGCCCAAGCGGCTTCAACATCAAGTCTGGCTCAGTTCATTTCAAAAACAAGTCTCGGGAATTTCACACTTGCCGCTTTCGGCAAGCCGCCAAAACAAAATTGCTCGAGTGTATCATCGGGACCGATTGGGGGGCCACGTGAGTCGTAATGAACTCTGGGATTAGGTGCGGCCGACCGCATAGGTGCTTTCAGAAACTCGTCTACAGCGACCCTCAGTGGGTGGTGCTCTGCCTTCACGACAACCGCATTCCGTTTCTCGAGTGGTACCACACAGAGGAATCCATTCGGGATCATCGGCCGAACAAGGTGAGTATTTTGGATTGCCTCGTCTGTTCTTAAATTGTAGTTAAATAACTCAGTGTAACTACCACACTTTTTGTTACAACACAATGTTAGTGGTAATAGGAATTTAGCTGGGCCTTATTTTAGCTCAACTTGCATTAAAGACAAAATATTTTTATTCGATGTACTGGAAAATGTTAACGTTTGGTTAGCACATCGTAAGCATTCAGCCGCTACCTAATGTTAACCATTTCGCCCACTTGTGTTTCTGAATTATTACATGTGTTACGTATGTCTGCTTAATAATTTCATTTGAAATTCAGTTTTTCTAAATTTCTGCGCATTGAAATCATCAGTCACATTTCACTTCCTGATTTTTCTAAGAAATGTGGGCGTTCCATGTTTTTCAGTCTTTGTTTGGCATGTGTCAGGGGGCGATGTCAAACTCATTGCTCCCAAATGAAGGGCGACCCAGCTGTCCTTCAAAGATCTTTCCTTTGTTCTTCTTCAACTTTCAAAGTTGAAACTAATGAGACTTGATGAGGCCATATAACTGTGAATAGCGTGGAACAATTTGAGTTTGCTCTTTCAGATAATTGATTTGCTTTACACATCCTACGTTAATCCCGTACTAGGAGATCCCCGAGCCTTTGTAATAGGCTTGCCAGACGTCGAACCAATTCAACTGGTTGCTCTTCAGCCGTTTGTACTTCTACCTTTCCATGTAAAATCTCACTTTTAGACAAACCACCAGTGAGTGGGTTGAAGTAACCACGGAGACGTTACAAAGACTGTCGATTCTTTCCGGCTCTACTAACATCTACGAGCCGGGAACTTCCAAAGAGGTTAGATAGAAACAAGCTAAAGTCCAGATTTCTTTAGAAATCAACACCTGAAAAATTATCGCCTGAACCTAAAAAGGAAAATTATCAAGTAAGATTAAAAATGGGACCCGCACAAGTTATGCAGGTAATAAAGGCGCCAAACAGAAATTCAAACATTTCTTTAAGAATCGCGAAGAGAGGGTTGTGAGCCCTTGTGCTCATGTTTCTTTCCGTGGAACAGAACAACGGCCTTGTAGTATGCGTCCTCCTCTTCCACCTCGCCGACCTCACGACCTTCTCAGACCAAGGAGAAGTGGAAGCTTCTCTGAACTTTCGATGAACACGCCAGTGAGTTTGGAATCGCAACCGAACTGAAATGTTTCTTCAGAGCATTTATTCAACTTTGGGATCTCCTTATGATGATCAGGCTCCAACACCTCATCTTCTTTCTCCTCTTTATGATACTCCTAGGTCGGAAATTGCAGGAGTCGCTACACCTCCACGGTCACCGAGACACCGGTGAGGCTGCATTTATTCTTGAAAACAAAACAACCACAGCATCAAAATAACTTTTTTCAAACGGAAAAGGTAAAAGAATAGTTTGGCTAAACGCTTTCTGACTGCTGCTGAAGAGATAGTTTTAACCCAGGTGCTCTGGAAACGGACCTTTTCTCCCCCAGACAACATGTTTTGATTGCCCGTTCAGTTTGGAAAGCACTAGACAAGTTCTAATGAAGCGAGACAAATTCACTCACTAAGGCACTGGAGCGTGCGCTCGGCTGCATACCCGCGTAATCAAACATTAATGACAAAAGTTGAGGCTAATGTTTCATCTTAGGACAATTTGCGACCCTACTCCTTCAATCTACGATTCTCTAAGTCCTACACATCGTGCAGGAAGTTCTTCCATTCAGTCTACGGTTTCTACAAACTCTCTTTGGTAAACATAAAGTTTAGAAACGTTGAATGCAAATTTTCAGCAGTAGTGTATCTTCCGAACTTCGATTATCGACGGTTCTTCCAATCTCTGAGAACGGAGATTTTGATTTTGTACGAAATGGTTATCACAACCGGGTGAGTGACAATTTGCTGTTCAACAATATATGTTTTAGGTTAAGTATGTATCTCTAAATTTGTCAATCATAGTAGAACACGTTCTTTTTGTTGAAATCAAAGGAAGGATTTGGTAGTTTCGTCCGAAATCATGCTTAATGAAAAAATGTTTAGGGTAGCTGGATGGACAGATGTGCAGGATAAACAACTTTCTACCATGCTTAGTTTCGGCGATGAATTAGTAGAGGTATGGAGTTTTAGACTACATCTTACTAAAGTTTTATAGGTGGAAGGTCAGACTATTTGTGGAATGAGTGATATTCCTCAAATCTTTTACAATTCCTCATCTCCTGGAACTCCCATTTCTCTTGTATTTCGACCAACTCCTTTCGGAGTGAATATTACTTTAATGAAACCAATTCGAAAAACAAAAGATATTGGGATAATACTTCATAAACGAAAAAATAGGGTAAGTATGCTTTATAAAAACTGTTTATATGGTATCCATAGATAGCGGATGTTATACCCGACTCTTCTGCGGCAAGACGGGGCGTAACTGCGGTGCTGCCATCAGCGTTTCACGGAGAACATCAGTCTTCTTCGGTAAGGTTACGAAACTGTACAATAAGACACAATATGTATTCTGATGTTTCACATATCACCCGAGTAAAGCATTACGCTTGTATTAATTTATATACAGTTTTATAGCGCGGATTTTAATTATAAAGTTTCACTTGTCAGAGGTTTTGTTTAATCGATAGCATTAAAATATCAAATATAAATCTATTTTTTTGCTTAAAAACGATTTATATTTTTGTAAAGTGCAAACAACATTTTTCAACAAGGAAACTCTTGTGACGTTTCAAAGCTTAACGTTTGAACTTGCTACAAAGTTGGTATGTGGAATCTACTGTAGATTTTGTACTTCCAATTGTAATGATTGTAGTTTCTTAGAAACAAAACGCTTCCGGGTCAAAACGAAAAATTTATTTGGTTTGTACAAAAAACAAAGTAAACAGGTTTTTTTGTACAATTTTCAAAATTCCGAAAACGTTAAGATGAAAATATATTTTTAGGAAATGTTTAGGATTGTTTTCAGGTAATCACTGAAATTGCTGGGAAAAGGTTGAATCCATTTGCAAAAAACGACCAATTCTACAGCAAGTACGACGAGGTTGCTAGAATTTATGCTATTTTAAATCCCTTTTATAGGTTCGGGAAGGGTCTGAATTCTCGATGACTATTCATCCCCACGACTTTATGAAGGAAATGAAAGTGCAGATTTCTTCTATGAAGAATTATAAACTCTTCCTTCCGGTCGCCTGATGTGATACTTCTTTTTCGCGCCCTGCTGCCCGCAGAAGGGCTCACCGGCTTTACCCTCGCACCCCGGTCTCCGTTGTTCACTTCTCTGTTAGTGTACACCTTCGTTTGTCCGATTAAATGTTCCCATGAACACCTGTTTCCATTAAGAGTCGTGGCGGAATTTCGCCAAATTGACGTCGCGAATCCAAACAAATGGCACAGCACTCTTGTCGGATTGCCTTCAGTCAGCGGCACACTTTTCGCTTAACGGAGAGACTAGAGACTCCCTTGGTTTAACTATACTTTTGGAGCATTTTTGATTTAGTATTTATTAGTATGTAATATAAAACAAGATAAATATGCTAGAATGTTTCCAAGAATCTTTCTATTGTAGTAGTGTAACAGACAAAAATCGAAATAGAAAAATTTAGATAAAAATATAAATGTTCGTTAGTAAATCTAACATGTTAGTAAGCTATTATTAATCTAAACTGTAAACTCTTTTCGATAAAACAAAAAAGATGAAAATTGCAGTATGTTTATTGTGAAGTTTATGGGTGCATTTGGTGTGTGGATCATATTTCGATAAAGTTATTCAATGGTGCGTTGGCACTCTCATAAACACACATCAACCAAGCTATTTACAAAACAGCCGTCGTAATCTAAATCTCCCGTCGAACTTCCTTTTTTAAATGAACTTCAGGTAGTTGAAATAATTGGTAGTCTCTATTTGTGAAAACAAACATGACTGGTTGAAATGTATATTTCTAGCCACTCCAATGGCGATACTTGAGATCATCGTGTCCTATAGAAACACATTTACTACCAATTGTTGTTTTACAGTTAGTCTTACCCTTTCAAGAAAACGATAATTTCAATTAAACCAAAATATAGAATAAATTATCCCTGATAATCCAAGAGGTAAAAGCCACTTTCATTTGTTATGAATCAGTAATTTGATTGCGTAAAAGTCTAATTTTAGATCCCTCAGTTTCACATAATCTCCCAGTTTCCTAGTGACAGCTGTACGATTATTATACAACCCACTCAAGTAAAGGCGGAGCCAGGCCAAGCTACAAAAGAAATTGCCAATTTAGTATTTGTCTCTTAACCTGACCCAGAATTGCAGCCAATTCCTATTTTGTATTCCAGTAAACTACGTAGTAGCCTTCGTCACGTAATTGGTAATGAATTTTAGTACACATGTGTACGCCGTTAGATTCTGTTAAACGTGTTGAGTCTCAAAACTTTGATGATCATTTGAATGCAAAAATATGTCTTTTTTGGACAAATACTCAATTCCTGGAAAGTACATCTCTAACTGAAAATGGCCTTGTCATCGTTTAAACTATAATTTCTCAGAAAAAGCCCTTTCTTACAAGCTTTTTTCTATCCCTGAGGCAGAAAACGTGGCTTCTTTGTCTTTTGTTCTTTAAATCAGAGTTCATTGACGTAGTTTCTGCGGTAATTAATTTTTCGATATACGTTTTCCACGGAGCACATCTGTTTCCTCTTTTAGTTAATTAAAAACAACCACAAGCAGTATATCTTTATCTCACCGTCTAAGCACATTACACAACAAACTACAGAACTGAAAATTAAAAAAAGAGTTAACTTTACAAAGTTGTGATTCATGGACACTGCGGTTGCTAAATAGCACTGAGTTTTTCAATGTTCTATTCTTTTACAATATAAGTGATCCCTTGAGAATTCTTGTTGTTTCTGAAAAGAAGCCTGTTTATAAACATACTGTCCTGTTATAAGTGAACTATAACTATAGACCGAATAATCGTTCTGTACAGTACGAATCTCCGTTTAATCGTCATGTTAAGCCGTTCCGTTGGGCGTTATGCAAAATCTGGCCCGGTTTACCATGCAGGGTTGCTAGGATCCGTGTAGGTCGGGACGGATTAGTTGTAATCGGGAATTTGGCCCAACAAAGCGGTCAGTTAATAATTTGATGATGACTGGAATGCCGCCAACGACGCCCATTTATCACACTTTCGTCGTGCCGATATCATTACCTTCGCGTTCAACCAGTTCGCCCAGCTGCCCTTATTTCTATCACTTATCGTCGCCGCAAGGACGCGATCGGATACGCGAAGCGTCTTTGCAAGGTGGAAGAGAAGTCTTTGAACAGATGCGTACTTCACACTATCGATCTACGAAAGCAGACATAAATGACATTACGATATTAGAAATTTTTTTCAAATGCGCTATGTATTACTTTAACTTTTTTCTGATCATGCGCGCGTACAAAAAGCACCTGCGTAAAGTTTATGCAGTAATGGAAACACGAAAAACATACGGGGGCCACAATTGTAAAAGTTCCGGTGCTATATGAAAAAATTAACAAACATCGTAAATCTATTTTTTTACATAAATTCTTTTTAGGTAGTTGACTGAATGCAAATTTTTGCCTTTTCGGACAAATGTTATCACAACTATTCCGTTTATACAGTGCACTTGAATTTATAAAAGAAATGTTTTTAGAGACTCACGGTCGCTCAAGGAACTATTGATAGAGATTGCAGGCTTGTCTGAAAAAGTTTTTCGAGTAGACAAATCTAATTAAATTTTCAGACTCAGTATGTCTGCTTCATTAAACAAATTTAACAATACCTGACATTAAAAAAATCTTAAAACATTGAAAATATTTTTATAGTCAAAAAAGTTTTCAAGCCCCTTCTACGAAAATGTTTCTTTTAGTTTCTATGTTTGTAGGTTACACGTTAATTATGACGTTTTAAAAAAGGCAGCTGTTGCTTGATTGACTTTCGTGAACACAATTAAAACCTTATCTTAATTTACAGACATCAAACTTAAACAAGCTAGCTGATGTAGAAGTGGGACATTTTTTTACTACTTTTTCTTAAAGCTTATGTTTCCTCGCCTTCGCTGCGGAATATTTCAGAGACCTCCGCCTTTTTCAAAAAGTGGTCTCATCAGTGGCTGCGCAAATTGCGCAAGAAAAAGAGCTCTTGCGAGAGCCACTTTACGAGCTGTCGCGATTGCGCCTTCGATATCAGCTACGTATAGTTTATGGCATTCATCTCTCAATTAGAGGCACGTCGCGTAATGACCGACGATAGGCTGATCGAATGCGTCAACAGCAGTCGCCTGCTTTTCAGTTCCTCTCATCAGCACACTCCTCATTAATGAATTTCCTGGCGAATAGCCATGTATCGCTGCGTTTCACAGTCCAACATACGCAAAAGCCCGCAAATGAGAGGATTCTCTTTGTCGGCGCTGTTTTCCACAGATGAAAGTGTCCTCCCAACAAGGAGGACTCTATTTCTCAAAAGCGAGTTTCACCTGAACAGAGGACACTTTGATCGGGCGCCCGCCACTCATTAATTGTAGCTGCGAATCACCGCTGACAGCACCTCCCAGCCTCGTCCGCCAGCCTGCCAGCACTCACTGAAAACATCTGACTATCATTTTATCACGCTCTACTTTTTCTATTTGCCGCTGGACAGAGGATGCATTTCTGCTGGAATTCTTCTTTCTTTCTATTCTATGTTCCTATTTCTCGACTCCAATATTGTCATTTCACAAATGTTGTTTCTGTCTCCAAGGTAGTATTCTGACTTTTGCATTAACGGTTTGTGAACTGCTTGATGGACCAAATCCTTCCATATTTTAACTATACGTCTAAACATCCTACAATTCAACTTGTCTCTAAAGTCTCACTTTCGTTCTGTTAAGCGAATGAAAAACCTTTTTATTATCTAACTAACTAACACTCATGGACTTTCCTAAATCACCTTGGGTACAAACATTATGTGCAAGCTAAAATACTCGGTTTTTAAACTAACATATTTATGATCAGTGTATGTCAAATGTTTTGTTATTCCAACGTTTCAAGGGCGACCTTGATTATTGCAGTTGGGGTTAAATTAATGAGTAATATCCAGCTCGCGTATTATTAGGCCAACACAGTAGCGTGAGAAAACAGAGTCACATATTGTCCTCGCATTATACAAGGTTCTTTGTATCTGCTGCTGTTACGGTTTTGAGTAACTTTGTTTTTCACCTAACTAACGTTTCAGTTAACCGAATTTTAAACTAAGCTCAAAACAACGTTTTTTTAAAGTTCATTTCAGGTTGTTTGTAGTTAAAAAAACGATGTAACTGTAGAACTTCAAGAGTTTCTTGATAATCTCTTTCCGTTGTTTTAAAATCCACTTATTTTCGTATTGCTTGTGAGTGGGAAGATCGTGATTCCCCTGAGATGCCCTAATGGCCGGAATATTATCAGTTTCCTCCAATTAATTCGCTGTTTATGAAAGGAGATGACACGTGTCTCTGCGCACGGGGCTAAATGGCTGCCTGTGTGCACACCTGTGAACGATCATTAAGCTAGCCCGATGTGCCAATTAGCGTTCCATAACACTAGGCGCTTCTTTCATGAGAAACCGCCTCCTAGGGCATTTCTTTCTTCATTTCCGTGCACTCTGCCTCTATTTGGAGTTACTTACGCGAATAACAAGACTACGGAGCCGGCGATTGCCAATCAGCCTTTGCATTTCCGGCCCCTCTCAATTAGCGGAATATTCCCACGTCCTGCTTCGTTTTGCCCACTTGCGGTGGAACACTCGCATGTTGTCCACGATTCTCCACCAAGCGTGCAATCACGGTAGCCTTCACTGCTAAATGCCCGGTTTCCAACCCTTTGTTAGCCAAAATTACTATTTTCTCTTTATGTGGCCATCCCTAGGAAATATGATCACTCTTTCAGGTAAAATGACAACGCCGACTGGAACGCACTGTGCTGGCTGCCAGGAGAAGATCTACGACAAATACGTGTTAATCGCATTGGAGCAGAACTGGCATGAAGATTGTCTCAGGGTAGGTTGCTCATGTTTCTAATCGTCTCAATACACGAAAAACGCTGAACATTTAAACTGTTTAAAACAAGTTGAGAATAAGTTATTTGCGATTAACGACAAGTTACATATTTATTTATATATTTTTGTTTTCAGTATTTATTTATACATATTTATTAATAGTTTGAAGATGGATTTGCGTTCAAAACGAAAACAATACTTGTTTTATTACCAAAGATATCATTTGTCACCATAGACTTCAAAATTGAATTAACAAGCATTGTAGCCACTTCAGTCGCCAATGATTCAATAACCCTTGCTCTATTGCTGAAATCAAGTACATCAACTATTTTTTGATGAAAGTGTAACATATGATCTTCTTTTGATTAAACTTTAAATTTGCTATTTGAAGTTTCTCATGCAATCACTCCATTTTACCCACGCACATATCACAAACCATTGCCAGACTTAAAATCAAATATCAGAAACCAGTCAAATTACGCCACTTTCAACTTCATTTATTTTTTTTTATAAAATATGTGAAAACTTTTGAATTTTGATTTTACAATTTATAAAAATGATTTCAAAAAAAATGAGTAAAGTTTTTGCCTTGTCCCATGGCAATAAAGTTGGGATGTTTAAAAAAAGAAGTAAAAATAGTGTTTCTATTGTATATCATTAATAAAAGGGGTTAGGAGCATTTCTCTTTTTTTTTGTTTTACTTAGGAACTTTAAACTGAGCAAGGATTATTGAATCACTCTTGTCACTTCGAATCTATGCTTCAATTTGATCATTTCTTTTATTTTAGTGTTCATGCTGCCGTGTGCGACTGGGAGATGGAGAACAGAAGCTCTTCCAAAGGGATGGAATGCTCCTCTGCAGGACTGACTACAGTCGGTTGTATATGCAGGAACGAGACTGTGCCTCGTGCAAAAATAAAATTTGTTTCAATGAATCCGTCATGAGGGCCAGGTAGAAAAGGAGTACAACAGTAACAATTTTGAACTTAAGGGACAAAGTCTACCACTTGAACTGTTTCCAATGTTCCGTTTGCAGCTCACGGTAGGAATTATAAAATAAAGTTATGATTACATGAATGTTTGTAGGTTTTGCGTCGGAGATCGCTTCAGTATGCAGAATGGTCAGCTACTCTGTGAATACGACTATCAGGTAATTTATAGTTTAAGGAAAACTTTAAGAGCAACTTCAGGAGAAACGGTTGTTTCATTTGGCTGCCTTCAACAATGACAAATTGGACGAAATCACAAAGAACCTGCAGGAACTCAGTGAATTCGACATGGTTCCGGAATGCGACACGCCGAACTGAGATGGTTTTCAGGATGAAGACGAAGGATCCTAGCAGAAATTGTTTAGAAGAGTGATCTCAGCTGATGTAATACGCGGTGTGCAACCCCTTCTCTGTACAGTGTATCGCCTTTTTATCTATACATAACTGTGATATTTCTCAGATTCGCATATAAATATCTCTCTTTTTGTTTTCAAGGTTGGTCAGCAGGTGAAATGGAACAACGGAAACCATTTGCGTGCCATGTGTGACCGGTGATAAACGAGCTGTCAGCAAAAAAGCCGCGAAAGTTTGCGGTCAGACAACTTGGCGATGGAACGGAACTAACAATGATGATAACGCAAGAGTGTTTTCTGAAATCGAAATTCTGGACTGAATTGTAGGAGTAAAAATTACGCGTGTAATTTGCAACTTGGAAATTGAAAATGTTTTAATTGTTTAGTTAATGAAGATTAATCTTTAGTTTAAATTTGGTTTTTATTAGAGTACCTCCCGTCGAAAACCTTAAAGCAACGTATGTTTGCTCCGTTCTTTGAAACAACGAAAAACAAAAAAGACGACGAAACATAAATTTTAATGCCATCCTAAAAATATTATAAAGTGAAAACTTTCCACTGTGTGAGGCGTCTAACACCGTGAACCAACGTCATTTGTGCCTGAAAAAAATTATCCACAAATATTTTTTGCAACAGCTCATTTTGATAGCTATACAAATATATGCAAACTAAGTTTTTATTATGAAATTTGTATTGGATTAACAATGAATTAGAGAGGAAAAATATCAAAATCTGGTTATCGAGACGATAATGATCTTTAAAAAACAAATAGCCATTTATTGTTTTGTGAACTACAAATATAAAAAGTCGTTTGAAAATCCTCAGATGATATGATGAGATTTATTATACTTCGTCTCACTTTTGTTAGGATCCCTTTTATTTACGCGAGTATTGACTAATAATTTGGATGATAATATTGTACAAAGCACTCCCCTCATTTGTCATTTTTAATTATGTATATGCCAGTAGCATTTTAAAAATGTATTTAAGCGAGTGAAATTGCTCTTGAACTTTCCCATGCCCAATTCTAACCCCAAGAGCTGTGAAAACGCCATGGAAGTGCATGAAAATAAAGCACAGCCAACAGCTGGTGTCTCTTTGAAGTGCTAGTGCAGCCGGAAACCGATGCCCTGTTTTCGACGAACACTTTGTTCCTGCTTTACTTCTTTTGTCTTAGTTATTCTGAGATATTTGAATGTTTGCAAGCTTTTTAAAATTTTCTTTGGTTAGGATTCAAATTTCTTAAACATAAAACCCTAGTGACTATTTAAATAGGATTTTTTATTTTGCCTTTCAACGAATTTGACAATAAATATCCAGCTTCTTGTTTTTGAAAGTATTTTTATTTATTTACAGAATTAATTAATATTTTTTAAATTTTTTATTTAAAAGATTGAGACTATTTCTCCCTATTTCAATATCACTGTTAGAGAGTTCAGTTGTTTAAAACCTAAATTACTCGGCGTATATCTGTGTATTTCTTTCAAGCTCTATTTTGCGCTACAGAACTTATTATGGTTCTGTCACAAGGCTGAAATTAACCAACTATGAAAGTTTCTGAATTTTACATTGAATGTGAATGACAATGAACTCCTTTATTCACCTTTTTTCATTGAGAAATATTTCTTTTATGCATGGTAGAGGCCATAAATCAAAAGGTACATCCGAACGTCATCCTCATTTCAAATGCTCCGACACAAACATCTGCCTGCCAATCCCCGCCGCCCTCTTTACGATTACTTTTGGAGTCATCTGTGAGTCATCTGGATCTGGAGATCAGGCGGGAGTTTCCGTCTGCTTTCGAACAATGGAAAATATATCGTCGCGTGGGACGCCACGGGCCATCTGTGCCGGCATCCCCGCCCTCGTTTCCACGTTAAATGTGCAGTGGACACTTGCCACATCTTGTTCTCTTCCTCTACCGCTAATGCTAATACGCAGTGACGAAGCACGGCCTTGCTCTATAATCGGCGAGCAAACGTACTAAACTCTAAAAGCTAGGTATTTTCGCAAATGTTTTCGCGCTTCTGTAAGCATTTATTTTTGTTGTTGTAAAAAGAACAACCTTTTCTATACTATTTCAATGTTACAATCTATTTACTTGGAACAGGAATTTCGCCCCTCTGGGAGTTTGTTGGTGGTCCATTAAGTAACCGAAAAAGCAATGGCATTAGCACCAGCAAATGGCGGTTTGGCGTGCGGCGAACAGCTCGAACGCAAAACATCATCATCAATTTTACGTTTCACTCCCTTTTAGTTCTTCAGATCAAGCTTTATCTTAAAATCTTAGTTATCTTTGTAAAAATATTTATTAAAGGTTTGTACGAAGCTTCAAATTGAATAATATCATAAATTGTAGGGTCTTATGAAATACTTTGGTATCTGGGATTAGCCAAAAGTGAATTTACTAGCAGTTGAAAACCTCACCATTTAATGTACAGAAACCTACAGTGAGTGAAAATGCATTTGAACTTCTTGTCTTGACTTGATCTTGATGTCTATCACAAGTTGTCAAATGACGTTGGAGACACCTGGCAAGATCAAGGGCTTCCCTCGTGGACAAAACAAACGGCTTCTGCGATGCAAGTGTTTATGGAGTTATTTTCATTGCACGATCACATGGTTTTAATTATTTAACTTAAAAAACATTGTTCCGTGTTTAACCTATTCCATAGGTCTCGGGAGAAATTAGACAATCTAGTCTAGACAAAATTAAAGTTAAAAAAGGATTTAGCGAAGCCGATTAATCTGTTTTAAAAAATCTGTTTTCGTGAACACAAATAGGCTTTCGTGGAAACCTGGCCATGCGTTGATCAGGTTTTTTGTGTTGTATAAAACGAATAAAAAAGTCCATTTTGGTTTTTTTCACCTTAAACGTTTTTGTATCATCAAAACACGGTAGTGATTTATTCCAAACCTGTGTATCTATTTTCGGCGGTTCTTCTTTGGTTAGTTCTCTATTCAATCAGCAGACCCTAGATCTTTGCACGCCTTCTTGAAAGAATGTCTTCCTCTCATAACAGCATTGCCTCTAGATGAATACATAGTCAGCCAACACCTAAAAGAACAGACGTTCATAGAGCTGTTTTGAATTGGACAAATATTTAGCTTCCTTTTTGTCCTGAAGCAAACAAATGCTATCTAAGGAAAACGTTGCTGTATTTCATTGAAAACACCTGATTTTACAGGTGTTTTCTGATGCAGATGGGCATTGAGTTATCCAATGTTCACCTTCCGTTGATGCAGTCTGCACAGGATTTGTGAACCTTCCGGCTATTGCTTAACCGAATGTTTACGGGGGAACACCACTCGAACGCTTTGTTGAACTCACGAGAGGGTGGTAATCTTGTTTTTTCCACGGCTGCACCTTGGACTAAAAACACAACAGCTCTGCTGGAAATAGATTTTATCACTCACACAACCAACTAGTTTGTTTGTTTTGCCTGACGTCAATGTGATGGCAACTATTGTCTTGTCCTTTTTACCATTATGAAAACTTTAGAGACAATAGCATGTGATCCACAATATAGTGAGCAGAGTTCATATTCTTCTTTACATTTTCATCAACTACGATATGCTGAAAGCCCTAGATTGTGTAGATACTTCTTGAAATGCCATGTGCATTTTTATCCTTTTAAGGGAAACATCGCGTTTGTCCCTCTAACCAGGTGCGGACAACTCTTCAAAAACACCAAGAGAACCAATGAAAACTTGGCTGTAAATTGGAATAAACTATTCTCTCATACCCTAGAAAATTTTACCCGACCAACCCCTCTTGAGTGCGGCATCCGTGCTAATTGTCCGTGTTAGAACACATTCTTTTGGTGCAATCAATTTGCGCCGCCATGTATCCAGCATCTCCTCACATGCCTTAGATCTTGCTCTTTCTTGTGTGAAACAGGTGTTTTATTAACCGTCTAGACAAGTTAATCCAAAAGTTTCTGAATCAAAAACTCGTGAGGGAGACTGAACCAATCGCCAGCCAAACGGAACCCCAGGAATCTGATTAGCCTTCCGTTTGGGTATGACCCGGGGGTGTATCCTGCACTCTGTGTACCCTAATCAAATTTACGGCCAACTTCCTGCGATTAGGCATGAGATCTGCGATCCCAATCCAAAGTCCTCTCTGGTCTCTATTGGCAGAAGAGGTCAACCACCAGAAACATTGCCAATTTCCGTTAAACCTGCTTACTAATTCCCGGCATTTTTTTTTCGTGAATAGGCGAGCGCCACATGTTTATTATTCATTGGGAACAGCGGATCAAACACAATTTTATCAAAGATGCACTCATTAAATTATTTCGCGCTGTTTATCCCGGTATTTTATATCGTTTCCAAACCTTAAATGTCACAAATGCAATAAAATTTAACCCTGATTTGAAACACGACATTTTTAAGCACTAAGCGAATACTGGTTCTTTGTGCCAAAACTGATCCCCCTACAAGAATAGACCCTAATATAATAGAGAATCACATACATGTTTCTCGGAATAACTGTGTTAGTCAATGCTTTGTCAGCCATGCCAACAAAGTGAAGCAGCTTTAAAGAAACTGAAATTACTCATGAAATTCCATTTCAAGTCTTCTTTCCTTCTCATTCATATGATTTCAACAATTGAGTAGGTATGAGGAAGCGCATTCGACCGAGTCGTTCCAGGCTTTGTTTTTGCATCCTAAGCTGCACTTGACATCAAGAGTTTATTATGTCTGGGTAGGAAAACAAATAAATCCAGTTGTTCTCGGGGAGGAACGAGCTACTCCATTTTGCAGGAAGACGAATACATAAGCGTTCTCTGATGTCATCTCCGTTCCGGGGTTGAGCGTAAGTCCATTTCCGCTTGACGAGGCTAATGATGCTCAGCTGCTAGTGCAGCTTGACATTTACATCTAAGATCCAGAATGTCACATGAGCCTGTCTTTCCTTTTCTGCAGATTTCATTTATGCGGATTTATGATATACGGGTTTTGATACAATTACTTCCGATTTTCCACGACATCAATTTGATTCTCAATTTATTTGATTCAATTTTCAAATTTCATTATTATTCGTATACAGAAGTACAAAGATGTTTGATGCCAAGGGTTATCAATTTTTTACATTCCATAAAAGTGAAAAGTTTCTTAAACTTACATGTTTCGGAACTAAAACGTTTCGGAACGTTAAACAACAACAAAATTTTCAAAAAAAAAAATAATTGCAGTAAACAAAAAATCTGTATGGTTTAACCAATACCGTTGAACTTACTATGTAATTGTGCTGAAACATTTTTCATTAAAACTTAATTATAAACAATATGAATTCACTTTCTCTGATGTTTTTGGATTGTTTTTATTTTGCTTTGGCTAAAGAAATTACAACTAATAAACAGTTATTTTGTTGTAAAATAGAGTTTGAATATATCTAATTGTTGTATCAACTCCCACTTTCCCTTGCCGCCCCTAAATTATTTCCCTTGTTTTGATAAATCTTTTCATAACCTTTTCGTCTCTTGTCTCCCAGGAGGCGTTTGTTTTCTCACCAAAATAAGCGTTCGTGATCCGGATAATTTAAGGCCTCGTCGTCAACAGGGACGCCTTGAAGTGCAAGAAGCTAGAATTAGCTTCGATTAAGCATAAAGAGGACGCTTTGGTAGTGTTCCTCACAGCTGTTTAGTATGCTGTGACGGCGCGCTTTCCCACGCGCCTCCTCCGCCGCTACACGGATATCGTTTTTCCGGGGGCCATACTAAGCCATCTTCCAGAATCCACAATCCCAGAGCACACTGTCTCACATGAAGAGCGCTCTGCGAAAGAAAGTCAGGTCAGGATTTGTCTTTTAAATTTGACAAAAATTCAAAAACGTGATGAAAATCTGTACAATATATTTGAATCAATTCAGTTTACTAAACACACATAATTAAAAAATAAATAAAACTTATAATTTATAACGTACAGCTTAGTTTTACTACCTGGAAAAGGTGAACTTCAAATAATCTTTATTTAGCTACTGCATTTTTACCTAATTTCATTTCCGCAAACTTTGGCGAAATGAAAGCAGGTGCAACTATTTTAAAATTATTCATATGTTAGGAAAGCTCAATTAGTTTATGTTATTCGTTCATAGGTTAACCAAGCAGGAATACGAAATACTTCATTTGAATTGATTCCGCTGTTTTCAAAATATTTTATCAATTGCCACCCAGTTGTTACTGTATTTTTGTACAAAAACAGACACGTGGCCTCTTGTGTGGTAAATATTTGATGTTACACAATGTATGGTCACTCATTACTAAAAATAGGGGTTGTCTGGTTGAAAAGCTACACCTACCTTAATTTCACGGCTCCTTCTATGTCATTTTAGTTGACTCTTCACTTAAAACAATTTTTTATGCTCTACTGAATACTGTTTGAATTAACGTTACCATACGTAATCTGAATGAAGTTCCTTGTTTCTGCAGACCACTTGTTCTAATAGTGTCATTTGCTCTGCCTATTATCGCATGACACAGTGTGCGTTGTCTGTTAGCCCCCGCATTGCATGAACATGAAAGCGACATTCGCATAGCCAATGGGTGAGAAACAAAGGCGTCGTTTTCAAGCTATTGACGCCCACTTGGCCTCTCTTTAACAATATTAGTGTCACCCAATTAGTCCTCCAAACAAACCACCCTCGTCGCAAAAACATTGGTTATGGACTTTTAGCGGCCATTCAATGTTTCCAATTTTTGAAACACTACGAGTGTTTACAACAGCTACGTTTCCGACAATTTATGCATCTTCTTTAGAAAAGGGCATGGAAGCCAGACATTGTACCTTAAGCGATTGCTTTAGACATCAGAGTAGGCCTACTTTAAATCTAATTATTTGGTAAAAACAAACTATGTAGAGAATTTTTCTTTTTTCGAAATATGATAAAATCTGGGACGTCAAAGATGACTGTGATTCTATATACTCTATAGCTTGTTTGTCGACTTTTTTCTTTGAAAAAAGTGCATGGCAATGCTATAAACCTATATGTTATTCTGTGATGACAAAAAGTTTTGGTCAAAATGGAGATGTTTTGATGGATTACAAACGGTTTAGCAGCAAGAAAATGTTGCAGCCAGCCAAATGACCGTGTATTTTAAATTAAATGGCCATATTTGACAACTGGGTTTCATCTAAACGAATTAGTTATGTTAATACAACAAACATTAACACACTTTAATCTTAAATGCAAGTGTTTCTATAAATGGCTATTTACAAATTGTGACACTTTTGCAGAAACTGTTTACCGAAATCTACTCCAAACCGGGTGTTTCTACGTCAGCTTCATTAAATAACCAGTGTTTTCGCGCCCAAATTTAGCCCGGCTGCTCTCAGAATAGCTCTAGAATTTTTGTTTTCCGCCTGGTTTTTGGCATCTGCTTATTGTTTCTCTTGGTTCCTCTGACGCCTCCCGTCTGGAGAAACCCTTACCCCTTCCCCCTTTCGATTCCCCAGGGCGGAAGTGATTTTCTTTGTTGTTCGTGCGCCAATAAGGGTGAGAAGGCAATTGTTTAGCACGCGCTGTTAACGTGCGATTCGCCTTCTGATCCAGCCGAATATCCAATTTTTGTGGCAGAACGTCTGCAATCAAATTTTCGTTCCAAACCACATTATCCGGTCGCTTCTCGCTTTTTGACACTTCCTAGCGAATCCGGATCCCCAAACTCGCCATATCAGTTTATTTGGTTTTTTTACAAATCTTTTAATGCTCTACGAAAAAGAATTCCACAGTAACGCTTTAAGCATTTATTACTTTTAATGGTGAAAGATAAACATTGTTGTTTTGTTCCGATTTTCCCGCTTTACTTTGTATTTTGCAAACCAAGAATTTCCATTTCCGTTTATGCATATTGATGGAAAATAGTAATGAAGCATATCTTACCTGCTTTTGATAACCCAGTAACAATAGACCTAAATTGAACGTGTTTTTAAGAAGATGCGCTGAATATTCTTCAATAACAAAATGTCTTACTCAGAAGGATGTTGTGATTTCCCTTTTCTTTGTCTTATAAACCAGACGAAGACATTCTTTAGACTAATTAGAGTTTCTTTGTGATTCACTGCACCGGAACATCCTTGTCTGGGAAGAAATGTCATGAAAATTCCACTCTCTTTGTTTATCCAACATCTGGCTGCTGGTTGATGCTCCGATTTAATTGATTTAACCGCGCTTTTGCGTCATCACACATGCTGACCAAATAGCCACTTGGATGTTTTCCTATCCTTCAGAATTAAATCAGATCTCCAAGGTCAGCTGTTCATTGTGTTTTCGTTCCCTTTTCTTTCCTGACGTAGGCAAACGTCTTAAGATGTTCGTGACGATAACCACGAGGTGCTTTCCCCTACGAGAAATCTAAGTGATTTAGGTGACTCACACAAAAGATAAGTTTTTAAAAGAATAAATATAAAGAAAAGAAAATGTTTTTAATGTTTGTAACATCGCTTTTACATGTTATGAAAAAAAGTTAATTAGTGCATTCGGCCTTGAAGACATAATATCCTTTGTCGGCGTTCTGCAGACAACACATAATTTCTCTAGACGTGACACCCGTTTGTGCCCAATGTCTGAGGCGTTTTGGCCAACGTTTAATGCTTCAATCTAAAAAAGGGGTTTTTGTATTCATAAGTATTATATAACACAATTGGTTTTAGCGCTGGAAATAAACAGTTAACTATTGTAAACATGATTTTTCCATTTTTATATAAACAAAATACAAGTCAACAAAGGCTGAACAGTTCTTTTACATCCTTACGTCTATTCCTTCTATTAACTTGTGATGTTGTGTCGGGCTAAACGGCATTAACTGCCGTCTTTAACTTATTTACTAGGAAGGCTAAATGCATTTTCCTTCTTTCTTCGCTTTGTTTTTCACATTTAAATGTTTTGCACTAACAAACCTTTTGGATCTTACTTGGAAAACATTTTAAGCATTGTATCATTCACATGTTTTCACAAAGTCTATCTTTTTATTATATTGCAACAATGTGTTTAAGTGAACGTTTGATTTATTACAAATGGAATAATTATAATTTCTATTCTAAATTTTTGAACATTGCACATTCACATGCATCTCGGTTATTTATCTTTTGGGGAATTTGGTGGTTTCCTTTTTTTGTGATTCGAATTCGCTAATCTATTTGATTGATTTTCTACATTTCTTTTATCTGTTTAATGCAAAGGCAAAATCCCGTGTTTCTTGCTCATTTACTATATAGAAGTCTCTATGACGTCTGATGCATTGATTCTAACCCCAAATAAGTGCTCAGTGAATGTTAAACGGATTAGCGCCGGCGACCGATTATATTAGTTCAGCAGCGAGGTTATTTATCATCGAATTCTTACATTAAAAAGACTAAGAAATTTAAATAGCAATAAGTTTTACATACTGTAGACTCTGGATTCACACAATGAAACTGTTGTTTTCAGAATTCATGTGAGGCAGGTGTGTCATTCCCACACGCTTAATTAGGAAGTAATACAAATCTTTTGAAAGACGTCATCTGTATGGGCGTCTAGAATTTCAAAAGGTTTACATTAGTGTTTATATAGAAAATACGCTAGCTTGTTTATTTTTAGTTTATGCAAAACCAAAGTTGCACGAATTCTTTTTCACTTAAACTGGTTGAGTAAGTCATCTAACAAGTGTTTTGTAAAATATTTCAGAAGATCAAGCTAAATATTTTTTGACCAGATATGTCAAATCTATTGTTATCTTGTTCTGATGTCTAATGGTGTGGTTTCTGAAATCCTAGAAACAAAAACATGTTTTATTTCTAAAGCTTGAAATCTTTTGCGCTAATGCTTGGTTGAAGCTGGGCGTGGTAACAAACTATTGGTCGACAGGGTCCCCAGATTTAATTGTGTGTTTTTCGCTTCCTGCAACCAGAGCCCACTAAAACTCTGCTTTCAATTCAACATCCCTCAATGCAAACAATCAAAATCCCATCAAATTTGAGCTGTGCCCAATGTCTTCCTGAACTGAAATACAAAACCTCTCCTGGCGTTCCTCTTCTCTGGCCCAGTCTTCGAGCATTGTCAATTGTTTTCGGAAGGCCAAGTAAGCCATGTCCTTCATTATTTTTGTTGCCTGTTCAGCAGATGTCTGCTCAGTTGCAGGGCCCAAAGCGTAACTAGCCGGAACAGATATCTTTTGTTTGGTGGAATTGGCGCGCCTAATTCCCCCCGAATATTCTCTTCCGTTCCCTAGGAAAACAATCGGTCTCTCCTCGCTCGACCCTCTTCTTTTCGTCATATCCACTCCACTTCCTTATTCATAAGATCACCGGCTACTGCTCAAAACAACTATTAAATTTGACAAACACAGCAAGCAACAATTCACAACCTGGATTTTGTAAGTAATATTTATGTCTCCTTCATTTCACCTTTTATATTTTAAGGTAGAGTAAAACATGTTTTGTGTTTTCTTTGGCAAAATATTTAAAGTTTACTTCCCTTGTCCTATAGACACAAGAATTAGTCGTTTAACATTTCGTCACGTTAACATTTGTTTAACATTTCAACATCATTGTTGATATTTCTTTGTGTCTTAGATCTCTAAGCATTTATAATATAATCTCACTCTGGGAACAGTGTTGAATGTTGAAAATGTTAACTATTTCAAAGAATTCGTGGTCACGTTTCACAAGTTTTAACTATAACATACAGAAAATATTTCTTTGAACATGTTCCTATTTTTTGAATATGTTTAAAAGAAAGCTTAAAAGTAAAATTTTTGAGTACATTTCAGTTTTCTGAAAAATTACTTTTCTTATCGTTTTTATGTATTTTCAAATGTTTCCTTGTGACATTCTATTAAAATTTTCCTCCTACGCAGTTTTCCCAGTGCCTTACCATTTCCGCCGACGTTTGGCTTTTGTCCTCTGTCCGCACTCAGTGCGCCTATAAAACACACATCGTGGTCGTTCGTCATTATGTCTCGAATACAAATCTCTTCAATCCATTTTCTGAAATTCAAAATGTTTCTCGTTTTGGTATAGCCAGATTGCAAAGCAAACATTGTTCTAAGAATACGAGATGTTTTCATCCTAGCGTTCTCCCTTTAATATAATTTTTGTAGAGACTTGCAAAAAAAAAAGATGAAAAATTCCAAGGCTCAGTAATTCAAACTGCTCATGAATAATTTTGGGCATTTTCAATTCGACCTCACGCAACTTCAGGTAAACATGTTTTTCAAGTCGGAAAGTGCCGAATACCAATGAAACCGAACTTCCAAACTTTCGTTGATCTGTTGACGTTTCTCAGAGAGATTTAATGACAAGTGCACTGAAAGTGGTGGTCGCTTAAACAAAGATGAACTGATCTTTTCGATCTGCAGGGACATCCCCCATAAGCCTTTTATTCCGGCGTTTTCTGAAAATCGGTCTTGTAATGTCAATTAAAAGAACATTTCAAATTAAATCTAATCGGATTTAAGTTTGTAATCTACTATATGATTTTATGGTCACATATCACGTTCAACTCTTATGACAAAACGAATTTTTAGAAATTAAAAAATTCTAGTTTTTAACGTGTTTTTAACCCGGCGGCAAAAGAGACATAACTTTATATACTTCTATGATTTACACTTGATTGACTATATAAAATAACAAGTGACAAAAAATTTATAGGGGCATAGAGTGAAACTTCTTGAACTGTTAAAAATTATCACCAACTCATTAGTAGTTTTTCAACTAAAAAAAATTATTCTTTATATAACGTTTACTGTGGAATAACAATGAGGACGTGCTTTTAATGAAATACATTGTTTTACAATTACCAGAACAAAACAAGCAGCTCTTATTCTTTACTGTCTTTTATCTTTCCCTATTTGATCAAACTGTAGGTTAAAGAATACGATTTATTAGTCACGTGAAATATCCATATCCGTTAGCTGACCGCATGTAGTGCCACCCGGCTGACGTTAATAATTACGGGCACACAATCGCCGTTTAAGGTTTTATATGGGTGTTTATAGTCCGTAGTGCTACCTGATGACTTCCTAAACACGCAGTTCTCCGATTCCAATTGGGCTGCCCTGGCCCCACCGTCACGTGTGTGTTTCTGCCCAAAATAGAATATTCTATTTGTGGATCAGACCTGTTTTTGACCTTCTGACGTCTCCCTCGCACACTATCCTTTTCTCTCTGAATCTGTATAGTATCGTATCCGTGGCTACTAGTTGATTGCGTTAGTGCACTGCAATTGACGAGCGTTCGGAGCGTCTCTGAGGACCCTCAAACAATGCATATTCGGCTGATTTGGTTGTTTTCAGGATGACCGCCGGGGAGGAGCAGTGCGCACGGCCAAACGGCGCACCCGGCCTTTTCCGAACTCGTCTAGGTTCGACGAGGTCGCTCTCAAGACAGCACAGATTCCGCTCAGTCGAGGATTTTCACGTTCAGGCGGGTTGACGATTACTATCTTAGGGAACTGGTTTGTCTCTTCTAGTTAGCCATCAAAACTAAATATTTCACACAAATCTTACCCATAAAACAAAGTTATTAGACTTCGAAACAGTAGTATCTGTAATTGTTATTTCGCAAACGATACCACGTGAATGTTTACTTTGTTGACTTATCGGCGGGGGTGGTCCTCAATATTAGTTTTGTAGGTAAACCACAAGATATTTCGAGCGTGGGTAGACAAACAGTCACGTAACATCGTAGAAAATTACGTAATGGTAATTTAAGACGGAGATTTTAATGAAAGAAAGTGGAATCAACACTTTTATTTCAGAAAATCTTAACATACCTTCTCAAAAGTTGCTTGTGGTTGTCTTTATTTCATGTTGTTTACTTTATCAGATTATAAAAAAGTACTTTATTCTTTTAAAGACAAAAACGTTTTGTGCAAAATTTTCGAATTAGCCTTCGGGCGTCTGTGAGTCGTTAAAATTCGTGAAGCTGATAAAGCTAAAAAACTGAACAATTATGTTAAATGTATTTTAATCACACCAAATTAATATACATATTTTCGCATTTAGGTTCATACATTTAAAATATGAATATGCTTTGTTTTAATTATCTAAGTATAGTTTTGATTCCTTCACATTTATTCGAGCGGAAAACAGGTCAAAAAACGTTTTCCCTTTTCACCATTGTTGGTTGGTTGTGATTGGCATCAAATTAGTTGACCAAGCTGCAAAAGCTCTATTATTGGATTCAAAAAGAAAAACTTGTGGATTTGGTTTAAAGTGAGTGTCCCCCTCTAGAAATCTAAATTCTCGTTACACTCTCAACTCTGCTGTTTCAGATGCACTCTTCTTTGGAGGGCAGTATGCAAAGCATTCCTGACCTCAGCCACAGCTCAGCTCAGAGCACGTCTCCAGTTGGAGACTTTCCAACACAGGTAATCTTTTGACTCTTTCTCGATACCGTAGTGTCCGCCTGACGTTTTTATTCCCTGGATTTCAAATCTCATTTATTATGCAAAGTCAGAGAAAGATGGCGCCGGGCGTCTGGGAAGTGACAAATCCCATTCGCAAAGGATTTACACGCGGACAGGGTTTTTTAAGAGCCCGCTGAATTTGAAAAGGTTTGCAGGTAGTTTTAATATTTAAATGGGGAAATTTTGCGTAGGAAGAATGTGCCAACGCAGACACTTGAACTGCAGTACAACACGTTTCAAATGGCTTGGTGACGTCTGCTGCCGAATTTTCATTTCTCCCCAACGTGTCGTCTGGTCAAACAAATACGGCACAAGCGCAAATCACTGTTCCACTGCCAATTCCCTGATTGTTCAATGTGTTTTCCCACAAATTATTGGTAGTTTGGCGCCGATAATCGATCGCATACGATTTAGCTCCACCCCTGGCTTTGTCTCCGACTGTGCCCACTGACCAGATGGCGCTGCGCAATGCATTATCTCTCTTTGAGCTATAGTTTTCGAACTGAACCGACGCTTTGAAAAGAAGTTTTTAAACTTGTTCGTTCACAAACTTCTTTGGATGCAATTCAAACTCTCTGTCATGCTGAAGAGTTCACGCTATGCGAAAATTCTTTTGGACATTTCGATTGATTTGTTCTTAATTACAAAAGACAATGAAGCACAAAGTCAAAATAAGTGCAAAACATAAAGTAGCTAAATGATTGCCTTTAGATCAACATCGCCCAGTCGTCCGTTCTTCAGAAGGCCGCTTGGTTTCTTCAGAAGCAGGACGAACCCGACCGAAACCGCGTGTTGATCAACATGGGTCGCACTATTCAAAGGACAGGTACCGTAGTTGGTTCGTTTTTTTTTAAAACTCGTGCACGCGTTTTTGCACCCTTACGCTGGAAATTTCTAGGAATTTGTTTGTTTACCGAGTTGCGCTTGCAGGGTTTGTCTCGCCTTTACCCAGACTTTGTTTTGGTTTTCCATAAGAGTTGTGTGCGTTGTTGTCTCGGGGTGAAAGTTTTCGTTTTCGGCTCAAAGACCTCAATCTAAATAGTGCAGCATAAAATTCTGAAAGCCTCTTCGCCATAGGTCACGTTTTGAAGGAGACAACAAGATTACCGCACGCTTCTATTTTGGGCTTTCTTCGCGCATTTGCGACCACGAGGGCCATAGAAATGGAAGGTTCTAGCTGAAAATAGAGACGCGTACACAAACTGTTGTTTCGGAGTCATCTTTATTTGTTTAGGGTCCCAGTTGAGGAAAACAAGACTCTATCACATATTCTATGTGTTAGCCGTTCCTTTGTATAACATCGCCGGGGCAATTTTGTTTCAAGCTTTGGATGGAGAACACGACGATCGTCTTCTGATGGAGTATCGCAACAGGTACTAAGATGAAAGTCAGAGATGCATAGAAATTTAAACAGTTTTCCATGAAATATAAAAGAATAAGCTTTCTGTCAGACTTAAACACAAATTCTACATAAGCAGTCAGTCACAGCCTAACATATGCAGCAAAAAAAACGAAAAAGGAGAATCAGATAAAACTGCGTGGTAAAGAGAACTATTGAAATTTTAAAAAAATATAAATGTTTTTTCTCTGTTTTGCATACATCATACTTTTTCAAGGTGCCAGCAGGACAGACTCGAAAAACTCTCCGAACTCGAGTTGTCTTGTGCAACCGGAGGAGACTGTTTCAATCTGATGAAAGGCTACATGGAGCAGGTTGAAAAGTGTTATAGAGAGTAAGTTAGACAATAAACATCTATCAATGGATTCTTTCAGTTGGCACACAGAAAACAGAACAGTGACCCATTCCATGAACGACTTCTCTAGTGCAATGGTCTACGCATTCAGCGTTTACACCACCATTGGTTATGGAAACATGGCCGCCGATACTACGAACTGCCGCATAGCTACCATTATCTACGGGGCTTTTGGTACACCACTTTTTGTTACAAGCTGAACTATTTTTCCAGGTATCCCTTTGTTCTTCGGATTCGTGAAAGAAGCTGGTACACTTCTCAGAGTGGTATTCATAAGCGTTTACAATAAAATCAATGCAGTCTACAAACGACGGTGCACCTGCAGCCGAAAAAGTTTGAAATACAATTTACAAGAGTTCACTTTTTTGTTTAGAAGACGATGTGCATACCACCGTACTCACGGCACCGAAAGAAGTCGACGTTGAAAATGGTAACAAGATTCACGATAGCTTTCTAAAATGCCTTTTCAGGAAGTAGCAATTCGAGTCAACAGCCGGTTATACTCATAAGTGAAACTGAATCGAAAAGGGCTCGATTTGCTAGAAAGTACAGTACGGGATCACTATTCGGTAGGTTTTATTATCTAGTTCTCTTTAATTCAATAATCACTAACTTTTTAAACTATGAAATTTTTTTAGGTCAGCACGGAAAGCTTCATCTCCACGAGCAGCGCCGAGTCTTCATCGCAGGAGTCGTGGTTTTCATAGCCTATTTGCTACTCCTCTCTATGTTTATAATGTGGTACACTGAATTTGACTACTTCACGTCTGTCTACTTCCTGTTCAACAGCGTAGCTCTAATTGGTAAATGCTTTAAATGTTTTCATAACTTTTTGTTTTTTTTAGGTTTTGGAGACGTTTTCCCCAAAGAACCTTGGATTATGCTGATCAGCCAGCCGTTTATTGTCTTTGGTAAGCCTTTTCAATAAAAGAGATTCAATTTTCCCTTGCAGGCGTTACATTGTTTTCAATGTGCTACTTCATTCTGCAGGAGGAAATCCGGCACAGGGCCCTCGAGGCATCTCGCAAAGCGCGGAAGTCAATCAGTAAATACTCTCACAGCATAATGCAACATTCACGGTTAGTTGCCACCTCTGTAGTGTCACTCTAGCAAACCAGCAGTTTCTGAAATCCGCAGTGTCAATTTCAGAAGTGCCTGGTCGCGGCGTAACTCTCCTCTTCTGGAAGGCGGTGGATCTCCAACTGAAACCACCTTCGACCGAATGAGGAAGCGTCGACAGTCGGCCCCTGCCGTCACTCTCACAGTCCCTCCTCGTAATATGAAATAGCCTAACTCCCCTCTCCTAATCCATGATTATCCCAAGACACAACTGACAAATCGTAACTACTGGTACCCCCTTTTCTCGCCGGGTTTTCATGAAAATGTGTGAATACGCGAGGTTTCATTATCACAAGTTGGATCTCTAACGTGAATTTTGTACATTATATTGTTAAGTCTCATTGAATAGTTCAAATAAAATGTTTATTTATTTTTGTTTACAAACATGGTTGAACACGGTTTGCAGGGTTCAATGGGACCTTGAAAGATATATAGCACGTGGCATGACAACTGCAGCAGTAGCCGTACACAATCGAAAATTCATGATGTCTCTTTTAAACGATGCTGACGACTGGTTTACGGGGAATACTAGGATCCGACACACGTTTTTCAAAGAACAGCTTTTTGCATTTGATGCCGACAAAATAGTGGTGAGGATGTTTGGGGGGATGGCACATTTAAAAGTGTTTTAATAGTTTAAGTTGCGCTTGGGTTTTCAGCTTTTCGATCTTCGATTATCTTTTGAAAATGAACGTTATACCCTTTAAAAGAGCATACAATATTGTGTATCAGACATATTATAAATGTACAATAATTGATCAAACTGTGCGCATTTATCCTTTTTTCGTCTTTATTCATTCTTATTTAGTCTCTACATTTGAACTTTTATGACATGTAGCACAATAAAAGATTTATTTTCAGCTTATTTCAAACTCTTTTTGTTTACACTTTTTGTTCACACCAGACAACCGATCATCGAGATGAAAAAGTGTTTATACGCAAAATATAAAACTGTAAATGACTTTATTT
The DNA here is from genome assembly GCA_022343465.1 of Oscheius sp. G VE-2021. Classification (NCBI taxonomy): domain Eukaryota; kingdom Metazoa; phylum Nematoda; class Chromadorea; order Rhabditida; family Rhabditidae; genus Oscheius; species Oscheius sp. G VE-2021. The sequence continues at coordinate 143,515 of JAJQXH010000045.1, forward strand.
CCTTTGCACATATGTATAACAACAATCCCGTTTTAACGCAAAACCGGTTTACTGACGTAAGTGAAATCCACGAAATCATGAACAGAGTTGGCAAGATGCTCAGGAACCAGAGAGGCTAAAATGATTAAAATCAATATAAAAAGAAAAATAAAGTTTTACCTGGGTCAAAACGTTCTTCCGTGAAGCAGGTTGCAATCTGAGACGTGTCGTACTCGTTGGCGATCTTTGGAATGTAAGGAGCCCTGATTTGTCTTGCGTTCAGTTTGTCGAAATCGATCGGCATAAAGAAGGGGTGATTTTTAATCTCAATGTAGTCATTCTTCGCTCCGAGACGCTTTTTGGGGTCCTTGCTCAGAAGCTAAAAATGCGGATGCTATTGTTAGCTCAAGTTATCGCTACCCCAGTGATCATATCAGTCGCAGCAGCAGAAATTTGGGACTTGAACCTAAGAGGTTGGTTGACGATGCGGTCGTACATCTCTTGATGATCGCGGGAGTAGAAAGGAGGCTGAACAATCAAAATTTAAAAACAAAATTCAGATTTAGGGTTCTTACAAGGCCAAACAGCATTTCGTAGAGAACGGCACCAAGGCACCACCAGTCGACGGAGCGCTCATACGGCTTTTTCAAAACTATCTCTGGAGCCAAGTACCTGAAAACTCATAATCAATCTTTTTATATCTGCCGGTACACAATTTCTGCGCAAACGCAATTCATCTTGCCATTGCCAATGTATTTTCCCACGATTTAGTGGTTAGTGGCGATAATCGATGGCATCTCATTTAGCTCTACCCGTGCCGTTCTTTTTTGCACACGTACCAATTCACCAGAGGGCGCTTTTCAGTGCACAAGGGTAAATTCAAATAAAAGTGGTATCATTGGATGCTATTGTTTAACGAATAATCACATACCAATATAAATATAAATAAACAGTCAAAATGGTCGCTTACTCAGGCGTTCCACAGAACGTGCTGGTGGTTGTTCCGGCCTTCATTCCCTCCTTGCACAGACCGAAATCAGTGATAACGATGTATCCCTCTCTATCTAACAAAAGGTTTTCCGGTTTTAAGTCCCTGAAACAAAAGAATAAAGATTTTGCGTAGTTGGTTACCTATAGATGATATTGTTATCATGCAGGTACCCCAAAGCACTTGCAATGTCAGCAGCGTAGAAACGGCTCCTGGCTTCATTGAAGTGTTTTTCCTTTTGAAGATGGGAGAACAACTTAATTAAAATTTCACCCAGTAGTTCATCAAAGCTACCTCTCCTCCGTTGAGATTATCTAGGATAAAGTAAAGTTTCTCCTTTGTTTGGAATGAAAAGTGGAGGGAAACAAGGAATGGATGGTTAATGTTCATCTTGAGCACGGCCAATTCAGCCATGACGTGTTTGGTCTGAAATATTGGTAACAAACGTTTAAAAGCAAAATGACCTCGTTCTTCTTCTTGATGGTCTCCTTCATGAGAACTTTCATAGCATAGATCTTCTTCGTTTCTTTGTGTCTCACTTGGAAAACTCTTCCGAAACTTCCCTTTCCAATTGTTTTTAGAACTTCAAAGTCACCGGGAACGGCTCTAAAGAATAAATGTACTGTTTAAAAAAATATCTCACTTTTTGTTCTCTTTTGGCGTAAACTCGGCCTCGTCATCAGTTGGAAGGCAATAGAACTCTCGAATGTCTTCAGTAGGACTGAAATTTTTTTTGGGTGATTTCTATAAAAGCATACAAATACCAATCAGAGTGATGTACGAGTAGAGTTTGAGAAACGCTAAGAATCCAGCACTTTCTCTTTTCTATTAGTTTACTTTCAGTCTGGAGCAACTTTTTCTTGGGGGGAGTACTGTGGCTGGCAGGGAGAAGGTAAGAAATCTGCATAGCATAAACATGTAAAATTATATTGGATTAATGCTCACTCTGACGTAGAACTTTTCGAATTCCTCAAATTTTTTCTGAACTGCATGACCGGTTTCCAAGCGAAGGCAGTAGAGCTGAAAATGGTGATGCGGAAAATAGTAAACTATCAAGACGTGGCTTCTTTGATACTTGATCTTGTTTCAAAGCCACCCGAGCCATTAAAGTGAATGTGACGAAACCTCTTCGTCCTGGGTTTCAACTCAAGGTTAATAGATGTTTAGAAGGCAGTTTCCAAAGTAATTCAAAAAGTAGTAATGACCTCTATGAGTTATTTAAAATTTAACTTTTTTAGTTTCACCCAAAACCCGAAAATGTAAAGTTCCGTGTAGATGTGGGCCCATCGTATTCACGATCAGTCGAGATAAGATTTTACAAGGAGTTTGTGCTAGATTTTTTGAAGATCAAGAAACTGATTTTTAAAATAAAATAAAATCAAATTTCAAATTCTAGTGTTCAATGCAATTGAAAGATATATGTGTAGGAGACAGAATTTATATTAATTTGGTAAATATCATTCAAGCAAGCTTGAGCTTCCGTTTGATAATTTGCGCATTTGGGCGTAGAAAAGATAATTCACTATCAACACAGAAAACAACATTCTGGGGATAATATTTTTATCAATGGAAACATACAGTTACCATTAGACGTAGAGTGTGAAAAGATTTTTGGATTGTTTGATAAGACGATGAGCTCACAAAGTATGCACTTGACGTTGCAGACCTGTACTTTCCACGCGCTTGTGTCTATAGAAAGTGTGGAATTGCGTGGGAAAACCGTAAAATCTAATAAAAACTTACGACAGTCTTCTTGTCTTCAGAAATTACCACCTCACAGCACGTGACGGGAGATTTCCGCATTCTGCTATCAATTCACAGGGATGACGAGGTGAAGAGCCCTGGAAGTGCAAATAGAAATTCAACCGTTGCGGAACGATGTTTGCAATTTTTCTAAGCTGCGATTGTACCCAAATCTTTGATCGAAACATTTCTTGGTGGCCAAAAAGCAGGCCAAAAGCCAGAAGCTTAACTACAAATCGCCAAGCTTGTTTGTTTAACCGGAAGTGATCTGGGCAGCCAGCAGACCATTCCAGAAACAAAAGGCTCTTAGCGACTACCAGGAAAATTTTAGTTTAATTTTCATTGTGAAATCCGTAACAGACGGCGGCAATAGGATAAAGCGGGGGTAAGGCAAATGGTGACAGAAGAATCCTCGCGAGGCGTTATCGCAAGAGTGCTAGCCAGATATGGTTCTCTTGGTCTCACAGATAAGCGAATCACCAAATTCAGTCGCTTTTTTGCCATGTCGGCAAAAGCTACGAGCGGATTGTAACGTGCAAATTAAGATAACTTACAGATTAGGGAAGAGGTAAGTTTTTGCATTGTCATTGTGCACACATCGTCGGTCATCAAGCAATTGTCACGCAAAAAAAGAAACAGCTGACGTTGTGTGTGCGGGGTTCAATAGCACAAAGAATGGGGCGCGGAAGTAGTTTCGGAAATTTTGAAAAACTTCAGATTTAGACTTTCTTTTGCCATAAAATTGTATATACTTTATTCAATGTAAAAAAAAACGGGAAAACGTTGAACAGATAAGGAAAGAGTTTTAAGACGATTTGCACATCATTTTGACAGTTATGGTTCGGTACGCCTCAAAAAACTTGTAAGTTCGTGGACAAAGGAAAAAGTCATAACCTCAGGATTGGCTGAAAAGTCGTTTATCACCTTTATGTGACCTATCAGCGAATTATAGAGAAGGATGGACACTGTTCTCAAACTTTTGGGCACTGGTCATTTTGGCTATTAGGTGTCCTTAGGGTACGGTAGAAATTTCGACATTATACAAAATGGCAACATATATAAGCAAAATTGTAGAAAATAGACTTTCCGGAAACTTTATTTTTTACCCAAACTTTTATCCATCGTTTAAAAGAGCTTTGGCCAAAAACTCCGAAAACTGTCTTTTTGCCAGTTTTTCAACGTTAGCGAAAATGTTTCCAAGGTAAGCGGCTCATTATGTTATTCAAGTATCGGTAGGAAAGAGCATGCTCATTGCCACAAGCGTGGGCCCTTTTCTTTATAAGGTTCTGAAATTAAGAAATGGGCTACTGCATTAAATCTCCAGGAAGCGGACTCTATTTTGAATATGTTCTGGGTTATATTATATGTAGGGAAAATTTCTTTATAGATGAAGTTCCTGCCAATTTTAGCATCAACGTATAGGTTTCAAAGTTCAAAAGTGTCTGAGTGTCTGGTATTCAACGCTTGCCTTAACCTAAAGTTTGTTATAGTCTGGCGCGCGTGTGCTTCGAGGTATGATGGTGTTTTTTGCATGTGAGCTAATCTTGGGTAGAGGAACGACACAGCAAACTTTGCCTCGTTTCGAAAAAAATCGTAATTATCGATGATATGAAACACGCGCGTGGCGCGACCCAAGGGTGGATACAAAATGCACTCGAAGTGCGCGGTCCCCAACACTTATGGAAAGACGCTACATTTGAATTTTTTCGCGAAAAAGAAATGGGCAGTCTCGGAGACTCGAACCCTCAACATTTTGAACCTTCGGCGTTGCCATTCGGCTAGATGAGGTCGAGGACCTGTTATATTTTGCCGGTGTGCTACACGTAAATAATACTACAGACTAACAGTATGAAGACACTAAAAGAAAGAAAATCAAAAGTTATAGATGACAAAGTGACGAACACTTGCGTCTTCGGCTTCAATAACCTGCGGTCAAGTTGCTGGTAGAGTTCCTTGATGTAGAGGATTTCTCCGCCAGCATTGTGCCAACTTAACTGAAAAATACAACTTCTATAATGCTTTGAACAAGATTCTACGCCCTCAACACCGACCGGGGTACAAGAAAACCAGGTTCGTTCAAAAGAAATGGTTAAGGACAAACAACACGACAGCGCGAAACATGCGAAGGAAAAGATTGTTTCCAACGAGAATCGGAATTTCCTTGTTAATTTAGATTTTCTTTAAACATTCTAAAAAGTTTAAAATAATTATTTTTATTCCGAGAGATTAGTTTTTCACTTCACAAAATACGCCCTTATGTGAACGTGTTAGGTCTATAGAAAATCCTTGGTCCTAAAATCTTAAAATGTTGTTTTGCACGTTTGTTTATTATTTTATTTTCAATTACTACCTAATTTACATACCTCATCTAATATTCTTCAATTAGAGTATGTCGAAGTATTTGTCTTTAAGAAATTATTATGTACTTTAGAACTTACAATTTTCAATAAATTATATAATTTTCTTCAAATGTTTTAAAAAACAAAAATAGCAAACTAATTAAAAAACAGTGATTTTTATTTTTGCACGCCATTCATATAGCGATTTTCCTGTCTTCAGCCTCTATTTGCTATCCAGCAAATGGCCAAAAGTTTAAAGGTCTAATTTGAAGGAAGCCCAGGCTGCATTTCAGGGATTAATTTCAGTATTTTGAGAAAATTTTATACCAACATTTTTGCATTTATAGATTCTAAAATTCAAATCCTTTCTAATAAAATTAAGATTTTTGTATAATAAATTGATTGAAGCAAGCTAAAACCCAAAATACACATATTTTTCAATCTCGTATTTCCTGAATTTTCTACGTTACAAATGTTGGATATTTAGACTTATCCGAATTTTTAATAATTTTTAAGTGGCCCCAAGTATTGTTTGCAGTTTGGGTCAATGTGTCCCCAATAGGATGTAAGATAAGATGTCAGTAATTTTGGAGCTGTCAGCAATCATCCGCGACATAGAAAATTTTTTGTCTCCGATTTGGCTCAAAATTGGTTTCTGGGGTGCTCTATGGGTCTTATACAAGAATCCCGACTCGATTTTCCGATATCGATTTTTTGAACTGAGATGACGTCATAGGTTCAAATTACTCATAACTCCCTTCAAACGTAAGCTATTTCAAATCCGGGGGATCAATTCGATAGCAAATTTTATGATGAAAAACATGAATTTAAGGAGCAAATCATTTTTTTTATTTTTTAAGTTAGAAAAATTGACAAATCATTTTTCAAAATTGACTTTTTGCCAATTTTGGGCCAATCTTCAACTTTTGCGTTCTACACTTAGCATATTCGGAAAGTTCGAGTAATTTTAGCTTTAGTGTTAATTGACCACTTTTCAAAACTCGGATAGTAAGGCCTTCAAAAATGGCTCTGAAATGTGCACATCAGCCCAGATCGCATCCAAACTGACCTTTAGGAATTCATGTTTGGCCCTAAAATCGTTTGAAAAAGGTTCCCCAATGATTGTTTGTTGTTTATAAAAGCAAATTATGACAAAAATAACTTTTAATTACAGTACTGTGTTTACAATTTTAATGTAAATAGTAATTAACATATATAAGTGAAGTACCGTTAGAAAATTTGAAATTGGAGCGATTTTTGTGCATCAACTGAGAAACATTGTTTACACCGTCTAAAATGATAGGTTAGGCACATGAAGAAAATGTTTGGGCGGGTGGGGATCCGAACCATGGTTGTCAGTTTGGCAGTCTAGATACTATCCACTACACCATGGTGATGAAAACGAAAACATCTTTTTTATGTGAGTTTTGAAAAGTGGTCAATTAACACTAAAGCTAAAATTACTCGAACTTTCCGAATATGCTAAGTGTAGAACGCAAAAGTTGAAGATTGGCCCAAAATTGGCAAAAAGTCAATTTAAAAAAATGATTTGTCAATTTTTCTAACTTAAAAAATAAAAAATTGATTTGCTCCTTAAGTTCATGTTTTTCATCATAAAATTTGCTATCGAATTGATCCCCCGGATTTGAAATAGCTTACGTTTGAAGGGAGTTATGAGTAATTTGAACCTATGACGTCATCTCAGTTCAAAAAATCGATATCGGAAAATCGAGTCGGGATTCTTGTATAAGACCCATAGAGCACCCCAGAAACCAATTTTTAGCTAAATCGGATACAAAAAGTTTTCTATGTCGCAATGCTACTCAAGAATTGCTGACATGTTATCTTAAATACAAAACGGAAGACTGAGAGATAAAATACAAAACGGAAGAAGTCGGGTCTTTTTCACTAGACTGGTGGATCCAACACTGAAGAGACGACCGGAGTCTGAAAAATTCAATTATTATCGTAGAAAAACTAAAAGATTATGGAATGTTTATCTTTCAATCAAGACCAAACGTATCATAGGTTTCGTATCAAACGTCAATAGAGCCGCCTTTTGGTCTCTTCAGTTTATCTGAAGAGGAGCCACTGAAAAGGTGTTCATTATTTTCAAATAAAACACTTTTGTTTGATGAAGGTTTCTTTCACAAGATTTTATCAATAAAATTAATCCTTTCAAATTGCTTTAATAACCTGAAAGAATAGTTAAAACAACTAAAACAACAACGGTTAAACGTACTTTGCGCAGCTTTCTTGTTTATAAAAGACGTTGGCTAAGCGGTAACTATCGGTGTGCTGTAAAAAAAACACAGTTTAAAATTATAATTCTTTGTAAATAAAAAGTCAAAATTACTCCGAAAGGACGTAATGATATTTTAAACAGCAAACAAATATATTCATGACTGTGCTGCGCCGGAATTCGTGATTGATAGGCGCCGTCTGACGCTGTGATCACTCGGTCAGCGAAGTGCAGTTCTTAGCGGCGCCCGCCGCCCGCCGCAAGGCGCGGTTTCGATCCTAATCGGTGCAAATACCTCATCCGCTACACAAACGTTTTATTTTTCCTTTGAAAATTTATAATTTCGAGTCGCCTACCGTTGGCCAACCGTTGGCCAAAAATTGCGATTGTAAAAAAAAAACAGGGCACCTGGTTTCCCCTTGGCAATAAATTTCGCCTATTTTTAAAAAATGGGGACGCCTGCCCCTACTTTTGGGCAAAATGGCTATGGAAGAGGAAAATATGTAACGCACCCGCACTTCCTTGCATCATTAAAGTTCGATGATCTGGGGAAAACGAAGGACATGTGGACGAACCGGCAGAAAACGAACTTGGGCAACTCTTTCTGAAAAGATGCATTTAAGTAGAGGTAATTTGCAAATATTTTTTAAGGCTAATAAATTAATTATAATTTGTTTTAAAAAAATCAGGTAGCCGACAGAATGGTTCTAACAACCTCCACTAACCACAATCCTCCACTATCTTTGTAAAACTTCAAAAAGATCTTCTGAGGAGGAGCCAATCAAAGGGTTTTTTGTGAATGAATCTTTTTATTCATATTAAAAGTATTGTGTACGATACTATACTATATTATATTTTCTCCAGGAAAGTATTGTGTAGACCTAATTAAAACAACTAATACATCAGTGTTTGTGCCCCGCGCATGTCCCAGTTGTTATACGGCATCGGCTGGGCGATAACTATGCTTGTCTTGTACATTACTACTGTTTGCAACTATTATTTAATTTAAACATAAGTGTATACTTACACTAAGAGGGCGCAATAAACAGTCTACAAATTAATGCGTTTATAGACGGCGCCTGCACCGTTAACAGCATGCCCAGCAAACCGCAATGCTTAGCGGAGCCCGCCGTCCACAAGGCCAAGGTTCGATCCCGGTCGATGCACATTGGCGAAATGGCGTGAATGGCAGTTTTACATTTTCTTTGAAAATTATGCGCCTAGTTTTCGCCAAAATTTTAGCATTTTTTTTTTAAATTGGGGCGCCTACCCCCACTTTGGACGAACATCGGCGTTCAGGAGAGAAATACACAACGCACCAACCATTCCTGGTAGCATTCCACGAATGCCACGACAGAAATTCTTTTCTTTTTATTTTAAAAACTTCGAGCCGCCCCCGCGTTAGCAAAAACTTGCGACATTTTTTAAAAACGGCTCGCTTTGTTTCCTCTTTTCGAAAATTCACAAAAACTTAAAAGGCCCCTCTCCGCCTCGGCAAATTTTTCGCACATTTAAAAAAAACTAAGAGCCCCTGGAAACTTCTCGACGAGAAACTCCTAAAAGGAGCTTTTCGGTCAACTGAAAAGAAAAAAATTATTTGAATACACATTTAGATTTACTCCAACAAGGCGCAAATATGTTTCAAATGGCAAATGGACACGTCTCGACCCCAAACTCCTAAAAAGGGGTTTTTCAGTTAAGTTAGGTGAAATCCGGTTAACGTAGACCTTTTAGAGGAAGTCAGACGATTCCCGGTGGATCGTTTAGATTTCGTCTGATGAGCCTGAAAATGTGTCATTTTCTTCGGTTCCCCACTCTTTTTTTCGTTGCAGAGGCTAAGAAAAGTATCAAAACTCATAATTAATGGCAGATTAGTATCACTAGATAAGTTGCTTTGACTAGAACTGACTTGTATGAGTTATATTTTACTATAATTATTTATAAGAGAGAGAGAGAGAGCTACAGAGAGAGAGAGGGAGAGAGAGAGAGAGACAGACAGAGAGAGAGAAAGAGAAAGAGAAAGAGAGACAGAGAGACAGAGAGACAGAGACAGAGAGAGAGACAGACAGACAGAGAGACAGAGAAAAAGAAAATTATATATAGAGGGAGACAGAGAGACAGAGAAAGACGGTGAGAGTGAGAAAGAGAGAGAGAGAGAGAGAGAGAGAGAGAGAGAAAGAGAAAGAGAAAGAGAGAGAGAGAGAGAGAGAGAGAGAGAGAGAGAGATAGAGAGAGAGATGGGTAGAGACAGTGAAATACAGACAAAGTGAGAGAGAGAGAGGTACGCAATTGTGATTAACCGTAGCTCAGGAAATGGTGTCTCTCAAATAGTTTAAATAACCCATCGATTTGAGCCATTGATTGCCGACGCATTCAATAATTTCATAACCACTGCGTCTGTAGGCTTCGAAACAGAAACGTGTAGACGGTTCCATGTGGCACTGCTTTAAAAGAAGGTGTCAATCGAAATGCGAAATGCAATTGCGCCCCGCTCTTCTCTTTTTCGCTTTTATTGTGGCCAGCGTCGCCCTACCTACCTCTCAAAAGAACTCCAGGGCTCCCTTCAAGATTATTCCCAAGGATGAGGAATGCAGGACAGTTGGAGAACGGTGGGTTGTGGTATGAAGCAATCACTTTATGTTTAGGTTCATCGAAAATGAAGAAACGCTTTTTGAAGGAATGCATTAGGGTGAATAAGGACTTTACCTACAAGAGGATCATTGGGTGCATCGCCCCCGATAACGCATTCTACGCTCTGGGAACAACCTATGACTTCAAGCAGCAGGCTGAGATGGGATATCGATTAAAGTGCGGTTTTGAGAAACACACACACACACACACACACACACACACACACACACACACACACACACCAAATCGACACACCGCCAAAGCAAGACAGAACAAATAACATGATCGCAGGAAGAATCCCAACACCGGATATTTTTGGTGTTGGGTAGGAGAACCAGGATCTTCCAAAATTATAACACGTGGTCGAGTTGTGGCTCTTCTCGTCTTCTGGAGCATTCTGGTAAAGACGGGAGAGATGGAATACATCAGATACTCTTGTAAAGAAGGTACGGCGACGCCTGCAAAGAAATCAGTAATTGCGTCTATGACCATTTCAATTTGGGGCGCACTATTACAAAAAGTATTTCCGCTTTCAAGTACCCTCCAGTTAATGCCACAATGCGGTACCCGCGGCGACAGCATTTATAAGCGCCTTTCGCTGGTACGTTCACAACAATCGGCCTAGTGCAGTGCGTGGGGGCGTGCTCTAGGCGTGCGGCCTGGGTTCGATCCCGGCCGGTGCACCAGACCAAAACGCGGTGTAGAGCAATTTATTTTTTCCTCGAATTTTTAAAAATTCAAGCCGCCTACACCCGCGTTTGCCACATTCGCGAATTTTTAAAAAAAAACAGCGCGCCTGGTTTCCCCTTTTCGAAAGTTCATCAAAAAATTCGCCTACCCTGACTTTGGGCAGAAGAGGCGTTCAAAAGAAATACACGCAACGCACCGGCCCTTGCCTGGATGTTTCACGAGCCAGAGTAGTTAAAAGCGAAGAAAAGAACTTCGCGGAGGGAATGGAGACGACTCGACCAGATTCCTGAAAAGGTGGTTTTCAATCTACTGAATAAAAGTGTAAAGTTATTTAAATGTACGTTTAAATTTAATCCAACATGGCGCGATGATGGTTGAAACAGCAACCAAATAAATGCCTATCTGTGCTGCGCGCGGCATCCTTGTTTATAGGCGGCGTCTACTCAAGAAACCGCGTGCCCAGCGAAGTGCAGTGCTTAGCGGCGCCCGCCGCCTACAAGGCGCGGGTTCGGTCGGCCGGTGCATATGACCGAAACACGATGCGTGAAAGTTTTGTTTTTGCATGGAATTTTTAAAATTTTGAGCCGCCTACCTTCACGTTGGCCAAAATTTGCGAAAATTTTTTAAAAACAGCTCGCCTGGTTTCCCCATTTCGAAAATTCGCCAAAATTTTTAAAGAGAGGGCGCCTCCGTTCACCTCCGCAAGCTGTTCGCAAGCAAATTCAAAAATCGGCGCGCCTACCCTGCCTTTCGGCGAAAAACGGCATTCTAATGGAAAGGAGCAAGGTACTAACCCTTGATTGCGGAAATAAAGGCCATGGGTCGACTGAGTACCCACAGAATGAAGGAAATGGCTGGAGAAGAGGCAGCAAACGGGCATTCCTGAAAAGCCACGTTTAAGAGAGTTTATCTGGTGTGATTCCACATAAATTAAGTTTAAAAAGTGAATTTCGACGTCGAATTCACAAGATTTAGAATCAGGGCCAACCTTATAATGACAGGAATGTGGTAAAATCGTCGGTTTTGCCGCGGAACCATCCAAATTGTTGTCCAATCGCGGTACTTCTCTGCCTAAAATTCACAATTAAATTAATTAAAACGGGAAATCTCGAATTTTGGTTCATTTTTGTACTTAAATGAATATTTATTCCGTTTATTGTATTTGCTAATTTTTCTATTTCCAGGCCCTCCACCCCTTCTGGAAGTCGACCGGGAGACGCCTGTTTCAGAATCTCGTCATTTGGGAGGTTAAAGGTGAGCAATCTCTTCATTTTTGGTCGACATTGCCATTTTCAAGATTCAAGCCCTCTCCTTTAACTTCTACGTGTCTGCCAGCCAGCTGTCTCCATCGCCAGATGAGACACGTCTTCAGAAGTGGTCTCCAGCTGCCCCAACTGCCCTCCAAGCCCCGAAATGGAGGGTTTTGAGTGAGAAAAGGCTTCCGTCCTGGCATTAACCCTGCCTAGCTGCGCCAATTTTGGACTCTTGTTTCGTGTTTTCACGGGTTTCTCGCGCTTTGTGTTGCTTTCGGGCCGGCCGACTAACTTCTGAAATATTTCTCCCATTCGGTCCTGGCTGGCCCGAGAGACCCTTCCTGTTCTTCATTGTTGTCAAGTCTACCCAGTCCTCTCGCTTTCCGCTACATTTTTCTTTTTGCTATCGATGTGTCGTCAGTCTTTAGCTACTGAATGTGGTCAATGTCTCTGCCATCCTCGTCATTTATGTTTTCCTCCAGAAATCAGCCAATCAACGAATTCAGATCGCCATATTCAACCTGACCAATGTTAATTCTCCAAGGAGGACAACTTCCACCGACAGAACGACTACCTGCAGCTGTTTCAATTTGTTTGTCGACTTTTCTGTGAAAATAACTAGTTGTTTACATAAATTTTCTTGATTTCATTGGTAATACAGGGCTGGGAGTCAAATTTGGGCCACATTCGAAGCTCAGATTCGTTTGCTTCTGTGATTGCAACGAAACCACTCGCGTTGTGACCGACAACACTCACATTTAAGGTTTAACGCCGTTTCGGGGGGATTTCAGATGAATTCCCCGCCACCTTTTGAGACCAGGAGGATTCTTCGATTCGAGCCGACACGAGGAACTCTGTCCGTCGCTTACGAATTCTAAGACAGAAAGTGACCCAGTCTATTGGGAAATTTGGTCGGCCCGGGCTGGCCAATTTCGGCTTCTTCATTCCAGTTGACCACGTATTACCAACGATCAAGATTCAACCACCGGCTAAAACCATAGGATCGGCCTGGCCCGTAACTCAAAAATCCCAGCCAAGACCGAGGACCAGAGGAGGCTTCTGTGTCAAAGTGTAGTTACCAAATGTGGCCACGACTGATAACCACATCCAATCCACGTTTTTTTCTATTGGCGGAATTTCTTGTATGTCCATGGTCTTACAATGTCCATGTACCTCAATTACAATGTACTCACTCGGTGACGTACCTTCTAGGCTAATTAATGCTTAGCTGCGTTCTAGATCACTTCCGGCCCAACGAGGCTAATCTTCTGTGAGACCAGAGCATTTAAAAGCCAAGCCTGTACCGGAGAACCTTTGTCCAATGATTGCCACCAAGTAACTCAATGTCTGACCGCATTCATGTGCTACAACATCTGGCTTACATAGAACCAGGATTCGAAGTTGATCAGCAAGTGAATCTTCGATGACGACCTCTCACATGTTCGACAGTTGCTACTGATTGTGATTAGAAATTGATCCACCAAGCTTCAATTCCAGCTGTGAACCTCGGCACAAACAAAACAATGTTTGACACACACGGATCGAAACCTCCTTGGGATGGGCTATTGAACTGGAAATGTTACTCAGAAGTACTTTTGGGACTCTTATATGCAAAGGCATGACGCATTCCAAATGACACAGTGATCCCATGGCCATCCGGTTAAAATTCTGATTGGAGAAGGATTCTCCAACGACAATAGATTCTTCGTCCCAGGCGACCTTTCCTTCACATGTGTAAATCCTACCATAATTAAAGGTCGATCTAAGACGGGTCTCTGATCTTATAGTGTTAATGTACCTTAGTCATTTTGCCAGCGATGTAGCGTCAATGTGTGACCAATGTTTGACAAGAACGGTTTGAAACCGCGGTGGGAGGTGCTATTGGGTTCAAAATTACCCTAAAAGGATTCTGGCGAGACTTCTATTTGTCCATTTTCCAGGAGTGGTAAGCCCCCCGCGTATGTGGTGAAATTGGTTGGTAGTCCTACCCGAAATGGCCTTATGTCCGATATGTTTATGGTGATACTTTCGTTGTATTGGGTGGTGCTAGTTTTCCATTATTATTGATCTAAACCGATATTACCAACCTCTGACACTTCAGAAGGGGGTCAGTTTTGAAACGGCGAGTGTTCTGAGGTGTCGTAGAGATTTTCCGTCGCTCGTCGGCTGGCTCCTCTTGCACTTCGATTTAACCCCTCAAAATGCCTTACTTTGTCTTTTTAAGATGAACAAACTCTTTTCTCCAAGTTCCGGCTCTCTTTCCGACCAGAAGAAGGTGGAGTTTGGTCCTCCTGGCAGTGTTCTCCCTCAGTTCTGTAGACAGAACCTTGTCTCTTCGTCTATTGTGCCATCTGCCTGAAAAGATAATTGTCATTTGAATCCTGGATATACACAACTTACAGACTTTTTGTTAGAATCCGACGATCCTCTCATTCAGGCTTCTTCCGTCTCTTCATAGATCTTCTATCGTAGTCCCCACGGCAGAAGTTCCCAGACGAGCCATCGATGATGAAAAACAAACAAATTAGTGAAAAAGTTCAATTTTCTAAACTCTCCCACTTGGACTACTCACTCACTCACTTTTAACTTAACTAACTTAAAGTTAATTTAAATTTTATTAGAAAGCTTATATTAATAATTAAGTTTTAATTTTATTTTATTTTTAATTTAATTTAATTTTTATTTTAGTTTTTATTTAATTTTAGTTTTAATTTAATTTTAGTTTAATTTTAATTTTAATTGAATTTGAATTTAAGTTTTAATTTAATTTGAGTTATATTTTTATCTTAATTTAATTTTAGTTTTAATAATTAATTTAATTTGAGTTTTAATTTAATTTTAGTTTAGTTTAATTTTAATTTTATTTAATTTTAGTTTTAAATTAATTTAATTTTTGTTTTAATTTAATTTTATAATTTTGTGCATCGAGAGCAGTTCCATGAGAAACACTTGGGCACACACTCGCGGTGAGGTGCGAGCGTGCGTGTGCGCGTGTGCTGGTGTGTGGGTGCATGCGTGAGGGTGCAAAGCGGTGAGTGTGAATGTGTGCCCTCCTGCCTCTCTCTTCACTGCTCTCTAAACACCTAAGTACCTAATCCTACGTATTCCTACGGGTTAAGTTACCTACGTACGTTCCCACCGACCCACATCCACGTACGGTTAAACTGCGGTATAGCACCAAATCGGTTAAATTTTCAAAGGGTTTAAAAAAGAATAGGTTTTATGAATTCATAGGTTTTAGTAAAATAAGTGTTTATAGGTTTTAGCAAGTATACCATTTACTACTCTACATAACTCACGTCTCTCTCTCATTCTCTCTCTCTCTCCCTTCCCCCCCCCCCTCTTTTCACCTTGTGTTTCTCCTCATCCGGCCTCGCTTCCTCTCCAGAACCGTCTTCCACCAATCTTCGAGATATCCTCCTTCTCTCCCCTTCCGTCGCAGTTTGAGTTGTGGCAACCAGCTGTCATCATCGGCGATGAAAATGCAGTAATTAGAATTGCACCCAAGGGTACCTCACCTGCCTTCTAGGCAGAAAATCTTCTTTTCTAAAAATCTTCGGCCACTCCAGCTGCGATTGATTGAACCGGTATCTTAGTCGTTGCTTCATCCTTGTTGTTCATGTTCTCGGTGGCGTTTTATTAACAAGTTAATACAATTTGTACATAAAAAAGGGAAAAAAACTGTGAAAATGAAGACGCTAGCTTCGCAATTCGAAGCTGTTGAGCCTGATTGGCTCTGCGGCGATTTTTTTTTAGAAGATTGGAGAAGGCAGCTTTGTGTTCGTTCAAAATGATGATCAAATTGAAACGAAGGCTGCTGGATTCGCATTTTGCGAATGGTGGAAGCTCGTAGGAACTTTTTTGTTGCCAAAAGTTGGCGGTTTTTTGAGGCATCATTCGGAAATGATGGACCTCGGAGAAGGAATGGAGAATAAGCCAATAGGCTGGTAGTTTTTCCACCGCGATTGGTGGTGTTGACCAAGCAGTGCCAGTTTGGATCTGGCACTGAAGGCAGAATGGAGAGAAGCTTTCGGAGCTCAAAAGACACTCAGCCAAGGGCTAGAGGCCAAGGTGAGACGAAGGCTTTATTGGAAAGTGACTCGCGTTTTGCAAAGTATTGGAAGCATCCCGAAGGAGCTTCTGCCAAAAATTGGCTTGTTGAGGCATCATTCGGAAATGATGGACCTCAGATATGGAAGGGAGAGTCAGCTGATAGGCTGAAATGGAAAAGGAAGCTCAACCAGGCGGGAAAATCATCAGAAGAATGCGTTCATCAGAGTTTTTAGTTTTTATTTCATCATCTGAACGGTCCCCATCCGACTACCCACTTGGGAGCGGTTTCTTCCGGAGAAGAATTGGATTCTTCTCGCCAATCCTAGTTCGTGGTCAAAATGACACTCTGGCAAGTGCCAGAGGCCAAAAATTGAGACGATGGATGGCTTGACTCGCGTTTTGCGAATCGTGGAAGCATCCCGAAGGAGCTTCTGCCAAAAGTTGGCGGTTTGACGCCCCATTCGGAAATGGTGGACCTCGGAGACGGAATGGAGAATCAGCATTTAGGCTGAGATTGCCAGAATTGGCAGTCGCTTTCCAGAGTGGATCTGGTAGCGAAAACGGAACTGATTCCGTTGCCCACCAGTGCCAGTCGGACCTGGCACTGGCGGCAATAGGCCAATTAGTTCCACACTTGGACTGGTTTCTGCCAGGCGAAGCCAGGGGTTTGGATCAACGGACCTAATATGGTCAAATGAGATCCAACCTGACTTCTGAGTTGGCAAAAAGCCCAAGGTGGTGCCCTGGTAGTATGGGCGAACACAAGAGACAGGGAAAACCACTGCGGCCAGAACCCCCCTTTATGTATCCGGCGGGGGAAATGGGCTACGTTACACGTATGCGGTGCGGAGGGACCCCTTGGCTCCTACCCTAAGGGACCGTATTAGCCCCCTTCCTTCCTTCCCTTCAACCGTCGCCCATCTCCCCTTGTCCCTCCGTCCTCCGGATCGATGCAAAGCCCAGCTGCTGCTCTCCCTCTGATGTCCCTCTCCCTCAACCCAGCTCCTTCCTCCCGATGTCTCGTCTTCTCCCGTCTCCCAATGGCTGAATCCCCGTGTTTGCCATCTCGTCTGCCGTTCTTCCAACTGTTTCGCACAGAGCTCAATCCACAACCCCTCCCCTCTCAGCCCTCCTTCACCCAACCTCCCCCCTCGTCAACTACTTGAGAAGGATCCCGTCGCTTTCCCTCTGTGCCATCTGCATGATATCGCTTCGAACCCCAGTGACCCCATCCTGATTCCCAGCTCTTCCCCAGAAATCAGCCGTTTTCCTCATTCCAACCATCGTTCGTGCCAACTTCCCAAGGAATCTGCAGGAGATCTTCGACTGTTCATTTCGAGTACATTGCGTAGATTTTTAAGGGTTTCATCTCTAAATCAGCCAATTTTTCCGATCTCCAGGTTTCCCCTAATTTTACCTAACTTAGACCTTTTAGATTTATTTACCCAACCTAAACTACCTTAACTACCTATACATTTCCTTAGCTACGCCCTTAGTATTTTACCCATTACTCTAATGTTACCTAACCTATGTTTAAAGTTGTTTTTCCTACGCCTGCCGCTGTGCGTCGAGAGCAGCTCCGTGAGAAGCACTTGGACACCAGATGCAAGCGTGCGTGTGCGCGTGTGCTGGTGTGTGGATGCGAGCGTGAGGGTGCAAAGCGGTGCATGCAAATGTATGCCCGCCTGCCTCTCGCTTCGCTGCTCTCTAAACACCTAAGTACCTAACCCTAAGCCTAAAAAAATTACCTAATTTACTAATGCAGCTGCCCTACTTACCCTTGAAAGTAATTTAAAATGGGAAATTGATTTTTTTAAATTTAAAAGTTATTAAATGGAAAAGTGATTTTTTTTATTGAATGAAAAAAAAAGTTTTTTATTAAATGGAAAAGTGATTTTTATTAAATGGAAAAAAGTTTTTTTATTAAATGGAAAAGTGATTTTTTAATAAATGGAAAAGGGTATTTTATTGAATGGAAAAGTTATTTTTTTAATAAATGGAAAATTGATTTTTTTAAATTTAAAAGTTATTAAATCGAAAAATGATTTTTTATTAAATGGAAAAGTGATTTTTTATTAAATGAAAAAAAGATTTTTTATTAAACGGAAAAGGGTATTTTATTAAATGGAAAAGTTATTTTTTTAATAAATGGAAAATTGATTTTTTAAATTAAAAGTAAAAGTGATTTGTGAAAGTTGAATGGAAAAAGGAAATATCCCCTATTTACTACTACCCGTTTTTATAAAAAGTAGAACCCTGGAGATCAGAAAATTTTGGCTGATGGGAGATGAAACCCTGATTTTTAAGATGTAAAACTTATTTTAATTAAATGAGAAAAAATTGGAAATGTTGTAAATTTTGGACAAAAAAGTGATGTTTTTGAAGTAAAAATTAAGTATTAAAGTATAAAGTTTTTTTTGAAACGCAATGTACCCGGAATGAAAAGACATTGAGGATCTCCTGCAGATTCCTTGGGAAGTCGGCACAAACGATGGCTGGAATGAGGAAAACGGCTGATTTCTGGGGAAGAGCTGGGAATCAGGATGGGGTCACTGGGGTTCGAAGCGATATCATGCAGATGGCACAGAGGGAAAGCGACGGGATCCTTCTCAAGTAGTTGACGAGGGGGGAGGTTGGGTGAAGGAGGGCTGAGAGGGGAGGGGTTGTGGATTGAGCTCTGTGCGAAACAGTTAGGAGAACGACAGACGAGATGACAACCACAGGAATCCAGCCACTGGGAGATAGGAGAAGACGAGACACCGGGAGGAAGGAGCTGGGTTGAGTGGGAGGGACATCAGAGGGAGAGCAGCAGCTGGGCTTCACATCGATCCAGAGGACGGAGGGGCAAGGGGAAAGGGGCGACAGAAGAAGGGAAGAAGGAAGGGGTACAGCCCACATAGGGCAGGAGGCAAGGACCCACAATTCCTCCGCACCGCTCCGCCATACGTCCCGCCCATTTCCACGCACACCGGATACGAGGGCACCGGCCCAGTGGCCCTAATTCCCCTGCCTCTTGTGTTCTTCTCTCTCTTTTTGGGAGTTGGACCCCCAAAAATACTACCCAGGGCAACACTAATAGGCCTGGTTGGACACGAATGCCCAACCCTTCCCGGACGCCCGAAGACGTCCGGGGACCCGGAAACCTCGAAAAGGAGAAGTGGATGTCCATCCCTGCGCCGTCCTTCCAACGTCCTCCTGTGGAGCAAAGTAGAAGAGAATCCGGCAGGCAACGAACATCAACTAAAAATGAACAATTATAAATGCCCCAGAAAGTTTGACCTACCTCCTTTTTCGAAGTTTCAAACGAAAATGGAGCCCCGATCGGCATCGAACACTCCTACTTCACAGCCCAGACGAAGCTGAAAATGAGGTTATATTACCGTAACCCGGAAAAATCCCACCTGTGAAGTCCCAAAGGGAAAGTGAAGAATCGGTTTGGCCTCGGACCACCCCTGGTTCCCAGGCCGTAAGTGGTCTTCGGCCGGTGCAGCCGTAGCCCGTGGCCGCTGTCCCTCTCCCGGTCCAAAAGACTGAAAATACCCGATTTAGAAAAGAAATTACCTTAGATTGTGGACCGGAGAGCGGGAGAAGGGACCTTGGCGGTTGTGTTGATTGAAACCGCCGAAAGTTGGAGATCCTCAAAGATTTGGCGAAGTCGAGGAAGAGGCGGGCCTTTTGAAGTTTAGACCATTCGGAACTAGAGGTTGCGTCTGAAAATGGATCATTTTCAAGGAAAAGAGGGCTTTCCTACCGTAATCCGAGTTGTTGTGGATCGGAAGCGGATCCCATCCCTGGTTGGAAGAGGCTACTGACTGCCTTCCACCAGAGACTGGGAGTCCACCTAGGTGTCCATCTTCCCATGGACGTAGCACTGGTTGACTGAAATCGAAGAATAAGTTCACAAAAAAGCCAATTTCCCACCTTTGCTACATTAAATTCAAAGTGGGGCGGGAGTCTGCGGGTACAGCTCCGCCAGTAGTTAAAGATCCGAAGAGGAGTAGGAGATACTTCGGATTCAGCTAAAATCAGAGTTACTGGAGACTTTAATGAGGAAACTACCTCAGAAAGGAGCTGAATGACCTCCAAAAATTGCCATTTGATAGATGGCCTTCAGGATCTCTTGGCTTCTTTGACGGAGGTGGATTGAAGAGAAGAGTGGAGTAGATTGAAGAAGAGCGATTTCAGCTGAAAAACAACCTCATTTGTCATTTTGGGACGGAAGCTAACCTGAGTGAGAAGATCCTGGAGCATCCGAGTGTGGGCTTCAGTGGTTTTCGCCCGGCCAGCGGTTTCATTGAAGTTGTGAATTCGCTGGAAAGCTGAAATTGGAGTTATTGGAGATCAAACAGAAGAACTACCTCAATCAGGAGCTTGAGAATTCTTTCCTTTAGGAATCCTTAGCGTCTTCTGTTGAAGAAGGGCCACCTCCGAAGAAAGGAGTGGCCGAATTAGGAGAAGTTGCAGATTAATCGAAGCCCATAAGTTTGAAGAAGGGCGATCCCACTTCAGTTGAGGTGGGAGAGAACGGAGGTTTTGGAATTGAAGATGGCAGAGCTAAACAACCAACTCCGTTTTATTTAGCCAGAAAAACTGACCTTTCAGGATTCCTGGGAACTCCTTTTGAGGGCATGAGATGGAGAATTGAGGCTCCAAACATCTCTTGACGGAAGGTGGCTGGCTAGGAGAAGATGGCGACGAATTGGAATTGTCGCCGGAGAGACCCTCAAGATTCTGAAATTATCTCATTAGTAAACTTAGGGATACTGTAGCTGGGTTACGGTAGCCAGGCAAAATAACCCAATCAACCTCAAAAACGAACCTTTAAGGTCATGAATACATCCTTTGATTGAGCGGGGAAGATCGCTCGTCAAATGCCTGAAAACCCATAGTTATTTGCATAAAGGAAAGGAAGAGAAGGTCAAAGGAAAGGGAAAACTCACCCTGACAAATCAGGACATTTCATCGACGATGAATCCAAAGATTCCTACTTCAGAGACCGCAAGGTGCTGAAAATGAGGTTATATTACCGCAACCCGAAAAAATCTTTAGAAGATTTTAGAAAATGAATTACCTTAGACGGTGGACCGGAGAGCGGGAGAGGAGACTTTGGCGGTTGGATTGAGGAAGCCGCCGGAAACGAAGATCCTTTAGCAATTGGCGAAGAGAATAAAGAGACGGTCCGTCCTTGTTGAGTCGTAGACTTTTCGGAACTTGAGTTGGCGTCTGAGAATGGACCATCTTAAAAGGAAAAGATGGCTCTCCTACCGTATTCCAAAAAGTTTTGAATCAGAAGTGGCTCCCAGCCCTGGGTGGAAGGGGCTACTGACTTCCTTCCACCAGAGACTGGGAGTCCACCCAGGGTCCATCTTCCCATGGACTGTAGCATTGAGTGACTGAAATCGAAGAATAAGTCTCCAAAACGGTTATTTCCCACCTTTGCTACATTAGATTCAAAAAGGGGCGGCAGACTGGGGGAACAGCTGCTGCTAGTAGTTGAACATCCGAAGATAGTATGGAAAGACTTCGGATTCAGCTGGAATTCGGATTATTAGAGAGTTAAAAGTGGAAACTACCTTCGAAAGGAGCCGAAGTATCCTAAGTATTCAGGATCACTCGGCTTCTTTTATGAAGGTGAATTGAAGAGACCAGCTGAGGATGTTGAAGAATGGCGATTTCAGCTGAAAAACAACTTCATTTGTCATTTTGGGACGGAAACTAACCTGTAGTGGGAGATCCTGTAACATCCGAATAATGGAGGAGATTCAATGGCTGCTCCTCCAGCGATGGCAGGAAGACGATGGAAGATTAGTTGAAATCCCAGATTGGTCGAAGACAGCAAAGAAGACTGCAGAATGGTTGAAGTAGGGAGATCTTCGGGCAGATTGAAGATTCCAAATAGGACGACGTAGTCGAAGACGATTGAAACAGAACGATCCCTCAGCTGTTGGAGCATATAGAACTTCAGATTGATTGAAGACAGCGTTCGAGAGGGCTTCAGGAATCCTTGGCTTGGCTTGCTGGGTTGATCAGCATGTAGAGTCGGCAAATCCATCCACGTATTGGAAGCTTAGCTAAAAATAACAACCTTAGTTGTCATTTAGTTAGGGAAACTAACCTTGTAGGATTCCTGGAAACTCCATCTTGAGGGCGTCAAATTGGAGAAAACGGCTCCAAAGATGGTGTTGACGGCGGTAGATGGCTCAGCAAAGTGGCGATGACCGGGGTGAATTGGATACACAGCCCGGGAAGCCCTCAAGATGCTGAAATTTCCTATTTAGTAATGAAATTCAAGAATACTGTAGTTTGGTTACGGTAGCCAGTCAGAAGAACCCAATTTCACCCAAAAACGTACCTTCAATGAAATGAAGACATCCTTTCGTTGTTGAGCGGGGAAGCGCTGCCAAATGCCTGAAAGAGCACATTGATTTGCATATAGGAAAGGGAAAACTCACCCTGACAAGTCAGCACATTTCCCTGACGGCTTTCTTAGGCAAAGGGCCACCGAAAGAGGAAGCCCCGGTTCTGTTGACCGGATGGGTTTTTTGTTTCTTAAAAGGTGCCCTTTTTAGATATTAAAATGGCCCAAAAGCTTCGTAGAAGTGCGAAAGGTGAATGCGAAAGGGCGCATACAAACTTTTTGTTTGTATACTTGGAAAAGAAAATAGGGCGGTACAAGGAAAATGATACAAGGTGAAACAATCAATGTTATGCCTGTGAATCAAAATGGGGCTTTTGCCCTCTTTTTTTTTTTTTTTTTTTTTTTTTTTTTTAGGATTTTTGAGGTTTGCGAGGCGATCCGCGGATTCCATGGGGACAATCTGAAAAGGGAGCATTACATTTTTTTAAATGTTATTTAAAATTCTAAAAGAAAGAAAGTTCTGCAAACTAACTGTTAAGCCTTCAATTGTTCTCCTTGGAGAGTTGTTGCTTCGAAGACGTTGCCCTTGATGACGAAATTGGTTGAAGTGGAACTTCTAAAATTCAAATTTCAGGTGACCGTCGGAGGAATGAGCCCAAATGGAAAAAAATAAGAACCTACGCGATGGATCCCGGACTCCTTCGACCTCCCTAGTTGGATGGGAGGTCTTCTTCGCTCTATGCTAACGAAGGCCAGAACGGTAGGGGCTTTTTTATCTCTGGCCTCTCTACCGTCCTGGCAACGCCTCGACGTCACTGCAGATCACGATGCAGCGACGATGAGAGAAAAATCAGTAGAGGCGGGGCTTTTTTTGTTTTTAATTTTTTTTAGCCATTTTGGGAGCCTCTCTACTGTTCCTCTCCTCGATGGGATTCTGAAAACTCTCGATTAGTAATTGATCTCTTCTAATTCTCCCTCTCCCTCTATATCACTCTATCTCTCTCGCTAAAACCCACTCTATTTGAGGTCCCATCATTTGTCCTATTTCGGAAGACATCCTCCTTGTCCCTGACAATCCGAAATAGCCAGCGATGGCTCCTTTTTGCACTGTGGGGCCGGCTTTGGCGAGTACTATCGGACTTCAAAGCTAAAAGACAGATTAGCTCTCTCTCTCTCTCTCTCTCTCTCTCTCTCCCTTTTTGGTATCCCAAATAAAATAGCCTTCTCAAACCCCATAAAAATACTTGTTTCAGAAGTTCTCCCGTGGCTACCGTGTTCTCCAAAAGTCCCAAGTGGGCCTTCGATGGCTGGGTTCTCTAAACGTCCCATTGGAGGAGAATGGACTTCCAGGAGCTCTCCAAGATGCTAAAAAGGTGAGATTAAGAGAGAATTTACAAAAAGAAAGAGGAAAAAACCTGTTGCTTGGCGAGAAGGACAGATGTGGAAGACTAATCTAATGTTTCAGCTTTTCAGACACCCCGGGGAATGGAAAATTAAATTGCGCATTCGAAAGTTCTAAATCTTGAAGTTCTGTTAGTGTGACAATCTGGGATGGGAGCTTAGCCAATTTGCCGCAGAGGGAATTCTTCAAACCCTGAAAGAGCAGAAATTCTCACCTATTGATTACTCCTCTTCTGTGGGTTTCCATTGGTCAAATCCAAGTGCATGGCAATAGTGGCTGTTCCCCAAAAGTCTCTGGTAATCGGAGACTTGCGAGGTTCTCTAAAAGTCTGAAACATGAGATACATGAGGAAACGGGGAAAACTAACCCCGAGAGCCTCGTTGTTTCCGGAAAAGGAATAAATCTTGTACAAGAACTCCCTTCTTGTTGTAATGGTTGTTCTCCAGGCCTGTCAGACGGGGATATTGGAGAGCGCTCGATTGTGAGCCAGATTCCTTCCATTTGTCGCCTTCCTAGGTCTTGGGGTCTTCTTGAATTCCTTCAGCCATCCCGGCGATGTTGATTGTGAGTCGGATTACTCCTCGAGATTTCCTCGTTCATTCTTCTCAAGAAGGCTCCTTTCTTCCGATGAGGCGCGGCCCAGAATTGCGTTGTTCAAACTTTTCTTCGTTCTTCTGAGGAAGTAGTTGTAGTCGTAAGTAGAGGAAGACAGCTATTGATGACCTCATCCTCCTTGTGCTACTTCTAGTAGGCGATTCCGAGAATTTCTTGGTTCCGCGTTCCCTCGTAGATGCGTCCATCGTCCGGCTGCTCGAACTTCCGAACTCCCTTGAGTAGAAGGGCAGACGTGGCCTTGGCTCCAGTTGCGGTGGTCCTCCAGAGTCCTTGGCTTCTGAGGCAGCGGGTGGCTCTAAAATGCGGAGGCTCGAGCAGGGAGCCCTTCGGCAAGAGTTCAGCCACCCGCCGCCTCCTTGCAAAACGAGCGATTGAAACCCGCCTGAATTTCAGTTTAACTCCAGCTCTCCAATGAAAAACCCACCCTGCGAATCCGTGAGATATCCCTTTTCCTGCTGCTCCTCTCACAGTCCATCTGGGCAATATTGACGTTGCCTGAAATGAAGAATTTTGAACCAATAAGTGAAAAAACCAACCCTTGTGACGGACGAGCATTACTATGCAGTGGTAGGCGCGGTCAAATCCCGACCAGCGCCGGAGGTTTCATCCGACGTAGATGCCTCTCGACAACTGAAAATTCACGTTTTACATGAAGTTCTTTCATATAATTCGATTTATGCGCCCCCTTCTTTCAACTGCTCAAACTCACAATTCCAAGCGTTCGGGTAGAGTGAGCTTCTGAAGTTGCTGAGATCCTCATTGTGGAATCCTTCCCGATTGCTTCTTGCGGTCGTAAGGCTGTGGTTACCTTAATCTAAAAGAATCCATTAAACCCAGTCTCTTCCTAAGACTTACCCCGCGAATCCGTGAGTTGGGGAGCCCCCTCACACCTCCATCCAGGCAGCAGCTCCGAAGAGAAATAGAATTAGCCTAAAAAGGGCATTCGAAGGGGACAAAGGATGAACAACCTTGGAGTTTAAAGGGCGTGGCTTGGCGTGGGAGTCGATCTCCACGCAGCCGACGTCCTCATCCTCGATGAAGGTAGCGACTTTCTTCGTTGCTGTAGTCACCAGCACTGAAATCGATTTTTTTACTGGAGGGCGGAGCCAATTGGCTGTCAATTGAGACAGGTTCTGAATTTTGAGACAAACCGACCTAGATTCGGTACCCTCCCGCACTCCACCCTTTCCGAAGTCTCCTTCGGTGTTCTCCAAAAGTCCCAGTTGGAGGTTGTCATCGAGATTTTGTGTTTGTTCCAGTGGTTTCTTCTTCAAGATTCCTTCCTAGTATACAGGATGGTCGACTTCTTGAGTTCTCTGAAATTATAAACTTTCGTCTGATTTCCACATTTCCCCCTATATTTCCTGTAATTGCACATTTCTGCGATTCATTAAAGTCAAAGTTCCGCCTTTAGTCCCCTTTAAACCCCTAAAATCGTCCACAAAATATAAATGCTCGAACCAGCCGGCTGGCACCATTCGGCTATTATTGCATGAATTTTTATTAATCGGGGCTTATTTTATATTGAAACATTCTAAATAAATAATAAATAATAATTCTAGGATCATTAGCTCATTTAAAGTTATTTAAATTGGCAAAATATCAATTTACAGAATGTTCGAGCCAGCCGGTTGGCACCATTTTTGCTATTTTTCGACGAATCCTTGGTTTAAAAGATGGTTTTCTTTAAAAGTCATTAAAATA
The DNA here is from genome assembly GCA_022343465.1 of Oscheius sp. G VE-2021. Classification (NCBI taxonomy): domain Eukaryota; kingdom Metazoa; phylum Nematoda; class Chromadorea; order Rhabditida; family Rhabditidae; genus Oscheius; species Oscheius sp. G VE-2021. The sequence goes on from JAJQXH010000045.1 coordinate 169,512, forward strand.
TTTTTTTAAATACATAAAATGATCGGCAATAAGCTTGTTTTTGAAGCAAACTCACATTTGTCATGGAAGTCCTCTCCCAATGCTCCTGTGGGATAAGAGTAGTCCTCCGTTCCTAGCCGTTTTTGTGAAGCTGGGCGAGTTCCTAGCCCTAGATGTACCCCTGAAATTAATAAAATTATTAAACACAATAGAAAAACAGAATTTTAGAAGAAAATTAGAAACGAAAAGCGAAATTGCCGAAATTGCCGACAAAAACGAAATTTCGAGCCACCCGACTGACTGGCACCTATTTTGCCTATTTTTCAACGATAATCGATTTAAAAGGTTATTAAAATGTTATAAATTAGGTAATAAAGTTATTTTATTCCACTAAATGGGGAAATCATAGAGGAGTTCAAAAAGTACCCCATTGGCTGCTAAAATTCGTCTTTCAACCCGGAATACTCCACTGATTCTAAAAATTTCATTCAATTTCGGTTGTTTTAGGTTTCTTTTATATATTTTGGCTTTTTAATTCATTTAAAATCACTTCAAACTGAAAAAAAACACCTCAAATTGCCAAAAAAAGTGAATTTTTGAATCAGCTAGCTGGCACCATTTTCCATATTTTTCCCATGAAATTTGGGAAAAAATTGGACTTGTTTTAAAATTAAACATTACAAATAAATAAACATAATTATTCAATGACTTTGGGAACAAAAAAGGAGATTCTTCTGCCCAATTTACCATTTCCTAGTTATTTTCATAGACCTGCGCTATTCTAAAACTATTATTTCTGCTCCTTTCCTCATTTTAAAATTTTAATTAAAATAACTTAATTATAAAAAAACAATAAAAAAAATCAACAAAATTTAAATTTAAAAGTTATTAAAATATTATTCATTATTAAAATATTCCGCAAAGCTAATCTGAAGTTCAAACTACAACTTATTTTGTAATCGATTATCTGGGGAAAGAAGCTGTTGTTTGAGCTTATTTTAGTCAGTAAAGGCATTAAGTAATTAGAATATTGCATATTTAATCAATCGACGCGTTTTAGATCTTATCAAATGTAATTAAGGATTTGCGCAGGAATTAAGGATTTTGATGTGAGTTTTTGAAGTGATTTTGATGAGGATTTACCGACTAACCTTGTGGAATCAGCCTTCCTCGGGTAGGATTAGGGCTTCTGTTGACGAATGTAGTCCTTATTGTGGCTTCTGGCTTGCATCTGTCGTCACCTTCAGCCTTCGGCATTCCCGGGTTGCTCTTCTAGTAGACAATTCGAATTATCGTACGGACGTCAAGACTTTTCTGGTGATCGTAACTCCTTCAGGGTTACTGTAAACTCATTAGATCGTCCTGTGGGAGTGACTCACTCTATAAAAGATGTGCTGACTTCATTCCTGATAGTGTTAGTTGTTTAGTAGGCAATTCGAGTAGAAATAATAGTCGCCGTGCCGAGGTCTTCTTGATGACACTACTTCAAAGTTACTGTAGCTGCCCGTGATGTCTTCATATTCATCGAATCCACAACTTCTGTCTTCTGAGTTCGCGAGGCTTCCAGCCGTTGAAAGTAGGACTCTGGCCGACGTGGTGTTCCAATTCTTCGGTGGCTCCTATACCTGTTTCCGAGTTTTCGGTTTTTTCGGCATGTCCTCTCCTTCCGTCTTCTGTGAGTCTTCGGCTCTCGCTGGAATCTCTTCTCGGCGTTGGTGGATGGCCTGTGTCAAATCTGCTGCCTCTCCTCGATTCCACGCCGGATTCCAATTTGAAATTAGGTGTTTAGATGAAATTTAGATGTATTTGCTTCAAGCGAACTTTCATTGTCAAGGTACAAGGAGGGAGGGGAGGGGCGCAAAGAGCGTAAAGCAACCTTACCCTCCTTGGCGGGCAGTCATTAATTTCTATAAAAAAAGCAGATCGTTCTGCGGTTGGCAGTCAAAAAGCAGATGTGGTTTCGAAAAAGCGGGCCAAGGGTGGTTGCCAGAAAGCAAAGTTCGGGTGTTTCCTTTATAATGGAAGATGACTTTAAAAGAAGAATCAAAAGAGGTGTTTCTTTGTAGGAGGATGCCAATGGGTGAAGTTAAGAGATTCTCAGAGTTAAAGTGAGATTAGCTTTAGAAACCAAGAAGGCTATGACACTTGAGCGCAACACTAGGGGGGAGTCAAGGAGAAACTGTTCATCGCAGAACGGGAGGATATTCGTGATAGTTGTGGTACATTTGTAAGGAAATAGAATTTTTTTTATTATAAAAGTTTCCATGCCTAACATTTACAATTACAATTACAATTTATTTCCGAATCACGGCTGGATCGGAGAGATCTTGAGCGGATGGGGTTGCTCGAGCCGGCGGATCCCAGTGCTTCTTGTGTAGGCAGACGTTGAGCGAAGACACTTCTGTAGTCGATTCCTCACAGCAACAGGGGTAGTGTCGATGGCGGTCCCTCCTTGACGAGGTTCTGGGACCGGATTCAGCTAGTCGGCGGAGCGAAGGAAGAGCCGACCGCTCGGTAGTTTAGACTTAGCGTGAATGCGAGAATCCGGTCGAGGAAGGTATAAGGATTCGGAGGAGAGAGGGAGGGACACTTGAGGTTCATTTGAAAAAACATTAACTTGAATGCGAAACATCGGTTGTGAAGAACAAGCAAAAACCCATTTTTAAACTGTCGTGACTGTTGTTTTTTTTTCTGAGTTATTATGCATCTGTGTGCGGCTAACGCCTTTTCTGCCGCGGTTGTGGAAAATAAACGAAAAACCATTTTTATACTGTGGCGACTGTTGTTTTTTCAATTTATATGCAAATTTTCAAATTTCAAATTTATGTAATTATGTTTTTAATTATATTAATTTATTAACAATTTTCCTTTAATTTAGAATAAGTGAAATGATAATTACAGCAATACTTTAATTGATTTAATCACAGTTTTGCATTTGTTCGATATGCCGCCCGCTGCGCGGTTGATGGCGCCTTTTCGCTACGGGACCCAGCTGGCGAAGAGATGCATTTTTCGCGTAAATAAAATTTTTTAATTATCAAATTCAAGAGTTAATATTTTTGAACGAAAATTTGCCTGTGTACTAACTGAATTAAATGCGTTCGAATAAAAATATAAAAAATCCATAAATTGATGAAAATTTGTAAACTTTTTTGTTTCACGCGTTGGGACGCGCGGTAAAACGAAGCGCGCAGTGCTTAATTGAGTGCGCGAAAATCTGCGCAAAAGGGCCATTTTCGTACCTTAAAATTGATGCCACGAGCGCGCGGATCATTTTCATGCAAAACGCAATACTTTAGGTTGAATGGGATGCAAATAGGAGTAGAATGACACATCGCTCGTTTTGAAATTCTCAAAATCGATTCTCCCCAAAATTTGACTTTGACGCGGCGCGGCGCAAGATCCGAGAAGTTCTGAGAGACGAAGAAACAAGAGGCAGAGAGACACTTCAAGCCTATAGTTGTCGTCCAAACTATATCTATTTTTTGTAAAGAAAATGTGAAAAATGGAAAAAAATCAATGCTAGATTCACCATAGTTCGGACGAAAAACAGCCCGACGGATAAATTACTGCATTTGCGGGTTACTGTCTATCCTCGGATTTTACGGTTATCTAGGTACGTAAATCTCACAGACTACAATAGTTGAAGTCTTTGTTCTCCTGAAGTCCGCAAATTTCATATTGGCATCTGCTTGATTGCCTGTTGAAGTCAAAGGTCTGATGGTTTGGGAAACAGTATAAGGACCCAAAACAAAGAAACACGAGGAACTGATGTGGGGAAGGGCTACTGTAGGGGGGGACACTTTAGGTTAGGCTTCAGCGACGTAATTTTGCAGTGAAAAGTTTTATGCTTAATACTATTTCTTAAATTAAGAACCCACGTCAGGACATCCATAGAAACAAATAAATACTAAGTTTATTGCACCAACTCCAGAAATAAATAAACCACATTCATTGGTTTTGATAAATAGCACAACAGCGACAATCACAGACTGATGATCAAAGAGACAAACAGAGAAAAAGCTCACACGCAGAGAAATGACTCATTTTACCCAGTGCATTTGATAGAACTGCACACTTTCTTTGAATTGGATTTGCCTAAGAACAACAAAAACCACATCACAGTTTAGAGCTCCGAGGCGTCGTGTTCTCTCTCCTCCTTGGGTGCTTCGGTAGACGGTTCTTCTTCGGTAGTTGTTTCCTCAGTCACCGGTTCCTGAAAATGGGGTGAAAATTAATTTAGAGATTTCAAACCTCTTCCTTCTGTTCGGCCTCTTCGGTCTTGTTTTCCTTGGGCTCGACCTTCTTCTTGGGCTTGAAGTTCTTCATTTTGTTTAAAAGATACTTCACTTCGCGGTCGAGATCTCTTATCTTAAAAAAGTAATAGGTCATGGTTAAAGCTACTAACCTTTTCAGAAACATCCTGAGAGGAAACAACCACATCCTCGTTCTCGGCTTGCTTCTCGAAGAGACTCAGCTTCTCAGTCCACCACTCGTCAGTAGTTGTGATCAATTTCTCAAGAACTTCGAGTTCCGTGACAGTGAACACTGGGTCTTCGATTTCAGTCAGGTTCTTCGCGGTGGCATAGAAGACCCTGGAGTGGTTGAACATCTGGTCCAAGGCTTCAATGGCTTTAGGCAGGTCCTAAAATATTTGATTAGGGAATATAGCCAGTAAAAGCAAAACATTGTTTTGGAAAGCAAGCATAATCTTGCAAGCAGGAAAATATAAGTTCTTACCAATCTGGTCCTCTTCCTCTTGTTGGCGGGAGCAGCCAATTTCTCGAGGCTCTTCTTGTTTTCAAGGAACTCAGCAGTCTTAGTCTCAAAAGTGACATCGTCTTCCAACCAGGTGCGGAGTCGTTGAACCTAAATTTAAAAGTACTTTAGGAGGCAATCTTTAGTATTACCTCGGCAAGAATGCTTTCTTTTTCCTCTGCAGTGACAAACTCCAAGAACTCCTCTCCCTCCTCAAGCTTAACAGGCATATCATAAACAAGGGCCTCCAGTCCGTTCATGGCCTCCTCCCTTTCCATTTTCTCCTTTTCGACCTTCTCATAATCAGCTAAGCTAAATTGAAGTAGTTATATTTGTTAAAATAAAAACAACTCACATTTTCTTAGCGGCAGTGATCTCGTCGGCGGAAATCTGTTCCAAGTCGGTAAGAGTAGCAGTAACATCCAGGACAACTTTAGCGATCTTAGCCTTAGGCTCAGTCGGCTTGGGTACTTTTACCCTCTTTGGCTTTTCTTCCTCCTTCTTCTCCTCTTTAGTTTCTTCCTCTTCTTCCTTCTTCTCCTCGGTCTCTTCGGTCTCGTTCTTATCCTTCTTGGCTTCCTTCGCCTCCTTAGCCTTCTTCTTGCGTTCCTCTTCAGCCTTCTTCTTTTCTTCCTTCTCCTTCTTTACTTCTTCCTCATAAATGTCGAATGCCTTCTTGTCTTCCTCATATTTGGACAAATCTTAAAATTTAGTTATTTCAGTAAGTTTTGAAATAATACCTTCGGCGGAGGGTTTCTTCTCCACGTGAACCTCTGACTTGACGACTTCAACGATTCCGGACAAATCGATGGAGAATGTGGTCTTAATTCCCTTAAACACCATAATGTAACTAAAGAGTTGAGACACAAAATTACCTTAAACTCGCAGTTGTCATCAACAAGCTCCTTCTTCAGGGCATCAGCGACACCTTTGACTTCGACTTTCTGAAGTCCAGTGGCTCCCAGATCGCTGGAACATTGGGTATTGGTTTGAATATTTAAATGTGCAAAGTACCTGATTTGGTTCTCATTGAGATGGGCTAGAGATCCGTAGTTCACAGTCACCTAAATGATGAATTAATGTTTATGGAAACAAACAATCTTACCTGGAAGTCATCCTGGTACGACTGGAAGTTAACGGTCTTCTTGGATGCGGGGTAGTGCGACTTGTAGCCAAAAACGGTACGAGATGTATCCTTCAGCTCGCCGGATTCGGTTTTGGTGGTGAAGTTAACCTACAATTAAATTTTCTAAAAACATTTATTACTTGTTTTACCTGGACAGGGTACAGAACTAATTCCTGCACTCCGAAAGGAAGCACTTTGAACGATTTGGAAAGATGAGCAGCCTGGTAGACAGCTCCCAAAGTGATGGCCTCGTCGGTGTTCAAAAAACGACCCAGTTCCTGGAAAACATTTTGTATTTCTATTTTTCAAAAAGTTTACCTTCTCGCCAATGGCCTTGGTAAGAATTTCCTGAACCTTAGGAGTACGGGTACCAGCTCCCATCATAACAATTTGGTCAATCTAGACAACGTAAGTAAGATAACCAATAAGATGATTACCTGGTCCATGTTGAGCTCAGCCATAGCCAAAGCGTCAACGATAGGCTGGGCAACCCTGGGTTCAAGATCGACAATCATAGCTTCAAGCTCTTCGCGTGAGACCTAAACAATTTCTTTAAAAATTTAGTGTTATAATTGTTACCTTAGCCCTGAAGTTCTGCTCCTCGTGAACATTTTCAATTTGGGCAAAGGTATCCTTGTTGGCGGAAAGAACCTAAAAAAAAGTTTTCTTCAGTTTCTAACAAATATTCCAACCTGCTTCACACGCTCAGCTTCTTTGGCAAGTTTGGCCATGCTGCGGGCGTTGGTTGCAATATCAGTGGGTGTCTTCACAGTTTTACGGAAAATCTGAAGAGCTTACTAATTTGAATAAGAATTGAATATACCTCTTCCAAGTGTTTGGTCATCCTCTGAGTGATCTCCTGTCCTCCCAAAGTGCGATCAAATCCAACTCCGATGGTCCTCACGACGGGATTCTTGTCCTTGCTGTTCTTCTCAGCCTCCAAAACGTACTCAACAATGGTAGCGGTGGTCTGAAAAACAATAAAAATCTATTTGTTTATTTATCAAGTACCTTTGAAGCCCCCATATCGTAGATGAGCATAGTCTGAGCCTTCTCCGTGATTTCCTTACGGCGGAAGACTCCGTAGTTGAGAGCAGCGGCAGAGCCATCGCTCAAAAGCTAAAAACAAAATTGAAAGTTACATTTTACATTTCAAATAATAAATATTAATTTCCAAATTTGCAACAAAATACAAACCTGGAGGAGATTCAGACCAGCAATATCGGCAGCAGCCACAAGAGCACGACGCTCAGCTTGAGTGAGGAAACTAGGAACAGTTATGACAACATCCTAGAATGGAAACAATTAAAAAATATTTTGCCGTTAACGACCTTAACGGACTGTTCAGCATATGCCTTAGCAGTTTCCTTAGCGTTCCAGAGGATCATTGCCAAAAGAGTTTCAACGTTGTAGGTTTCAGACCTAAAATAGCCAAAATAACAAATTTGCATAGAAAAAGCTGACTCAGATGGGAAGTTGACGGTATTTCTCTTCTCGTCAAAGCTAATGGAGGCAAAGGGGAACCTCTTCTTGTACAATTCAACGGACGATGAACCTTCCTGCTTGGCAAGAAGATTCAAAATGTATTGGTAAGCGGATTTGGGGTACTTAGTAGCCTAAAAAAATAAATAAAATTGTAAAAGTTTAAAAAATCTTACCAAGGCTGCCGCAGCTTCAGCAAAGAGTCGTTCTCCATTTCTAATAGAAAGAATATTCGGCGTCTTCCTTCTGCTCTCCTTGTTCAAAACAATTTCCATGGGAACTCCGGGCTTTACAAGTCCGATTTTAATAAACTGAGATCCCAAATCAATAGACATAGCTGCCAGAGCAGCATCTAAAAATTAAAACAAAAAATATATAAATTGTTGCATTCATACCTGTCTGGGGAAGGAGGGTGAGACCCACACATACTAACAAACAACTCCGGAGTAACACCGAAGCGAGTCCCATGTCGACCAAAAGTAGACAAGAAAGTTGTGGCGTCGTCAGAAAGGAACTATCGGATTAAAAGATAACGACACTGTTCGTCGTAACAGTGCAACGTGTACTTGTGAGTGTGGGCTCTTTTAAAAAAGCACCGCGGCCAGGCAATCGCTACGGGACGCCGATCAATAGCCAAGCGGCGGGGCTGGGTCAGATACGCAAGCAATGAGGCTGTGTGTGACATAGTAGGGGTTGTAGTCTATGTAACGTCTGCCACAGTAAGTTGGTTCGCTGAAACACTGTAATTTTAGTTGAAATAGTCATTGCGACAGGTTCTTTAAACAAACTGGTTCATTTGTAGTAGTTTGACAATTACTAGCAAAAGGAAAAGCTCAAAAGTTTTCATTATAACAAGTAGATGGTGTTTTTCTAATAACAAACACTCTCAACAACAATTTCAATTAGACGATTAATACAAAAATAATTTTTACTTGCTTAGGAAAGTTTTTTAATAGTTAGTATAAATAAATTTGAAAAAAAAAGCTCAAATCATTAATGTTACAGTGCAATTTAAATTGAAACGAAAAACGTGAAACGGTTTTTTGTATTAATTTTCCCGGTTGCGGAGTCCAACGTCGCAAAACGGAATTAGGTTGCACAGACAAAAAGGCGCCAAAATAGCGTTCAATTGTCTTGCCTCTCAATGTAAATCACGGAAAAACTATCCGTTAGATAAAGAACTAATTTCGAAGAAAAAAGTCCTTTGAGCTAAAGAAAGAAGGAAACCCGGTAACAGAAGTAAACCACAATTTGGTTAATTTAAAGATTTTCTAGCACAAACATTGTATATAAAACGTGTTTATTTGGATATGCGATGTAATCACAGGCAATGGTTTCTTCTTACGTTATTTTTAATCACCTTTATCTACATTAATACTCGTAATCTACTCCGTCTTCTGTTTCGTGTAAACGACCCTGGTGTGTTCAAGATAACCGGTCTTCGGATGCGTCGCCGTCCTCATCTCGATCACTTGTTCCATGTATCGGTCGTCATGACGGATAAACGTCCTTCGCAACTGAAACCAGAGATTATGTTCCAAAACAAGAAAATCCGTAAACAAGGAAAACTAAACTCACATCTTCTACGGGAAGATCCCTGGAGAATGAAATACGGCCGATGTCTTTCAAAGTGAGAACAAGCTTGTTGGGACTAACTTTTCCAACTTCATAGGTTGTGAATCCTAGGAATAGAATAAGCTTGGCAGTTATGTGTTTTACCATTGTTTCCGGCTGTCATCAAAGTAGCATTTCCAGTCTTGTCTGCGGTGAGGAATCCCCACTCATCGTGGAAGTGGTCTTTTGTGGAGTGAGACCAAGCCCTCGCCCTGGAAATCACTTCTCAGCGGGTGATAAAATCAATGTTGGGTCACTTTTTCTTCCGCTCGGTTTCGCTGCTCGTATTTTCGATTTTTAAGATGAAGTTTATTACGAACGGGGTCAATTGGAGTTCCTTGTCTGTTTTTTCAAGCCCCATTGACGGGGGGAAAGGGGAAACTGTGTTAAGCAAACATAAAAGTTTTAAACAAAATTTTTTAAACACAGATCTGCTAAACGTAAAATACATTTTGTTGTTTAAGTGACATTGAGCAGTCAAACAACCATTAGGAGCAAAAACAATGATAGCTTAGTTTTTTTCATGAAAAGTGTTGAAAATTGTACAGTAAAACTTCTATGAGACTTGATGGTACTTACGAGAAGTTCAAAAACTGAACATTGGCAGATTTTGCCATTGGAGCTTCCTGAATGTGAAGTTCTTCTCCGAATGTCATCGTTGGTACTGTTGGCCAAAACACCTTAAAAGAAACGGTAAAACTTCAAAATCAGTGTTTTCTAGTCAAAAGTTAAACAGGAAGTTTCGAACTTTTACCTTGCCCGAGAATTCCGAGCGCCATTTGCCCATAATCCACCGTAGTTGCTCATTGTACTCGGTGAGGTCTTGAAGGGAAAGCGGGAGAACGGCTAAGAAGACGGCTTGAAGGAGTAGGCCGCGCATCGCAATAGCTGGAGTGAGACCGGTTGATGTGGGGCCGAAACCGCCCCACACGGGTCAGTTGCGGAACGACAGACGCCGAACGGTGCACTACGAGGCTCGATTCGAACGGCTTCCGACAGCAGAACCAAAAAGTGTTCTCAGGGAGGGAGACAAAACACGAAATGTTTTTTTATCTGTGAATATTATGGAAATTATGGAAAATATACACTCCTTCAATTTCAGTGTCTTGTGTTTGATGTGATAAATATCACGCTACATTTCATTGATCAATTAGTCAAAATGAAGTTTGTGAAACAACACAAACGTCATCGAAACTCTACCTAATGGTTGTCAATATATTTCAAAGCACAACTCTCCAAGTGCGAAAATCTATTCTCTATATTTGTTCGGAATCCATGACGTTCCACCAATCTTCAGTTCATACTGCAAATGATTTAACAAAGCATTTTTTGAAAGAATTTAAAATTCATAAATATAAATGACCGACTGGTGACAAGTTTTCCATTTTCGGATTTACCTTGATTTCATCCCAAAATTTTACTAGATAGTATTTGCCTTTTTACCATTTGATTGGTTTTCTTGAAGATGACTGAGGTGGGATCTTTAAAAATATCGATGCAATCTTTTGATTTCTAATGGTGAGGTCACACTACATTTCATGAAAGTCTGATTAGTAATGAAAATAAACGTCATGCCTGGGTCAAATGATTTTGCAAGAAGCACTTCTTTTCATACTCAAGTGGGTGTGTCCGGTATACTTCATGTACTGCTCAAAGCGGAATAGTTCACTGAAATATGAGTTTTCAACCCACTTGTTTCAACTCAAACATCAGTTTCAAAGAAAATATCAGCTTTTTAGAAGACTTAAAAATAGTTTCAATGGAAAGCAGCAAATGATCTGGTAGTTTTGGACCAAAACACACTATGTTGCAGAAAGTCAAAAATATTGAATGTTTAAAAAAATTTCTTACACACATTCTACATCACAATATGTTTGCAACTTCTTTGTGTTTGCGTGGAGTATTGTTTTCCAATCGGAGCAGGCGTTCCCCAGCGATGTCTCCTAGTTGACAGCCGATGCACTTGAACCCCTGTGAGTGACAGCCTTGAAGAGGTAATTATCTGATAGTGGGCAGTGTCTTTCACGATGGGAAACACAAAAATTGCAATATGACGATTCTGCTCGCACACACTTCTGAAACACCATTTCATGTTACACTTCGGAAAAATTCTGAATCAGTCATATAACATGTTTATTTTTATTTTTTTCGTGCTGCAATCCGTGCTAATCTTGTTTTTTGTGATCAAGGATGTTATCATTTTAAATTTAGTTTGATTAAATTTTTGTGGCTGAGTTTGCGTGAGGGATCCACCGCACATAAATATTTTATGGAGCGATCGGATGTAAAATCCCCCGATTGCGCCTTGAAAGTGCAGGTGTAAGGAGCAATCGACCGTAGAGAATCAGGACAGGAAGTGTCTGGATGTTAGGCGTAATCTGCGACTCAGCTCAACGAGCAGGGGAAATTCCGAATGGCTTAAGATACTCTGAGGGTGTCTGGCATTCACAACTTTGTCTTTTGCGTCTAAAACGTTTTAGCTCAACGTTTTTAGACAATTCACCATAGGAAATCCTTTTGAACTATAATATCTGTAAAAAATAATAGAAACACAGTCGTTTGTTGAAATAACAGTTAAACGTGTTTTTCACATTGCAACACTATTCGTCCTTGTAAAAAAAAATTGTATTCAACTATTCTTTTAAAATTCCGGCTTCTAGAACATTGTAGCACCTGATTGCAGTCTTTGTACGCTCGCTGCCAATTATCAGCATCGTTAGCCTAATCCGTTGATAATCACGGTGAACGTCTGTTAATTGGACGCAAGCGAAAGGTCTGGTAAATGAACCCATTAAAATGCATCCATCCTGCTTCCATGGGAGCTGAGCCCAAAGTTCACACCTTTGCAAATCACACAACTACTGTCTGGTGGCATCTTCTTGACATGGAGCTTCAGTATCACTACAGGTAAACATTTGAACAAAGAGTTTGCCTTTTTTGTGTTTCGTGAAAATATGTTCAAAGCATCATATTGATTCTATGACATATTCAATAAGAGATATACGGTTTCTAAAAGAATACGCGTTTCGGCGCGCACTGAAAATCGATCTGAATTCAGTGGCAGATGACATTTCGCAGTTTTTAACAGTTTCGTTAAGAACTTTTTATGCTATCCGAATGATCGTTTTAGTTTTTGTCAAATACTGCGCTATAAACAAGAAAGGTTATTTTCGAGCAATTAATTGGATTTAAAATTACTTGTTATATAATTACTTTGCTAGTTTGTTTAAATAACAAATTATAAACTTTGATTTTGCCCTGCTCATGCAAGGTTTCACATCGGAATCATGTGTTTCATCCTGAATAACAAAAACTTCGAATTTGTAAAAATTGAAAAATCGCTTGAACCAAAAAGTTCCTGCGCACCCCTTGCACCCGGCCAAGAGTTGTTTAATTACATGAATAAGTCTCTCGGCCGCGCTCCTGCGTTCCGCAGACATGTGTGTTTGTGGAGAAAAATGCCGCCTGCGCCGTTCACGTCTCTTGTGCCATTGAACGAAGAAAAAACACGTTTCCGATACGTTACTCGGCGTTCCCTCTGCCCTCGTTTGACTCGAACTTTCGGTCCTTGGCATGATTACTTGTAAACCACAGATTATGACCCACCAACTGATGTTTACTGATATTTCTCGGCTCACCTCACTATTAAGAATCATAGATTATTTCTCAGATATGGTCTTGATGACAGATATTTGCAAGAAAAGACGAACCATGCATTTCGCCATGTTTCACGCATGTAGGCGTATCCGTTACGACGCATCGAATGCTGTTTGCTGTCGCGTCAAAAAAGTTTATCACCCATACTGTGGGTGCACGTGTGTAGTAAACCCCACAAGATTAGCCGAGAACTAAGAAACAGCTGAAATTCCTTTGTCTCCTCACATCATCTGCAAGCAATTTCAATTGAGAAAAGATAAGCAGGGAATCCTATAACGCAATGTCTCATTCAAAATTCAACTACTAACGCTAAATTAAAATCCAGATAAGAACTAATATTCTTAAACACTCCCATTTTATCATAATGAGCACACTTTCCTGGTATTCTAATAGAAACTCTGCCTACGATTTCCACTCAAAACAATGCGGTCTTTACGTGTCGCGTATACCGTATTCATTAGCGTGGGATGGGCAGCGAAGAAAGCCATTGAAGAGACAAAAGATTGTCTTCATCAGTTGCATTGGTATAAATTTTATAGACCTATATTTTCTATCAATCTTATTTCATTTTTTATTGTATTTGCGAAATATCGAGTAGTATGTGTGGTCCATGCTCGTTTGATTTATTTGTTAATTGTAAGCTTTTCTCTTTTTTAATTATATTTAAATGTAGTGAATAAGAGTTGTTAACAATTTCCTGAATACATAACGTAATAATGTGCTTAAAGAAGATAAGCGTACACTTCCGATGACTGCTGATAATAGTTGATGCACTTTGCATAGGGCTAATCAGTTGCGTGGCCAGTGTTTTGCAGCCATCCGCTGCATAAAAACGCACACTACAAGTGCATGAATGCAAAATAAGAAAATTTCGAATCCCTACAAGTATTTTTCTACGGTCGCACATTGACACAGTGACGTCGCGTGAATTCGGTAAACGGCGCAAACAGGCGCCGGTATTTGAAATACTCATCACAAGACACCACGCAACCGTACCCCAGTCACGGTTTTTGATGTTTGGCTTACACTACTTAATGGAAGATACAATTTAAAACAGCAGTGCTTACAATGAGAACCCATTTATCAAAACATATTAAAAAAGATAACTTTCGAGAGTAAAACCTTCACTTTTCCATTGGCTTGCTTTGGTTAACAAGATCAGTTCAATGCTGCTTTTTAAAATTAGGTTTTCAGACGAATTTTAAATCAGATTTTCAAACAAGCTTAGGCATTTTAGCAGCCAATTTAAATTCTGTCCATGATTAACTGAATAGATTGAAAGAAAAAGATCCTGCTCCCAGTTTGCTGAATTAGAACTAACGGAAATCATACGGAAATTGGCGTTAGTAAGTTTACAAAAAAAGTCTTTCTTAGAAAATTACATTAATTTTTGTTACATTTCATGATTCATTTCACATTTTTGTAAGAATTTATCGAAACTTGACATTTTATAGTCTGAATCAAATGATTCATTATATTCACATTGCACTTGTTGTGAATAATTCGCATTGCCGCCTTCATGTTCCCCAGATGCGGGGTCTTTTGCAAGTGAGTTTGTTTCAAAATTAAATATTAAAAAAAATTTCTGGGCAGTTTGTGGCTCATAAAAATGTTTTTCACCCTTTAAGAGGAATATTAGGTAAAAACTACAAAGAACGATGAGCAGAAGTTCCTCTTTGAAGCAACATTTTCACATAAATCCGTAGGAACTATGAATTAAAATGGAGTTTGCAACATCCGCGGGGGATGATCTTCTTTGAGGAAAAGGTCTTCTGCAGATTCAGGTCTTTGTTGCAAATTCATTCGTCTCTGCGTCTCGGATTAGCCGCATTCTCTGTTGCCGTCTCATGTCTTTTGCCATGGATATCTGTGTAACACCGCCTCTGTTACACACAGAAGAGTCTACAACTTTAATGTGTAGATTTTATTGTTTCCGGTCCACCAATTGCCCTGATATCAGATCAATAATTTGTCGTCTCATGAATTGAAACAATGAGCTGCCGAAAAATTCACAAAATCTATTTTACAAAACGGCCCACGTGGGTTCCACGCTTTTCGCAGAAACTATCTTCAATTTTTAAAATTGTTTGTAAATGCACGAAAAAGGCTGGAGATGCTCGTGCACTCCCCACGCAACATTCCGTGACTCTCGAGCGGCGCAGGTAATTTTTGCCGTGTTCTTGCCGCAGCTGTCCCTCTCAATCTTCTCTTATCACACCCCTCATTTCGTTCAACGTAGCAATTACAAACGTTCATTGTTCTCAATGGTTATTTTTATGCCCCGAGCGGAAGCGATGGAAAACGCTTCTTCAACAGATGGATCGATTGAGATTTTAGAAATTTCCGGGGCATGAAAGTTCTGAAGAACACGTCAGGTGCAACTTTTGATTACGCGAACATTCGAGGACATGAATAACCCTTTTAGTACTTCCTTTTCATTACGCTCAATAAATTTGGGTTCATTAAAACATTTAAAAAATTTGTTTTCCAATAAAAAAAAACGGAATTTCACCAGTACAATACTTTTTCCTTCTTGCCGAAATATTTGTTAATGAAGTTGATGCTTGTGTAAAATAACACCATTTATTCGAAGGCACATTTTAGGTTTTCTCTAAAGAAATTTCCAAGTTTTTGTTTTTCTCTCTCAGTAAGATCACTGTTATAAATTTGTTATAAACCTATCACAGTCGATACATACACAAAAACAAGAAAAGTTTTACTGATTTTTATTTAACATATCTTTTATTAATTATGTTTTTTATCTCTTATATATTTATTGAACAACTTTCAGATTTTCTATTTAAATACTCAGTTTTATTAAATCTCAACTGAATCATTTCGCAACTTGCCCTTTGTCAATACGGATCTTATCTATCAAAGAAAGTTTGGCGTTCCACCTTTCGTGAGCTACTTCTGTCCTTTATTTTCAGTTTTCCAGCCAATTTCAATTTCCACTATTTTCATAACCTCTGAACCGAATGATCAATTCGTCCTGCACGTGGTCATTAAATTTTCCCGACGGCTTACGAAGCCCTGCATGTTGTAAAAGTGGTACCACCTTGCCGTCGTCAGGAGCAGCTTGCCAAAGACTTCCGTCGTTGTTTACGTTGGGAGATCCGCGTTGGTGCCAATGAGTAAGGTCGTTACGGTTATCTGTGACGTCATGTATCACGATTTGGGACGGAACACTGCAAAGGGCGTGTCACTGTCACCTTGGGATCGGGGCGAAACAGACTAAGCAAAGCTGGTTTTCGACCACTACATGACCTTTAACAGGTACACTATCATTTCTGTCATGTATTTTGGCATCGATCGACTTCTGGCCCATTTTCAACAAAGGGAGCCGAGGAAACGTTAAAACCGATATATTCTAATTCATGCTATCTTCCTTTTGTGACAGCAGTTGCACATTTTATGCCCAGGTTCTAATGTCTCATTGAATTCAGGGCTCGTCACTCATTGTAACGTGATTAAGTTGTTGTGAAAAGAGCGGGAGCGTAACAAAATTGTTTACCTAGTTCTTTATGACATTGAACTTCTCAATGAGCTACCGTAGTCTCACGGCAGCGGCACTCCAATGAGAAACCAAAGTAGAAATGAGTACACTCAACCTTTTTTGCATATCCTTCTAATTGCTGCTTCAAACAAGACCACTGTCATTGTAAAACTGTAATTGTACACAAATTACTTCCGGGACATCATACTATATCCAAGCGGCGTTCCTCTGCAGCGGTCACGCCTAGGCGAAAGAACAGCTGTTACTCTCATTACGCTAATGGCAAACACGTAGTGGAGTGTGTGATTGGCGTCTTCCTCGAACGCAATTCGGAACCGCGCAGAGGCACACAATTCTACTATCAACTGTGTGTGGTGCGTCGGCGATCAGAGACCACGCTGTCGTCTTTTTTCGGAACCCTACACGCGTTCGGCCGTGTCGCATTCCGCCGGGGACCGCGAGCAGCGGCGTTTCCCGGTCGACGTACGAACAAAACTACATCGCATTTATTTATGCCACTCACATAACAAACGCTTAAAACTAAATGCAACCATTTGCTATACGGCAGATAATTTCTTATCATTTTATTCTGGAGGAAACCTACTGGGAGTTCGCAAAATTTACGGTGAAAAGCAAGAATGGGACTTAAACTGCAAGAGAAAGCGTTTTTTTAAAAGGCAAACCACAAGGCGAGCCCTTAATAACGCGTCCTGAAGGACGTGAATGGGCGCCTGTCCAAATAACGCCCAGTCTTCATCAGTTTCCTTCGTTTTCTAGACAAACAGCGTTCAGACGGCTCAACATCTCATTCGCGTAGTCTGGCGTGGGCCCGACTAAAAAAACGCGCAGCCAGTGGATTACGGGGCGCCGAAGGGCAGAAACCGAAGCCGCACACAAAAAAGATCTGTGGCTCAAATAAACAGAAAACGCGACCCATGCCGCCGCACAACTTTTCGTCGTATAGAATGACGCACGAATTCCAATTGGAAAAATCTGCAGTCATTCCAACTTTGAACTTGTTTTTCCTTTTGCAAACAACAGATGCGACAAATTTACCATTTTTCCAAATATGAATATCTTTAAACAAAACAAATTAAATTAAAAAAGCAACATAAATTCATGATTGCAACTATACTAAATAATTCAATGTTGTGATAATTCATTTTAGCTAACTCCCTTGCATGTACCATTTATTCCTTTGTAGGATGCACTTTTCAGGAAGCACCATAGAGAGATTTATTAAATCCCCAATTGATCTTAGCTTCTCCTGTAATCCTCTTATTCCTTTGAGTAACCAAAGAACTGACGACAATTCTGCATTTCGTCACCGGAACACTTCTTTTTGTTTAGCGAAGGCCGTTCCACACGTTTCACTTCAGCTGATTCACACGGGGCCTGATTAGACTAAAATGTAGCCTCACCCCTAAATTTGACCTTATCACATAAGATTTGCTTTGCTGAAACTCTTTTAAAGATTTACAATTCTCAAAACAAGGAACCGATAGATGCGTTCTTTATTGTTCAGACTCAGCTTAACTCACTAAATGTAAGATTATATAATAGAAAGTAACACAATAAAAGTAGTGTGATTATTACCAAAACTTATAAACCGCAGTGTTCTCAAAAGCCGTATAGCTGAATGCTTGTTGTCAAAGTGTCATCAGTTCCATCCGCCCTTTTGTGATTCATGGGCCGCAAAGTGGACCCGAATTTTGGAAGGATCCCCAGCCATTTGTGATAGCAAACAGCTCTACCGCAACTGTAATTTGACACCCTTTCCACGCAGTCATACTATTATTTCCCAACGCGATATCGGACGTGATTTCGGCGTCCGCCCCAACTTTTTCGTTATCAGTTTCACAAACAGCGCAAACACAACACAAAACACCAACTCATCCCTTAAATCTTCTTTGGACCAAAGTTCCCAGAATTCCAACAGCGTGGAATGCTACACACTCACAGGCGTTTTTGTCATCTCTGCTTCTTTAAAAGGATTACAAACTGCGAAAACACCCAATGCTCTGAGGTTAATAGATTTCGTTAAGATGATGATTTTGCAGAAGTCGATCAAAAACCTTATTTAAAAAATGAAATAAGTCATTCATATCGAAAGTGTTTTCTCCAAAACTTCATGAAAAGAAATTTTAGGATTAACGTTATGTCATCGTTGTTTCAGTTCAACGAAACATTCAAAAATCATATTTTTCACATAATGATTTTCCAATTCACTATGGAGTGATAAAGCTTCCGTTAGTCATGTTTCCACTTTTTTTATTAAAGATAATTGAAACTACATGATATGTACATGTAAAAAAACAGTGAAACAATTGTTTCCAGTTGTTTTGTATCTATCGTTAGCTTGAAGAGGAATAGTGCGATCTATTTCTGACTACAATTTGTTCTGATGAATCCACACCAATGCTTTGATCATATATCGTCGAAAGCATGCGTACTGTTTGCTAGTTAAACAAAGATCAATTGAACTGTTGTAACAGGGAAGTAGTGCACCAGGGCTTTGCGGAATTATCTCGTTGAGTAGTGTCGAAAGTGGGGATTACGCATTTCAGTTATCATAGTCCATGTGTGAACGTGCGCAGGCCCTGCCCCGTGAGTTGCCAAATCCCCAATTCGGAGATTTACTCGTCGGCGCCTTTGAGGGATGGAGTCGTTGTAAAGTGCATGTTCGGTCTCGATGCGGCACTGCAAAAAAATGTCACAAATTGGATTTCGGATACGCGCGCCGCCGTTCGTGGCCATGTGCACTTTGGGCTCCAACGTCCATAACTATGTGTCTCTGCCCGTGAACACCCGGGGTAATTTAGTGGAAATAGGCGAGGCGGACACACTAGGGACTCTGCGGGAGAGCACAAGAACTTGTGTTCCGCCCTGATTGTGTCTGCGCAAATTTATATTTTTTACGAGACCGTAAATCACGCGTTACGCTCCATCCGGTTTACTGCTCTTTTCCTCGTTTAAGTGCATCCATTGGTTTTTTGTTTGACATGTTTTGAATAACTTCTCCGACAACTAGCACTTAGCGTAGCTTCCCCGGAAGTAGCCAATGCTCTTCTTAGTTTGGCTCGCTTTTCCATGTCTCCCACAAATAGCAATTGGTAACGCGCATTAAGAATGTCTGGCTATCAGACCTCCAAGTATCTAAAGCACTAATAGCATTACGTTCTTAGACTACAACAACAAATTTGGTCGTATCCCTCTCTGAACCAGACATTAGAATGTTCATTCTATCATTTGACTGGACAAATGTTTTTGCTTACTAGTTGAAATCACCTTTTGCTCAGAAATTTAAAGCTGTAAGTTTATATTTTCCAATAATATTAATCGCCTCTAAACGAAGTTTCTAATTCACTCGAAAGTGGTACTCGTTTGCTCCCTATGCCTGCACTCTCTCTCTCTTCGAAATCCACGCCCTTCTAATGAATCCCCGCGCAAACGACCCGGGTTCGGCCTCTCTCAAGAACAATAGTTACTTTTGGATGGAAATTTCCATTTTGTCGTCAAAGGGTAACGAAATTTTATGAAAACTGCATAAACCTATTTTCTATATTTTTCAAATTGTGATTAAGCTAAGTTAATTAAATCAAAGGTTCTATTTTCAGTGCCTAGATTCATTTCAAAACGTTTCCATTTGAATGAAGTAAAAAATGAACTTGTTGAATACAATTAGAATTGAAAGTTAGTCATGTGTGATGACTACTCCGTACACTGCAACGCTGACTTTGGAGATGCAGTTTGCAACTTAATCCCAGACCTTTTCCATTGACAAATTGCATACAGCTTTGTATATAGGATTAGAGTACGCGACGTCCACGTTTACGCCGTCTAAAGTACTCGTCGTGCCCAGACGTAGAATGGAGATTCCGTATAATTGCACCAATTTGTCTGATACGAGCGACCATGACGTGCTAATTCCAGTGCAACATGGTGAATTGACAATCCGTTCGGCGGCCGCTCCCCAGGGTGTCCAAGTTCAGCGGCCGCTACCATGCGACTCACATTGATCTCCAGCAAAAACGTTCCCGGCGTTCGAAGCACTGGGAAAAACGCACGCCCTTCGTGGAGTAGATAAGTCCCTCCCTGCTCATAAGCGGCCGCTTCGCGCGCTCTTCCCAACAATGCACTTTGTGGCCCCTCAGCTCAGTCATAAGACCGCAACGGACCGAGATTGTATGCATTTCCGTGGGGTTATCGGGACGCTATCGGAACGAGTTGCGGCAACTCACGGGTGGAGGAACGCTGGACCATTTCACTGCTATCTAAACACAATTTTTCTCTTTTGTACGGCCGCGTGTGGGCTGTTCGCACCGTCTTCCGCTATGTTTGATCAGGGGACAATTGATGAGTGTCACTTTTTATTTCGCTTTCTATGGAGCCAGCGTCCGCCCAACTGCAGCTCTCAGCTGTTGAAATGACTTTGCATCTACTTTGTAACCATCGGAAGTCCCACGCTAGTTACTCACGTGCTGGGAAAGAAATCTCCTGTCATTCTTAATTGGCACTGCACGTTTTTCACACGTTTTTCACACATTTACCACAACAACTTTTTCCTTGGCTTAAAAAGCTCGCGCGACAAACAGAATGATAAGAAGTTGGAAACTCTACAGTAACCTTCCGATACTCCCCCGTCACTACTCGACAATTTCCATGTTTGACATATAAAATATGTTTAAATACTTACATGTCACTGGCAAATCATTATTCGGTAAACTTTCATCTAATAAAAGTAATAAAAACTATGTTAAGTGAGTGATGCTTTTCTTTTTTGCAAATTAGTCACTATCTATCTTCCTTAAGGTTTGAACGCGAGCCATGGAATTCTGAATAAAACACGATAAAGCAAGTTTTATTTATAAATAGTACGCAATTCGGCAATTGTTCCGTTTTGTTTCCAGCTGAACTCACAATCCTTTTTTGTCCGGCTTGAGTGTACGACAAATTCATTTTCGGCTACAGTAGTCAACTTTTTGATTGGCATTTTAAGCAGTTTTTTTCAACTTTGCCGATTGTCAGCGGAGAACAACTTTTGTTTCTCAAAGAATGAATTTATTGTGTAAGCAAATCTTTTTGGAAATGATTTCTGGCCTCGCTGCCATTTTAGGGTGGATTACTGTAATCGTCGTTCAGCTATCACTAACATCACCAGGTTTGGTTTGCTTGGTTTAGAATTCTCCAGTACTTTCTTCTGTAAGATAGATAAATATTGTTTTGTAATTCTACAGATGAGAAATAGTTCCGGGTACTTTTTGTAGAAACCTAAACTTTTCTATTTGCATGTCTAGGCCGAGTACACCGGCCGTTCGAGGTGCTTCGAGCAGAACATGTTGCGAGGCTAAGGTGTAACGAGAAACGATCATGAGCAGCTGTGTCGGACGAACAAAAACTCCAATTTCGGAGAGATCTTGCGAACTGATTACTGACCACGGTTTCTCGCAGAGGATATCAGTTCCAGGCGAGTTATTTGTGAAACGCATTACACTTTTTGCTGTCTATTTGGGAACTCTGCAGTGCCTCGCGCGAGCCTCCCTGCGTTCGCCGCTGCGAACGCATTCATTTTCGCCGCTCACTCGAATACGTTGCTAATCTACCTAGCGCAAAAACTACCTAATCGCATCAACGCATACTCCAATCGCTATTGCCGGCTTTGCCAGTGTCACTGACCTTAACCACACTCCGGAACTTGTTCCCCCTTCACTCTTTTCTCGCCGAGTTTCGCCCGCTGAAACTGACTAACTATTTGGTTTTTCGTGCGTTTCGCTGTCGTCGGCGTGACAACTCTCTAAAAATGTGGTTTGCCTATCAGCCGATACCGGTTTAATCGAGCCGCAGTGCCACTTCAATTTCACTTCTGTGCCTGCGTCTCCAGCTTTCCCACTATGTCACACTGCCCATCATTTTTGCGTGTGTGTGGAGCTTTTTTCTATTTGTATGTCTACGTATCAGCTGTTGCGTGGCATCTCTCGCACTTGGCTCTGCTCGCCTGAGTCTCTTATTCCCCGCACTCTTTCAGCAACAGTCGCAGAGTCTGTCAGCTCGGAGAGTCGAAAAAGCGCGATCGACACTTTCGGCACTCAGTCACCACTCTCGAAACCGTTTCAACCATATGACCGGGAGGGGTCTCGAACGGAAATTCCTTAATCGATTTTGCGAAGAACAAATTAATCTTTGTGTCGTTATTTGCACATCGTGAAGGACAAGGCGCGTGTTGTCTTTTTTCACAAAGCAATCGACTAGGATTTCTGATGTTCCGCTGACGAGCGCGTCCTTGCGAATAGCGGAAGGCTCTCGAGACTGAGGACAGTGGAACGCCTCGGGGAGTACGGCTGGGATGTTTACTGAAACAGGATATCAGGCTTTTTCAACAAGTACTTCCATTTACGTCTTTATAGTAGAAGAATGCTGATGTCTGGAACAAGGAATTTTTAAATTATGGAAACAAACCACGAATATTTCAAATTATTCCATTTTGCAAGCAGTGCCGTAATTTGAAAATCCTATGGAAATCTAATCAAGCAAATTTGCATTTGTGTCTAGCACTAGAAAACCACAAGATCACGCATTTACGCATCAATTACAGAGGAGAAATGGGTATTTCATCCAGAGAGCCTCGATTAAAGCGGCTTTCATTCCATACTTCTTCATTTTCTGATTCTTTGATATGAATAGGTGAGAATGCCAGTTTCCTTATGCAAAGCTTAGCCGAAGCTCTATTGCGATTTCCGCACACCGATGAAAAGCTTTGGTATCGCCCGTTTTTGTTTTTTACTGACTCTTTGAAAAGAAAACCCCTTTGAAATGAGTTAAATTTGCAGATAAGGACTTTTTCTGCGCAAAAGTGCTCTTTCAGAACAGAATTTGAGAAGCAACTGTAAGATGGTCGCATTACAAAAACCGTTGGTCGACAACAATAAGACAGCCGCAAACGCCCTAAATATAGGTTTCCAAAAGTATCGTTTACCACAAATCACATCATGTTTGCTTAAAAACCCTTTCTTTTTCTAAAATGTCTTTTGATTGGTAATGGGGTCAAGCTCAAGTGTGTTTTGCTCCGGTTGTGGCTTCATTTTGCAACAGGTGCAGGATGAGTCACCCGGAACGACAGACAAAAAACTGCTATTCAGGGAACACTGCTCGGCCTAATAAAGTAGAATTATACATCGAGCGGCACCTGTGGATTATTACATTGACCCCTCAGATGTTTCTTTTTTCTCCCACGCTGCATTCCCCTGTTGTGTTAGAATTTCCTGAAAGCTTCGACCACAATAGCTCGCTTGAGATAAGAATCAGCTGTCACACGCTACGTTGGCGTCACAAGTATAAACTACACTAAGGCTATTCTTCTGATGACTGAGTCCCTTTGTCTTTGCAACTGAGGTTATTCATGTCTGAGTATGCTCGTCCGAGGGTGCAGAGGACTCTGAATTCTTTAAACTTTGGAACGTCATGGCCTGGGAAGGGTTATGTGTTTATTTCGGACATCTCCCGCGTTCCCTTATCTTCGCTGTTGTTGATATCTGAAACCAAGCGCTCAGAGCGCCTTCGAGTGTCATACGTCATTCGGTACTCGCAACTCATCCCGGCAGCTATTCACTCTGTTTACCTCCTATTTATCCCTCCTACTTCCTTACGCCGGTTCCACGAACTCTATATTCCTCATTCTATAGAGGATTATCTGTCCTTCCTTGTGGGAGCCGTTCCCAAGTCATTCCGAAGAACACCAGGTTTTGCCTGCACTTTAATTACTTTTCTTCCCATCAGCGTCTTTTGCTCGTTGTGCTCTTTCATTTCTCACAGTGGAATTAGCAAAGAACATGTGGAAGTGTGTAAAATTGTGCAGCTTGCGAAATGTTTCAATAGAACGTACATATTAATCCGCCAAACGGAGCATGCTAAAATACTAAATATATTGTTATTGATTAGGCTAATCAGGTAAATATAAATAAATAGTTTCTTATCTTTTTTCAATTGTTCTGAAGATCTGTAAATAGAACCCTAATGTCATAGGATTTTTTGAATGCGCTACAATTTTTTTTCAGAGAAACAACATGAACACGTTATGATGTTCTCTTCTAAATTATTTGCAGTTAAAAGCAAGCCAAATAATGTGGATCTAGAATAAGAAAAACGACTTCTAAAACCATGCGATACTGCAACTTTGGAATTGGCAACATAAGTCTCAAAAATTTGGCTGAAAAGGCACTTAAATGAAGTTTTCCGCCATGTTTGTGCCATTTTTCGCACAAATGTCTGAAATCCCCGACGTCATAAAAATTTTTTTGCTTTCCTAATTTAGTAGTCCAATTACCAGTAGAAAGAACAATATTGCGACACGCAATCGGAGCGTTTGATCTTGCGGATGTTAAATGAAACATTTGCAAGAGCTAAATATATAATTTCAGTCTAATTATACATCTGCAGGGTGAATAACAGTTGTTGTCGCGTGTTAATTGGAGGAAATACGATATATGCCACGCATGTGCTAATCACAGGAAAAGTCGTGCAAAACGCGCGGTTCTTGATTTCTTCCGGGACGCAGTCCGTTCGGTTTCCTGTTTCGTCCGCTCGTAATATCACTCGGCTGTTTCATTATTGAGTGCTCGGCTGCGTGCAAGCCCTTTTTTGCCACTCCAATGGGCGGAGCCGGCAGTTTGTTATGAATTCAGGGGCAAATGCATGTCCAATGCCAGACAACGAACGCCCAGTCAAAGTGCACGCGGCTTGAGCAAATCATACACGTGTCTTCTCTTCTTTACGTCTTAGGCTTGGAGAAATACAGATTCTCCCTCCCCCGCTTCGAAGTGGAGGCTTTGCTTACACAAATCACATGGGAACACTTTCGCACTCTGAATTCATAATCGCCAGAAAAAGGAAATCATAGCTTAAATCATCAAATGAGTGTCCTGAGTAATCTTTGAGACGAGAGTCATTGAAATCTCAGGCATTCAACATCTTTGCAAACATTCACTTTGATCTGTGGCAAATGCGAAGCCATTTGCAGGAGAGCGGACTTTTTTAGGCAGAGAATCGAAAATTTTCAGATTCAAGGTTTGCATTTTAAAATAGGGTTTGGTTTCTGTGTTCGGGAGTGATTGATGAATCACAGTGGTTCCGAAAAGACCACTTTTTTTTAAAAAGAATAGATTCCCTTCCTTGGGAAGTTCTTGAAATCACGCTCCTCGTGGAATGTTCTACTTTGAACATGAAAAGTACACATTTGGTCAAAAATCGGAAGCGTGCTACCAGTTCTTGTTCATTACGGCAATGCCATTACTTTTATCAGAAGAGAAGTTGCTACTAGAGAGCAAGATCCTTTGCCCATCTGGTTTAGTTACTATCAGTCTAGCTACAACCAGCTAAATCTTGCACAAACTACATCATCCTTGATCGACAAATTTATTTAATCGCAGAGTTAAATTCAGTTTTTAACTGTTATACATTTATCGAAAAATGCATTATGTTGAGCTCGTCTTTCCTGGTCATTCCATTGTTTCCCCCTAATTTTCCTGTCTTCTTTGTGCATCCATGTTTCACACAACTTCACTTTAAACTCCTATCTTTGGTAGTTCACAAATAGAACCTTTTTCTCGAAGCTTTCGTTTTCCACCGCTTATACTTGTTTAATTAAAAAATATTCCTCTCATCCCTGAAAAGTGGGTTTTGTGTAAAACCCAAATGTTCCTTTAATTTCCGCCACTTTACGGCACCTCATCTAAGAGAAACGATGCGTAGTCACAATGTCCTTCGCAATGAGGGAATTGCAAGGTAATCCGACTGCATTAACACAATCTGTGGCCGTAAGTGGCCGTCTCTATTTTTTCGATCGCCTATCAGAGACGGAACTCCGCCTGAACTTGGGTCGAGAAGGCGAGTTCTTTTCTCGTCTAGCCATCGACCTTCGGGGGTTAAGTCAAGTGTGAACTGCAGCTGAGCCCTGCACGTATTTTATTAAATCCCCACCACTACTAGTTCCACTGTTTACATTCCTTTTTGTAGTCTCTGTTGTGCAACATCATCTATGAAAACAAAAATCAATTATGCAAACCAAGCTACAGTTTCATCTCGTACGTGGCCTTTTCAATCTCTATTCCACTCATGGGCTATTATACTCCTTCATAAGTTGGTTCCTCAATCGGTAATTATCCAAACAATTTGTTTATTCAATTCGAATCAGCTGCAAAGTTCTGTTCGAACGGACACGGAATTATTCAAACCTCATTATTAGGAGATTATAATATTCTAACGTTTTATAGCTGGTCTGCTTCATACGGAAAACCCCTTATGACGTCAGTTATCTTTAATATTTCGACAATTTCTACGGATTTTCGTGGTCTGCTTAAAAGTCACAATGTGATCATAATTTCTTGAACTCTTTATTCATAAAAACTCTATTGAATGAAATAGTAGAACCATTTGACAATCACACTCTGTATGGTTTCAAAGGCATCAATTTATACATTACAGTGACTAAACTACCTAAAACATTTAATGTGATCTCATGAGGTATGAATCATTAATTCTTGGTTTCACAGTGAATCAAGACCACTTTTTGTTCAATTTTTGTTATCATCCAAATTTTAAAGTCGTTTTGTCCATTCTTCACTAAACAGCGTTTACATGGTATACGACGAATCTTTCTCGTTTTGTCTGAAGTCATTGCTTACGACGCTTTGTAAATGGCACCGCTGCGTGGCATTCTAGAATTTATGCTCTTATCACGTAACAGTTTCCACAGTATAATTTTTTTTTTCAGAAACTTCGCTACATCTAGCTCTAGAAGGAAGATTTTCTTTTTATAACTAGGCACAATTCCATTTTTTTTCCAGGCACAATTCCATTTTTTTTTCCAGGCACAATTCCATTTTTTCACCTTTCTTTTCCTTAGGTTCATAGTTTCAAGGACAGATTATATATTTTACTGTAACATTTGCTTAATAACGGAGTCCTCAAAATTATTGCCGTTTATTCCAACCCCGCATAAATAGGAGTAATTTAATACTTTTTGATTGACAAAGAACCTGAATGCATTTGAAATTGTATACAATTAGTGCAATCAGACCTTTCCTTATTAGTTTTCACAACCTACTTGCTGCACTGAAAACCCACACAAGGTGCGGTTTTTTTCTTTTTTATGTATGGGATAATATAAAAATATACTATTTCAAGCTTTCAACAATGCAGAAACGCCTATAAACTTTAAAAAGTAAGGGTTTTGATTTTAAAAGAGTTTAGTGTAGTTTTGAACTATGCAACGCTTAGTAACAGGATCATTTTGAATGCAACCTAAGCATTCCTCAAATTAGAAAAATGTCTTTGGCGATACTCGGACGTAGCAGCTCGCCCATTATGAATCAGGCTCTCGTGATTCAGCCTTCGCTTTGGCGCTACTAGCGTTCTTTTCTTCTTCTCTCGCACACACACAACAGCGAACACGTGAAAAGACGTTGTGTCCTACAGCCATGTCCCTTGCCTACCGTACTTCTCCGCGGTAATCATATTATCCACTTTTTATGCCTAATCCCCAAAGATCTTGCATTTTCTACGAGAAATGCACCTGCGAAAATGATACTGCCGCCCCCGGCGGAAGGCATTCGCAACACTTTTGCAGTGCTGCTGACTTCAATTGTGCTAGGAACGGGTCGTTTAGACGCCGTCGCAATTCTCCCTCAGTCATTCTTTTTTCTATCATATTTCTTTTAAAAATTGCCTTTTCAGGTCCCGTCTAGGGGGGCTATGTGGCGATCCAAAGTGCTCTAGCAATAGCTCACATGTGGATGAACTCCCTGCGAATTCAGGTAAGATATTGATTTTGTCATAAGCAAAATACAAAAGTAATAAAATAAGTAACTTTAGGACAGAGTCGCGGAAAAAAGTCAATGGAGCACCGCGAGTCTCCCTCAGCGGTATGTATGTTTTTTTCATCTCTATTGACTCTTGCGATTATTCTCCAATCAACATTTCTGTTTTCATTAAATGCTTATTATAGTCAACGGGATATCTACCCTTCGCCGAAATACAACGACGGGCCCAATCCGACGACATCAGTGGGTTTTCGTTTAATCTCTTCTGATCGTTAAGTGATGAAACATTTACGGGTCATCATTTTTCGGGGGAAATTAAACTGAGTGGAAAGAGGGCGGCGTAGGAGTACTGTAGCTAAAGATACAAACAGACCAATTGGACATTGTAACAAACAATTTTGAATGAGACACGAACAAATTAACGTTTGATAGACAAGCCAGGGGTTTCATTTTTGGCGTAAAAATGTACGGGTTACTAGACGCAAAAAATGCGGACAGCCCAATTTTAATGTTTTCACATTGTTTTAAACTGTTTATGAAAAATGTATTCATCAGCTGTTCGTAATAGCAGAATTGCAACAAAAAACTATTCCATTTTTAGAAGTAGTTTGAAATTATCAAGCCTTTGACTGACCCAAAGCATTGAACAGTAGACACTGCGGTTTTTATAAATAATTTCTTCAAGGAAAAGGCACTTCGCAATTTAAGCAACTATGTCGAATTGATTTTTAACAGTCACTTCGGGTTTTTTTACTTCCGTTGGAATTTGATTTGAAAATGCAATTTATGATCACTTTTTTCTCTAGAGGATCTACGATTTTTTCCAAATGTCCCTCGGATCATAAATCAAAGGCTTTTTGCAAATAAGTTTGTTTGTGACTTTGCAACCACAGTTCTTTGGTCTTTGTATTTCGCATGTCCTTGAAAAAGTTATAATTAGTGACTAATTCCATCCGCAATGTCACATTTCCGTTTACTTGAACAATGTGGTCGTTTTTGCTAACATTTCCTAAAACATAAGTTAAAAAGAAAATATGACTAACCATCGTGGGCGAATACCACGAATCAATTTCGGCGCACGCAAAGTTCTCTTCTGCGCCCGTGTTCAATGAAACACTGAGGGATCCCCAAAGACTTTGGCACACCAACCATTGATGACGTCATCGACGACGTTTGATCTTCGAATTAGGCGTAAAACTGAACTGCACAATTGGGAGATGACCACAAATCAATGGCATCAACGAAAAGTGATTTTCATCTTTCAGAGACTTCGACATCGTCTGTGACGTCAACCGGATTAAATGCATTTCGTTTTCCCTCTACTTCTTCTCTTTTTAATTCTGATGTTATCCGAAACCTTAACCTTGCATCTAGTTCTCCAGGTATTTAAAAAAAAGAATTTATTATCAATGAGAAATTTCAGAGTCCGCAGTAAACCTTTCCGAATGGGTCGGCGCGCGGATTTTGGCACGGGTACCTGCGGGCCACTACCTTCCGGGTTCAGTTAGAGCAGTTCACGAAAATAGGAATTTAATTATTCTGGTGAGGAACCAGCTGTATGCGGGAAACAATTGGCTTTAGTTAGATGA
Source organism: Oscheius sp. G VE-2021 (assembly GCA_022343465.1). Lineage (NCBI taxonomy): Eukaryota > Metazoa > Nematoda > Chromadorea > Rhabditida > Rhabditidae > Oscheius > Oscheius sp. G VE-2021. The sequence continues at coordinate 199,026 of JAJQXH010000045.1, forward strand.
CGGTGAAGAATTTCGGGTGACAGACGCAATCAGTGACGGGAACGCCATTCAAGTAATTGCAGATCAGGCGCCAAGCGCATCTACGGTAAGTAACACAAAAAATAAGAAAAATAACTGAAACTTTTCAGGTGAAAAGCAAGACCATGATATGTGTCCGCTTACCCACCGAACCACAGGTTTTCCGACCAGCAGAGCTGCTCTCAGTAGCCGGAACTCCACCCCGTTACACGGTATTCCAAAAGATACAATGAAAACGCAGTTTGTTTAAGGTACGGGTGACCTCCTCAGGAGAGTTGAATACTCTCTCAAGATCCAACATTCGTCTTCTGAGATCGCCGTGGCACGAAGACATCGTCGCACTTCAGGAAGCACGCAGCAGCACGGAAGCCGGGTGCGCCGATCCGGAAACATGACGCACGCGAATCCGACATGTACTCTTAGGACACAGTCGGATACCCGAAAAGCGGTCGTGAAACGATTTCAAAACGTTCGGGGGAGATTTAAGAGGAGTTCTCCAACTGAAATCCCTAGTGGGTTCCGGCGGTTGCAAATAGCAAAGGGTTCACTTTGACCAATCAGATGTTGGAAAACTATCCAAATTCTGACAATATAGTAAACGCGGAATAGTATTTGTGACTTTCTGAAAGCATAACGGAAGATACGTATTATAAGAAGTAAAACTTTCGATTTTTATACATTTGTTAACAACTTTTTTATAGATCGAGTTCATCGACGCCAATGCAACATCTGATGAACTCTCCGATCCCTCCCCCAAATCAGCTTCCTTCCGGTCTTCATCTAACCCCGGATGCACTAATTCTTCTGACGACGATGAGGCAGCACCAGTTGCAACAGCAGCTTCAGCAGCAGCAGAGGCAGAACAGGTGCCTATTTCTTATCGGAATAAGCAAATAAATGCAATTAAGCTTATCCTTGGCAGAAACGTCTACAGTGGTTTCCAAGAAATCCAGTAGCGCCGATTCAGACGAGGAGCGTCCTCCGTTGCAGGTGGGGAATAGAACCAAATCAAGCACAAATTGATTTCAGAGTAAAAGATCGTCTTTGTCTCAAGACATGCTGCAGTTTCCAATTGTTCCCCCTCAGTCTCACAGCAGAGTGTTTGTTCCGCCGCAGGAAAGTTTTGAAGACGACGGGACTCCTCAGAATTTCTTGGGATTGGCAGCGCCGGTATGATACCTCGGATCCATGGAGAGCAGGATATAGTTTCAGAGGTACAAGAAGGGAGAGATTGTAACAACGCCGAATGGAATCCGGAAGAAGTTCAATGGAAAACAATGGAGGCGGTTGTGCTCAAAGCAAGGTTGCAACAAGGTGAGCAACATAGAGAATTACACATTAGGAACCGACTTGCTTAATTGACTATTACGTAACCATTCGTAATAGTTTATTTTGTTTGAAGAATAATACCCTGCTGACAAAGAAATAAATCAAAAGAATAAAAGACCACCGTTAACTATTTGCTCTAATCGGACCGCAGAACATATTGTTAAGATTTTGCAACACCCAGCACGTTTTTTGTGTCTAGCGTTAAGTGTGGCAATTGATGCTTGGCGAAACCCTCGAAGTATTAGATCAAAAGATGATGTTATCGAATTTCACCTATTCAACCTCCTAATGTTTGCCGCGTAACGCCCAGTGCAATTGCACCTCCGCCAGCCATTTTTATTCATACATACGTTACAGGAATCCCAACGTCGCGGCTTCTGTTCTCGCCACTTGTCACTCAAAACGAAGCCGGGGCAGCTGGAGGAGATTTCTCCAGGGAGCAGCACAGGTATGAGCCTTTTCAATGGAAACATTTCATTCTTCTGAGAAGCCTTTCTTGGTAGCAAATCTAAAGGGCGCCAAGAACGGATACATCGTCCTGACGCATTCTCCGATCGTTCGCGCAATTGTTTTCTTTCCCGGGCGTCCAATGTTTTGAGAGTCTTATTCTCAATGGCTGTACATTACACCCTTTCATTAAGGTTCATTTTAAGGAACGATCCCAATGGATTGGTCAGCTAACAACGACGCCGAGGATAGAAAGCCTGACATCGATAGGATTCCTATTTACAGGCCTACAGGTTAGTGAAGACATTTTTCGAATATCACAACAAGTTCAATTTGCTGGAAAAAATGTAACATTTCGATATGCGCACAAATCATAATCGCTTGAATTTAAGGATAATTATTGTTTCTTTCCAGCTATCCCATTGACGACTACTCTGCCAACACCCACGCAGACTTTATTCCCTACCCCGAAGTTCGTCTCTACTACCAGCAGTAGCACCAACCATTTGGACGAAATTCGGCAGGTACACAAAAGCTATATATCCAACCAAAAGTTAAACGACTTCAGAAGGTCATGCTTCCTTCTTCTTTTCTTCGACAACCTGATTTCCTGCAGAACGCTCTGATGAGCAACCCTCTTCTGCAAATGAATCCGCTGCTAAACTCCATCGCAGGTCCCCTTCTTCAACAACAGGTGGTTTATTCATTTTGTAAGTTTATTAATACATTTAGTTGCAGCTGCTTCAGCAGATTGCAACACAAAATCATACGGGTCTAGTAAATAACAACAATAATAACAACGGAGGGGAGGAGGAGGTAAAGAACGAAGAAGACGAAGACGAGGATGCCGTGATTGAAGATGGTCTGCTTGAGGCATGTTTAGATCACAAAAGCATTTAGATGTCTCCGTCTGTCAAAGAAGTGCAAGCGACGATGACAATGATCCGGACGATGACCCAAATGGCAACGCAGGAGCAGCAGGGCCAACGAGCCATAACGGATCAAACGGAGGTAACGGGTGAATACTTGAAAGGGATCAAGGGGTTCATCTGAAGAAGGCCTGTGTAGTTTGCATCATTTGTTTGAGGACGAAGGCCGAAAATAGGGGATTGTTGGATTTAGCCGTTGTCAAACGGAAATCTTTTGCACTTACGCAAATAGATCGGCGGTAAAGAAGCGAACACCAGCTGGACTTTGCCAAAGTTTTGACATGTTAGGGATGTTAGCTAGGAACATGCAATGCAAACCAAGCAAATGTTGACGTGTTTATTGTGAATCTTAAAATTTGCTTTCTTATCACTCAGGTGATAAAGTTACATAATTTTTTCTGCGAAGTAAATTTTGTAATTAAAAACTATTTTTATCTAAAGTGATCTTCACTTTACCTTGCAGGTACCACAAACAACGGTAATCAGGGAGAAAATGGAGGACACCAGGAGTACTTGCACGTCAACGGAAACCATAATGGTAAACAATCAAATTTCAGTAGAATTCCCAATCAAATTTTCAAATTATGTTGAATATTAAAAAATGGTTTTTGACAATAAAGGAACTTGGACCTAAACAAGGTGATAATTCTTATTTTCAGGAACACACTCGAAAGACTCAGATTCTGCCACACTTGCAACTTTTGTGACTTCTCCTCCGCCAGCACGCGTTCCTTCGCAACCAAGTACGAAGTTGTATTGATGGAGGCATACATGTTTTGCAGACCTATCTCTTTTCTTGGCTACCGTTCCATCGTCGCCGTCGCCTAGGGTAAAACACCAAAGCCATGTAAACTTGGAAGAAGAATGGAAGACAGTCAGAATTCAGGGTCACATTCGGCGCCCGATGAATGCCTTTATGATCTTTTCGAAACGTCATCGGCATTTGGTTCACAGCAAGTTCCCAGATAGGTGAGCTGGAACGGGTGCTTATCTCATTGATTGACTTTTCCAGAGACAACCGTTCGGTGTCGAAGATTCTTGGAGAATGGTGGTACGCCTTGGGTAAAGAGGAGAAGCAGGAGTATCACAATCTGGCTATGCAGGTAACAAACTATAATTCAAACCAAAACTGGGTTTCAAGGTAAAAGAGGCGCATTCAATCGCCCATCCAGATTGGAAGTGGTCCAAAGGAAAACGTGCCTGCTCCGAATATGAGGAGGTGAGTCATCTTTTCAGATAAGAATTGCTCGTGTAGAACCTTTCAAGTCCATCTTTTCTTCTGATTACAAGTTCCTTTACAATCTCTGTGGCTAATTGGTTTTTGAGAAACGGAAACTCTGGGAAAAAGAGTTGTAGTGTGTTAAGCTTTGGCTACAAAAGACTCATGATCGAACCTTGGTATTTGGCATTTGTACTCATACGAGCAATGTTTTCCACACAGTTCGAATGTTCCATTGATGCTTGCTTCCCAAGTATGCATGAGCACAGCCCAATTCACACCTACGCTTGTTCCGAACTATAAAAACATCCGAGACAGCCTATTCTTACACTTTGCAGCTGTCAACTGAATATCTAACCTTGTCCTACTGTAAAAGCTTTTTGGCTTTCATCGTATCATTAAACGGACCACTTATGCTTTACAAAACTGATGTCATTAAAAATCCAAAGATCCAGCACCCAATCAGATTGGCTTGTGACACGTAATCTTACAACATTTTATGATTTGAATTGCACGTGACGCGTTATCAATCAGCACATGTTTCACGATGAACCCTTTGTTTGCCTAATTACAACCTTGAATGAAAGAGCGCTTTCGTAATTCCTTTGCCCCCGCTCATTTCCTGCAAAACGTGGATTTACGCCTGCTATAAATAACTCTTTACATAAGCCATAAACTCTATTCAAACGTAATGCGCTTGATTGCACCGGGCCTGACTTGCTCTTTATCTGCTTCTTTTGATCCCAGCAAACTCTCTTATCAACCACGCAGCATGTCACCCATAAATTGCGATTTGCAGCATCAACCCTTCAAAGTTACGTTCCTATTTAATTACAGCAATCCAAATCTTTAACATTTGGGCTGGAACAAACAATGACTGTGTAAGATTTTGTGGACACCTACGTCTCAGATACACATAAACAAATTAAGATACAATTCCCGAACTCCAGCTGTGTTTTCGACGAGTGTCTGTGTTTACACAATATAAAATTAATTCTTTGTATACTTGCGGAAACCCGATTCCTATCCGTATCCACCTGATAACATTGTTCCAGGTGAACGGAGAGCCTGAGTCGTTGACTGCCTTCCGTCCGGTAGATAAGACAACAGTGTGTTGCTTCTGATCTTTAAGTACTCTTTTGATTCAGACCGTTTCCGGATCAACGACCACAGCACAGCCATCTACCCCCGCATCGATGTAACGTTTTGTAGCCACGCTTTGTGACAGAGACATTTCAGTGTCCCATTCCTTCCACTGATTGCTTCTGCGGAATTGGAATCTCCTAGATCGGCAAGTTGTTCTTAGATTTCCAATGAAAGAGTTGTTTCAGAGGTCCCCCCTTCGTTGTCCATCCATCCCCCGTTTCCTTACTCCATCGACGCCTGGACTTGCTTCCAGCCCAGCAGCCGCTCTGTCGCCTGCCCTCACGCACGCCTTCACGGTGAGTTTTACTGGAACACAGTCGTTTGCTTATATAAGGCATGCGTTGCATGGGTGAAGAACCCATTTAAGTTCCCAACATTTGTTTTCCAACTTCAGCTACAATCTGGTTATTTTTCAATTTCAATTTTCAAATGAACTGAAGTGCTCCGGGTAGGCGTTGACAATAATACAATAAAGGAATTCAAAAAAGACAATAAAGGAATTCAATTCGCTTTATTGTTTCTTTTTGTGGTTGAATTGTGCTTTGACTTTCATTAACTCTGTATCTCACTGGTAATAACTCATTTTACAATTTATGAATACATTTGTTTCGTAGTAGCAATAAGTAAGGTAATTTAGAATGACTAAACTAACAAGTGCGGACACACATTTTTAATGTAACTAAATGATACAGGGATATAAATACGTGCCCTCTTTAAACCAAATTACAACACATTAGACTCATATCACAGTGGCACAAGTTAGAAAGTACATTTCAACAGCTTAATTGAAACGCACAAAATACAATAGAAAAACAACAGTTTGCGTGCAATGCAAACCCAATTTTGTCGAATTAATGTTTGAGGTTAGTGGAAGTAGAGATTGTTGAAAGACGATTTAACTTCATTAACGTCAGAAGCAATGGGTTTGTACAAATCACAATTCCAACATTCTATTTATTGAAGCAATGAAAGCCCAATCAAACTCAATGCAATTTGAAAGGGACTATTTTAAAATTTGTAGCATTATGGTTCCATAAAAGAATGAAAAATACATTTTCCAATGAATCAAAGCAGTTTTCAGTACTTTCATTTTGAGTTTGAAGCAGTTTCCCATGAAGCTTGGAGAGATTGCATTTGTGGGTGTGATTGTGAATGCGCGTGGGTGTTTCAATCTATTTCTCAGTGTTTGACACGCACTTGTGTGGATTTGTGAAACTCCACCAACCTCCACGGTAGTCTCAGTACGTTTCACTCCGTTGATTTTGACTATGATATATCTTGGAACGTTTCATAACGTATGTGTCGTTTGAAGAGATTCTTCGTAAGAGCCTAAATATGAAGTACCTTCCGGCTGACAGCAAAATACTATAATAACGGAAACGTTTGTGAGTGTGAGCAAATTTTTCAAAGCGCACTTAAATATTTCCACTTCTTAAAGTTTTACTTAACATGTGTACAGTTTAAAATGAATGCATGATATTCTGAAAAATTAACCAAAATAGTGTTGGCGACAAGTGTAGGTCAGTCAAACCAGGTCCCTCGTCTTTTGCCACCGAGCCAACCACTGCAATGTTGCTTAATCAATGACTCTCACGTTCGTCATTGAGAAACGATCTCAAACTCCAGAAAACCTCCAGTAGCAACGGAGATCACAAGACCGCAACGGAGCAGAACTTTAACGATGGGAAATGCCAACTTCCGGAAACTGAGCAAAATATTTTGGTGTTGGAAATGTTGCATTAAGCCACAACGCAACAACCCCTTGTCAATTTAGTTGACCCGGTCTTAGTCACTAGGCAATAGTTTTGAAAATAACACTGCCGCCTCCCTCATCGTCGATCAGCTCGTGACTTCGAGCAAACAGCGAAGGCGAAAGTAGGGCATTCCGAGCTTTTTTGATCGCCTAATTTGCCATAACGGGCACTCCGGGGCCTGTGGCTGCTGGTTAGAAGTGATTAGTCGTCACGCATCCAACATTATTAATGCAGTCTTGGCGGGCACCTTTATATAATTGCCTTTCAGATCTCGTCCGGGTCGTCGACTCCGCTCAGCTCCCTTTCCCAGCCGAACAGTGCCGGCTTCGAGCTTCCTGCGCAGCTTCAACTGTTCGGTTCTCAACAGCCGCTGGCCAACTTCTGGAGTAATGTAAGCTCATTCTCAGTATACATCTCGTTCAAGTCTCCATTTAAATTGCAATTTAAACATTAAAAAACGGAAAGGGCCAGACATAATCAAATAAAATATAAACATGGAAGATCAGCGTTCGAGAACAAACACTATATGCTTGCAAAACGGTCGTTATCTAACAGCCGTCAGTAGCGAAGAGACGCCTAAGAATAAGTATACTTCTAATGAGTTTACTCAAATGAATGTAAATAATTTTTTTTCTTAATTTGACATTTTAAGGCACAATTTGGAAACAACATTTTGTAGAAAAACTGTAGACTTAATAAATGCACTATCGCTATTTTCTCACCTCTTATGCAGATTTTGCATTGGTATTTGAAAATGTTGTTGATCGCGGGAACCTTGATATTTCTCGGATTAGTTGTGATTAATTTCCATAGGAAGGCAAATATTGAGCTGTGCAAAATGCCTCAGCTCAGAAGCAAATGTGTTGCCCTTCTCACGGCTTATTTCATTTGACACGGTTTTGTCGTAACGGATATTGAGGATATCTCTTAAACTTTGAGTCTCCCTCGCTTCATTCGAATCGTTTAGACGCCTACGATGCTCACCTGCCCCAGTCGACTCTCCCTCCCTCTTCTGCTCGGCGCTGGCGCCGCCCACCAAAGGCTAGTTTTTTACCTCTCGAGATATCTCATCGTGTAAAAACGTGTTTAAAACTGAGATGAAACAATGAATGACTAAGATTATCAGAAAGAGAAGATTAATCATAATTGTTATTTCAAGAGATCGCCTGAAAGAAATATCTTTTTCATATGAATGATATGCCCTTTGAGACCAATTGCCACAAGTGTACATCAGTGGTTCCCGTGTTGTATGGCCCTGAGTGAACCGGTCATCTGGATCATCTCCCATTCACCCATATTATTGCCCGCACACTGGTTTACAATCTACTTTTTCGAGTGTTCTTCAAAAACACGCCATGTTTTAAAGATCGTCGTGTTTTCAGTCAGTGTCGACTTATTAATTGCATGCGGGTTTTCAAAGAACCGGTCCTTACGTGCGGCTATTTTTGAAATTCAAACTTTTTCGAACTTGTGGCAGCCTACAAATCAATTTTGAGCGGGTACTATTTCAATTTTCTGGGTGTTCAGTGTTAACTTTTTAAAGATTTAAATGCCATAGTTTAACGTCAACTGAAAAGAATGTTTTATTTTTTCAGGGTTAATTTTGGCAGTGAGTTGACGGAGAAGGCTCCTTTCGTTTTGCAACCCACTCCCGCCCAACGAGGCCAAGCGAAAGGTGGGATATTTTGAAAGAGCAACCAGTTGTACTCTTGATAAAATCGCCATTGACGCGCCCATTGACGTCGGTGGTCAATCGCTCCTCCCCCATCACGTTAAGAACTGAGCTAATTTAGGACAGAAAAGGAACTGCGCCAACGAAGAACACCGCGAAGACGCCGTTCCCAAGAAGTTGTTTCGGAGAGAAGATCAGGTTATGGACAGGTAATCATCTCAAAAATAATGATCCAATGATCTCTTTCAGTATCCTGGACAGTGTGAACTTTCAAAAGAAATTCGACGAACTGCCGGAATTCGTACCCGAAGTGAAGGTGTTGTTCATTGTGACCAACCAGGTAAAAACCTGTTTAGACCCCCGTGAGCAGTTCTTCCACGCCTTCCTGTATGATGCAATCCATGCTGATCGAATCCGCTTCGGCTACCGGAACTCCGCAGGTCGCTTCAAAGCTGATGTTCTTCCCTCCCTCTCTTAGTGTAAGGAGAAACTGTTTCAAAATAGATATTGTTTTTAGATTTCGGAAGCTGCGAACTGTGAGGAAGAAGACTCTTTGAAAAACCTTGCTGACAGAAAAAGGTCGTTGGTTCTTCAGCTGTTCGAGAATGTTGGTCTTTTTCCAACAGGTAAGATCTTTACATCTGAAATGTGTTTTAAGTGAATGAAGTTAGTGTATTTAGCCGCGCGCTGCGTGTAATTTGGGTTTTCAACATTAGCTTGCAAATGAAACTGTCATTCTTATATTGATTTGTGGCAAAAGATACCGGCTTAATTTTATTGTCGCTGAAATTTGAGTGCACATATTAATCCCTGTCAAGAATAGCTTTAAAAAACGTCATCCATGACAGCGCAATGTTTTACGAATCAATTGATTTCAATGGCAAAGACTTTATTTTACATTTTTAGTCAGTGCATGATTTCCAACCACTTTGGCCTTTATTCAAAACAGATAATCAATTTTTAGACGAGGAAACGGATGCGTTCCACAAACTCCATGTTGCCATTTTCCCCAGCCGTCAACACCTAGTATCCAAGATACGCGAGGTTCGTCAAAAGTCCCTGGGATCTCTCGGAGACAGTCAGGGTAAGACTTTCCTTAAGGCCTTAACGAATCCCTGTTTTAGACGGCAGTCGACTGATGGCTCCGTGAGCCCACAGATTTGGCCCAAAGCCTAGCCTTTAGACATTCTTTCACCTAGATGGCTGTGATTCCCCTACGATTCTTAACTGTTCGCTTGCCAACGCAGATTCGACTAGCGTTTTTCTTCCTCTGTCCCCTTTATCTGTATTAATGATGAACTCCGTAGCTTCGTTTACTGTACCTATCCTATTTTATTTATGTTTTCCTATTTAATAGCAAGCGATAGTTCAAACATTTGGTGTCTCCGCGTGCAAATACTTGTCCCTTCTAGCAATTCTTCGCGTCATTGTGATGTAGATAGTACGGAGCCGTGTCCCGGTCGGTAGTATGCCATAATAGCTTATTCCACGTGGCTGATGTCATAATTGTACACGACGTGCTAGTTCCCGACTGGTCGGATTCGATTCTATTGTCGCACAGATTCTAGACACACTGTGATATTTGTGTGGCTTTTCAATAAATTGTTTGATTCACTGACATTTTGATATACAAGAGCACCTGAAACAATAAGAAATGGGTTGTGCAGAAAATGATTTATGAAACGAAAGGGAGTTTATGAAAAATAAGGCAGTTAACAAGAAATCAAGGTGGTCCATTTCCGCTTTTGACGTTCCTTTTTTAAACAAAAGTGACAAATACTGCCGTCTGCACAGCACTTACTAACCACCAATTTGAAATTTGATATTGTGTAAAAAAAAACGAAACACACGGATTGTTAAATTTTTTTATTGATAAGTATATTCTATTCAAGCAGTACAATACAATCATTTTCTGATTAATTGTGCTGCTTAAATATTCGGAGAATAAGAAACGTTAGGATAAGGGATATAAGTTATCTTTTTATTATGATTGTTTTCTCAAAACATTAGAGTTAATATTTAAAAATTATCTACATCAGATTTTTCTTTTCTGAGACTCGATTGGCAAAACAAATAAATATCTGCATGAGCCAAGGGTCATTAAATAAATTAAAAGTTTGAAAGATAGAAAACGTTTCCCAAACCTCCGTAGAAACATAAATTTCGTTGTATTGCCACTGCGTAATAGTGACGTTAAGATGTTCACACCCAATTAATTTTGGAGAGGTGTTAATCTACTTCGTATTTTGGGGTTGCCACTGAGAAGAGGACAACAAGGGGACCCGAACAGGTCTTCTCGAAAATCCCGTTCCTCAAGGAGTATTGAATACCATAAACAGGCGATGATACAAGTTATTCCGTTTGGTGCTGCGTCATGGAGAGTGTTCTTTATATTGAGGTGAGGAAAACTTTTGGTTTTGTTTTTACCGTGCTTAATTTCTTTTCCGTTTCCAGTCGGTAAATATTCGATCTTGAATAAACAAAAGATGCGGCACAAAACACTTTCAAACCCCATTTTTGAAGTGTTTTTGTTTCCTTAGTGAATACAAACATGGTTTTAAGAGTCTTTGAAGATTTTGACAGTATTGAAGCATAATGCAGCAAGTTGACCTTTGATAAACGGTCGAAAACCGTTTGCTTATTGAATATTCATTCAATGACTGGCATTGGTGCAGCAGGTTCATTTCCCAAATGTTTTGTATATTTCCTTCTTGAATAAGGAGACCGTAGGAGATTGATTGTTTTGTCCTGCTTGTTTATGTAAGAGATCAGAGCGCGAACCGTCGCGCACACTTCTGGACGCCTGCTGTCCATGATCCGTGAATCAGACCTCCCACCCCCTTTGATTGTCAAATTATGACGTGGTGCCCAAAGTGGCGCAAAGTGGCCCGAATTTGTGTTGCTGTCTTGAAGAAAATGATGGACAGCGACCGCCGGCTCGTACCCCATAGGATGTGTCAAGAAAGTGATAGGACACCGGTAAACACTGTAAACTTTCAACCATGAAACACCAGTACAGTAATCAAAATCACAACGCGCATAACGCCCGTCGTCGCTCTGTTTATCTTTTGATTGCGTTAACCATGACACATTCCTCAAGTTGTACGCCATTCCTGTTTCCACATCGTTTTGTGTGGTATCAACCGCAATTTCCAATAATCTTTGTATGCTTAAGACTGTTTAATCACCCGTAAGAATGACAGATCAGTGGAACGGGTTCCGACTAGCAGTAAAAAGAGGGGTTGACCTTGTTGGATTCTTTCGCACTTCGTTTGTCTTCTGCTTAATTTATTATTATCAAAACTAAAAGTTTGTCATGAAATCCCTTTGCGCCGTACATTTTGTTTTAAACAACAACAAAAACAGTCTCCTAAACATTTCATGTAAAAAATAACAGTTAACTGACTTTACTTCCGAGATGCCTACTTTAATTCCTAGATACTTATTCAATTCGGCAAAGTAGAAGTTTATATTTTTAACTTTTTTTGGAAACACTTGCGTTTTCATAGTTTCGTCCGTCCATCCTAAATTTGAAAGCATTTGGGCACATCGTATTTTTAAAAAACCTTTGGCAACAAAATTTTGTTTAAAAACATGGAACTCGCCAATTTTTATTAATATTGTGAATACTTTACCATGATTAAAGCAGACGGAACTATAAAGCAATATTAAATGTACCTATTTCCTAATACTTAAATATATAGAGTTTCAACAATTTTAAACCGTTTTAAATAATTTTCGATGTCAGAAAAAACCGTCAAAGAATTATTTTTTGTAGTAAGCTTTACTTTTCTGTAGTACCTGCCCCACACGATGCGTGTTTGCAAACTGGCGTAGGGCTAAGAGATCTTTTATCGACTATAAATTCCAACTACGACGTCTAGAAAGAGAGAAGGCAGCCGGAAAGTGTCATGCAAAGAACACTGTTTGCCAACCATCGGCGGCACACAACTGACGCAAAATTCACTCTTAGAACTTGCGCCCGCCCAGCCCACTTTTCGTTTCGATAACTATTTAACGTTTTTATTTTCATAATAGCTCCAAAAGGTATCTTTCACAATGGTCCGGCGAAATGCCATTCGTCGGGCCAAAAACCTCGACGAAGACCAGACCCAGGAGGCTATGAAGGTTCGGTTCCCAAATGGTTTTATTTGCTTGTTTGGGTTTAGGTATTGGAAAAGTTCTGCAAGTACAAATACTCTAACGCTGTCTTTGTGAGTCAAGCAGATCTAGCAGATGATGATGTCATGCAAAGACCAACGTCCATCTTTTTTGGAAGCAGGTTGGTTTTTTATCCGCTCGTTTTCGAAACAAAAAAAGTTTAGATAAATATCTCCACAGGGTGAGATCTTGTTGTGTTGTGTTGTCGCAGATCAATCTATATTTATTTCACTTTTGTGAAACGATAAAAAAAAAATTTAAACTTTACGCAGTTTGTTCTGTGAGGTTGTGTGAATGTGAACGATTAACGACCATCGATAAAGTTGTTTTTGTCAACAAAGCAAATGCCTGGTTGGAACAACAAAACAAATGAAACAATTCCGTACCGTAGTCCCACTTACATTTTCAAAAAAAAAAAGATTTACTAAGGTCCTATAGAAACGTTTTCCAAAATCAAGTAGCTAACTAATTTAGCAAACTAATTTCTATTAAAAAACTGGTTTTAGGCAATCAACCACGTTTTCTGTGATTCCTGATGGCAGAGGAGCAGTCAGTCCTGGAATGGTGTCTGATTTTAGCGAACACACAATCAAAGATGAAATAAAGTGAGATTTTGTTTAATGGAATTCTCAATTATACTTTTCAGGTACGACAGCAGAAAGGAAAGTTTTTGGAACTATTGTTCTCGGTTGATTACATTTTTCTACAGCTACTTTGGTATATAATCAAAAAAACTGAACTATTTTCTTTAGCTCTAAAATATCTTCTGGCAATATTCCTCCTTGTGATTTATGCTTTAATCGGCGGGTATGTGTTTATGTCAATCGAGTTACCAGAACAACAAAAAACCGCCGAATCCATGGCAGAGGTTGTTATTTGTACAACAAACAGTATAGTTGAAATATAGGCTACTTTTTTACGACAAACAAAATTTTCATCGTTGATTTTACAAGAACTACTAGATTCTGAGTGTTTGGACAAGGTAACAAAAAATAAACTTCAATAAATGCATTTCAGCTTATAAATTCGTCCAGATCTGCTCTTCAACTGGACAATGCAAATTCTCTGTGCCAACATGAAATTAGACACTTGTTGAAAATGTAATCCATTATCTAAACTGAACTTATAGTTTAGGTATGACGAGAGGTTTTCTCTAGACTCGGGAATAACCCAGGGCTGGCTGTGGGATTATTGGAACGCGGTTTTTTATGCGGGTACCGTATTCACAACAATTGGTAATGCAAATACTATACTTTTGTAATGTATCTTCAGGTTACGGTAATCTAACTTGTAAAACAACTCTCGGGAGGTCCGCTACTATTTTCTATGCTCTCATTGGAATTCCGATGACTCTCTTTATTATGAACATGCTGGGAACGGCCCTATTTGGTCAGCTGAGGCGACGATACTCTAAATTTAAAAGGTAAATCCAAGTTTAGTAAGGTATAGTGCCAAATTATAGAACAGTAATCAACTTCTTCAAAGCTATTCGTAAAAAACTGAAGGGCAGACCACCGATGACTAGAACTTCCACAATCCAATCTGTAGCCTCAACTGATATCATGGATTTGGAGAAGAACGAGGAAGTGGTTGTTCAGATGAATATTATATTTCAAATTATTCAAGAACCAAGAACAAGAAGAAGATGAAAGAGAAAGTGTCCCATTGTATGTGGTTATGCTGGGAGGCTTTTTCTTCACATTCAGCTGCTCTGTTTTGTTTTCCATTTGGGAGAAATGGGATCTATTCACTGCTTTTTACTTCACCTTCATCTCTCTAAGTACCATTGGGTTTGGAGACGTAATCCCAGAACATCCAAAGTACGCATGTGGTTCGTTTTTTTTATAGTTCTGATTTCCATCGATTTGTTTCAGTATTATTTCTTTTTTATTTTATTGGGCTATGGCTTATCTCGGTGGTTATTGCAGTCATTCAGGTGAGTAATGTTTTGAGAAAGCAAAATGATCCTCGAATCACAGTTTGCAAAACACAATGCTAATTTAGCATTATACCTCAATGTTTCCAAACTGGTTTTTAATGTTGTCGTTGAAATCTGAGACCTTGCGCGTTTCGCAAACATAAAATGAGCTTAGTTAAAAGGTCATTGATATCCACTATTGTCAAAACCAAGCACAGTTCATTTCTGAAGTGGAATACTTGTGGAAATCTTGGGCTGTCTGGTCGTTTTCTTTCCACATACAGATTATTGTAGAGTTATAATAGCTAATTTTGCAACATTATCTTTCTTTGGCATCTATAACCAGTTTAACGTTGACAGAAAATATATTTATCCAGCAGAGACATCAACAGAAAAAACCTGTGACGCTAAGTATATCAATTTGTGAACAACACCATTATAATTAGTTTTATAAGTATGATCTGTTTAAGGCCAGAGTGGAAGACAAATACATGTGGGCGCTACAACTGATCGACCAAGATCGAGAAGTAGCAGATGAATATGTGGTCAATCCACTAATGGGTAACTTAGAAAACAAGCATTTATAAAGCTTTTCCAGGTCAGAGTACTGACAACCTGGATGATACCATTCGTTGGCGTAAGAGCAGCACTCAGAGGGAGAGCATGGCATCACCATCAGGTTTTTAAGCAAACATTGGAAATGATTCTTGTTTAGTCCTCATCAATCCTGGCGACGACCCTGTTCCAGTACCTCCAGTCCTTGGAGTATATCTCCAAAGGCAAATGAGTCTGAAGAGAAACTCTTCCCTAGCTAGGTCAGAGAGTGTTCTAAGCCGAGGATCATTCATGTAAGTTAACCTTTTGACTGAGCAACTAATGTTGTTGTTAAGGTCTCGTTTCCGCCCTTTCACACCGTCTGTAAGTGAACAACTGACTCCTCTTGACAGCAGAATGAGGTTAAAAGCTGTGATTATATTAATGAAAAGTGTTAAGAATGGCCTTCCCTGGTGTTGATCATCCCACAACAGGAATGCATTCTTCAGTGCGCACCCCTGGTAAATCATGTGCACTGATTTTAGCAAAACTTTTCCAGGTTCACTGTCCTCATTGGCTAACCAGAGGAACCTCACTGCTACCGTTCCTTTGTCTGTAATATCGGAGAACAGTGATGAGGAAACTCTCCACTCCCGCAAGAGTTCAAAACCAAAACGAGATTTACGTGATTTTTTCACAAAGGTCTCCCGCCGCTCCACACAATCAAACACGGGTAAAACATTAACTTTTGTAATATTCGCATGAGTTATTCAGATGGAGAAGTGTCGGCACTGTGCACTCCAGTAACTGAGGAACACACCAGTAGTCTATCTAAAGAAAATCCAGCAGTCGAAGAAGCGGTGGGGTTCACAACATCAAAATTCAAAAAGCTTTAGCAGGGAGAGAAGCCCATTCTAGAAGCAGATGAAGAAAATGAAGAAACGTCGGAAGCCCTTCCGCCACTTAGTAGACCAACCACCCTCAATTTTCGCAAATGATCTGTGAATCACCGGTGCAATAGCGGGTCTTCCCGTTTTGTCTTTGGAATGACGTGTACAATTTTACTTTGGTGGTGTGATGTAATTATATGAGTTAAACATTTCCGGACGAATAATGGTTAAATAAATCGAATTTCCTATTAAACACTGTTGGTGAAAAGTTTTTGGAGAAAAACAAGTGTCTTCTTTTGATTTTGAGTAGCATTGGAATAAAAGAAACACAATTATATGCTGAAAAAGCGCGGCAACCGGCCAACAGTCAAAATGAAAATGATGAAATTCTTCCTCGAGATTACCACGACCATCAAACAGCGTTCGGATATTGTCAACTGAGGAAAACCGCCTACTGGAATTTTTACTTCTGGAATAACCTCATGAATAATCCCAATTGTTTACGGTTTTTACGGTTTGTGCAACTTCTTGCGGGCATCATTATTATGAAGAGCCCCATAAATATTGCAACTAACACCTTTGACTAGCGTTTAATTGACCAGGGTACTCGAATAAATCAAGTAGTTGAATAATATAGCTGTACGGGCGGTGAAAACTAATATTTTAATCAGAGTTTTCTACACTATTTAAATGATTTCAGGTACACTCCAGTTCTAAGCCGGTGAACTCAGACGAGATGAAAACCAGCGGTTGACTGCTTATTTTCTGCCTATAATTACAATTTTCATTCAAATAATTGCAATAATAAAATCATTCCTATTTTCAAACCCATTTATTATGGAAGATTCACGCAGTGTAGTCAAAACAGAAGGAAGTAAACTACAATGATCACATCCAAACCCTGCGAACAGGGCGAATTCCCGCGTTTTCCTATTTTGAACTTCGTTTTATTAAATTACTCTTTTTTTTTTACATATTTTTGTTTAAATAATTGTGTTTATTGTTAATGGAGCTTAATGTTTTTTTCAATTCAGCAGCTATTAATTTTAAATTATGTGCGTCATATTCGAGGTAGGATAGATTCCAAATTTTCAACCCTCCCCAAGTAAGAACATCTAATACCTCCTTTTTGAAGATTTACTTTTGCAATTTCAAAATGAATTCAACCTTTAAATTGAATGTTTTTTGTATAAAGAGATTTTGAAATTCCGGAATTGGTGAAATTCGGAATTGGTGAAATGAAAGTTCCATTTTGTTCAAATTTCGTTCTTACCCGTTTCCATTCCATGTTCAATGTTTACCTTGTAATTATTATGCTGTTTTTTTCGTCTTATAACCAATGAGTATCCCAATTGCTAGTAAACTGCCGGAAAGGTCACATAACCCATATGCTTACGCCACCGGTTAAATAATGTAGCTTCCTCATTTGTCACATTCTTCACTGTATATCTTCTATTTCGTTTTCTTTAAGTATTCTCTATTTTCAGCTTGCTCAGCTTGGATGGACACCTCTCGCCGCGCCCACCAGGATCGTATGCCAGTGCACCAAGTCCGCACTCGGCTGTCCCGACCGATCCCCCTTCGCCGACCCAGCAAGGGAAACGAGGGACCCCGCCATCTTCTCCGCTGCCCTGAGGTATGTTGTCATTTTTAGCTTTTGTTTTCTGGTCGTTTTGTACCAATTTTGGGATTTATCCTGTTGAAAACCCATATTAAACCATCGATTTGCAGGTAGCCGAGTCGATGGCTCTGGGAGGCACTTCGCCCCAGGACGCGTCCGAAGAACACCCCCGTCTATGGAGTTATGGAGGACCGCCTCGAAGCCGGCATGTGGTTCGCCTTCGAGGAAGAGAAGATGGTGCTGAAGGCCCAGTACAAGAAGTGGGCCAACTGGAGCAAGGCCGCCGAGGCCAAGAAGATGGGAGAGATTTGGGAGAAAGAGGTGAGCTTTTTCTTACATTCTCTCTTTCATTTCTTTCCTTCTGCAAATATGTTATTTGAATTTTGCTCAATTTTCAGCTTTTAAAGCTTATTTTTAAATGTTATCAATACAATTCGTGTCCATTTCAGCGGCCCACACCGCGGGTCCTGGCGAAGAGGCGGATCACCGAGCCCCTGGTCGACATTCGCCCCTGGAAGCAGCGGATCGTGGGCGACATCAACTCCATCCTCCCCGCCGAGCTGCGCTGCCCCACTCTGAAGACCACCAGGCGCAAGGAAGGAAGAAGGCCCGCCAGGAAGGACCCTCTCCACAGGATTCTCTCCGATGGACGGATCAAGAAGACCGCCCTGCGCGTCTTCCACTTCAAGGTATATTTTCAAATTCTTTAAAATTTTGATGGAATGTTTTCAGACCTCTTCCGTCTACCAGCCCTCCCAGATGCCCGCGAACCTGCCGCCTCTCCCTGACGACAACAGCGGTGACGAGGACAACTTCCTCCCGGCGCCCATCATCACGCCGCCGCCTTCTCCGCTCAGAGCTGCATCACCGCCTCTGCAGGCGCTTCCCCAGCCGGCCGTCATCCCCGCCCTGACTCCCGCCGCTCCTGCAGCCGTCGCTTCGGTGGCCCCTGTGGCCGTGAATGCCACAAACATGCAGGTATGCCATTTTTTTTCTAGGTGTAATTTAGTTTGTTTCAGAGGCTAGAAGACTTAGAGGAGGCCCTGGATTTCGCCGTGAGGCGCATCGAGAGGGCGCCGCTTGTTCCGAACGCGGTGTTGGACATTTCGACCCGCCTCGCCCGCTGCCACACCACCCTCGGTCGGCTGAAGAAGCAGGAGCGGAATGGACAGCCAGGAGCCGCCTCCATCGACAAGTTGGCCTGCCGGATTCGAAAGACGATGGCTGAGCTGGCGGCCATCAACTTCTAGGTGGATCAAGGACAGGTTAGTTATTTCAAATTGTAGTGTGCGTGAGAGAGAAAGGAGAGAGAGGGAGATGCGACCAAAAATTAAAACTCTTCGCGATTTTTTATGTTTTTTTTAAAGGTTGGACAGCCGATGATGTTTGTTCCGCAATAGCATGGGATGTAGAGAGTGACGCGTGTCAGCTTTAGATGCGACCCTGAGGACCGGAGGGGTATTGCTTTCGTTAGGTCCGTTTGACCAGCGCGTGAAGCAGTCACGGTTTATTCACGTGAAAACAAGGAGTAGAGTCGCATGCATAATCCCTCTGTTGAGATGTCCTAAATAGGTCTATCGACATGGAGCTGCACGGGCTGCCCTAAATCTCCCTCTGGAACTGTTTCTAGGCTCCTGACGCGAGGGGTCCTCTAGAGTTGGCGCAAACTAACCTAACTCTCGAAATCCCCTCTGCTGGTTACACCGAAATAGACTAATCGCACGGACTCCTGCCAAATTCACCACCTGGCTGCTCAACACTGTGTTCCGCCTTTTTCGAAAAGTCAAGGACGATGTGCCTCCTCCGAGAATTCGCCAAGATGTCGGCTCTGAAGGTACAACGGCCCACTTGATATTTTAATGGCTCGTTGTTTCAGATGAGCCAAAAATCATCTGCGGAAATGTGGAAAATCCCCCGAGTTGCCGACTTGCCTTTGGCCGCGACCCCCAGTTTTGCCGCTCACATTTGGAGGTGAGATCTTATTCGTTTTTTATCCAAACCATCTTCTTTCAGATTGATGCGGCTCCACATTCTCCGTCTCGCCGGGTGTTGCTGTTCTACCGATTGGGCGAGGGGAGGCCCGTGGAGCAGTACTCAGCCAGAACTCTTCGTCTTGTCGCTGCTCAGACGGGAGTTCCAGTGCGAGGTAGGCCCTAGTGTGGGCCCGAGTGGCTGCCGGTGTTGGGCCGGGACTTCTTTCTGTCGGGGGCAACGGGCCGGGGGGATTCTAGCCAGGCGTGAGAGGGACCGTGAGACAGGCCTGCGTGTGTGAGGGGAGACAGTGTGTGTGTGAGTGTATTTTAGGTAATCGAGACAAGAGGGAGCTGTGGGACATATCGTCAGGATCCGACAGGAACAGTAGGCACTCTGGCCACAATTCACATTACATATTGATGTGTAATTGTTTTTCAGGGGAATGGGTACCTTCGGGAGATGGGCAGCTGATTCACTACTCCTGACGAACGATATGCTGTCTTTAACCATGGTCTCGCCATCAATCTACGTAAACTCGGGAAAACAAGGAAATGAACGCCAATTTCTACAAGGTTGACTTACGTTTGTGAGTTTTTCGAAATCAATAATGTAGGCAAAACTGCAGAAACTCAGCTGAGGAGACGAAAACAAACTGATACAAGAGAAAACAGAAGCCTCGAACCGATTATTCAAAAGAATCAGGTACGCTCGTTTAAGAACAGGAATTTTTTTTTCTGTGCCAAACAATTTCTCATTTTAGAGCAAAGGATCCATGGTATGCACCGAGCTGGTCGGCTACTACTACCATTTAGAAGGCTGCTCCCTAATCCATGTGGATGCGGAAAACACAACATGATTTTCGTCATCCAGGGTATTCTACTTTAATCATTCAACTTCGCCCTTTTTCAGTCGAAAGGACTAGATTTGAAGAAAGAATATGATGATGCAGAGACAGAAAGAGCTACTTCTTCTGAGCCTGGGAAATAAGTGGATGTACAAGAAATTACTAGATTTACGTTCAAGAACCAAGGTTGGTTTTCAAAATCTGTATCGGATTGTCAATTGTAGCGGGAATGGCCTACATACATCTGCAAACACGCCCGGCCATTTATGTAACGCAGTGAAAGATGACAACAACTAGGAGAAGACAGAGTCTGTCGAATAACATGGTATTCTTTTTCTTAAAGACAGAGCTAACTCCTTTTTTGGTCTTCGTTTCCATCGCAAAACGTAAGGAGGTCGACTACAAGTGTGAATTCTCCAGAATGGCCATGCTGAATATGTATAAGACATTTGACCCGCTAGCTTTTTAGGCTGGTAAAGGTCAGTATTACTTTTTTTAAACTTTTTATTTGTTTTCCGATTTCCTGCGTTGAAATTTTCAAACTAGAAAACAACAGCAACCAGGAATCAACGTGGATGCGAGAGCACAATGAAGAACAATGGGAACAGACTGGCACCCGTATGGACTAGGAGACGGATTCTAGGAAAATGTTGGTTCTTTTTGAAAAATAGTCATGGCTTGCCTTTTAACTGCCTAAAAACTCTTTGCAGACGAAATGCTCGAAATATTCTGCAGAAGCAATGCAGAAATAAGGCTCCAACTTTGACGATTCGCGGCGACAATTTCCGCTGACGCAAAGGAGGTGAACTGAGGAAAAAAAACTGTAATGGCACCCGTATGGACTATGAGAAGTTGGTATCGTCAAAATAATGGTAGGATGTTGGCTATATTACCGTCCTATCCTTTATTGGTTGTCTAAGAATTTTGTTTCAGACAAACTGGAGCCAATTTGGGAACGGACGCTGTACGACTACTACTGCCACGTGACTGACTGCTTCGAACTATCTGCACAGAAAGGATGCAAAGATCGAAATCTTTTACGTAGGTTTGTTTTCTTATATTTAAACGCAGGAATAGAAAACACTTCTTATAAACACTCAAAAACACCGTTTTCTGACTAATCATTCAGAAAATATTCAGAAAAAGGACCCTCCGGAGATGTGAAATTGGTCGGCAACTACATACAGCCCACTGGAAGCACCCTGATCAACGTAGACGGAAAACTTTGTTATCCAGGTATTTTATCTTGTAAGATCTAAGTCACCCTTTTTTACAGTGAAAATGACTATAAAGCGGATTTGAAGACAACCTGTGATGACATCAGCTAGCACCACCTCATTTTTTACTTTGGAAATAGCACGGTTGCAGGCGCAATTTCTAAAAGAATCTATGTTCACAAACCAAGGTTTGTCATTTAAATACTGTTTCATCATTTCATTTCATTTACGCGGCTGCGAACACACCCCTCCATGAATCTACAGCAGCGAACGGTGACAGCCATCATAAAAGGGCGGAATCTGTCAAGTGAGTTATTTCCTGAATTTCGTTTTTTTATATTCTCAGGAAATGGAACATGACGAAGATGGAATGCTCAGCTAATGGTGCCCACAAGTTCGCTATCTTCAATCCTTATGTTCGCCGTTGATCTACGTGGTTGCAGAAGAAACGTCATAAATGTGAGTACTTAAACTTATGCTATCAAGGAAATATGTTTCATTGCCGCACAAATGACGAGAATGCGGCTGAAAGAAGAAGCATAATGCCAGGACTGTCAGTCGTCAGCGATAAACTGGGAGAGAAGGCGGTACCTGCCGTTAAGTTATCTAATTTGGTTAACACCCTTTTTCATTACGATGTTTATAGAGAATACGGAGTTCTTGGGATGTTGATTGACTTTTGCTACCAACCGATTCGCTCTCTTCCACCGTAAACTAAGACGACGACAAAGACGATTTTTCAATCCAATCGCCAACAGGGTTGTAAAAAGGTAACTTCTTTTAAGAACCGCAAACTACACTATTCTTTTTAATCATCGCTGCTGCACCCTTGACCTTCGTGTTCGTCGGATGAGTTTTCGAATCGTACGCCCCAACCGCCGATCCAGACGAAAACGAAACCTTCCTCAACGCCGTTCAGAAGGAGTGCACTCACGGGGTAAATCCAGGTCCAGTAATCCAGTGGGGCAGAAACCGCGCCGAGAGGTTCAAGCTCCTCCCGTGGCTAGGTGCACCATCCTCTGCCTTGACCTTAATTATGCCGTCGAAAAACGCCCCCGCGAAAATACAAGTGTACCCTTTGGATATGGTGGCCGGAACGCAAGACAACTACTGCTTCAAACAAACGGATGGCTGATTGGACACTCGCATAGCAAGCAGAGAGAAGGGCGTAAGTGGAATTGGCGGGATCCTGGAGCTAAATACAGAAGGGATTATGATTTGCTCATGATACGACGGAGGGCGCTCCGTTAGTGCAATCAACCGTTCTACTTTGGTACAGATACCACCTATGCCGACTCGATCTTGAAAGATGATCTCGAAAGCCACGAGAAAAGCAAAAAGCGGTGCGAACTGAGATGAACTGGCCCCCGTTTGCGTTGCCGGTATATGATACATGAGGTGAAGATGGCAGATGTACCAGGTATGGCGCACCAGTATTTTCAGTTGATCCAGGTTCTGAACCTTGCTAAGATTGTGGCCACTGTTGTCCACCTACCCGAGCAAAAACAAAGCTTTCCAATACAATGAGGATCTTTTTTGTCGATCAGAATAAGCTCATAGCTACACACGACCCTCTCTCTAAAATCAGTCGAGTAAACGCTGCATGAGAGACGACTTGTTCAGCGGTACCACAATACGCTTGCGTATAAGAAGCTGTTCGAGAAATCTCGTCTACATTCATGTGGTGTTTTGGTGTTAGCAAAGGGATACCGGAAGCTTAGGAGTCGCTTGGCAGAATCCCAAAACACCTAAGACACATAAAGATGCGCACCGCTCTTGGCCACGACAGTATCAATACCGTTCCGTGGAAGATAAGCTGATGCTTGTTTCGGCGAGTCTCTTCACCGATCCTTCGGGAAAATTCGATTCGATACCCACTTTTATCACGAAGAGGATATCTGACTGGCGTGGCCTACAAAACAATCGGGTAGCAAGCAATATGGAATTCCCTCAGTCACCATTACATCGAGGTACTGTGCGATGTCTATATGGACGCTCAATTTAGCATGAAAGTCAACAGCGAGATGGTAGATGTCAGCATTGACCGAGGTGTGAGACACAGCTGTGCGCTTTCTCCGCTGATTTTCAACGCCGTCTTGCAGGACGTTTTCCGTCTGTCTTCTCAACCACCTACGCAACGCCGGCGATGTTGTT
This sequence comes from Oscheius sp. G VE-2021, assembly GCA_022343465.1. Classification (NCBI taxonomy): domain Eukaryota; kingdom Metazoa; phylum Nematoda; class Chromadorea; order Rhabditida; family Rhabditidae; genus Oscheius; species Oscheius sp. G VE-2021. Next base: position 222,853 of record JAJQXH010000045.1, read on the forward strand.
CTAATCAAGAAAAGTCTCTTCACTTGTGTATCACAGGAGAGAGCAAATAACTCGCCCGGAGCATAGCTACCGGAAGGGCCTCATTCAATCGCCATCAATCCTTCCTCACGAGACGAAATGTTCCTATGAAGAGAAAGGTATTTCACATGTGCGTTGTCCGCAGCCTTACGGATGCGAGATCTGGAACTTAAACGCAAATCCACAGAGGAAACTGACGTCTGTACGAAGGAGAATGGAAAGAGCGATGGTGCGAGTGACAGTGGTTGCATGAATACCGGCCGCGCAAATCAGAGGATAGACTGGACTGACGGATATGAAAAAAGTGATCTCGACGAGAAAGACAAAGGGGGAATTCAGTTGGCTAGGATGGAAAATGGCCCAGGATGATGACCCCTGGAATGAACTCCAATGAATAGGAAAAGAAGGAAATGAAGACAGTAGGCAAGATAGGAAGACGAAATGGACAAGAGGAGAAGAGAGGGGACACCCGGGAATCACTGGCAGATTCAGCAGAGAAGAGTGGCAGCTCACAATGAGAACGGTGCGGATCTGAATCCGTAGACAAAACCGCGATTCCGTTTAAGCAAAAAGTAAAATAGTAAAAACTAGCCACATAGAATTGGCAGAGAAGCTGTGTGGAGTCTGCCATAACTGGCATACCCAAGCAGACCCTCCTTTGATATTTACAAATTACTGGTCGGACGCAATTTTTGAGGCGGACGTCAAACCTGGATCGTGTGGATGGTAAATTGAGCGACCAGTCTGGACTGAAACGGGTCAGATTCGACGGAATACAATTTTCCGGCTTCCCGGCCCGCAATAACCCCTTGCTTTAAGATGACATGAGTGAAGGACAAACTTCCTCCAAGGAAGTTCCTCGTGTCGGCTAGAAGATGTGTTGCCATCTCAAAGGCCAATCCGTCCGAGTGAGTCATCTGAAATTCCCCATCAACCATTTTATAACAATTTTCAATATTCTTTATAAACATAACTGAAACTTTTAGCAGAATAATCAAAAGGATAAAAATTAAACAGCTGAAGGTACTCGTTCTTTCCATGAAAGTTGTTCTCCATGGAGGACGCTAATTGGATCGGGTCGAATACGACGATCTGAATCCAGTATTTACCTTGTTTACTACTGAAACAATACATTGCCGATAAGCTACAAAGATTTTCCGAGAAAATTTCTCCGCGTCATTTTATTCGACAAAAACGACAATTTCTCCAAAATTTTGAATTTGCGAAAACCACATAAGGCCTGAATATCGATAAAAAAATTGACTCATAATGCTTCCATAAAATTGGTTCGAGACCATTTTTGTTAGCAAAAACGGTTCGGAGAAATTGTCGTTTGCGTGAAGAAAACGTTGCTTTTCGGCCCGGAGAAAAACATTGAGTAGCCAAACATGGACGACACATCGATAGCAACAAGAAGGCTAATCGGCATTGGGTAAACGCCGGAACGATACGGCTGACGGAGAAAACTCTCCTGGATCACGTGATTGTGACCAGTGAGATGTGACCGTCATGTGCATCGTGGTACTACGAATCCGGTTATCGTGATGTGGCTCACATGAGGGAGAGGACGGACAATGTTGATGCGGCAAAGCACGGAAAACTTCTGTCTGTGGACAACGTTGAATTGCCAGCTATGAACGACAAAATCTCTCGGGCTAGCCCGGACCAACGGACTTTTATCGTAGGATTTCAGAAAGAGCCTATGATGTCAGCCCGGCCGTCCCGAAAGAGACAAAATATCGAAAAAAATAGCAAACAAAGCGAAGCCAAAGTCATAATCTGAAAAGCTGATTAGTTGGAGCGAGAGGCGGGGGGTTAGCGCAAGGATAGAAACCAAAACTAACTGTTTCTAAGTTTGAAGGGAGTTGAGGCAGCTGGAAACGGCTTCGGAAGACGCAGTGCTTCTGGAATGTGACAGCTGGCTGGACGAAACGTCTTCTTACGGTTCCATCGCAGGAGAGGTGGCTGCTCCTGCCCGCCGGAGATCCACTCGTTTCATATGGCAGATGGCGGCGTCTGTAAACACCAATTATTCAAAACGAAACTGTAAGAATAAAACAATTTAGAACAAAACAATACCAAACATTTCATGTTACCCTTGTCTGCGTGAAAAACCTTACCTTATTCTGCCGTGGTTTTCCGCCTCGCGCTTTGTTTTGGCGTTTTCTTCGCCAATTTCACCCAGGAATTCTGAAAAAAAACATGTAAATTATTTATGGTGGACACGAAATAGCGAAACAGTAAATAAAAGAACGCAACTATCGACAATTGATAAAGACGGCTGTACGTGAAAGTTTGTAATTAGCGACAAATAAAGCTTAATGGGGTTTAAACTGGGTTACAAACAGTTTAAATACAATTATAAAAGTTAATTTTTAAACTTAACGTTGAAATAAATGAATAGAAACGAAAATTCTTTGAAAAAATTAGAAATTTTAAAATTCGAAAAAGTGGTAAGTGTGCATCCATTTTTCTAAGCTTTCGCTACGGGACCCAACGCACCAACAAATTGCACTTTTTTTTAAATGTGTCCTTTTTGGTTTTTTTTGCATTAGGGGTTCGGAAATTGTCTGTTTGAGAATACTCAAAAATAGCGATTCTTTTGATTTGCGAGTGCGAAAATTCAGGGTGGAAAACGGGTTGGGCAAACCCGGGTTAACCCAATAAGAACCGGGTCGGGTCCGGTTGGGTTAGGAAATGACAATACGGGTTGAAACGGGGTTGTTACAAGCCAATCGGGTTAAAGCGAAGCATAGACGTGTGTCATTGGCATACATAATAGTAATAATGGCATGCGAGTTCGGCCTAATTCAAAAATTATCACATAAATTGCTATTTATATTAGTGGTTCCACCATTTTGGGTCAAAATGACAATCGGTCAAAATCAACCCGTCAAAATGAAATCGGGCCGGGCTGGGTAGAGCCATCATGTCAAGCAACCCGCCCATCCCGCACCGTTTTCTAGCCCATCAAATCTTATCATAAAACTGTATTCACCTATGTTTGTGGTCACTTGGAAGTTCTTGGATTTACCTGGAAATATTGGTATTTTTGTCATTTGCCGGGGCACTCAAGTGGGGCCTTTCTTTGTTGTTTTTCGGATAAAACAAATGTAACCGCTATTTATTAAGAACAAACTAAGATGTATTATTTGGTCAACTGCCGATTTCCTAACCCTCGTCTGCAGTCGGCAAGTTCTCTGCGACGAAAGGTCCCCTACTTCTCCAAAAATGGCTATTCTGGGTAGAGGAGAATTGTTATTCCTAGCTTCTATTTTTTCAAACAAATTCGCAAATTTTAGAAGAAACATTTTTTGAAAATCGCACCAGCCACGATCGAACACGGGCTGTCTGACTAACGCGCGCTCTCAGACACTGCACTACGCTGGTCACTATATGCACAACCGCCAGCAGCAGCTATGAACAGACCCAGACATCGCATGTAGTGCTAATTTTGTGGAGGGTTGCGTTAAGCATTTTCGACGCTATAAGTGTACTTTTGGTTTGTTTTAGTAATACAAATTATTGTAAGAATTGAATATTAGAACATGTAAATTTATCCTTGTCATCTTTGTCATTCGACTTTGTCATCTTGGATCCAGGAGTAATGCTCCGAACCAGATTGCTCGACTTCTCATTTTATTTTTATTTTGATATTTAATGTGATTCACCAGGGGTCCAAATAGTTTAAAGAAACTCTAAATAAGACTTGCCCTGAAATTCCAAATCTCCACAGGTTCTCGCACCACGGCGTGTTCCGACTCTTCTTGAAACCAGATAAAAAAAACTAAAATAATGTTTGCTATAAATTTTATAGCAATATGCATTTATATACCTTTTCTATACTCAAATACCAAAGAGGTAAATAGAAACACTTTAATGGCGCACAGTTTGGAAGTATTTCGAAGAATTTAAGTGTTACCAAGCTATCGTCCAAAACTTCCAAACAAAAAAGTATTTTCTTAAAACTTCTTTTTATTACGTACATTTAATTGACAACGGAGTGTTTACTATTAAGCAATGAGATCAATTTCTTGCTATACACGGACCCATATCTATTACAAACTGAATGACACAGCTTTTCTTCTCCCATCTTCTTTTCTTCTTAAAGCGTCCTCAGAGGAAGTGATTTCTTTGACGACGTGAATAACCGTTTCAAAGCAATTTGGTAATCGCGATTGAACACCTAAACCAAAACTATACTTAACGAAATTAAAACGACACACAGTATAAATGATGGGATTCATGGCGGAATTGCTGTATCCTAGCCAAGTGATGAACATTTCAATATGTGGATTGGGACTACACTCTTTACAAAACTGCACCAAAACATACATTCTGAAAATATATTTAACTGATCCTATAATTTTGTTTTTACTCACATGAAGAAGGGGGTCCAGCAGATGGTGAAACATCCAAGAATGATTCCGAGTACTTTTACTCCCCTTCGCTCTTTTGCAGCTGAGATAGCCTTTGGTTTTCTTTGAAGACTTTTTCGGAAATTTTTCTCCTTTCTAAAATTCGCCTTTGATTGTTTTCTCGGAAATGTTTCTACCTCTTCTTGTGCCGCTGCACTTTTTCGTAGCTTATGCTCACAATATTCCTTAGTGGCTTTTCTTTTTTCTCTCTTTTTTCGAGTGTAGCCGGCACTGATTTTGTAATTTTAGCCTCCCGTTTTATGTACGGCGCTTCGGGAGGACCAGCAACCGTGCCCGTAATTGTAGTTGAGGTAGTGTGATTCTGAAACGAAATTTGGTCAAAGTATTTGAACAGAAAGAAAATTATTTTCAAATGTTTTAACGAGGAAAATGTATTAACACTTACCTCATGATTTCGTTCATCGGATTCTTCATCTTCTTCCATTATGATTTCATTTCCCGGCGGAAGCTCTACTTGTCCGGAGCTCTCACCTAAAACCCTCAAGTGTTTTGACTTGAGTCTAGTGACTGACTGTCTTCTTCTTCCTCTTCCTCTTTGGCAAATTCGTCAGAAGTAGGTAAGACATGGCTGATTTCATGTAGAATTGTAGATTCGATGTGCTTCCTAATCACCTGCAAACCAGAAGGTCAATTCGTCCGAGATTCCTAGCCAAGTGCATGCCGAGGCAGATGTTAGCGAACTTGTTATAAAACCCATGGGAAACACCGCACTAACTAAACGCCGGCTATGGTCCTAGTCCTGGATTCTTCAGAATCTAAAGCTTGAGCTCAATAACTAAGGCTATTGGCTAGGCAACTAAGAAAAGCTCATTTTAACTAAAAGTTTTCAATTTAAAGGGGAATCATGCAGGGTGAGGGAGAAAACAAAGCAAAACAACATGCAAAATTGCCAAATCTACAAAAACACGAGCCTAAAAAGTCACGCAAAACACTTGTGCACACAAATGAAAGGAAACGTGGATGCAGAGGAAAGCGGAAGAAATGGTCACCGGTGTCAGATACTTACGTGTGATGAGACGGCGAGCTAAAAATATGCGGTTAGAGAGTGTTCCAAAGGAAAACATTCGGTTATATGGCTAGATGGACAGCGCCTACGCAACGACAGTCTATCAGCGGCCATTCCTCTGTCTTTTTAATGTTTTTTTTTAAACTTTTTTGTATTTGATTTTGAAATACAAAGGTTTTTAAATTATTTTTAAAGGTTTAATTGTATTAAAATTTAAATAAAACACATATTTCCAGTGCGTTAACTAGTTTAAACAGCATGATGTATATTAAAATGTGTGCTTTCATTCGGTTCCCATTACATTAAAAGATTAAACAAACATCAGTTACACATTCAAATAGCATTACCAAAACAGTGACAGATCGTGCCCTTTGATGAAAATATTTGACCGAAACAGTCGATCAGCCGGAAATATCTCCGAGACAAAAGAAGGAAGCCGCCGATAACACTGCACAGGACATGATCCGCCAGAAGACACAGGACAGGATACGCGGCATTCTCATTCCACAAAACGCAACGACAGCGGATTCAAGGACCCCGTGACCCCGTGAGCTTCTGTTACAAATGTCCCCATTCAAGCGTACCTTCTGGCGGTAGATCTGACGGGCACGGTGCTTTGCGAAGGCCTGGTAGATCTTGAAGTAGACGAAGAACATCAGAAGAGTGGGGATGAAAAAGGATCCAGTGGCCGAATACACCGTGTAGCTGGGAAGATCCAGAAAGGTGCATTGCCTCGAAGTGTTGTTCTTCTCAAGGATCAGGTTTGGAGTAATGGCCGTCTAGAAAAATTCGTTCAACTGCCATTTTTAGATCTGATAGATATTAACATAAAAATTGAATCTCAATAATTATGCTTTTTTAAAGTTTATATTTTTCAGTACCTGTTTCCATCCTAAAAGTGGAGCCAACGAGATGAGAGCACTGGATGCCCAAACCGAAATGATCATTAGGCCAGCCATTCGTTTGTTCCTATAAATAAGCCATGCCATTTCAAATGACCTAGACCACCTCTTGCTCATATAAGCTACTGGACTCGTAATTGCCCAGTAGCGGTCGAGACCCACAATAGAGAGGTTCCAAATGGAAGCGGTGGAGCAGAGAATGTCGGCTGAAAGACTTTGATCTCTGAGATGTTCTTAATGCTCACCCGAGACAAAAACTTCGCAGAGTGCGTCCGGGAATACCCATTCTCCGGCAATCGCGTAAACAGAAGACAAAGGAAGGACGATTAATCCTAGGGCCAGATCAGAAAAGGCCAAATTACCAACCTGAATTGAATTACTTTATCATCACAAATGAAATTTGTTAAGAGAAACGGGAAAAATACTAACCAAGAGGTTGGGCACAGTCTGCAGTCTGGGATTTTTATACAAGACGATGAAAACCAAAGTGTTGGCGAAGATGGTCCATATGACCAGAAGAAACAAGGCACTGCCTTTTAAAACCTAAAACAAGTTTGTTCTTCACTTTTCGTTTTTTCATCTGATTAAACATATTTGACATATATCAGAAACAATTTGAGTCAACTTTATTTTCATATTGACCATAAGCCAAGGGAAAGGCAAGGATTCATGACACTTAACCTTGTAATTGAGTTTGCAACAAATGTTTTGAAAACATATTATTATGCCACATAGCGTACTTTGGGAAATCTAAGATAATCAAATAGAAAGTAAAAGTGCACTAAGGAAAGCACTAAAGTTTAATTATTGCCTACTTTATTAGTAGGACAAAAACAAAAGGCAAAGAGTTTTTACATTTTTCTATTCAGTTTCTATTTAAAATTGAGGTTCAAAATATTACGTCCAATATTCATTTTGCAAGGACTCATGAAAAATTTGTTTCCTGGGTATCGAATATTCTGGCATGGCATAATTAATTTAATTTTAGCACATAGCCATTTTCTATAGTAAATGTTTATTAAAAATAAATTTCTTTTTCCAAAATGTTAATTTTCTAAAAGTTTGTTAATTAAAAAGGAGTGTTTTGTTTTATATTTCCAAAATGTTTTCCAAAAATTGTTTTATATTATTCCATTGAAATAGAGTGAAATTTGTAAAACTCATTAAATTTTGTGGATAAAGTGTTAACATGAAGAAAATTTTCGCCTCAGGAGAATCCTTGGTTTTCTGGCACACCTGATCTTTTGAAATTAAAATATTTCGTGGCCGAAAGGAGCATGGGTGTGCATATTCATAGGAATGAATATGTAGCAGGCTACCTGCATCTCTTGACGCTCTCGGTCTTCCGATTAGTCAACAACTAACTCAATTAGCCATCTCACTACTCGTCTTCACACGGTCAATTAGCGCACTCACTTGGAACAGGGTGTACGTCTCCGTCGCGTCCATCATGACATAGCTGGACCTGAAAACAAGCCTAGAAGTGGCGTTGGAGAGGCCGCGCAATAAGAGGACGGCGCATGAAAACTACAAATGTTGTTGTAGAGGGACCTAAATGTTGATTGAGACCAGGAATAGACATCTAGCCCTTTGAGAAGCGGCCCTGTCGAGTGTCGCGCTCATTTCATCGCGTATGCCGAGTAATTCGTCTTGGGCCTTATTTTCTCCATCGCGATCCTGTCCAAAAAGGCGACGCACGGGAAACAACAACAAACATTTTAGCAGTTTCGCGACACTTTTTGTTAGGAGACGGGGTAGATTACTCAGCGGGATGGGCGGAAGTGACAACAACAACGCCGTACCCGTGGGTTGTTATACAGGAAAGAAAGGAAGGTAATTATGGGTTGCGCTGCATCACATTCACTAAACACGTGGGAATAACGAAGTATCTTCAGTTTTTCACAAGACTGAACGAAAAAACCACAGTCAGAAGAAGGACTAACATTTCCAGTTTCGTGCGTATAATTCTCGGGTAAAACAACAAATATCAACACCTGGAATTTGCTATTTAGGTATTTTAAACATTCCAGGATATAGAAAGTGTGGAACTAAGACACAAACAACCTGCTTCATGTAAAGCCACTTCCCATAATGCTCAAACTAACATTGCCACAAACACGAAGAAAAGTGGTTTACCAGATAATCTGTCTTTGAGCACAAATGTATCACTTGCATCAACAAACTTGATGAAATAATTAGATTGTAAAATGAAGATGCGGTTTTTTATTAAACGAAAAAAGCCAAATATTTAAAGTTCAATAAGCCAAACATTTGTTAAGACTTTAACCTGTTTTCTTAGTATGGATAAAAGCTATAAAACAGTGGCACGTGGATATCTTGGTATCTGTGAATAATTCAGTTGTTTTTCTTTACCAGTCGGCACATTTGATACTCTCCATCTAAAAGAAAAGGTAGAGTCCTGTATTTTTCTACCACTAGTTGGATTTTTAAACTGATTCCACAAAATGCAAATGCAGTGAAGGTAAAAATTAGAAAGCAAGCAAAATGTCGGCTTTCGGAGCCGCAATACAAAGTGACACTAAATTGACCTAGACAAAAAACTTAGACGTCAGTTGGACGACAATCTGATTCCGGACACCAATGGATTTTGAACTTAAGCCGTTAAAACTCTTTTCCTCCTAAAGAAGTGAACACTAAAAAGTGGGATATCGAATTGCTAATGTATGCCAAGCATGTTACTCGTATTTCGAGCAGAGAACGTTTCAACGTCAGTCCTTCCGGTCAGCGAACACAAAATAAGCAATATGAGGAGACGCACGTGTTGCTAAGTTCATCTGACGCCTATAACGGAAAATTAGCGTAACAAGACAAAGCCCTGATTGGCATCTAGGCTATAGGAAGGGATTATGATTGAGTTGCGGTGTCAGTTTATGCTCAGTATTTGTCCACTCAGCCGTATTATTTGACATTTGAAGCTCGAACAGGGTTAATCGAGGCGAAGTCAACGCACAACAACTGCACTTCCGCAAGAGGAACACTTGGCTAGGGAAAAAGGTGTTTGGCGTGTCAGTTAAGAGGATTTCCAAACGGAAAGACAGCATAACAGATTTATGAAAGTTCCTTGTAGATATTTTGTGCGAGGCATAAGGAACAGCCGAGGATTATGACGACTGCCGGCGAAGCCAGCGAACCGCGCCTGATGCGGCTGATGTGACCGCGTAGGAGTCTTGATCTGCACTTCCTCGCCGCTTAGGAAGGGATGCGTAAATTAACAAAAACATAATCCTTAATTAGGGAACGCAATATGATACGAAAATATTAGCTTTCTGTACGGGAAACTAGGCAAAATTAACATATTCTAGCGACATACTGCAAATTACATAGTGTTGATAAGAATGGTGGCAAATAAAAAAAATTGTTATTTTGTGTTAAAAACGTTATCTTTGAGATTGTATTAACTTTTGTAAAAAAAAAGAGTTAGCACATAAGTTTTTTTAAAATATTTGACTATTTTCCTATCTCAATTTGAATTTCAAAAAGAGTATTTTCTTTTTTTTTATTAGTCTTTGAATTTGCGTAAATTTTATAACAATTAATATTAAGAGCCTTTGAATGTTGACCTTTCCGAAATGACCAAAACACATGGTTACTAAACTTGTTCCGAATGCAAACTAAATGGAATTTATTTTCATTATTCGTCTACTCGACCAAAACGTTATTCTATATCTTTATTAAACCTTGGTCCTGGCTGCTCTATAAAATCAAATAGGGTAAATGGACTTTTCCTCCAATTCTTGAGGATAATCCTCTCGTAATTCTGAAGAAAAGCCACCATTTATGGTCCAAAGTACGCAAAAGGAGATATGTTTAGTGAATTATCCAGGCACTCGGGGGCGGGAACTTCGCGGTCGGACTAACCGGAGCGCCATCTAGGGCGATTAGCCTCACTGAGGTAACACATTACACGAACGAATTGACTGCAATTTGCATAGAGTTCGAGGTCCGATTCAGGGTAATAGATCTCTATAATGACCCCCGCAGTCATGAAAGTCAGCCCTCGAAGGAAGTCCGTGTTCCGGACAACAGCCTAATATTTGCAATAGGAATATGTGGGAAGGACACCGCAATCAGAAAATGTTGCCTTGCACATGAAGAAGATTAGTGGATATTCCAGGAAGCCAATGGGGAGGCAAATAGCTTTCTTGTACTACGGGCTAAGAATTACATGGGGTTTCCCCCTCACTTATTTTTATCAAAACAGACATCATTTTAACATTCAACATACAAATATTACAAATTATAAAAAGAGATAGGTTTTTTTATTGCGTCGCCATTTGTTTTTAACTTAACAATTGTTACAACTTTAGATCGACAAAGTAAAGAATCATAAAAGTACAAAAGGATCAATTGTTTTACTCTTTTAACAAAGTTACAAAATTGAAATTTCTGGAACTTCCATTAGAACAAAGCATTTTGTATACAATTCCACCAAGAATAGCGAAAGCTGAATTGTTGACCGGGCATTGAATGGCTTACTACTACAAGTAAACAAGAGATTCTTGTTTTGCTTCAAAATTAGCCAAATATCATAATTCTGACAAAAATAACAATTTTCAAGTTTCATCTGAAGGAAGTGTCGGCCCTTTTGGCAATCTTGTTCAGCAAATCCCTTAATCCCAATCGTTTGAGCGTTAATTTAATCTTCTACGTATTACTTTTTCTATGAATAAAAAGAACAATGGCATTAAAGTTCATCTGGTACTTTCACTAAGATCTTTGCAATTTCATCGATTTCATACATGTAGTTAAGCATGACGTCATTAGCATGACGTTAGAAGCAGTATCTAAATTAAAATTTTCTGATCGAAATCTGCAAAGTTTGCGAACGTAAGGTGTCTATTTCTGTAACTCGGCGACTACTTATCGCCTTTAGAGCGGCGATTGGCCACTAATTACAAGCCGGAAACATGAGAGTTCGAGCTACCCGATCCAAGGGGTGATCATTAGCACAAATGCGTCCTTGCAATTCGGGCAACAAATGAGACAACTCGTCAGCCACGACGGTTTTAAGAAAGCCGTGTCTAAAGGAAATGGAGAGTCACGCTTATAGATAAACTTCCGCGTGGCAGTCAAAATAGGAGTCGATTGTAATTTCCGGAGATAGATTGACGTCACAGCCTTTTACAATGTTGGTTTCAGATTCCGTTTTACTGACTTATAAACATAATTTCAAAGAAATGTTCATTAAGTTGTAAAATTGTGAATTTTGTGCTTTGAACAATGACCTTTTTCAATAATAATGTTCAACATTCGAAGATGGAACCTCTGAAGGAGGAAATGGTTGTCTTGAGTTCCTCCAGAGGACAAAATATACATTCGGCGCCGAGGGCGCATCTGATTTTCCTAGGTGCCCGCCGGCGGAATGACCTCGCACGATTAGTAATCAGACAGGAAATGCAAAAGGATTTGGGCGCTAGTTTCTGATCGACTCAACTCTGCCCAGTGGCAGTGCTCAAGAGCAGAACATGAAAACTGGCCTATCAAAGATGTCTGAATCTCTGCAGAAAAGTACCCGGAAAATAAAGAATTACAAAACACTTTTCTCAACAACCGAAAAAGAAAACTAGGGTTACCTATTAAGCAATCGTCAATATCTCATGCAAATAAAGTGTAATTTAACAGAACATAAGGAGCGCACTGTTCAATTATCCATTGTTTTTTCTCCTCGAGGAGTTTTTTTATCCTAAACCAGATAAAGGACAGGAGATTTATTAAGTTCTAGAACCGTCTTTCGGAGGAAAAGAAATAAGAAATAGACAATTTTAATCTTTGCTTGCCTGTCTATGTTTATTACTTGGTTTTCAGGGTTTATGACCGCCACGGAAAGCATCTTAATAAGCCGGCTTTGGGAGTTGCAAATTTTCTGCTCCCCAAAAATACGAAACAAATAATTATAAAAATGGTATAAACACCAAACGGCGGTTAGAGAAATAGAGAGCGATAGAATGGCAAATACAGGAGACAACCTCCGGCACCTTTCCTGCACTTGCTTGTAATTTTCGTGAAACGGAAATCAAAAAGAAAAGTTCGAGTGGACAAACAACCGCGAGAGAACAAATTGGCTGCTCTCATAGAAGAGATGCGGTCAGGCTTCTCGTGTAATCGCGAACGAAGCACATATGGATTTGCTCTGAAAGACAAGCTTCAAGAAATGCGATACTTGTGTGGCCCCTAATCTGCAAAGAACGGCTGCTAAGAAAAAAGAACGCAGAAGAAAGGGAGAAGAATGAGAACTGCGAACAGAAGTGCATTACTGGCGCCGTAGATATGAGGAGAGTCGGTTATAATAAGGTTAGCACTGAGATAGCCGCAGCGCTGATCGAGGTGACGGGGTTCGCAGAAGAGCCAAAAATATCAGACGAAGGCTGTTTGTGTCTGGCCAAACAGGGACCGTTTTACATAGACTCGAAAAGAAATTGTCTGACGTCACAAATGTGGACAGTTGGCCAATCATCAATCTCACATTAAACGGGTGATGGAAACTATGAGAACCGTCACTATCTCAATTAATTTAGAGAGAGAATACTTTTTACTGTGTTTGAATCGTAAAACTCGAAAGTTCACATAAAATTGGACAAATATGAGTCTGATGGTAATTGACACTGAAATGCTAATCTTTTTGATATTAGGCCCAATTGACGTATATTTGATGATTAATCCATATTAAGTAAAATTGATAATTAAAGGAATATTAAAGGTGTTCCTATCAGTAAATGTTTGGTAAAGCACCTGCAACTATTCTTATGATATTTTTATTAAGAAAAAAGTTAAATATTAGTAACCCCTTGATTTAAAAGAAAAATCTGCATCGGAATCGGAATGTTAGAAACACCATACATCTGTGAAAATCTTCAAATGTTTTGGTAGACAGAAGCGTAGTTGCAAGTTTCCATTACCTACGTGATCCTTGTTGTGGCTGGTCTAGTGAATTTTATGTAGCAACAACGGACGTATTTGCGGAAGTTATTGGCCCGCGGTAGTAGAGTTCAAAAATTGTCCGTGTCTCCATATTCAACCGGAAATTTTGCATTTTTCAGTGCAAATGATCCCGGATCCAGTCTCCCGAAGGAAATGCGTAAGCTGGCGTTATACCTGTTTGTTTGTGCGTTTGCATATGAGATTATTTGTTTGTTGGGAAAGGAACCTGATTATTTGTGACACTGAATGAAATCCAAGATGGTGCCAATAGGCCGGGTAAAAATTTCGTTAAGCGGCTTCTGAGGATCTGCTGCCCTTCAGGGCTTACAGACGTCTTGGATTTTGAGAAGTTCGCTCGTTGCGTCACTGTAGACGATTTGAGATGAGGACCAATCTCCTGACCTAATACGAATGTCATCCGCAGATTCGCAAGGAATAACTTGGAAGGGAATTATCGGCGAGAGCTCGCAAATTGCGCACCAATTTTCACACTTGACGACGAATCGGCATAAACAAGAACATATGGATGTAAACAACAAATAAGCTGGGAAATTGAGTGAATCATGCATCCAATCCTCTTTTGTTCAAAACAAAGACACTAAAATAGTTTAAGATAATTTTTCTATGGAAGTGGGATTACATTGAAACATTTTAAAAAAAGCATATTTAATCATATAAGTTATACAATTATGGTAACGATCTAATTTACTATTTGAAAAAGACGCTTACTTTAGATTAAATATGTTACAGCAATAACGATAAAACGAGATTTGATGCAATGGAGCCGCAGTTTACCCACAGCTTCTCATTTGATATGGTGGAAATCACTTTCGAGAGAAAAAGCGGTGCTTGAAAGAAAAATATCTCAATTGTGTATAATGAATGAGCATAACTGAAATAAATAAGAAAATACATCCACATCCTTTGCAACCTCTCTAAGCAAACAGACGTGTTATTTTCATGAAACATTGACGAGTCCCTCGCGCAGGCGCTTTAATGAAAACGGGCTTCCCGGCAAAGAAATGTGACGTGCTTTAGTAGCATTTCAGTCACATTTTGCTCATTGGTTGCGACAAATAACATCAGAAGTAGTGGAATCACGCATTGAATGGGCGACAATTGCCATCATCTCTTCTCTTCTGATATCATGTTTTCTTGATGTGCGACCCCGGGGAATCCATTTCGGATGGGGTATTCCTATTTTAGGGTGGGAGAGCTACCAAACCAACCTCATTCTGAAGACGATCGCTCACTCGGGGTTAGTGAGCATGCACCAACCACATGCACTGTAGCCTGAAATAAAGAAGGTTATAACATGCGCGGCCAGGATCTGTTAAAAAACAAAAAGCGGAATGAAATAAGAATCAACAGAAAACAAATGAAAGGCCAAACCATAGTGCTAATATTAATATAAAACACTAAAGTAACATAAAGCCGTTAAAATATAATTTTTTATGCGGAACGGAAACTTCTGATTAACCCCCTATTATCGGTAGTCTACACTTTTCTTGCAACAATAATTGCTTTTAGCAGCTATTAATGAACACAAAGCGAAATCTGTAAGAATTGTGGGAAAGCTTGTTTTGATAGACTGGAAAAATAAGAAAACTATTGTTTTGCAGGTGATTTGAAATGCTTAATGAAATTCCGTCACGTGACACAATTTTCTAAGCGATTGCTTTTGAAAAAGGACTTTCAACTGAATCCGAATAAAAAAATCGAAAGCGTTTTCAGGTGTTTCCACTCGGTCAGTTGTCAGTATATTTCTGTAAATCTTAGTTGATTTTATGTACACTGATGATTTTAGAAGAGGGAAATGTGTAAATATCTGACCACATTTGCAATAGGAGTGCCATCTCACAAACAATTTGAAAGATTCGTTAGCTTAGAAAATTGAGAACCATGCTGACTCGGCCTTCTGTTTTATTGACATAACATTTACCAGAAAATACAAATATATTGGTTTCTGTGGAAACGAAGTTCGTAGATCCACTACAAACTGGTCTACAAATCTTTATTTTAGAAAGCCTTGTTTTGGTTCTACAATGTGGTTTCTTGGTTTGGATTGTTGTGTTGCCTGTATTTTTCAGATCCAGTCCAGTAATCATAGACAAACAATTGCACGTGGTTTGTCTGGTTTACCAGAATAATGCACCTTCGAGGCAAATCGTCGCTTGAGTGCCACACGCATATAGGAGGCTTCCGTCCATTAGCTTTATTTGGCGCTCACCCCGTTGCAGCGACGGGGATAAGCTAAGCCGAGAGGAACTCAACGTTCAACTAAGGCCGCCCACTCACAACAACGTGCTCTATCGCGTCATTAAAACGGACCGGACGGAATAATCAAACTGAAAGGGTTCACGGGACACGCGAGGGAACCCCGAAAACACCTTCACAGTCAGACCTTTATTTATGCAGTTCAGTAGTGGTCAAATAATACGGCCGAAAATCAGACGCATAGAGTTTATTCGGTAAAGCATTTAATTTTTAAAAAGTGATGTAACTGTGATTTTTTTTTAAATTACAAAAACAGGAAAAATGTTCAAAACAATTTTCTAAGCAAGTGATTACAGTACAAAACATGTTATTCTTTTCAGGTTTATAAAAAACGAGGTTAACTTTTTTGAAACGTCGAAACCTTGAGAATTGTCAAACCGTGAAAACATTGAGACTAAATCAGTCACATGGAGTACTGAGATTAATTTTGATGATTCAAGTACAAAGTGCAGCACCGTATATAAAACTAAACTAAAGGGAAATTCAAATGTGATCTTTGTCTTTTGGATTAGACAGTCAATAGAACATCGTGCTGTATTTGTTTGAAAATGTGAGAAAACAAGTAAAACGGGGATAAATGGTTTCGCCAAAAGACATTTCCATAACAAAACGTGCCGCGACGTGCAAGACAAAACGGAAAACGTGGGGGCTGTGGAAGTTCTGGAAGGAAAAGTATTTGAATTTCCCGAAATCGCAAGTAGGCAAACACAATGTTTGGAGCAACCACACACTCTCAATTTGATTGGGCGAAATGTGAATAAGAGCTGGATTGGTTCGCAAACTCGGTTAAAATCAGAACTTTAATGGAATCGCAAATGTTGTGGTGATGTTTGGTTCAAGTACAAGCGTAAAAGGTAGTTAATGCCAAATGAAGCAAACATTGAATGCTTATTTTCAGGTACCAAACACACAACATGAAAGTTTTATGTTTTGTTTCTGAACACCAACCACAGTTTTTGAACGAAGGCCAAATCGAAAGTAATATATAAGTGAGAATTGAGATTTAATCAACGAAATGGATGTACTTTTCGATTATCGAAAAGATATCATCATCCAAAAGTAAGCAGAAATGTGTAAGTTGTCTGAGACTTTTATAGTTCGAACGTAGTTAGGCTAAAAAAGACACTTGGTGTTAACATCCTTACTTGAAAACTTCGGCATTTAAAAGTCGTAACGCATTTGTAAAAAACGTATTTAGAAAAGTTGTTTAGGATTTTATAAAAGGTTGTACTTGAAACGCACCAGAGGAATGAATTTCTGTGAACTGATCAATGTACAATAGAAGCCTCTATTTATTATGCTAGAACGAGCGGATAATCTTGAATAGTACGCAACTGCGTAATCTGGCCGATTGGAAAACAGGCACATCAACAATGAAAATTAATATCAAATGGTTTCTTCTAGATATGTTATAGTGTCAAAGGATTTCCGTAATCCACCAGCAGTTGAATCAAAACAAATTACGTGTTAAGTTGAAAAGAAGGTTTCTCAAAACTCCGCCTATTTAAATTATTGTTTTTAAAACTTTCTTTGAAAACAGAAACAAAACAATTTAAAAAGATTAGTGTTTTCCGCCTTGTGGCAACACTAAATAATATTTACTGGATTCTCAGGAATCAAAGGGATAATTTCCTCACGGTGATGAATCTTTTCTATGGAAAAACATGTATTTTCTTTGTTTTTTTTTCGTTGAAAAGAGTCACTGACAGGGAAGTAGTGGTCAATTTTTAGTCACGGTTAATTGTTAAGGATGGGTGTTAAAATTACAAGCATTTTTGATAATAAAGAAAAAACTCGGGTGTTCTCAGTAGATGTAAATCATACCCGTAGGAGTGGCTAATAATCGAAACAATCAGAAGTCAAAGTTGCTTCTAATAATTAATTGATAAAAATTATGTTTTGACCAGAAATAACGAAAATAAAAACAAATTTTTCCCAACCTACGAAAGAAAGCCCGAATTCAAACAAAGTTATGAAATTTTTTTTCTATTTTTAAACCAAAACGTACCTATACATTGCTCACGGAAGAGAGGATTTCGGTTGAAATTGAATGAAATTATTTACAGCCCACACACATGTCCAATGATTTCATTAAAAGTACCCTATGTCTAGGAAAAACAAAGAGATTGCTACCGATTGTAAAAAAAATCTCCGTGAATTGGTCCTGGGAGTCCAAATGGACCCTTTGATTTTTCGGCCGCCCGTCCGAATGTTCAGCGGTTTCCGTAAATATCCCACGTAAACTGGGATTCACGTGTGGTCTGGCTGCCATATCTTATGTAAACTTCCATCCAACTGTCAGACGAAATGTTGCACTTTTGAAATGGCTCATTCATGACAAAAGCGACAATTTCCATGAGGCGTTTTGAGTTGTTTGATTAAAAAGCTTGGTTAGGGATCCAAACATTGTTCATGTCATTTTCCCATTTTCCATTGAGTATACAAGAAAATAAACTATCACGGTCTTTGTTTAAAGTTTGTTGTTTAATGGGAAATGTATAGAGAATGGCCCATAAGTTATATGAACTGTCATGTACAGGGAATTGTAGCTGAAAACAAACCAACATTTCTGAACTAACTTATTATGTTTCTTCTTGTTATCATTTGATGCCGTTTAAGGTTGTGTGCACTGAGAAAAAGTGAGCGATTTCTTTGTGAGTCTTTCAAAAAAATACAAATTTTCAATCAAATGTAAACGTAGAAAGCTTGCGGTTTGGATAATTCGTAAAGTTACCGCTTTTGGAAGTGCGACACAAAGTTTGACTACGCACCTCTGCGTTTCGGCACTTCAATTTAATCTATTCCACACAAAGAACGTTTTGGTCAGCTTAGGGCGTTTTTCAATATATTTAGAAAAATCATTGATTTGAATACGAATTTTTCAATGTAGAAAACATTTTTCCAAACATTACCTACAAAAGAAAGATGTACCCTCTTAAAAAACTGACAGTATTTTCGTAACGTAAAAAATTTATTATAAAATGTGTATTTTCCGTTAAAACATTTTTTTGATTAAAACAACTGAAGCATAAGCATTTGCTGAAAAACCTAGTTTCTGGTTAAGCAAAAACATAACTATCCATTTTCCCAAAAATTGCTTTCCCTTCTTCAACAACAAAACAAGTGGCAATTTGTCTTTTCACAATTTGCGCCTAATATAATAAAAACTGAAAAGCATTTTGGTTTCTCGTCAGACATCCAGGTTGAAAATAGAAACGCTAAGTAATGCAATGGCATGTCCGGACACCGCTGGCGGGGTGGCAGTTTTCTGCGTTTTATTGCCGATTTGCTAATTAATTGGAGTTCTCCTTACTTGCTCAGCTGTCCTATCCAGAGGCTACTTTTTATGGCCGCAGCCACATGGGCTCCGAAAGACTAAAGGTTCTCGGAAAGAGAGTAGGAGGGAATGTAAAGTTTTTATAAAAAAGCAGAGATCGATAGCTAGAGGAAGAAATAGGTTATCTGCCTACCTGAGAGAAATGCAATCTGCCATAATGCCAAGCCGGAAAGGTGGAAATTGTGGTGTTACGTCAAAAAGGAAAAGGTCTAAGAATGCACGTGCTATTATACCATTTGAAGAAAACACAGTTTGCAAACTGTAAAAGATTAAGGAGACTATATGGACTTCTTTGGTATTAAAAGAGCAATCTGAAGGTATTCACGTCACGTTTTATTGCGACTTGCCTTTTTGCTGTAGAGCTTATTGGAAAATAGCTTTTTGCTGAAAATTCTGTTTTTTTTTTCAGCAAACAAAAAGTCACTGCCCCTGTCTCTGCCTGTGTGTGTGGGTGCGCCGTGTCTTCGCACCGAAATGATTTCGTAACCCTTACCTCTTTTGTCTCACTCGGACAGCTGGCCGCCGAATTGATTTTCTCCACTGTTTTGAACGATCGCCAACTTTCGCAATTTGCGGTATTGCAAATGTGATATTCCTCATCTATTTCATTTGTTCCCCGGCCTCTTTCATAATTTATTCCTTTTTGCATTCATAGCTTTTCACTGTCGAAAAAATAGGGGCCATTTTGCTTGATAGTACCGTTTGCGTTCTAAATTACGTGTTTTTCTTGTATGAATTTAATTATTCATTAAAAACTTAAGGGTTACATATATTAATCCCTCGTTATGAATTACTGCTAATTCTGGAACACTGACAACGGCATGTTTCTATTGATAATGGTACTACTTTCGACTTTTGAAGTGGTTAGTTTATGGGACACATACGTAAAAATGTTTTTATTTTTAGTCTATTTCCCTATGAATAAAAAGAACATTGGGTTCAATGCACCAAAGGATTCCCAAAGCCCTTTGCCAAGACTGCAAAAATGGGAGACCGAAACTACCCAGAGCTACAAAGACCGGACAAGGGAGAATATTTGTGAACAGCTGAAGTATATATTCAAGGTATCTGAACTTAACGTTTCTATTCATAACAATCTGTTTTTCAGGGATATGACCGGGTCTTTGTAGAAGCCCTTACTAAAAATGGACACACCCGACATTTCCCAAATGACCTTTGATGGAAATTTAATCTATCCAAATAATGTACACATCCCTCCTGATGAACACAAGGTTTTGACTAAACTGTCAACTTTAAAGCAAAGAAGTATTTAGAATGCAAAATGAACGCCGTGGTCTTGCCTACGACGAGTACATAATCTTGAGGACATGTATTATGGCATCCGAGCCTCTGCAGAAGACATGGCTCATCTCATACAATCCAGGACTGTAGACAAAGATTAGGCAATGTTTCTTACACATAATCATTTAAAAGGCAAAACCTTAGATGTCTATTGCAAAGCTGATTTTTGAAAATCGGTGACTTTCTATTGACTTTGTATCAAGCCTTTCAAAAAGGAGCAGCCTGTTTTTCGTGATACTTCGCATTCCTCTGAACAAGTTAAAGGGTTGAGACGTATTTCAAAAGTATACAATGTTTACGCTTTCCACCGAAATTAAACAAGCCAAACAAAGATTTTAAATCACAGTTTATTCTAAAGGCACATCACGTTATGTTACCCGACACGGAATGTGAGCAGCACTATGAACTGAAGGCATCGAATGAATCCGTTGAATGAACTTAAGGCATTGAATCGTTAAACGGGAAAGACAAAATGAAACAAACAATAATAAAGGCAATATGGATAAGTTACCAGCTACATAAAACAGTTACAACGCAAGCTAAAATAAACACATAGAAACGAGAATATACTTTAAAGTAAGAAAAAACAATTAATTAATCTGTTCCTTTTTGAACCCATTTCTGTCTACCTCCTTTTTGATTCCATTTATAGGCATCAGAGTCCCTGGATTGATGGCAGTCGGCTGGTGTGGCTGTTGAGCTTTCTTTACAGCTGCGGACTGACCATTTAAGGCCATTTTCGCGGCCTGAAATCGTAGCTTCTGGAATCATTGATTATTTTTAAAAATTATCACCCCCGCAGTCACGATCCATATCGGTCACTGGAAAAAAATCATATCAAAAGCACTAATCCACGGACAGTGTACGCATAATCAAGAGTATTAGGAGTTACGAGTGCGCGAAAACTGTACAGTTGAACCTTTGTTTCAAACTATGAGTTGATCAAGTTGAACTTTAGAAGAGCGAAAAAAATCAAATATTTCAAAAATGCACCCGGGTCTCATTGTTATATAAGCACTTCTATTGTATAAAGTTTCTAATTTTAATGTGAACGAGAATTATCTTGCAAAAACGTCATCAACCCAGTTAATGGTAGAAACTCAGTATTTTGTTTCTAGATAAACGCTATCAGAGGACACTTTCTGATAACAAGTTAATAATAGGAAAATGATCGCAATGCACCTAGAATATTGCTAAAGACTAGTGTGATGACAGGTGAATGTAACGTTTTTGAATAAAAAGTACCTTATCAGCTTCTCTTTTGGCCGCCTTCCTAGCCTTTTCTCTAACTCTGTCCCTCTCCTTTCGTTCTCTCTTTTTCTTCTCCTTTTCCACTTCTTCTACCGTTGGAGCCTTCTTCGGTGTCTCAACCTGCAATTTAAACTATTTCTGTTAAAACACCACAAGTACCAGCTCTGGAAGTTCAAGAACTTTATTATAATAACTGTCTCCTAGAGTTTCCAGTTTGTTGACCAAAACCCTTTTCATCCACTGGTGCTGAGTTATTTCCTAAAGAAATATTATTTTATTTAGTATAACCACACAACAACTGCCAAAAGTAAATGACTTTCTTTACCTTTTTAACTTGAAGAAGTCGATTTTTAAGCATTTCGTTAAAACTTTGAATCTCATCATACTTTTCTGTGAGCAGCTCCATTTTCATTTGATATTTTCTAGAGTCCGGGGACAAGGGTACTTCCAAGAAATCTTCGCCATCGCCTAAAACATACTGTTTGAAAAGTTATTAAAGTTTACAATAAACATCTAAAGATGCCTTTACTTTACAAGCACTCTAAGGAATTAGACCTAGAACTCAATTGGAATTAGACATGAATAGGAGCAGTGGTAACGAGAAAAATAAAAGTGACTGATTCAGTTTGCTCGTGAGTGGGCGAGTGACTGAGTGAGCGAGGAAGAAAATCATTTCCAGAACATCCGAACATTTTTTTTCTTGGCATAAGTATTACTGCGTTCTCACAATATCTGCGGCTGAAAGTCCGTTTTCCCAGTGTATTGATTTTGTTTGCAACGATTTGATTCCGAAGCTGTAATGCAACGAGCCTGCAGCCACATTGGTCAGCTGTCGTTTGAGTCCAATGAACTCAGACTCCAACGGTCTCCTGCTCTACTCGTAGGCTTTGCACAGTCCCACGTGCGCAAACAGAAAACAAGGATGACATCACAAAACAAAGAGATAGTAGAATCGAAACGAATCCCGTGACCTAGAATGCTGGTCTTTGGTGGGTAAAGTGCGCACAGAAAAGGAACATGAAAAACAAGGTGTTTTCTCCCTGTCAACTGGTTGAATTTCGCAAGCACGCTGCACGGTTTATAAACTATGCAGGTGATAATCGATTTGCTGGGCTTTGAGCATGTTTTTAGAAAACTTACTTTGGCTGGAAGGAGCAGCCGCCTGAGGAAGATCGTAGTAGGGAATGTAGGCAGAAGAAGAGCAATTGAAGGCCTCTTCGTGGTAGCTTTCCTCCATTGTGGCTGCAGTTGAAAACAGTGTACTGGGTCAATAAAACAGGGGGAGGGACGTCAAGGAATCAAATGTTGGACAACGTGGGATAATTTGTTTGCTTGGTGCACACTAGACGTTGGATGAGGAACGGGAACCGGGTAGCGGAAAAAGGAAGAAACGTCTGTGTTCCTAGCACGCGGTTTGGACAGACGTCATTCGCATAAAAAACGTCAGTTACTCATAAATCTCGCGAATAGTACTGCGTAAGCGGGAACAGGTTTCAATTTGAGTGTACTGATACACTCCTACATTGTTGTGTTATTCTGTGAACTAAAATTCCAGTTGGATTCAACAACGTGACACAACAACAGACAATTGTATAGTTTGGCATCATTCCAGTTCCTATATTCCAAAATATACTCCTATTCTTCTCAATTACCTCAAACAAACAGCAAAACGTTGAAATACCGGAATAGCGAAATAAATGTTTAAAACGCGTCAGTTTATACGTGCTAGAATCAATTTTGGTACTGTACTCAAATACCAACTCTTAGAATCAGAGTTTGCAGAAAATATTGAGACTAGAATTCTATCAATATTAGTTTTATAATTAAGAAAGTATTTTACAAAAATAATGTTTAAGATATAAAAAACAGGATACTAAAGCAGGAATGTATTTTAGAGTGTGAATACGCTTTCTCTGTGTGTGGTCTAAAGGTCCCGCCGCGAAGACTGCAAAGCCGGCGC
Organism: Oscheius sp. G VE-2021; assembly: GCA_022343465.1. Taxonomy (NCBI): domain Eukaryota; kingdom Metazoa; phylum Nematoda; class Chromadorea; order Rhabditida; family Rhabditidae; genus Oscheius; species Oscheius sp. G VE-2021. Next base: position 246,284 of record JAJQXH010000045.1, read on the forward strand.
AATCTGTGCGGCCGTTGCACTTAATTTCCATTTATCACCCGATGCTCTTTTTGGGTGGTTTCTTTTGTGATTTATCGGTGATTTATTCGGCAGTTCTTTTGTTTTACATATACAATTTATAGTTTATTCCCACATTCCAAAAAATTGAATATTTATTGATTGATAACCTGATTTAAAAGTAAATTCGAAAATGCAGTGTCTGTGAATTGGCGTCTTTCGCATTTCTTTATGTTTTACTCTTTTATTATTGTGTTTATTCTATATTTTCAGTTGTGGTAATGGCTGACGCAGTAGCTGCACCAGCTCCTGCTGAAGGGGGTGAACAGCAGCCGGTATTTTCATTTATACTTTGTGAATAATTATATTATTAAAGGGCGGCGTCTGGGGAGCAGTGCGCGGAATGCTGGGCCGTATGATGATGATCTACTTCGTAACCAGCATGTTGAAGGTACTTTTTCGTTTCCAAATTTTATGATTTTGGCTTTTTTCATCTAATTTTTATTTTTAGGGGTGGACATCAGGCCCTGGTGCTCCTACAAATACCACGGCTCCTGCCGCCGGTCGTTTTCCTCCGTCTAGGAACCTCTTTCTTCCCGGGCAATTATTTGATCTCCATATGTACCTTGATGAACATGTAAGTTCTTTTTAAAATTTGCACTACCAGATGTTAAATAATAATTGTTTTCGTTTCAGGAAATTCGCTTTGAAGACTTCCATATGCCGGAAAAGCTTTTCTGGTTGGAGAAGGGATTGAAATACGGAGACTGGACTTCCGGACCCGAGAAGGATGGAGTTCACGTGTTTCACAAAACGATGGCCACTCCTGAAGTCCTGTACCGCAATCAGTCCCTCTACCTTCATGTTTTCATTACGAAGGCCGGTCACTCGCCAAACCCGAAAGACAGGAGCTTCATCAAGAGAGAGGTACTGAGTCTTTCAGTCAATTATTTGGTTTGATTTTCAGACTCTGTATGACTACAGGCAGCTCAACAAGTACAAGAAGAAGTACTACAAGAAGACTGCCAATCTCCTGACCGGCGAGAGTGAACAGAGCGAGGAGGATCTGAAAAAGGCCGAGACCATGTCCTTCGAAGTTCTGAACTTCTGGCACCCGAACATTACCATCAACTTTGTGGACGACCAGACTCAGTGGACCAAAGGTATATTATTCCACCGTGTTTTTATTAAACTTATTAAGGTGCCCTGCCGTCGCCTCTCGACGAAGCTGTGAAGTTTGATACCGTTGGTGGATTCTACTTCCCCATTATGATGTTCAACAATTACTGGAATCTCGGTTCTGAGTACATGCCTGTTAATGAAACTGTCAAGGTAATGCTCAGTGAATTTTTCCTTTTAATAATTAATTTTAGGAGGTCAACCTGACCGTCACATACCAGCCTCTTACTCTTTTCAAGTATCAACTCTATGCTAGTCAACAGGTAAATTTGTTGTACTTAATATTTATCAAACTGTAATTTCAGATGAGGAATAAGTGGTCATCTATGCTTGGAGGAGAAGTATTCGAACAGGAGGACGATGATCAGGATTCGATCAAGCAGGCCCTCCTCGAAACCAACCCTATCCTTTTGGGTAGGTGGCTATTTACAATTAATCTAATATATGGTTTTCAGGTATTACCGTGGTTGTATCTCTGCTCCACACTGTCTTTGAATTCCTGGCCTTCAAGAACGACATTCAATTCTGGCGCTCTCGCAAGGATATGACTGGTCTTTCAGTCCGATCCGTTCTCTTTAACATCTTCCAGGCTAGTTTTTATGTCTTTGATAAATTAATCTATTTATTTTAGTCTATGATTGTCTTCCTTTACATTTGTGACAACGACACCAACTTCGTTGTGAAGATGTCTGTTGGAGTCGGTCTTCTCATCGAATGCTGGAAGATCCCGAAGGTCATGGACGTTAAGGTGGACTACGAGAACAAGATTGCTGGCATCATCCCCAAGATCAGATTCGACGACAAGGGCTCGTACGTCGAGAGTGAAACCAAGGTCTACGATCAGGTACCTTAATCGCTCGATTGTGACATTTTGTATGTTCCAGATGGCATTCAAGTACCTTTCCTGGGCTTTGTTTCCTCTTTTGGGAGGTTACGCTATTTATTCAGTCGTCTACGTTGAGCAGCGCGGTTGGTACTCGTGGGTTCTCAACATGCTCTACGGTTTCCTTCTGACCTTCGGTTTTATCACTATGACTCCTCAGGTAATAACTCTTTTTTACTTTAATAACAAGAATTTTTAGCTCTTCATCAACTACAAGCTGAAGTCGGTGGCACATCTGCCGTGGCGCATGCTTACATACAAATTCATCAACACCTTCATTGACGATCTGTTTGCCTTTGTCATCCGTATGCCAATGATGTACCGTATTGGATGCTTCCGTGACGACATCATTTTCCTGGTGATTTTTTAAAACGTAGAATTATTAATCTCATATTGTTTTCAGATCTACTTGTACCAGCGCTGGATCTACCGTGTGGATCCCAAGAGGATGAACGAGTTCGGAGTTTCTATGGAAGATCCTACCGGAGCACAGGCCATTGCTGCTGAGCAGAATGCCATCGCTGCCCAGGAGAATCCCGCCGAGGGCGAGAAAGAAGAGTCCAAGAAGGACAGGTAGATCCTGTTCCTAATCCAAAATTGCCGCTCACTTGCACGGGCAATTTTTCCCTTATGTCTACCTTCCCCTTAATTAATGCTTATTTATTAGTCCCCTTGTTTGATGTTTTTGTTGTGTCTGAGTGATACTCGTGTCGTATTTCTGTACGGCGTGGTTCGTGCATAGTTTGCGAGGTGCAGGATTGTGATAACCATTTGTTTGGTGGACTCTCTTTCATGACTCTCACTGTTTGTGACTCCCAAAGATTCTCATTTAATTGCTCGTGAGGTTCTTGTCAGCTAGCCATTCCGTATTCGCTTGGAAATATTAAAGTTTTTCTGTTATTTTTTTCTGGGGATATATTACTGGAGATAAATTAATCAGTGTAGTGGTAGGTTGGACACGTTTTGGAGTAGGAATCTCTGATTTGCGAAGAAAATTGTTTGCAGCAGAATAACCTCACAAAACACTATTTTTTCAATGGTTAAACAGGTCTAGTGAATAATAGTTTTAAAAAATATTCCACAATTACTGCGTTGAGCATGTTTTCAAAACGCACACGCCTTGTGTTTACGAGAGTTGTAATTGTCCATTACCCAAAGACTAGTATTGGTCAATCGTTCATTTCCGTCACTTATCACGTAAGAGGGACTCAACGGAGAGGGCTGTCGGTTCGAGTCGAAGATCATGGCTCTGATGATGACTGAAATTAGACCACGTGATTGTTCTTTGTGTTTCTTACGGGGTCATTGCATGGAGGACCTTTGCCTCAGAGCGAAGAGTTCCAGCAACAATGCAAAGCTTCTTGCTTTGCTTTGATGAGGTAGTGAGGTCGGGATAGAAAGGGTACGTGTTCAAGTGTTGCAACTGGGCCTTGTTGCACAAAGTGCGAACTTTGTCGTCTAGTAGAGTGATGGGTTTGTCACTTCTGCACACCTTGAAAATGGCTCCGGGGAAAGGCATCCTGAAATGCATATTGATGAGTTAAATGGCCAAGTTTCAATTTTAGTTTATGGCCTTTTTAAAATTTGGACTCATTCATCTTTACATGTCAACTTACATATCTAAATCGTCGTCTCTTGGATTGGATGTAGTTTCTGCCAGAGGTTTGGAGCCAATGATCACAGGGATAGATATCTCCATTATGTCGGAACCTGAAAGATTTTTACGGTTGAGGTTTTAAAGTCTGGTAACCTCCTGCCTTCACGCGTATTACGTAAGAATACGAAATGCTGATTATCCTTCTGGGCTGGTTTAAATTAGTAACCTGAAGACTAGCGGAAGACTGCCTTCTTGTGATAGTGGACCTTCTTCGGATACTAAAGACTCCCACATCATCTCGAGAACCTCGTTTTTCACAAGGCAGGGGAGGTGTACTGCAACTTATTTATGGGGCGGACGATGAATAAATGACTACCTAGGAGCGCATGGAGGAATGTGGATTCTTTTGTCAATCTTTATCGATGAGCCGGGAACTACATACATCGCAAGCAAATCTTCGTGAATATCCTGGACTTCCATAAATGTATCCTGGAAATATTGTTTTATTTTAAGACTATGCAATACCTCATTGTAAGTCGTGAGATCGGTTCCTAAGCGCAGTCTTCTTTGAAGAACGGCATTTACCTTTTCAATGTGCTTATCACTTTTGTTTTCAATCCGTCCTAAAAGTCATTCGGTTTGCCTAAACTGTGAAAATTCTCACCAACTACCGAAACAGCTTCTCCGCAAACCAGAGCTGTCCTTTCCAAGGTCAACGTGAGTTTCATTTGGCCTCCAGTGCACGCAAACCACCCAAACTTTCTGTATTCAATCTCAGTCCGTGGATCAAAAAGAGTCCTGGGTGCCCGGTTTAAGTCCAATTCTTCAATAACAGTAAATCCTCGAACAGCTTTCACCATAGATAGCTCAGATGCTAAAAGTAATTACAAACCCCATGAAAAACCAAGAAACCTTCGCTGAAGTACTCGAGAGTTGCAATCAGAAAATACTGAATACTTCCTTTGCTGGACTGGACAGATGATGGTAAACAAAAGGGTAGTGTTTCCTAGAAGTGCATTGATTTTAAAACATATAAGTTTACTTTGAAGGAGTAGCTGGTTTCAGGATCTTGGATTGTAGCTTTTCCCTCGACGAGATTCCATTCTTTCTTAAGGTATACACAGCTTTCAACACAGGCCTCCTCTTTCTGGAAAACAATCCTAGTAACTTCCTGTAATTATTTCACAATGCGTACTAACAGAACAATTACAGTTCAACGGGCAAGAAATCGATTTGTGATCTTTAAAAATTAAGGCATTTATTGTTACAACATCCTTGCTTCAACTATTCTAGATAGATCAAGAGCTTGAATAGAGATGGTGAGAGCTAACTTCAAAGATCAATCGTAAACATTTTGTTTTTTTTACTGTTCTAGAAACTTGTGTCTATTCCTTACCTTTCCTCCGATTGCAATCTTCCCAATTCCTTTAAGTGTCACTCGTAAACTTGAAATCATTAGAAAACCATGGCTGATCTTAAGGTTCACTTTTCCTGCCAAAGTGTCTCCTGGGCTGTAGCAGGGCTCTTTTTGGGCCAATTCGATCATGCACTCCGTGAGGACATCCTTTTCCTCTGTACTCTGCAACGAAGAAAAATGAACAATTGAGCCAGGCGTTTTACCTGAGTTGGAGTATTTAACATTGTTCAACAGGTAGATGATAACAAACAAGAGGTATTGATAACTTGAAGATTACTTCTGCTAAAACGTGTAATTATTAATTTTGAAGCAATTTTTATTGTAGATGGAGAACAATCCAGTACAACTGTACTCATATTAGTATAAGGGTATAGGTTGAAGAAAATTTAAAATTTTCGGGCAGGGAAGGAATTCGAAAATTGAGCACGTGTAACTTGCAGAAGGCGGTCGTTTCGGCACGAGGGAGCAATTCTAGAGGTCTGACACACACCTTCCGGTAGTTATACGCCGGCGACGGACTGCGGCACACATTAATCAGCTTCTGATGAAAACTAAGAAAAATATCTTCTTTGAAGTCTGGAAGGCGTAGAATGCACAGACTAGGACAGCTTTCTTATTGTGCAAATCAAGGACTTGTCAAAGAGTACATCATCAGACATGAAAGGAAAGGACCCAGGGCGATGTAAGTATACTCAGTTCTCAATAGGTTAGTAAATTTAAATGATCTCAGATTGAGCCCCTAAGAAAACAAAGCAATTTCGAGACAAGTTGTAAAGTACTAATGGCCATATTGATAATTTATAGGTAGTTTAAAACCAAGTTTGTGTTTGACGTCGAGGCATGGACACGGAAAACCAGGTCAAATCCATCGTTTAGGCAAAGCGGAAACACAAAATGGGTCTATAACTATATCCTATCAATAGACCAAATGGGCAAGCCCCGGAAATGATTTTAGGTGTGTTTTGATGGCTTCAGAGATCAGATCGGCACAAGCAAAAAAGAGTGGGATTTGAAGAGAGAAAGAGCCATCGTTTTGCTACTGCAAAAACATGCTTTGTACTTAATGTCTGGCTTGTAACTCTTATGTCAACGGTTCTTCAAAGGTACATGTCAATTGGTGACGTGATTAGTTCCTTGCAAGGGTAACACAAACAATTTTGATTTTACTCTACATTTCTACAGTTTAAATGTATTAATTTTTCCCTTTTGTGCTAACATTAACTGATTGTCCACTCTGCGAAACCGCAGCCTGCACCACAGGTTTCAGGTAGTTTTATACATTGCCTTGAAAGTAAACAATAAATGTTCATTATACATTTATTCTTCTGAATTTAATATATTATGCACCCGCAGGAATTTCGAATGTTCGAGTGACTGATGTTTTTCTAATCGTTGGAGCTAAAGTAACCTTTCCGCGAAACCCTCTCAGTATTCCGGGGATGAGAGTTTGTCTTGGCGGTGTGTCAGTTTTGAAGAATTCCTCATCTGCCGGAGATACTGTGGTTGAAGTTCCTTTGAGTGTAAAGTTGGTCTTGGAAAGATCAACATTTCCTGATGACACCTAAATGGAACAAAAAAAAATATTACTCTACATCTTTTACAAACCACGGCAGTGCCGGTGTTGTTAGTGTCAGTGCCATTTACTTCTTCCTGAAACAAATTACGTTTTGTAATTTTTCAAGATACCCTATGTTTGTGGGTTACTGTAGTCGTAATTCTTCTCCTAGTTTTTACAACTCGATGGACTGTTGTCCCATTGGGGAAGGTAAACTCTTCTACGTGTTCATCTCCATCACCACCTTGCGATACCTAAATCACTTTGCATAATTCTAGCTGCAATACCCCACCTCTCTTTCTTCCCATTCTCGAATCTGTTTCATTCTTGTCATCTCTTCTCGAAGCTTCTTCAATTCTTCTAACGGGTCAGGAGTAGTAGTGGTTGTTGTTGTAGGAATCGGAGTAGTGGTTACAGTCGTTGAAGTGATGGGGGTTGTTGTTGTTGTGACAAGTAAAGCGGTTGTTCGAGTTGTAGAAATAGAAACTGGTGGTAAATCAGCAGCAAACCGACCAAGATTTCCATCCAGTTTTTGCGTACTCTCATGAAGTGTGTTAACCTCAGTGGTATTTGTTGTCTTCTCAAGGATTGAGGTTGTCTTAACCGACGAACTTCCAGTTTGTCCTGATCCTGTAAAATGGTAGGTTAAAACAACTATAAATAAGTGTCCTAAAATCTTTATCTTTATCTTAGAAAAAAACACTAACTGTGTCCAATCTGTTTTGAACGTTGGTCTTCTGTCTCCTTTGCAAGTTTCACATCCTTGGTCTCAGTTTCAGCATTTCTGTCGCTAACGTTTGCTAGCTTTTCAGCAGTCGTAGCAGTTGCATTTGAACTGTCGTTGCTCATCTTTTCCACCATCTTTTCCAGTGAGCCATTGGTTGTATTTGCTACTGTAAAAGTTTTTTGAGTAAATAAAAATTTACTTTCCCACCCAATCTCCGTTTCTCCGCTAAGTGCAACTGGTCCTGTTCTGTAGTGGATACAGTAGTGATATTAGTTAGTTTTTCAACAACTGTCGTCGTCTTCGAGGAACCTCCCATGCTGTTTCCCTCACTGGCGCCCGGATTTGGAATCTTGCTATTATCAACTACTGCTGAAGGCGGGAGAGATGCCGTTTCGTTAATACCTGTAAAAGCAAACCTAACCAAATAAAACAACGACAAACCTAGACTTGTGCTTCCTCTTGAAAGTGAAGGAGGACTGCTCCTTATGTCAAGCGGATCCTTTGTTGAGATTGTTGTGTTATTGTTGATCTTCTCAAAAATCTCTGAGCCGTTTCGGGTACTGCCTCCAAGTGAATTAGCGTTGCCTGGTTGTTCAAATGATGTTGAGTTAATTGCGGAAATTGTCGCATTAAGAAACTCTGAAACATAAATAAAATTGATGAGAATATCACAAACTTTGAATGTTGTTGTTTTGTGTTAATTGAGGAATTGCTGGAGGTAGGTCAGCAGCCATAGCCTTCACCAAGAGGGAATCCAGCGGAATACCCTTACTTTTATCCGTCTTTGTAGTTGTTAGATTAGTTTGCTCATCCACGGTTGTGACATTTTTCCAGTTATCATCATGACTTCTTCTTGTGCTTGTGAATACTGTCGCTTCAGTAGTACCTGAGATTGATTTAAGAAATACAAATGGCAGAAATCCCACTTGTAATTTTCGTATCGGGTCTAATAACCGGAGGTAAGTCTGCCGCCATGGCCAAAGCAAGCATAGGATCCAGTTTGATTCCTTTCTTCTTAGCTCCCTCGTGGGTCGAACTAACTGTAGTGATGTTAGTTGTCTTTTCAAGGATCGTTGTGGTCTTGACTGAGCTGCCTCCAAGCATGGGTGGTAGATCAGCAGCAAAGGCAGGCATTCCATGGTGCACTCCATTGAATGGCAAAGGTGGGTTCATAGCAACTGCGCCTCCAAACATTCCTGGTGGATGGGGTGTGGGTGCTGCCAGCTCTGGAATCGGAGGAGGACCTTGCTCTTGGAAGGGCATTGGAGGAGGCAGCATACTCGGTGGTGGGAACAATGGAGGGGGAGGAATGGTTCTGGGTGGTCCGTATGACGATTGTGATGTCATGACTCGGAAAGGACCGATGTCTACAAATTTGTCTTCTCTTGGGCGGAAAGGCGCCATGAGATTCTGCAGAGAGAACACTCCGTGATTTGTTTGAATTTCCACAATTGACAAGCCAGGATCGATTGTTATATGAGGGATTCCGTCGTTTATTTTGAGGTTGTGGTGACGAGCTGTCAGACCAACCTGAAACACCGATGAAAGAACTCATTCTCTCTCTCGCTCTCTCTCTCTGTCTATCTCTTTCTCTCTCTCTCCTATTTCTCTCTCTCCTCTCACCGGTTGAATGTTGCTCTCAATCATGAGGAATGAGTTCTGCGTATTAGAGTCAACCTTTCCTCCATTGCTCATATCCAGATCTGTGTTCAACGCAGTAATCTGAAAAAAAACTTATTTTCCAATTTTAAAATAGAAATTACCATAACTCCGTCCGCAGCAACTGGCTTCCCTCCAATAGTCATTCGTCCTCCATTTCTGTCTATGTGAGTCCAACAAAGTTATTAAAGTTACATAAATTTTATTAACTTACTTAGTTAATTGACTAGATTGTACAGCTACACCATCAACGTAGACACAAACTCTGGTATTTTCTTTTGGCAACAAAATAACAATTTCATTTTTAGCTAAGGATACCTAAATTTTACATTTTCAAAGAAAGAATAGAGATGCTTCTTACATGAAACGGAGCGGTTTCAGTTTTCACAGTTACGGTGTATTTATCCGTTGAAATTTCAATAAATCTGTAGGAAGGATCAAGTTTAATGAATTTTCCAGCGTATTGAAAATAAACCACAGCTCCTTCAAAACAAATAACAGCATGGTATGGTTTTCCATTTGCTGAATAGAATACATAGTTAATTTATTGCTCCCCAATACCTTCTAATCTGAGTTCTCTTTCTCCACTCGGAAGTGTGGTTGCTTCAAGTGTTATTGTTCTTTCCATGTCGCGGTTCCATGTTTGGGCCTCCATTCCTACTCGCTTCCCTCCAACTCCCTGAAACCATTGCTAAGTTTATGGGAACAACAGTCTGTACCTGCACTTTCATGACACCATCGTCGAAGGAAAAATTAGCGGCACCGAAAACATGATGGTCGATGGCACTATGCCCGTCAGTTGAACGGTTGGTATGCACAAAGAACTGAATATATAATAATTGAATTTAGACAATACCACTATAAAAACACTTTAGTGTTAATATTCCATTTTTTTAAAAAGATTTCTTTAGCCGAAAAATACAAACAACAGGAAATAATTTAGATTGACAACACTGCTTTTACAAAACGTTAAAATAGAACTGCGTTTTTCTGGTGAAAAAGTTTTTATGACATGCTATGCAAGTTTAACTTTGCAGACTGGGCTATGCCTTAGACTAGCTAAATTTAGGCTAAGGTAGCGTAACGTAATCAAAATAATTTACACGACTTTTTGGCATTTCAATAACAGAGAGAACCAAACAATTAGGCATGCCCCAATTACTCACGTCTCCTTTGAGTCCTTGACTGTGCACTTGTATGTGACCTTGGAGGTTGAACAGCGCTTCGGAGTTGTCGGCCGACACATTGGAGAAAGTGTCCTGATTGTCGAAATTGAGTAATGAATGGTCTGACCAAAGTGACCCGTTAATGTACCTAAATGATAAAAGTGTGAAAAACAAATTCAAATTTACTGTTCATCAAAGTCGATTCGGTTTTCTCCTGATTCCACAAATACAGTTCCATCCACTGTCACTCCAGAGTCAATGGAATGTACCTTAAGAGGGTGATTGTTTTTAAACAAAATTGTTTCAGCAACGGTTGCTGCTGCAGCCGTTACGTAACAGCTGAAAAAGATTTGCGCGGTTTCCAAAATAGCAACTGATAAAAGAATTCTATTATTTTTTGAAATTCACGATGCAAAAAGAATGACGAGCACCTGAACATGTTGTGAAGGAAGAGATTGCCTCCGCAACCTTCGACTTCTCCACGAAACTGCAGTCGACAGTAAGAAAAAGAGCAGTAGCAATAAACGCATTCTGAAGATAGAAACCATCACATAAATGGGGGTAGAGTGGGTAAGAAGAAACATTTCGTTCTGCTTTAAGGGTGCGAATGAACTGGTGAAACTGAGTTTGGACTACAGTCTTACACTGCCGAAGACGTTTCTTTTCCGGGTATCTGGCCAACTTTCTTGATTTTCTCTCTTGTTTGCGAAACAATGCAACTGACGACAGCTATTTGACAATATTCATTATTTAAAACTGGTTTTGAATTTAAAAAAAAGAACGTTTGCTTAACGACTCCATGATAGCGTTTGATCATGGATTTCATAAAAAGTTATCCTCAAAGCCTCTTTGATCATTAGGCTGCAAACATTCACTGAGCTTCGAACAGATAGAAAATTCTAGATAACAAGAAAACTTCAAAACTTTAAATACCACAGCTTGAACAATAATTTTCATAGCAACTCTTTTCAGTTTTAGGTATGTGTGGTGCCAACTGGTTTCTATGTCTTGCTATACAAGAATAGCTCAATACTTAAGATGTTTCCCGGAGATTGTTTGAGTTTAGGCGTATAGAATTTGACAACCGCTTTCGAGCTTACAAACCAATACCATTTTAAAAATCGTACGTTGTTTGATATTAATTAAATACCACTACCAATCTTAAGCTTTAAATATATCACCGTACTCTCAACTTTTTCTCTTAAACCCCATTTTTCAAAAGATATGCATATGATTCTCGTTTCCCCGTTTTGGCTAAGAGAAAGTCTGCGTGTGTTAGTTTTACGCAGAAGAACTATTGTTTATTTACAGAACTGTTCCAATTTCAAACGAGATTCTCCAGTCCCGACGCCTCGTGTGGACCGCCGTGTTTGCGTGATGACCGGCCGGATGTGGGCAGTCCCATGGCCTCGAAAGGTCTGCGAATACAAATACTCCTGGAGACAAGCCAGCTATGCCATTACATATAGTAAACACGGCTGCCTTTGTCCTTTGGCCGTCAAGATCGTTCGTCCGTGGCAGCGCAACCAAAGCCAGGCTGTCACTCCCGGTGTTATTTACTTGTGATCGGTTGGCCCAATCAGGTTCTACATTTTTCTGTTCGTTTTCTTTGAGAGCGTAACTTAGCCGATTGTCGCACCAATTGTTTCGCCGTTCGTTTCTGAAATTTTACGGCTAGAAAAACAGTAAACCCTCTTGTTTTCCTTAAAATTCTTCAAATTTCAAGGACATGACGTCGAGGGTTACACAGAGAACCAACAGTTAACAGTTCCTGAAATGGTGGAATGTGCTCATAAAAAGCAACTCATCCATCAGACAACGGGCGACTTCTATAATTGGCAAGTGAAACCAGAAACAACGGCAACACGTGTCCTGCGAATGTCAGTTTAATCCTCGAAAAAACTCCGTGAAATTATCTTGTCACGGCGTGTCAAGTTCATTCCAACCGAGAAGGTGACCTTAAGTGGAACGGCGCTCCGCCGGTCACCCCGCAAACCACCTGTCCCGCCCATCCTCGACACTCGGGGCGGAGCTTCCGCATATGCTAACATCCGAACGGCTGTAAACCGTTCCCTTTGATCTTCCCCTATTGTCATTGGCGTTGTATTAGCATGGACGAACCTCTCACACGAACCTCTACAACGGCAGAACCTCTCACTCGGACCTTTCTCTTTCCCACCCGATTAACAAACTCAGGAATCCTTGTGCTTCTTTGTTACAGAAAACCTCCGTCACTTTGCATGTCAGGAATAAGAAAGAACGTCATGTCTAAATTATCTTATTTTCGACAACAAAAAGACCAGTTACCCTCCAAGTGAATGCCCCCGCTTCATCAATTACTTGTCAACCATCTGCACCCAAACATGAACACTGGTTTCTTGGCCTCTCGAGATTATGGAACCGCACTTTCTCAAAATTTTCTTAAAGCACGGAAGATAATTTCATCTTTTTACATGAATTCTCGGCGTGCAGTTCTTTTGTTTAAGCCAAGTCCACTATTTTTGCTTCAAACTGTATGTAACACCAATCCCTAAATGAGGTGGACAACTTCTGTTGTAATTTTACATTATTCTTTGCATTTTTCATTCCTACAAAATACATTATGAAATTTGATGATTCAAACTTTATATTACTTTGACCGCCAAGTTAGTTGTAAACCAGATGCCCAATTGCGTATCGGTCTTCTGAGTCAGCTCTTTGTTGGGTATTTTAACCCAATCAAACCTGCTGTTTTTTATATTTAGAATCTTGTTTTGAAAAATTAAATTTTATGTATCTTACAGGTCATTTCTGAAATGAGGATTTTGGCGGCCTTGACACTGGTTTGTTTATTTATGAAATCACATCCAACATTATCTGATTCAGATTCCATTTTTATTGGCCGACACGATTGAAAACGGTCTCACAGGTAATATCTTTTTTCCGAATCAGCAATTTTCTTGAAAACCTTGACACCTTGAATCAGCTGCCTTGACACCCTGAAACAGATCTGAAATCTAACCAAACTCGGTCATCTTCAGTGGCGACCAAATAAACAAAAGTCCATTGCCTAGTGGAAAACAGTAACGTACTTCACCGTCATGTGTTTTCTTTCAGACGGTCCGCTCGTGGAATGCGGCAATGAAGGTCTCACAATTCGTTTCGCCACTCAAAGTGTCTTCGAGGGTCACGTCTATGTCAAAGGACACTATGGGCGAGTTGACTTCCTCCCCCTTAACGGAAACTCTTTCAGAAATAGGAAATGTCGCACTGATGCTAGCCTTGTAAACAGTGTCAACCTAACCATTGCCTTCTCTGATTGCGATGTTCTACGACAGCGATCGGTATGTGTCCCAGATTGCGAGCACTAAAACTCAGGTTGGAAGAAAGTTGAAATCCGGCCTTGATGTGACCTCAAAAGAAATTGTTCCTTCAACGACCTTTAAGAAAATGCCGCCGTGTTCTGCGTAATGGGCAATGACCGCAGACCGTTGGAATGTTGCTAAAAAGTGCGAGCGCGAAGGGCAGCACTGACGAATGCTCCGGGGGTTTCCGTGCCTGGATAGCATTTATGTCGGCTCGTTGCACCGCACGCTTTCAATGTCAAGGACCCGCGACAAAGGAAGATGCGTAATGTAATGCGCGTGGACCAGAACACCTGGGATACAACGAAAGCCGGGGATCAGCCCACGGACGAGTTTTTTGAGCCGAGAGAGGGAAGGAAGCAGGTGGACAATAGGTTTCAACAAGGGAGGCAAGCAGCAATGCTCCTTATAAGACTCGTTTGAACATTTTCTAGAAACTTCTCTTGTCTTGGCTGGGGGTTACACATAGGGTTGAAAAGTATGTGGAGGCTTAAGTTATCTCGTTCACAAATGTCTAACTGAAATGTAACTTATTAAATAATGGTTAATAATTTTTTCTTAACGAGGCACAGAAGGCAGCCTAATTCCATTCGATTTCCTTTAGTATAGAAACGAAATTATTTACTTTCTATTTAGTTACTTTCTATTCAAAATGCATACGTTAAAACACCTTTCTCCTTTTGCTTTGTAGGGAGACCTGTAGTATGTGGATGGTTTCTGGCAGAGACAACTTCCTTAATGGATTGCTGCTTTCTTGTCTTTCCAACAACACACACTCTAAGTCCAACGATTGCCGTTGTCTGACCCCTAAATCTCTCTTCTCAATTACCTGCCGCCTAAAAAAGCTTATCGCTCTGTCACGCTTTTTGTTCCAAACGTTAGCGGCAACCCGCACACAGGGGTCAAGAGGGGACACAATGCAACGCCGACGCCAAGGTTGTCAGGCCGATAGAGCCACTTGCCTCTTTAGAGAGGGGGCTTAACGTATCAGCATTCCCGACGACCGGTTTGGTTAAATAATGACCATGCGAATGGGGTTTTAACGTTTTAAAGGTCTAAGTACGAAATTTCAGAACAATCCCAAAGGAATCCTCATCACTTCTACAGTAATCATCACATTCCATCCGGTAGAATAGCAATGCATCAACAAGCATCTGTCATTTAGATGTTCATAACTAAAGTTGACAAATCCTATAAAGTTCAATGTTTCTATGCCGAAATGGAAAAATCGGTGACTAATGAGCTCAGCGTCAGGTTTGACCTGTTAAATTATGTGGATAGTGTTTTTTCAGGGAGGGCAAGGATATGGAGAAGGCAGTTATGGTTGTAGTCGGAAGGGAACAGGGCGACAGTCTGCATAGAGCTCCACCTCACGAGTCGTTTCTTTTACTGCAGTGTCTGAAACAGTTCCTTTCAGTTTGCTGGCCGAGCCATCCATCGAGAAAACGGAGATTAATGTACCTCTGCCGGAGTGTAGGTACCAGGTGAGATGTTGCCGAAATTCGTCTCAATTACGGGCAATTATTGTCGGGGCTATTGAGTACGGCGTTCTCTTGACGGCTAAAAAAGGCTCAGACTCGCGTTCCGACAGACTGGACTTTGAAGTGGCTAGGCTAGGAGTACCCTCGTGGATCTTTTTAATTGGGCATTCCAAATATGAAAGCACTTTAAAAGTGCTTTTGATAAAGTCATATGACATGCTGGTTTTTTTAAGGATTTAAGCGTGCAAAACGTCTTAACTCAGGGCTATTTATTCAAACATGTTTCTGAGTGTAGTCTCTCTCAAAAACTACCTAGGTTTCCTTTTTCATTCTTTAGAAAGTCATATGATTCTAAGAGAATGTTTTACCAAATCGCAAACAGCAATGACACATCGTTGATGTTCGTCATTCCAAGGCTTATTCGGTTTAACTAAAGATTGACACGCGTTTAGAGAATTTCAAGGTTAAACAAACCCACACAAAAGTTGATATATAGATTTCTCAATGGAGAACAATATAAGATTTTCGCACACTTTCCATAACAATATAATGGTTCATAACACTGACTTGCTATGTGATTAATATTTTCAACCAGACTTATTCATTTTACCTTCGTTGTCTCTGTTGTGCATAAAAACTTGTTTTAAACGCTTTTTAATTTGAAAAGTGGTTGCTGCAGAAAATAAGAATAGAGGCAGATTAATTTTAAAGAAGACAAACACAAAATTTTCCATTTGTTTTGCAGGTGCTTTCGGAGTCTAGGACAGGAGAGCCGGTGAAGTTTGCCACAGTTGGTCAAACTGTCTACCACGAGTGGTCTTGCGAAGATCTAAACGCAAGCAACGAAAGTAATTATTTCAATCTAAGTTCACATAAAAACAATTTCTAGCCAAAGCTGCCTCCCAGTCCTTCTGCGCAACAGTTCACTCATGCAATGTCCGAGAAGAGAGTGGTCGTGAAGTCCAGCTGTTGGACGAGAACGGATGCGCTGTCGATAAGTAAGTAAACAACTGTTTTACAAAAAAAAAACTATTTGTTTTAGGTATCTTTTGACCAATTTGGAATATACCTCCGATCTCAAGGGCGGACAGCGCTCACAGGCACGAGTTCATGAATTATATTTAGTTTTTCTAGGTGTTCAAATTTGTTTTTCTAGGTGTTCAAATTTGCTGATCAGAATTCTCTTTTCTTCCAATGCCAGATTAGACTGAGTGTAAAAGAAAACGGTGCTTGTGTGGTATGTTTTTTTCAGAACAAAATAATGTTTTAAACTCCAGCGTTCATCTGAACGTTGTAACGAGCCCCTCAGAGGAAAAAGATCTACGCCTTCGACCGATTCAAAGGGAGATGTTGACGTTATTTCGCAGCAAATGACGGTGTTCGATTTGGACGCTGCTATCAGTAAGTGTAAACTTCCCCAACAACAGCCGGCGATTAAAAACGTTACCTTGTAAAAAGATAACAAATAGTTTCCGACTGAATGTAGCTAAAATCACGTTCATTTCCTCCGGGGGTGTGGTGCCTGCTAAAGCACCACCCCGTTTGCATAAACCACGTTAAAATATCAAATACAAAATAAAGGAGAATAAGTATATGCGATGTTCATAAGCTATATACGATTTATTAATTTTTTCAGATCCAGAGGCTGCGAAGGAACTAGCCGTCCCTTCAACATGGACTGGAGGAGACGTGTGCATGTCGCCTCTCGCCGCTGGCTCCTTGTTGTCTCTGCTGCTCTCCCTCATCCTTGTTTCAATCATCTCTGTAGGACTTCTTTGCTGTCGACCAAGGACAGTAATGGCAAAGCTCGCCCGTTGAGGAAGTCATCATGTACGGATACCAATTCATATCAACTGTTCCTTCGACCCTCATGACTTTCCTGTATTCGTCGCATCGTATCTCATTGCCTTGCCTTGGTTGTTCAAATGATCTTAAGTGCCTAATGAATTTCACAAAAACATATGTGCAGAATGTTCATTCAGGGGGAAGTCACATACAAAAGTGAGAGAAACCCTTAAGTGCCCCTCGCCATCGAAGAGCAATGGCAGGCCATTAAAACACGTTGTAATAACACCGGAATTCATAGTGAAAGAAGTACTTGTACAGAATTACCAAACTACAACAAGTGGAATGCGGTCATAGAATCTCACTAGAGTTTCTTGTATCAATCCGTGAAAAGAAAAGGCACGGGGTATTGCTTTTTTCTTTGATTTTCCAATTAAAAGCTCTATTTTTCTCTGGCTAGAAATGACTAAGCTAATGGCTTTGGTGTGGGGGTTACGTATATCGTGGTACATGGTTAGAGGCGGGAAGATTCCTTGTTTTCCTCTGGCTTCGGCTTAGCGGGCAGCGGAGGCTTTACACGCGGAGGAGGCGCTTCAACGGTGACCACAGTCCTGAAAACAACAAAGATCTTTAGAAAATAAAAAACCGCCGGATAAAGAAAGAAAAAAAATTTCACCTATTCGAATCGTCTGTAGTTCCTACAGAAGACGGCGGCGTGTCCGGTAAAACCGTGGGCTTCCTGATCGATGCCGACTTGGCCAGCGGATTCTCAATCACAATTGCCTGATGAGTCCGAGGCATAGGCTGAGGGCTCTGCTCGTGGGTAACTGCCATATTGTAGCTCATCGGACGGGGATTAGGAGACGACCCTTCATTTACAGAGTTACTCCGAAACGCCTAAATTTCGTATTTACAAAATAGCTAGTTCACCATACCGGTGGAGGAGGACGGTGTGGCCTTCTCTCAGTGTTACTACGCAGAAGAGAATCATCATGATACTCATCGAAGGAGTCAAGAGATTCAATAGAAGCAGAATGTCCTGTAGACGAGTGAACTCGGTCGAACATATCTTCTAAAAAATCGAATATTTCAATTTGCAGGACCACGTACCGCTGTATCCATGATTATCGCTTTTGTTCTGGTACATTTTCTTAGCCTCAGAGCGGTTGATCGTCGTCCAATCATCGCTTAGGTCAATCAAAGGTGGATCTGTAGAAAAAATAGTGAACGATACATAGGATTGCTACCTGATGTACGGGCTACCGGCGGAGGAGGAGGAGCCTTCTCCTTCGGACGGGACCTCGGCGAATGCACCCAGGACCTTCCAGAATCAACCCTAATCACAAACATTAAAAAACAAAGAAAACCAATCACCTTTTCAGAGATGTATCCACAATGAGAGAGCGGGACATTGAGTTAGTTTCAGGAGACGGTGGCTGCTCCCCATTGGTAGCACAACCGAACAACCGCGAAGCGTTTTTGAGAAGCGTTTCGACAATCTGAACTTGGCATGATTTGAAAAAGAAAGAAACTACCTTGGTCCCAATTGCGTTATTGCCTTCAATATCGCCTCCAAGCAGATTAGGGCCGAAAACGATTGCGAGATTGCCCGCGTTCATGCTAAATCGAACATGGTTTCAACAATATAAAGCGCTTACGATGTTTGGTCCTTGTAGCGCAGTAGCTCCACTAAGAAATTGACTAGGTATGTCAAATTATCCCTGTGTGCAGGGGGCAATTGGCCAATACAGTATTCAATCGTCTTGAGACGTTCCTCTCCCTCCGCTCTGGGATAAATAAATTATTTCGGTGAAAAAAACTCAAATTACCTGGCTGCATTGACCCAATCGGTATGCAATCGGTGAGTCAGCAGAGGATCGGGGAGCTCGCGGAGATAAGACTTCAACACACTGCAAACGGAATGCGGGTCCAGGTAATAGGCTCGGCAATCATTCTGAAATTTCCAAATAACAATAATCGAAAGAAAACCTTACATCAATCTGACCAGCATCAAAAGCTGCCTTCATTCGACGGATTTTGGTATTGTTTCCACTAACACGAAAGACACCTAAATAAGGAAGTCAGTAAAATTTGAATTACTAAAATCACCTTTCTCCGACATTCCATTGGCTCTCAGAATATCACAGCATTTCTCCAGGACGACTGCAATTCTGGTAGTAGAATGGCGAAGGTGTTCCGTGAGATCCACGCCGAACATAGGCCGTGGACGGGCATTGTCTGAAAATTGAGACATGAACAATCATATGTATAGCAATAAAAACAAATTAAAATTTACCGATATCCCGCTTTATTTCAGGGAGCGCCATTTCAATTGTTCTCATTGCCACGCGGTGATACTCAAGCTGTTCCTCAAGCAAAGAGCTGAACACCTAAGAAAATCAATTTGAAAAGAAACAAAAGAATAATCCCACTTTTGCAATTTCTTGCTCTTTCGCTACAAGCAAATAGATATCCGTCATTGTACTGTCCTAAAAATTGAAATTACAGAGAACAGAAAACCCCTACTTTTTGGCTTTCCAATTTCTGGTACGCCGAATCAACATTTTCTTGCAACTGATTCTGGTGCCCGTCTGATTTCTCTAGCGCCCGTTTTGCAATATCCAGATCTAAAAACAACAATTCAATGAGATAAATTAAAAGAAATATATACCTGTGTAGGCATTATTGAGCTTTTCGCGACTTTTTATGAGATTCTTGTCAATTTCCTGGTACTGGCTGAGATCATCGAGAACCCGTTTTTCGATCATCATGTCGTGTTTAACCTTCAAATTCAATATATTAACTAAAAATATGATAAATTTACCTTCTCGTCAAGAATATACTGCAAGGAGTTGCCGATCTTGGCCATGACTTTGTGCAGACATGTTGTATTAAGAGCCTCCAAATCGGCCGCTCCGTCCCTCAGATCGGCTGCCAAGTGGAACTCTTCCAATTTCTTCTGAACACACAGAATATTGGCAAAAACCACAAAGCCTAACCCTCCGCTTGTCGACATTATCCTCTCGGAGACCAGTTTTCACAGTGTTAGATACATTCTTCTTGTAGCTGTGAATAACACTGATGATTTTCGAGTTGCGTGCCTCGAGGTTGTGAATAATCCGCAAATCATCATCTTCTTCTTTCTTGGATGAACTAAAAAAACAAATTCACAAATAAAAGAAAAAACAAAATAACAAAATAATCAGACACTAAAAACTCACTTTACAAGATTATGGCGGATACGCCGAAACTTCTGACCAACGTTCTTTTGGGCTTTCTCCATCCTAGCCGAGATACATTCACCTGAAATTAATTAATTGAATGGTGAAAAAGAAGAAATCAACAAATGAAGAAACACGTGAATGGGGTGCAGAGAGCAGTAAGCAATACATGAGGACGCCAATCAGCGCGGCGGCCTGTTTGTACAGATTTCACTTGATGAGTCACTGAAAGCGCTATGCATAGTTCAATCGATAGAGAAATCGAGGCACTAAACGCCATGTAATCACGCAGTCAACAGACGGGGCAGTTTCGACAAAGTTCTAATACACTAAGAACACTCATCATGTCCGGACGGGAAAACAAGTCGCTCACTGGGCGCTTCAAACGCTGTCAAAGTGTAAATAACGACGCGTTCTATCGAACTCTTTGATATACGGGCGGTTTAGAAACTGAAATCAAACAGAGCGCGTAATAGGGCAGCATGCACTTCTGTTTCTGCTGTGATACCAGAGGACGAGTGCAATCTCATATGGTTCGTGCATGTTAAAAAACCGGACACGAACGACGTAGAACACAAAACCCCACTTCAGTTGAACACTTCGTGCATAAATTTAGGAATTACGTAATTTTAACAAGTTTTATATTTATAACAGCGAAAAAGCACAAAATCATGATTCATTGCGCACAAATGATTTGCAAACACTTTATTCGTGAAAAAGATTAACACACAGAATAAGAAAAGCTAAGAAATCATGTGACCATTGCCCCATATCGGGAAAAATGATAACTCAAAAACTAAAGAAGAGCTATAATTTTGGTTTAATTTTGATTTTTTTTTTAAATTTTTGGTTTTAAAATAAACAACTTAAAAAATAAAAACATTTTCAAATGTCGAACCGAAAGGAAAGCCTAAATTAAATATGAAAGTAGGTGAGCAATACCGGTTTACCCTCATAGCAGGGCAGAGTGCAGGCGGAAAAGATAAAGCGTGCAGACACGCAGAGTGGAACGGCCATTCCCAAAGACGCAAAAACTGCGGCGATATGCCCTCGTGAGAAATCTTTTCCGCCACAAACAAACTGCCAGTCTCTATTTTGAAGTGATTTTTTGGTGAGAAATGCGAAATTTTGAAATTTTGGACGAGGACTGCATGCTGGAGTGTTTGTTTGCACTGCTCTCGAACGACATCCGCGATTTACTTGGAGGATGAAGTGACAATAACCTGTGTTGCTCCTTTGTTGAGATTGAACCATTGTTTGAGTGGCAAAACGATAAACCCTAAGAATAGTGGAACAAACCCCGTTAAAAATCGAAGAAAGAAAAAAGTCGCCTGCCATTGCTTGCTAAGACAGATATTTTTTTCAAGGGCTCCAAAACCTGCCTAAGGCAGTTTCTAGGAAGACGAAGAGGCTATCAATCAAAACGCCACCTACTGGCGGAGATTGACAGCGAGTTGTCGGTGGAATACGGGTTGTAAATGGCACTCCAGCGGGCGCGGAAATGAAGTCAAGCTAGACAACCCCAGCAAATCTGGCAGGCAGTCTATCAAGGGCAATTTACGCTGCAAGCAATATTAATGTCTTTGAAAAGAATTCGTTAAAACAAATTTGATCAAGGGGTTGTCTAAGGTTGCAGGTCTTGAGTGTTTTAGAAACGGAATGTTTAAATGATTTTTTACATTGTCTTTGTTTTTAAACTAGTAAATGCACTAAAAAGGGAAAGAGGGCGATTTATTTTCCTCCGATGTACATCATTTTGTATCATTTGGTTCCATTCAGAAAATCTTTATTATCGTATCAATAGATAATCTAAAAGCAATAAAGCTAATCGACTAGACAGGCGACTATAGAAGGGGATAATCGTCAGCACACGTGGAATGGATTCAATCGTTCACAACCACTCAGACCTTCCGGGGATCCTTTCGCTGCGAGGGCTTGATGTCGTGCGAGCGGATCCATATTGTGTCCTCGTCCATGTAGTTTTTGAATGAATTGAAGAAGGCGATCAGCCGTTCGTCACGCTTGACGTCGTAGTTCCTGAAAATAGATAGATTATCCCGACTTTGACCTATAAATAGATCAGGCATGACAGAACCGCATCTAAAAACACTGGACATTTGGACATACCATCGCTTCATTTTACGAACACTTTCCAAAATGGCGTATTGGTGCCATCGCTTGAGAAAGTTGATCATGTTCGGACGACCCTGACACCGTTCGGCTGGAATCGTGTTGGGATTTCCAACATTGACAAAAGTCAGGTCTTGTAAAACCACACCGCTGAAATAACTATTAAACACTTTTCAAAAAGGGTCTCACATGTAAGGAACGCAAGGAGGGGCTGCACTTGCCAAGAGCTGGCGGTAGTTCTTGTAAGAACCGGATGTTTCCATAACCTCGGAATGCTCCTGAAACACTTTTTAAGATAAGAAGAAACATTGAATACATTTAAATTGATGTTGCATCGCAATTAACCCAAAACTAAGAAAAGTTTTTGGTATTACGAGGAGCCCTTTGAATTGTAAGTAGCAACACGCATTTGAAAATTAATCCGTTTTTCGAATCCCTTTCCTTCAACTTCATCCAGAATTCATAAACGTTCTATAGGCTTCCATCAACTGCTTATTGCTAATCATTTCAATTTTGGCTTCTTAGTAAAAAGAAGAACGCCTTCTGAATACCTTGCTAATGCGGAGGACAGTGGTTTTGATAATCTTACAACAGAGATCAGCCAAAGCTGTTTTGCTTCAACCAACCTTCAACATAGAAGTGATGTTAGAATTCCAATCCAGTCTGGATAGAGGACTGGAGAGCAAAGCGGATAGAACAGCGAGATACGAGTTAAAGTTGCACAACTGACGCAAATGCTAAATATCTCTTTGAATATTTTCAATTAGAATATACTAACCTTCATGACTTTGATGAACTTGTTCATATACTTTTCTCGTTCTTTGTGAGTTTGCTGAGAGATGACGAGAGATCGTACCCAGAACGATACCTAAACAAAGTTTTATTTTAATTAAAGGATAACCTACATTGTTGAAGTTTTCCGTAAATGCGACAAGGTTTGGACTCTTTGTGACATCTTGATCTTGTGCCCACCAGAGGAGTTCAGCCGGCTGAAGGAAAAATGACTCAGTTTTTTTCAAAACAAACTTCTATAAGTTGAAAGAGCTGAGCATCAATTATCGTCATCTGGGCGGCAATAAGAGATGATCGGAAGTCGAAAAGCGTTGTGGATCTGAAATAAATTTAAAATGAACTTTTCTATTAAATTTACTTTTTCGATGGGTTCTTGGCAATTGTAGGGTTAGGCAACTTATCGGTTCTGTCTTCGATTCTGTCGATTAGGCGTCGTCTAAAATTCATTTTTAGATATTTTCTTGAAAACGTTTACCGCAGAATGCGAGCAAAAGTGAAATTGCCTTCGCGAATAAGCCTGTAGACAAAAGAAGTTGAAGATTCAAGAAGTGCCTGTTGGATTTCGATGCCATTCAATTCGTCTACAACCCGAACGAGAACGGAGAAAGTGGATTTAGCAGCCGATTGGGAAGATTTATCCGTGCTGGCACTCATGTACAAAAACCTAAAATTAAGTCTGTTTAAAAAAATAAAAATACGAAATACCTCTTGACAAGCTTGTTAATGAGATCAACGGATGAGATGAAAGTACGGTAAGTTACTAGGAAAGCCTCCTGATAAATAAGTGAAGAGGATGGCTGCGTGGCGTAGACTAGGAGGGCATCCCGTGGACCTCCCCGTACCTAAAATAATTTTTTAAAATTTACCAAGGGGTTTAGCAGTTGTAGTAAATTTCTTATAAACACAACTAACCTCCGTAGCCTTGGAGCATTCATCTTTAGCCCTCATGACTAGGTAATCAAAGGCATCCATGGAGCATACGGTATCCTGAATGTATCCAATGGCTTTACGTTCCTGCCAGTCGATTGCCCTTTGAGACGTGTCCTGAACACGTTGTTTAACAATTTTAGAAACCCTTGCCTCTTCAAAGTCATTCGTCCACTTGGTGGGAAGTTGAATGGCTCCGAACTCACTGCCCTGCAGGAGTTCAGCAAGACTGGCAAAGTCAGGCGTTGTGCTTGTTGAGGTACCTAAAAAGAATGTGTGTTTCTTGGAAATATGAAGTCTAATCCTAATCCATTATACCTGCAATGAATGCCACATAATCAAGTATGGGGACAAAGTGCGGGTTTTCCGGATCCATATTAGCATATTAGCGCATAAATGGAGTAGACGTTCGCGAGAAACAGCGGGGCTGTCGGTCTTCCATGCTGCAGTGAAATATGCGCGTGATAAAAGATATCGAACCGAAAAACCGGCTCACAAGGTCGATTACTGCGCGTTTCTAAACGTCGGCCGCCGTGGATTAGCCCTAGAAGGCGTTTTGGATTTTGGTGATTAGCCGAAGCCTTGGAAAAAAAAAGTTTCAATTTTCTCCGAATTCCCCAGAACAAGTTTTGATGTAATTTCTTGTGAATTAAAAGCGCATTTCTGAAAAAAATTAGAAAAAAAACAACGAATGTGAAAAAAGAACACGCCATTGCTGCCCCTTTTGACTTACACTTTATATATTTTTTATTTATTTGGGAATTTGTTTTCTTTGTTTCTCACTTCCATTGTGTATTATCTGTGGCAATTCCACTTTATCAGATTTGTAAAGTTTAAAAAAAATACTGAATAGAAAAAAACATTTGCAAGTTTCAACTGAACAACCAATATATTTAAAACGTTGCCACTATGTACATCAAAATTATTCCTCTTTCACTTTGCCAAAACCATTTTCTACCCTTTTTCTTAATGGAATCATGTTTATTGAATTAATTATGCGTGAAGAAATACTAATTACCTGCAGCTGAGAACTCAAACTGCAACTTCTTCCGGAACTGCTCCTCATGGAATCTAAAAATAAACATAATACTCCAGAGAAAACTGTAAATACCGTAAGTTGTCGTTTAGCTGAATATAGGACGATAAAGTGGATCCTCTGAGATAATCCGAATCCGAGTTATCTTTGCTACCGAAAGTCTAAATCGATATGATCGCGAGAGTTTCTCAAAAGGCAACCTGCATGTACTCGATGACTTGTTTCCGAGGTGGAGGAACTGGCTGAGGGCCATTGGCGGGCAGCCCGCGCTGAATGGTTGAAGATTCCTCGTACGACCCGTCTCCGCTTTTATCGATCATTGTACCTCCCTGAAACAAATTGGAATGTCAATCCAATTTCTAGTTTTCAGGATCCCTTTTCAGAAAACTCCAACATCCGCGTGCCGACACAGTCACGCATCGTTGATAGCGATGTTCAATGTCTACCGCTTCTCAATAGCGGCCGTGTTTGACCAGGTTTACGAGACTTTTGATGTGTCTGTGAAAAACAAACAGAACCATCGATTTTTGTGGATCTGTCTCAACTTTGAAAAAAACCCATAATTTGCCTTCTATCTTCTACAGTGAATCTCTGTCTCTCTGTTTCTGTTTCTCTGCGTTCGCCTCTACTTTTGTACCGAAGATTTTGATTAAACAATATGAATACTCACGCTGAACTTTCCGATGAACTGGGCGTGTAGCTCCGATGTGTCAAGTTTAGATGCTGCTTGTTCCGCGAGAATCTGTCCGTTTTTCTCTTTCTTGTGAGTTTTGGATTGCGAGACCTCACTTGTCCTCTCGAGTGTTTTGGTCTTTGTCGATTGACCTCAAATGAACTGGTTAGGCGTGAAATAAATCAGTTTACAATAGTTACAGTAAGCCTGATATCTTGCAAAACACATGTATCTCTTGTTTGTCAGATGAAGGAGTGTGTTTACAATCTTCCGACAAAGTAGCCGGTTCTCTCATTTACAAGAAGCTGACTCATGCAAGGCAAATGAGCACCGACCTGGTTCTACCTGGGCTGACGTGGCGTCAAGTTCACTCAGAGGGTTCCGTTCTCTAAACCTAAACAAACACATGTCACAAGAAAGAAAATATTTAGAACCTTGCGAAAGCGTTTCTTCCAAAGAAGTCGTCATTTTCCTCTTCCTCGTCATCGTTGAAGGATCGGCCTCCGTCACGAAACATTCTGGTGATCGTCGGCTGTCCCCCACCCCTGGTAGTGATGGTGGTCTAAAATTATTAAGATGAATGCAAATGGAATACTAATCAGCAGCTTGTGAAGATTTTTGTTTAAAAAATTACTTTCTGTGTTCAATATTATTTATAACATTCTTTCGGAAAATAAATGTCATTATGCGTGATGAAAACATAATAACATAATCATACTGTCAGAAAACACGAATGTGCTATTCTGTTTGCAAATTAATTTCACACTGTCTGAAAATATAAATAAACCTACATGCTTGCTACTTTGCGAAACATTCACACTTCTTGTTTTCTTCATTCGAACTTCGGTACCATCTGGCATCTTTTGAACTTCTTCCTCGCACATCTGAAACACTATTTTTTCCTACACTACGAATAGTTTACTTTTTGTCCATGCTTCTCGGCACGTTCTTCTTTTTCCTCCGTAGTCACTGGTCCATCTTCATCAGAGTCACCACCCAAATCCGGAAATTGCGGAGAGAACTTAGGAACTTGTCTTAATTGAAAGAGAGCTGAATTTCGCACTTCTGTTAAAGACCTTATGTTCAATTGCTTCAGAAGATTATCAATATCAGGGTCATCCATTTCAGAGATGGTAGCTCTTGGAGCTTCAGGGCTAGGGTCCCTCGCTTTGAAGTCGGCGGTAGTTGCTGATGGTGTGGGCTTCTTGCTTGGACAGTCCGTAATGGCCTAAAAGGCAAGCATTCCTCCTTTTACGGTAGTTTTAGTTTTGTCTGTATGTGTGACATGTTTGTATATATGAGACTAAACAGTTTCCCTATGTATTGGTCTAGACCGATGACTAACACTAGTGACTTCAGCGACGGCGATCATCAGCGCCTCGGTATGCACGTCCTTTTCTGACGCGATGTATTGATCGATGCATCGCAGCAATCGCACGAGACCCTCCTGAAAAAGTGGGATTGCAGTCAATCAGGAAGAGATTGCACCTGCAGCCTCTTGTCACTGACATCGCAGTGTAGATCGACTGCGTCCAGAAGAGCCGTTGCACTTTCTGAAAGAAGAATGTGTAATGGAAAAAAGTGAAACTCACTCGAGATCAGGAGCTGATTGCGGGAGCAAATGACCTGGCGGAGGTAGCACAGGGCCACGTGTACCTCCCGCACCGGCGGCATTTGCTGAAAATGGAGGCATTATGAAAAGAATTCTAATTTTAAGTAACAATTTAAATTTTCCTGTTGGGTTAGTAAAACAGAGGAAAAATGTCTTGCTGAATGCATTCAGGGACAATTTTTTTTTCTTCAAAAACTTTGGTGAAAGGTGGTTAAATAATAGTCATATGAAAAAAAGCAAATGGCAAGGAACGAACATCAAACTTGTTGTGACCAAAAACGTTTTTTGCTATTCTGGACTGCCATCTTATGCATTAGCTTGCCCCATGTGCCACAAATGAAACCAATAAATGTATCTCAGGGAAAATATTTTGCCAAGGCAGAGGAAAAATGAGAAACATTAGACAAAATTAACAGGGCAGACAGAATTGGCGTTTCTGCGCTAGATGACTAAACACTGATTGTTTTAAGCGCCAAATGAGACAAAAGAAAAGAAAACACAAAGTAACAATTGACTGAATAGGCAAAGAAAAGAATTCCAGAAACTGTATGGAATCGGAGGAGTCTAGGGACTATGCGATGGAATTGGGGCGGCGCCCTGCGTACGGAGGCGTTTGTCTAAATTAGCCGTCGTTTTGAAGAGCTGGTTGTTTGAGCAGCGAATGAGTCAGGACAAGGGCCGTAGAGCCCCGCCACATGGCAGGAAGAACATCTGAATGCCGCCGCCACTGATCGGGAACACGTGTGTTTCGGTAATGTCAGGGGAGGGAACGCTGACATTCTTCTAATAAACTAGTCAAATAACGATTGAGGACTAACATAGAGATCAATTTTGGCGACAAATAGGTTTTAATAAAAATGTTGGCTACAGTAACTTTACTTTCAAAAAAGATAAACTTGTACAAAACATGGTTTTTAAACAAAAAATGGGGCTATTTTTCTTCTCGAATCACGTTTTGAACAAAAAGAAATCTTATGATAAATTTGATGACACATAGTAAACCATCTATTTTTCAGTTTCACATTTATAAACACATTATTTAACATCATTTGAAAAAAAGTTGATTATATACTTTAGGTTGAAGGCAGTATTTGGCAAAAATCATTATGTTTCTAGTTCCAAAAAAATTCGTCAAATAGAATTTTATATAGTGAAAATATAAGTTATTCAAATTCTGTTCATAATGAAAACTTTGGCTTCGTGCAGCTTGAAATGAGCAAATTCAAGAAAAATCCGCCGAATTCAAAAGGCAAATTGTAAAGCCAGCAGGATCACGGAGCAAAGAGCACGTTACTATTTAATGTTTACATTGTCTTTTTCAGCAAACTGATTCAGCGAAACGACACAACTTCGGTTTCATAAACATGTCATAATAACATAACATGTGAGCTACAACAGCCTTATTATTTTCATTTGGAATGAATTAAGAAAAAGGTGAAGGATGATTCTACAGGCTAGCTAAGAAATAAACGTAGTTGGTAAATCTGAAGGGATTTCAAAACGAAGAGAGGAGAATATTTCCAAAGACACTTCCAGACCGAACTCGCGAAGGAGGAAGCGGTAGGGTCAATGTTTGTGCTGTCGCGCAGCTTGCAGACTACACGAAACAAGCACCTAGCGCTGGGAGCGGCCAGAGGAGGAAAACAGTGAAATCCATGAATCTGGCGTTTATAGCAGGTGGATAATTGTAGTAAATGGTACGGAAAGCTGGTGTTGCGGACAGCAAACTGTATGTGCTGCTAGCCGGCGCAGAGTCGAGAAACAATCGCGCCACGTTTCTTGCAAGCAAAAAGTTGAGTGTTTGGTAAACTCTGCAGACAGTTGACGCTCGAAAAGTGCACAGATGTGAGCTCTGCCCGTTTGGAAAGTTAGAAGAGAAGTCTCATGAATGGTTGACCATCAGCCATCTCGTACTCTCCAGATCGAACCAGAAAATCTCGAAAATTCGTAGATCAAGCGAGCAAGTAACATTTGTTTGACTTGAGGGAAAGGTGTTAGAAGAATCGAGAAGGTGGTAAGGAGATTACGGTACGTCGTATGGTATGCTGAATCGATGGGGCCTCCCCGCGGCGACGCTGTGTCAACAGCCCTCGCCCCTCAATCATATCTAATTTGCAACGCTTTCTACAATTGTACAGACCGTATCCCTCGCCAGAGATTACGTCATCCTTCCTGTTTAAACAAAGATTGAATTCTGCAAAAATATAAATTAATAAACAAGTTCGAAGTAGTTTTTAAGTGCGCAAAACTTTGAAAGAGTAGTTCTAACTTTTAACATTGAAAATCTTTTGTTTATACATTTAGCAAAAGTTAATCCTTGAACAAGGAAACAACGGCATCTGATGTTTACGCTCTCTTGATCGCTGCTTGTCTCGATGATTTTCATGAACGTCTGTCCAGCAGTGTGTAAAGCTGTTATCTGCACGTGCGAGGACGATTCCCATGGGAAATTATGACTCCGAGAGGGCCATTTCCCGAATTATGAAAAACAGAATATTCATCGCGTTGTTTAAACAGAGGAGCGTTTTGGAAAAACATTATATTTTCACATAGTAGCGATTCCTTGTTAAAAGAAACTTTGAAATTTTCAAATCGAGAGACCAACAACAGAATGTGGAAAAACTAAATTAGACCATTGGGCAGTGACAAATTGGCAGCGTTTTCCGTTTATTGCAAGAGCTTATATCAGCCGGTGTGACTAATGGTTCCAAAAATGGTCCGAAATCAAACCCCCGGTGGCAGTTTCATGCGATAACATCGCCCTTTGCCGTGTCTGGGGACACATTTCACGTGCTATGAAGTCAGGAATGGGGAAGCCCTTCAAGCGACTCGGGCTAAACGAAATCCTAGGGCAATAACTCAAGCGTGTCTTCGGGGTCTAATCACCCGCATCGTTGCGCGCGGCCCTTGAGTTGTAGCAATTTGGCAGAGCTTTGTCTGCTTACAACTACGAAATAAAATGATTGAGTATAGATAACAAAGCAAATATAAAAGTAAAAATTATTTATCCTTTTTCATTACGTGTAAATGTGTTTGTTTACCCAAAAACTATTTTTGTAAAACATTCAGAGGCAAAACATTTGTTTTGTTAAAATGGGTTAAAGAAAACCAACCTCCAATGACGTCGAAGCGGAAATTGTGGCGTTTGAGCGGCGCCTTCGTTTTGAAACTCGACTCTGAAAAAAAGATTGAGATGTGAAAAAAACGGGTTTGTTTTAAATGTTGGTTTTAGTTAGTCAATTAGCTAAATTGAGGTCTGATTTCTTACGAGGTCGCCGAAGGCCTTCCAATATTTTTTGGCGGAGAACGACATTTGGCTGCACTACATTAAAGACAATGCAGGAGCAATGGCGGAAATGCATGGACGACTTCACTCCGAACAGACGTCCATTAGGAGGACAACAGGGAGAATTTACGATTCATAAAAGCTGAAAGTGGCCACCTTGCTGTCAAAAATCAATCGAAGTCTCTTCTTTACACTCAGCTTTCTGCAGTTTCTTTGGGTCATCTGGAAACACGGCTGGGTCTGAGACAAATGGCGAAAGGCAATGAGTAGCAATGATAAGTACGAGAACAAAAATTGTGTTTTTTTTAAAATCAAAGTGTACGGTTTGCTCGAAAATAACCGCGCTTAGCATTTATCACGCACGATTCAAAGAAATGCATCATCTTTCGAACAAAGGTAAAATTTGAAATTGAAAAACTCTTGCTGCTTTATGTTTTTTTTTAAAAATTTTAACAGTTGGTTCCACCAACAGTCAGTGGCTAAAAGTAGACGGTTAAGGTGGAAATAAGATATCAATTTGAGGTAGTCACCTCTTTGGTTAAAAAAAACTCACATTGCTCTTTAAAACATTTTAAAGGATTACGCTCTAGATAAGTTTTCAAATAATGGTTTACTACGAAATGTATAATGTAAAATCTTTTAACAAATGTTTTTTTTAATTGTTAGAACGAAAAATCCAGGGTATTCCCGGCAGTCTGTAAGCAATTGATAGTCTATCTCAAAGGTAATCTTTTTGCGCTCAACTTAAGGAACTTAAATCATCCTTTTTTCATGGATACACCTATGATTACAAAGTTAACTTACATTTTACTCTAATAAGGCAATTTGACTGTATTTCCAGGTTTGGTAGTGGACGGTAATGACTCCCTCCCGCGCCCCATCAATAAGCAGTTAGGGATGTCTTGTTGTGTCTGACCTGAACTGCCAGTGTCGCAGGCGAAAGTCAGCTGGCCAGAGGAAGTGCTCTCAGTTGACGCCACGGCTTTATTGCCGTTTATCAAGCGAGCTCCTTCGACTGAATCATATTCAGAAAAACGGTGTGCACTAACTGATAAAAGTGGATGGAATTGCTCTCTTCACGCCAGCATATCTATCATTCGAATCAAGAAAAAAACTATTTATTTGCAGACAAGGGAATCAAAGGAGGAAGTGAAGGTGAACAATATACGAATCGATAGGGGCAACGTGCGCTGCCGATCACCATAATACGCAAAACACAATGGACGAAATTTAACAGAGGGTTGCACTCCCGCGGGAGTCGCGATTCGCCTCGCAGATTATTGGCCTCGTGCCAAGAGTGCTGTTTTTGACAAAGAACACTAGCCGTGTTTAATAGGCTTTTTCACTGTTGAAAATAACATTTGGAGTGATTGCTCCTCTGAAAACAAAGTTAACGCTTTTTTGAAGAACTTGACTGACGGATTTGACAACTCTTGAGTTGCTTACGCCAAGCTATCTATCCCTTTTCTGGTTTTTGGACAACATTTTGCTTTTATTTGATAAGATAAATTTTAGTATCACGAAAAGAGTGTTTATTAGTGTCCTTGTTATTATTGTGCCTTATTGTGTTGTTTTCTTTTTAACAGCCGTTCAGTTGTTTTTTTACTCAACAAAAGTTTCTAGTAGAATATAGAATATATTTGCGATGTGTGAACGAGTGAATCAATTTCATAACTCTACGCCATGTGTACTTTTAAATGCAAAAAAATTTATTATTCATACCTAAAAGTGAATAAAATCAGCTCTGAATAAACTGGACGAGATCTTCGTAGTACTGCGTCATATTGGGCACCTGATATGTAAGGAGCAATTTGCTGAATTTTTCCTTTGGAGGAGGTTCCGTGGCTTCAATTTCAGC
The DNA here is from genome assembly GCA_022343465.1 of Oscheius sp. G VE-2021. Classification (NCBI taxonomy): domain Eukaryota; kingdom Metazoa; phylum Nematoda; class Chromadorea; order Rhabditida; family Rhabditidae; genus Oscheius; species Oscheius sp. G VE-2021. The sequence goes on from JAJQXH010000045.1 coordinate 278,609, forward strand.
CAGAATCTGCCGTTGAGACTTCTTTCTAGGAATCGGAGCACCGGCACTGCTGGTCTCGTTGTCGTTATTATCCTTCAGAATTTCCTTCTTTTGGTTTCCTGGTGGTTTTTCATCCGATACAAACTGAAAATAACTATTACGTCGCGAAATTATTATTTTACCTCAATTTTGTCAGCAAAATATCGCAGATACAGAACGAATAGTCCTATTAAAGTGGCGATAAAGAACGGATGTTTGACTGTGATGTAAAAGGCAAAGAGTAGGCCGACCAGGATGGCGGCCTCCTCGGGCGGCATTGGCAGACTGAAGTCTGTGTTCGCACGGCTGTTCTTCCGAAAAATGCTGGCTTTGGTCAGGTGTCCCCGTAAAATCGGCAAAGTCGACAAATTACACTGAATTTTCTTCCGGAATCGGATTTCTTACACAGAAATTACATCATCGGTGTACCCAGACAAAATTTTTGAAATAATAAATTGTGGAACTCTTTCAAATACAAAGCGTGAAATTAGGAAATGTTTACAATGTCGATCCATACTCGTTGTTTTTGTAAAATATTACAGATCATAGTGCTGAATGTAGAGTCATAATTTGTTATGGTGGGGAATATTACAATGTTCTCTCTTCATTACATTATTTTTGATTTCGTTATCGGATAAATATTCCAGTCTCAATTTTAAAATATTAAAAAAAAATGCTTGACGTACTCCTCATTCAGAAACCTTTCCCTATCATGAAAATATTTAACATATGGACTACACAAACTAAATTTAAGGGCAAAAACTTTTATTCATCCTTCGAGGGCTTGACATTACTCATCTGTTGAAACCAACAATCAAAAATTTGGTTCAACCTGCTTTTTCAAACCGTTATGTTTTGTAATCAAAATATAATAATAGGAAAAATAAAATAATTAAGTGAATCCACAGTGTGTAAGGTTTCCTTCCAGATTTAAACCTTCACTTCTTCCTTCTTCTCAGAGTCCACCTGTCGCTGAACCAAAGAGGCACGCTCCTAAAAGTACAATCAGTTAAGACAAAAGTATGAATACAAACCTCTCCCTCGGCGTTGTACAAAGTAGTAGACATGCTTACTCCGGAACCAAATGTCGAAGCGTCAAACATGAGAATGTTTTCGTTCTCATCTAGAGGAGCGTTCTTGGTGGCAACCTGAACAAAACTGAAATATACAAAATGGTTTTTTCAACCTTGACAGATTCTCCTCCCTTAAGGATGTACTCCTCAGGGAAAGTGTAGACAACTTCGGATTTGCCATCAATCTTCCTCTTCAGTTTCCAGGAACCAATTTTCTCGTCCTTCGAGCGATGGGTATTTTCTAGGATGATGTATGCAGCAGAAGGACACACTTCCTGCAAAAAAGATGTGCCATTTAGTTTTTATAAGTTTGAAAAAATAAGAAACGTTAATACAATTTACATATTTAAATGATTTTTAAAAATAACGGTTTTTATTACCTTGATAGTCACATTTCCCTTAGCAGCTCTGCTATTGGTAGACCTGGAGGTGCTCTCGCCCTTCATAACACGCATAGTTTCTGAAATAAGGCAGTTGTTGCCTAGGTTGTTGAAAGGTTACCGGTGTCCACAACTTCATTCATAGTTGTAGTCTTGACGTAGTTCTCCACAATCTGTTTCAGTCCACCACAACCTTCTCCCTCCAGCATATCCTTGTATACCTTGAGCTCACTTGTGAGCGTCTAAAACCACGTGTCTGTAAACTTTCCATTCTTTACCTGTTTCTTCTCAAGCATCATCTGGTACTCAAGCATGGTTGCCTCGGTAGATTCACGTTCGCGACGGATAGTTTTTTCTTTATCGTTCAGCTCCGCCTCGTACATCCTCTCATCATCTTCTATTTGGTTGTTCAGTTGGTTAACTTGAGTTTCCAACAAAGCGTTCTGATGAAAACTTTTTTAAACAAAAGCTTATGATGCTTACTCTTCCTTGAAGTTCGGTCAGTTTGTTGCGCATATCGTTGATTTCGACCTTCTTCCTCTTGATCTCATCCTGGTGATGTGTATGTTCCATCTTTTGCTTGGCTGACTGGGTCTCAAACTCGTTAATCTGCATTAGGTAGACAGTCTCCACTTCTTGATTGTGAACATTTCTCACCTTAACATAATTTTTGATTTCATGAAATAGCAACAACAAAAAAGACAAAAAAGGCCAGCCACTCACTCTTGTGTGTTCATCACGAATCTCGCGCATAGCGTTGGCCATTTCATTTTTAAAGAATTCTCTGTTCTCATTAGTAGTATCCCGAGCGGCTTGAGCAAGAAGATCACGCAATTTCTAAACAAACTATTGTCAGTTTCTTCTTATGAAATGCTTACTTGATCATAGGATTCATTGGTGAAATTTAGTTGCTCCCTCAAAACCTCAATTTGAAGTTTATCCTGGGTTGCCAAAATGTTCTCCTGATCAACTCTCTAAATACTAATCTGTTTTTGTAACGGCAGAGTATACTAACCAAGCGTGTGTTGCTTAGAAGAGCAGAAGCTTCAGCATTCTCTTTCTTCAACATTAGTGTGTTCTCTTCCTTAAGGGCAATCCTCCTCTTCAGAAGATTGATCTCAGCTTCCATGTCGGAATATTCAACAAGGAGTTTATCCAGGCTCTCCGCGTCCTCTTGTCTTCCAGTATTGGCAGCCTCAAACCTATTTCAAACGAATTAAAAAAACAAAATAAAAATTGGCTACTTTTGCTTGAAATCCTCAATTTCCTTTTCTAAATTTTTCCACCCATCTTCGCTTCCGGAGTTTTCCTTCTTCATGTCATCGATTATCTAGTGAATGTTTATGTAACAGATAAACACGAATTCACCTTCTGAGCCCCAGTGATTTCGGTTTCGTAAAGAGCATGAGAATTTCTATCCTTATCGGAACATTTCTGCAACTTTTCCTTCTCTGTCGTCAGCATTCGGTTTTGAGCGTCCAGGAAGCGGACCTAAAAGAAAAATTTGATTTTTGTGTTTAAAGCTCAACCTTTTCGATGAAGGACGCCAACTTGTCATTTAGATGCTGCATTTCCATTTTCTCCTTCTCGCGGTCATCTCGAATCTGAGAGGCAACGGAACCGGCCCCAATGCCGGACTGAGTTCCGTTTGTGCCTGAGGAAACCTCACGGACCATTCGGAAGACCCTCGCTCCACTGGCTGCTGCTGAAATGTATACATTGTTTTAAATTGAAGCTTTCATTAAAGTTGTATTTTATTTTAAAATGGTTTCTTTTGATCAGTGTCCTAATCAAATTTTCTATAAACTAAAAAATTCTAAAAAAGACTGTTGGCTTGATAAGAAAAAACGATTCACTATATAAATTTGTAGAAACAGCAGATGTGTATGTAAGTACATTGATATTTTTAAATGTTATCATAAAACGTCAATTGGAAACTCACGAGCCATGGAAAGATTGCTCATACTGAGTGAGATATTCCTGTTGAAGGCAGGTCTAGCGCTGATAACACTCTTGAACTCCTGGGTAACTTCAGCCATATTGCAGGAGAAGTTGCAGCCGACTGGCAGAATGAGATATGTGAATGGCCTTCGGAACCGCAACTATACGACTCTCCCGACTGATGACCTTTTAGTCTAATTCGGCCACACACACGTAGTAACCCCATTTCCCTGTCGTTGATGATAATAAAAATGGCTAATCTCGATTTTGAAAACCACACCCTGAAACCGGACTGTTCGCCAAAACAGGACTTCCGGTTTTTGAAGGACACAAGTGAAATTTCAAAGTTTCTACAGCAAAACCAAATAAAAGCGAGAAGTTCCTTAAACAAAACTTTTTTCTTGAACTGAAAAAGCATAGTAATAAAAGCTTTTCCAAAAGAAATCAGTTAGAAGTGAATATGGCGATTGTTTTTTTCATTATATATTTTCATATAAATACTTTGATTTCCGATATCCTGTTGTGTGCCTTGAAGTTTAATGGCGAGATCTCTAATTTGTTTAATTTGCAATCGTGGTAATAAACAAAAAGTTGTTCTCTGCTCTCTTTTGAAACTTATTGCTTCTATTTAGGAAAAAAGCCCCTTGCTTCTTTTCAAAGCCCTTCGCTGCATGCTGACATTTTGTGAAAAAGAACAGACGCCGGTCTTTTGTGATTCAGTTGCGACATGGCGATTACTAATGTCTCAAAAAGTTGATAAGTTAGTCACAAAGAAAGAATTTTCCTTTCTGCACATTGATCAAGAATGAAGTTTTATTTGATTATGGGATGCGTTATACGTGTTCAAGACACGTCACTTGAATCACTGGGAGAATAGCGCTGGAACCCATGAAGCACTCGGATGAATTGGGATACAGTGGCTCTTTAAGAGGAGCTCTGGCTAGAGCGCTGGGTGTGGGTGGCGCGTTCCTCTCCACTCTTGTTGTACAGGATGGTCTGGACGTTGGCTCCAACGCCGAAGGACTCTTCGGTGTCGAACACAAGGGTATCAACACCGTTTCCGGTTCCGTGGCCTCGGGCGTAGATCTACAAATTTCATGTTTTACGTATTTGAAACTTTAGTTTACCTTGACGCTGCGGCCGCCGTTGAGGACAAAGTCCTTGGGGATAGTGTAAACAATCTCTCTCTTGCCGTCGATCTTTCTCTTCAACTTCCACTCTCCGATGGGTTCCTCCTTGGCACGGTGGGTGTTCTCCAGAACGACGAACTTTCCTTCGGGCGAGGTTTCCTATAAACTTTACTTTAGACAGCACATACAAGCAAAAGGCCGATTTTGAAAGTTCGAAAACAAACCTGGATGGAGACGTTGCCCTTGGCGGAGCGGGAGTAAGAGGTGCGGCTGGAGGTTTCTCCCTTCACCACGCGCATGGATTCAGTATCAGCAACCTCATTGATTCCAGTGGTACGGACGACCTGCTCGACAAGCTGGCGAAGTCCGGGTCCCTCTCCTTCTCCCTCCAGCATCTTACGGTAGATGGCGATTTCGGCATCGAGGGTCTGAACCAAACACATGCGTGTGGTTACAACTAAAAGTTACCTGTTTGGTGTCGAGAAGCATTTGAAGCTCGACCATAAGGGCCTGGCATTCCTCGCGCATCTTCCTAATCTGGGCATCGCGGTCGTTGAGAGCAGCCTCGTAGGATCTCTGGTCGTCCTCAAGCTGGTAGTTGAGCTCCTGGATTTGCTTCTCCAAAAGGCTGTTCTAAAAAAATTAATTGATGGGGGCGAACAGTTGAAAACAAACCCTGCCCTCCAAATCAGCGAGCTTCCCGCGGAGATCGGTGAGCTGAGTGCGGAGTCTCTTGACCTCTTCCTTCTGGTAACCCTGTTCCATGTTCTGGCGGGTGCTCTGGGTCTGGATCTCCTGCACCTTCAGCTTGTACCACGAATCCATATCGTTGCGGTTGGAGTTCATCATCTGAATTTTGAATGAGTATCCTAAGCTAAGTGTTCTAACCTGATCGTACTCGTTACGAATGTCACGGATAGCAGAAGCCAGCTCGTTCTTGAAGAACTCGCGGTTCTCGCTGGTGGTGTCACGGGCAGCCAAGGACTGCAGTTCCTTAATCTCCTAAAAACAATAAGTTAGTTTTTATTTTAGTTGAAATTACCTGGTCCTGGACACGCTTGATGAAATCAATCTCCTCCAGGAGAGTGGTGACCTGGTTCTGGTAGTCGATACGGTTCAGGGTCTCCTGATCAAGCTCGGTGCGGACACGCTGGAGCTCTCCCATAAGGCGGAAGTTTTCCTTCTTCAGACGGGCAATTTCTTCCTCGAGAAGAGCGATTCTGCGCTTGAGGAGGTTGATCTCAGCCTCCAGGTTGGACAGCGTGACGAGGAGCTCATCGATCTTCTCCCTGTCTTCTCCGCGGGCACGGGTAGCTTCTTCGAACCTAAATAGCAAAGTAAAAATTGTTGTACTCCAAACACATTGTATTGAAAACTGTCGACTACAAGTACATTGCGTGATACTATGTGTATAATCTGTGCAACAACTTACTTCCTCCTGTACTCGTTAAGTTCGTCCTGGAGCTTCTTGATTTGCTTGTCGAGCTCCTCCTTTTCCTTTCCAGTCTGAGTGATCAGGTTTCTGGCCTGAGTCATCTCTCCCTCGTACATCGAGCGGATGGAGCTGGTGTCCTTTCCCCATCTCGAACGAAGCACGTCCAGATCAGCTCCAAGTTTGCGGTTCTGAGCCTCGAGGAAGCGTACCTAAACATGCCCATTACTCTTTACTTACACTGCGTGCAAGGCGTGAAACACGCCAATTTCTATCAAAAACACTGTGGTGTTGACGGCAAGGAACCTGTCGACCCACATTCCTTTGTTGATTCACTCACTTTCTCAATATAGCTGGCAAGTTTGTCGTTCAAATCGGCCATGTCCTTCTTCTCCCTCTCGCGGCTGTCACGGATGGCAGAGGCAGCATTCTGGCTGAAAGGGGACATGCCGGACTGCACGGAGCTAGAAGAGGTCTCGGTGACAATCTTCAGGATTCTGTTTCCAGATCCTAAAACGCATTGGTCAAATGAAACTTAGAAAAATCACCTGGGCTAGAGAAGTTCTGGGAGCTGGAAGTCACCGTGCGGTTAAACGCAGGCCTAGAGGAGATGGAGCTGCGGTATTCCTCCGTCATTCTTAAGAAACCAAATTACAAATAGAAATACACAATTTGGAAAAAAAACGAGAAAAATAGAACCGTTGCGAGATTGTTTGTCAAAGTCGGGTGATACCGACTGCGGGGTGTCCCGTACGGGTTTCGTGACCTCGGCGGAACGAGATCCATTAAGGGGAGATGGATTTGATTTGACTGACCACAATCACAACGGCCCGAATTGCCTTTTTCGGCACTTTCGGCGTCAAATCGACAACGTTTTTGACATTCCGCCAACGCTCAAAGGTTAATCAGGAGATACGAAAGGATCAACTGGCATAACATATGAACAATGCAATATACGAACAATGCTGAGTTTCTGAAACAGAGAAGCATGTTTGCGGCATGTGGGTTTGAGTTGAGCTACTCGAGTGCGAGGAACGCAGTGATTCAAGAGGCGTGCTGTGTACATTGAAGTTTGGGATCCGCGGAGGTTTCACTGATCACGGGATGGGAAGAGGAGTGTTCCGTTGGAGGAACTTCTGCCTCGAGTGAAGGTCTTTTCTGGGTTGTCATTCAAATGTTTGAGGGGGCGTGGCGAGAACCAGTTGTTTCGGTGATAGCATCTTCTCCATCAAAAGCCACACCCAGTGATTCGCCAAAAATTGATCATCGTCCTCGAACGGGAGCCATTACTCACAGAGGGGAGAACGGCGGATTTCGAATGGATTGAAATCAGGAGATGGTTGTCTTACTGTCAAAAAGCTAGGAAGTTAAAGATAAAACTATGGTCCAACCATTTGTTTTAAATCCAATTCAATGAATAGTTGTTTACTAATTTGAATTGGAGGTATTTCACATGATGTTTTCATCGCTCAACGCGTTGAAATCGGTTGGTCACGCTTCATTTTTCGGCGGTTTCTAAAAAGTTCTGAAACCAAGAAACAAAGTGTAAACAGCCATTTCGACAAAGCAACAGCATATCGGAATTTCAGCAAACAGAAGGACATTTAACTCCAGTGTTACAAAAAAATTTGTCTTTTAATTTTGATTTACTTTAAATCATTCAAGAAAGTTCTCTGATGTAACGTCCTTAAATAAAACAACATTTTATTGACAATAAATACCTTTGATGGGCAGAGATATGTTAGACCTGTTTGCGGGTTGAGTCACACCTTTGGTTTTAAGGAACGGAATCTAAGTTTTTGTAGTTATTTGAAACAACTGAAAATATTTTCTTTTCATCCATTCAGGATCCGGTTGTTCTGTGTTTGTGAGTCACAGCCAGTTCCTCGATTTGGTCGGTTGTTGAAGAAGTAGTGCGTAGACAGGAACTCCACCAAAAACCGTTCGCTGAAATACGAACCGCCAAAGGAGAATTAACGACGTCGGCGATTAGCAGAAGAAAGTTTGATTGAACACATCGATCTTCCTCAAGAAGTGATGAATCGACAAAGGGGTCGTTCTCTGTCTCAATGTTTGATTACCTTTGCAAGTTTTCAAACTTTTCAATAAATCAGTGTCTTTCGGTTTTCCAAAAACAATTGCCTTTAGTTACCATTGAATTTGATCGATGATTTTTCAAAACCGGGCCATGTTTCTCCGAGCGCAATTACTGCGCCAGAAATCTCAAGTGGACCGAATTTCGCAGTCGCGTTTCTTTGAAACAACGGAGGTGACACAATTGACGTGGAGCGCAATTGAGGAAACTTATAATACTAAAAATGCTTTAATCACGAAAAGACTTTTGGTTTCACTAATGTAGACAGTTTTGCAGTCGTATGAATTTATTGCAAATAATTACACAATAAAATCACAATTAGTCGTAAAAACGGATTTGCATGGTTCAGAGAACCAAATGTACCTAAAACGAGAACTTTCCATGAGGTTTACGAGGGTGTTTACCAGTCTTTGGCGACATCATCAAAGTACTTTCCAAACGTGGAATAAGAAAGACATTTCCTGTTCTTCGCCGATTCTTTTTGCACGATCTGATAATCTGATAAATTTGACGCCTGAACGAGATTTTACATGTGGGTGGCATCCGATCGGACAGGCTGTTCTTTCGGAGGTGTCCTTGTTCAGCGGAGTGCGCTCTTTGTCAGGGATCTTCTCAGTGCGGCACCTCAAATGAATTTAACTTGAAAAGAAATCAAATTCATTCAACTCTACGGTTCTATTCCATTCGCCAGGATATTCCAATGTGCATTCAGTAGTTCCTGGTGTGCATGTTAAGATCCGCTTTTCTGACAAACAACAAGATCACACAGCAATGCCTGTCAGATACCATAACGTGTCCATGCTTCCACATGAAGAATCAGAATAGCGGCTGGCAGCAGAAAACGCATAGTTGGAGAAAGAAGTGGCTTTCCGCCCCATCAGCATAATATTTCCCGTTTGCCCAACCAGCTCTGACAGACAAGACTTTGTGTGGCCGCCGAAACCAAAATCCATCATGCTTAACTATATTTAACAAATTACATAGCTGCAAGTTAGCATAATAAGATTCATGAATATGCTAAAAAAATTCAGAAAACTTTAATTGAAACGGTAATTACTAGTGGAATTTAAAATGACCCAATGAATGTTTTGGTGAGCACATGTAAAGATAAATCAATTATTCGATGATTATGTGATTTTTTTTTCAGTAATTTTACTTGTTTCCGGGATCTGCTAATGGGTTTTAAATAACAAAACAACCAAAATTTAGCCTTCAGCCCAGCGGGCCAAACGGGTCAAGTGGTTCATTTTTTATCCAAATTTAAATGAACAAGCGAAATTAACTCGCATGTGGAATAATTAGTAGTTATTTTTAAAGTCTTTACTGAGAAAGTTGTGCGTTTGAATGAGAATTAAAATGCGCCCAATTGTTGAAAACAAGGTTTGTCTTTAGGATGTTAAAAAATGGAACCCTTAAACCTCAGATACACAATATTTGTAGTTTGGTGTCAACACAGCTTCTATTACGACTGTTTGCAATTGTGAATCATCATCATGCCCAGTTTCAGAAAAAGGTTCAATAGTGCAAAGATTCAAGTGTTTTTAGTTTTAGATGTATCGTGTCTTTTAAATAATTTCTAGAAATAGTTTATTTATGAAAACATTCCACACTATGTAATTTTGGAGGAAGAAATTTGTAGGAGAAGATATGAACAAGCAAAGGAGCGAAACCAGAAGAAAGGGACCGAATTACAATGCAGGTGTGGAAGGTACAAGTTCCTAATTCACGGGCGAGGGAAAGCAGTTCCTAGACGACACATCACAGAAGGACTCTAACTCTTGAGCCGAGGGATACGATGACTCTCCTGCGCTCCGCGCGATTACTCAAAAAAGAAGAAAGATGAGCTCAATTGGCAAAGGGGCCGATGGCAGGTTTGTACACAAAAAACGGGGATCTAGGAAACGGGACACAAAGAGCGGACTAGGTGGAACAGTGCCTTAGTAATGACAGCTGGCGGGTATCACAAATGATAGAAAGCATAAATAGAATAAAATCAAGAAGACTATAAGACCCTACAGACGCAATATAAATATCTATAAGTTGGCAATCCTGGACGGATATGACTATGATCGTGTGTTTGACAATGTTCGCCTTCCTCGTGTCTTCGCTCGACTCGTATTTATTCGGCCACATCCAGTACCTGAATTGGATATTTTTCCTACATTTTTTGAAAATAAACTCACTTTTGATATAAAAACAGCCATACTGAACGTTTTTTCGTTGCGTACCATCTCCATGAATGGCATCGCCAGTAACTCTGGATACTTTGGTCGTTCGTTGTAGTCTTTCTCCAGACTGAAAAAGCTTTTTGTTAATTGAATAGATTCTATGGATTTCTAATTATTCGAATGTCTGTCTTCTTTAGTTATTTGCTTAGTTAGTCACAAATTTCTGTCAAAATTTATGTTTGGGTCAAAAAGTGCTCCTGTACCAGAAATAATGAAAGCAATGTAACTTAAAAGATTTAATTTACGGTGGTATTAGTTGATTACATCATATACAGGAAATTGAATGAGGTGTAGATTTTTATTTTCTGCATTTGCGTAATGACTTTCCATGCAATGCCGATTTAGTTTTGGGAAATACCATATCGCATGATAATTTGAACACCTCTCAGTTTCTTTTCATCGCAGCCATTCACAATCCACTCTTTGAATTCCATTCCGCCCCCGATCGCGTGAGGGAGGCAAATGGGCCTCTGTCGGATGCGCAAGAAACGACTTCAATAACTCACCATCGTTTGACGAAGAAACGACAATCGGCAGAGAAGGTACCATCACACGGCAGCGACGGCGGTTGCTCATTCACCACCTGCAATTACCATATATCTTGAGGCAACGACTCTCGTGCCTGCTTCAGCTGCTCAAATGGCGTTTTCCAGGTGGAATATGGATGAGTACCCATGGCAATTTCAAGCTGAAAAAATCGATTAGGGAGTTTTTACTTTAAACTAGCCAGTGTGATGCCTAAGCTCCAAACGTCGGCACGAACGTCGTAGGCCTCTTTTGTCTCTCCCTGAATTCTCTCTGGTGGCATGTAAGGCTTACAGCCCGCTTGAACCGTCTAAAATTGGTTTTTTGGATTCCAAAAGCCAGCATTACCTTCGCAATACTGTTGGTTAGATGACCGGATATTCCAAAATCACAGATTTTTACCTGCCCGTACCGGTTAAGCAAAATGTTTGAAGGCTTTACATCTCGATGTATCAAGTTCAACTGTTCTTTCATAAAGTTTAAACCTTCTATTACCTGAAATATGACTTTGTTTATATGGAATGTTGTAAACCAACGGATAAGGCAATTCGGCCCACAAAGGGCTCCGTTATTTGATTCCCTGTTCTGAAGGCCTTCCGGTAAAATTTGTCTAGAGACGTGTCCATGACTTCCATGCATATCCAGACGTCGCCTTCCCGAAACATTGCACCGTAGAAGCGAACCATCTAAATCGTAGGTTGCAAAGATTTTCAATTTCACGCACAATTTGTTTACTGTTCTGAAGACTCTCTTCTTCAAAAGTCATGTTTATTTGGCTTGTCTATCTTGTTCTGTTTATCTGTCACATCTATTTTATGGTTGATAGCTGTTATTGTTGCGACTAATCAAGCATTGGTACGACCATGTTAGTTAATGCCGTATTGTATGCCGTACCCCGCGGTCAAAGTCCCACGGACCGTGTGACTGCCATCATACAAATGGGGCACTCGCCACGGAGCCGTATAATTATTCACATAATTATTAGGACAAAGAATGCGAACAATTTGAATCTTATCTTTGAGAGATTTTTCTGACGCCCATAATAAAGCACCCTTTATCAAGCAGGCATTTGTTTACTCATGGTGGTTAAAATTATTTGTGGTTACAATACCCACACAAATCTATATTTGTCCCTGCCGTTACCTCAATGGGCATTTGTGGTAGGCTTAAATGTCTCACACATCCAAGGATAACTGGCTAATGCGAGCTGATCGGTTTTTTGGAAGATGCATTAAGCTGTCTACGTAGAGTCAATCCCCTTACTTTCAGAAGACTGACCTGTGGACAGCAGTCGCTCTTCTTGCAAGTGTCCAGTTCTACCAACATCCGTTTCTGAGACTCGTCGTTGATCGAAGACTTGATCCGTTTCACAGCCATGATGACTCCAGATGGCCGGTGTATCATCCTTTCAACCACGCCATAGCCCCCTTTGCCGAGTTCCTCGATCACATCCAGGTCAACCGCTTTGATCTCCTGTTCTTCACTGTCGTTGGTCAGCTTAATCTTGCATTTATCGTCGAGGTTGAACTCTGGCGTGTCCTGCGGCTGCGGCATGGTTAGTTTGGTAGGACGACGATTGCGAACTGAAACTATGGTTTTATTTGTTTCACATTTTTCTTACTTCCTCCCGTAGACATTTTGCTGGACTGGATAGGTCTACGTCATAGAGAGGTGTGTCTGAAACATACTCTTTAGTAAACTTTTTCAGAAACAGATGGAACGAGAATAGAAAAGTGGGAAGTTATGAATAACCAGACATTAAAATTGCGAGGGGAATAGTACGGAAACCGCAGGGTCGGAGGGGTATCTATGGTGATTTGGTGGCGCGCAGTCAAAAAGCAGTGAGACACGCACCGCGAGAAGGATTTATACGCAGCACAGACGAAAGATATTAATTTTTGACAAAGGAAGCGAATTGAAGATTTGCGTTGCTATTGGATTTGTTATATAGACGGTCGCCCACACAGCCCTCCATGAAGGATATCGAACCGCTTTTTGTTTGTTTTCGAAAAAGTCTTATCGCACCGCGATAGGCCTCGGGTAACGTTCGGTTATTCGCAAAAGATCTGGGGAGAAGAGACTGTCTAGACGGACAAATAAAAACAGGATTCGTTGAAAGGAAGACTTTGCAATCGGGAAATTTACATTAGGAGGTTTTCATAACAGCGATCTTTGCCGACACTGTTTCTTTTCTTAAGCTCTGCTTGAGATAGTATCAATAAATGTTATTGAAATTGTGCTAACGGTTTTCGGGATTTAAAATGGTAGCCATTGTTGATGATAAGCCCATTTAAAAAAAACTGTAACTACGCTAATAAAAAATGGAAAGCTTTTTTGCTTGGATTGCCAAAGGTTATGGTGAAACCAAATGGTTTGGACCGAAAGTTTTGGGGAATACATGTGACACATCCGCAAAGGGTGAGTTCCACCAACGAACTGCGTCATCACTCGTGTCTCAAGGTGAATCACGGCGTATTTCCGTCACAATGGAATGTCTCAGATACGAGAGTCAAAACTACATGACAGAGACCTTTGGCTCACTGCCTTTTACAAACCACCCCTTAGAATAGTTTTTCAGAATTGTACCTTGATTGTGCTAGCCGTCCTACTGTAGCTGGAGGGAGAAGAGCCTGCCGGGTGGTCTGCGGGTGTGGCAGGTCGTCAGAGCAGGGAGATCCGCCCCCAATATGCTACGCTCGTTTTTTACTGGGAGGACAGATGGACAGCAAAAACTGACATTTCAGACAGATGCTGGGCGTTGAATTAAAGAAAGACCAATTATTGAGTGATTGACGTCTTCTGAAAAGAGAATTGGGGGAAGGAAGGCGGGCACATTATTACTTATAATCAAAACCTCAATTATCTGTTTTTTTTCTCAATTTAAGCTACCCTTTTACAACAACATACGCGGTTTTAAAAAATGAGAGTAATAAATTAAGTTGGTCGATAACTTTTTAATTGGGCGAGTGGTTTTTTGTGGCTTCTTCATTTGTTTCTATAAGTTTGTGTGATTTTGTAACGTGTGTTGTTTTAAACTTTTACGCTGATTTTTACGATTCATATAATCAATAAAAACTGAATATTGCCGCGATTTAGACAGTATAATATAAAGGTGTGTTTTAGAATCCTAACTGAAATAGGGAGAAAAACGGTAACAAAAATTATAGGGTTCAGAAACTGAAAATAGTTCAGAAGATATTACAACAACCAATTTTTTTCTTGACATCCGTTTCAGAAGAGAAAGAAGTGAATTCTTCGCAAAATGCACACCTGTTCGGAAAACAATGGGCGGAATTTGGGCTGCTCAATTCGTGAAACACGATGTGAGACGGCGGGTGGTCACACGGCCGCCAGGGAGGCTGCGAATGTAAAGCAAAAAGAGAAAACGAGGTGGGTATTATTGCGTCAATCACATCAACGCCCCCTCAACTAATAAGCCAGTAATCCGTGAGACCTCCTAATTCCACCTCCAATTGCGTGTACACGGGGGATATTACGCAGCGCTGATTTACACCTTCGTTTCGCTGATCAACGCGGAACAAAACAAAGGGCGAAGAGCGTGAGAAAATGCAATTTCTCTCTTTTAAGTCAAAGATTTTCATTTCTTAGAAAGAGTAGACTTTCTGAGCTTTCATCATATTGGCAGTTTTCAAAACGAAGGCGAGGGTTGTACTCTGCTCTGGGAAAAGCGGGATGACTGAGTAATCGATGAGGGAAAACGGCTTTTTCAGGCAGCAATGCACTTGAAGGTTTTGTACGGGCACCCAGCCGTTTGTATTCGCCCTTCCAAACCCCGGGTGGCCAATCAATTTCTAGAAAAAGCTGCACTTTGTAGTTTTCGTTCAGTTGGTCGCGCTCCTGAGAAAAAGTATTCTCATTACTGCATCTTCCGCAAGAGAAAAAACGATGAGCCTCGAGCAAACGAGCGAAAATCTCAGCCATCGGCAATTTGAGGTGGAAAGTAGAAAAGGTTGGATTTATAATAAAGAGTTTAGCGATGAATTTCGCCAATTCATTAAAAAAACAGAACTGAACGAGTAAAATTACAATAAATTGTGGGGTTGAAAAGAAAAAGAAAATTTATTGTTTACTTTAAAACTCCAAAATGCGTGTTCATCAATTAAATGTTTAAAAAAAGTAAAAAAGTTTCACGGAATCAAAAAACAAAATGCATAATTTAAACAGGCAACTATAACAAAATCGTAATTAATAAGCATCGAAAATATGTGAAAAAATTGAATGAAAATGGCAATATCAATGAAAAATTCAATTTAGTTGAATGTACATCACTCGTTTTTATTGTTTTAAAACATAACTTATTACAAATTATTGATAAACGAAAACATTAACCCAATGAAAAAGCGTTAAATTTTATATTCAGAGCAAAATATTTAATGAATTAATTTTATTCCGTTCAAGAATCATGTTTTAAATCGTCAGGAGAGCAAAAACACGCCAAGAAAAAAGTACAAATGAAAAAGTATATGATTCACAAAGCGCGAGGCCATGACGAAAATTAAAGAAAGTCGGCAAATTTGGAAAACAGCCAGACGTAGCTAGTGATAAAAGACGGGCTATTTGCCAAAAAGAACCCGGTGCCCGCCGCGGCGTCCCTGAGAATCACGCGGGATTACGGTAGGGCGGCCGGGCAGCGGCGCCGTTGCTTTGCGACCAAACAAGCCGTGAACATGGCCGACGCTTTGCGCAGGAGGCTCGACACCGCTTGCACCGCCGACAGTAGGGTTAGTGAAAGTGAAAGGACATGAATTAGAAAACATTTGTAAATTTAATAAGAAGCCAGAAAAATATAATTTTGAATTTTTTGTATTTTTCTTATTTCAACAAAAAAAATTAAAATTATGGGTTTCAATCAAGAATTTCTTTCTAATTTTTGTTTATTTATCGAAAGTTTCCAATAAAAAGGTTCACTAAAAGTTTAGGATTCCGGAATCGAAGTTCGAAGGATGCGCCCTCCACGTAAAGTCAGTCGACTTGCACATACAAGCATTCCGCCTGTTTCTCCAGACGCCATGTGGGACGTAAGTGTTAGAATTCTGTTTTCCTACATTTTGAATCTTTGTTTTTGCATTTAGTGGTTCAGATTGCCACCATCCTGTGGCTTGTTGTCTTCTCCCTGACCGTTTGGATCTTCCGACTACCCATGTCCATTTGGTTCAGCGACAAAGTTGACTGGTTAGTTTTCAATCTTGGAATTTAATTTTGTTTCTTAATTTAAACAAACCAAAATTCACAAATACGAATGGTAAACAAGCTATATGGCCAAAACCACTTGCAGCGTCTGGGTGTACGAAAAGTTGTTCAATTCACAATTTTTTTCGATTCGTCGCCATTTTTTGCCTTGCCAGTTTGTATGTGCAGCTCAACGTGGGCAGCTCTTTTCTAAGCATATGAAAGTGTTTGGATGGCCTTAATAACTTATTTGAATGCAGCTACGGCCTCAATCTGTTTTTGGTCACACTGAGGATGACCAGTCCTGACAGGTTGAAAAAAGACCGACCACCCGCAGACGACACATGAAACCCTTTTTGTGCACAATTTAGACCACAACACTTAATAGTTTTATTGAGAAGACTTCTGAAATCTTTCAAGAGAAAATCTTTCAGGATGGCTATGAACGCCTCTCTTGTGTGCTACACACTCTCCCTCTTCTGTGGCTGCGTGATTTACGTAAATCTGCGCACTCTGAAGGACTGGTCTCGCAGGAGTCCAGGACTCTACAAATGTGGGATGCTCTTCTTCCTTGCTGGTTGCATATGGTAAGCTTTTTTTGTGGTATTGCTTACTTTTTGTTGATAGGGTAAAGGCAGAACAATACAAACAACCTGGTATTCTTTTTGGGTAATACGCGAGCTCTTTAAACCAACGTAAACGGTACAAATTGATCAGTTATAAACATGTTGATCGTATCTACTGCGGGTTACATAGTTAAATTTTCTTTGAACATGCACGTTTCACTTAAGATTGGTAGAAAAATGAATTTTTTTCGACCTTTTTTGAGCTATTTCTTCAGATTCTACTAGTGTTTTATTGATGTTTTGAAGGGAAAAAAACAGGTTTTACTACGTAAACCATAGTGCAGCACTGCTGGGTGCTCTTTTAAAAAATGATCAAACATCAGTTTATTGTAGAAAAGGGACACTATTTTATATTAAACTATCCATTTCAGCTTCTGCTACGCAACCTACCCCATCTTCGGCTTGATGTCCGTCGGAATTTGTTTTGTAACACTGATGTTTTTTCTATCTTTGTCTGAACTTTTCGCTTAGACACTACCGCATGCAGATCTCCTCCCTTGTAACCCAGTTCATAGCCTAACCTCCCACGGGACATTGCAGGTAAATTCACTTTAGACCGCTTTTGTACCCACCGGTATTCCCAGCTTTTACTTGAATACGTTGTCTTTTCGATCCTCCGCAGTCCCATTGTAAATTTCCCCCGGTTTACTGTTGTGCATTTTGTGTTTTGATTTGTCGCATAATATATTTTATAAAGTATTTTGGATTATTAGAGATTGAATACATTAAAAAAATCAATGCTAACGAAATTACACCAGTTCTATTTACTTGAGTTAGTAAAAAATTAACCAGCAGTTTCTCTTGGCTTTCAAACGAGTGAATGAAGTTTGAGACGGAACTGTTTCACACATGTAATCTCAGACGACTAACCACACAAAAATCATTGACTTGTTCCGTTTGCGTTTTTAAAACACAGCTTAAAACTTTCCGTTTCCATAACTTAGGCAAATAGTCTACATTTCTGGGTTACTCATGCGTCTCGGGGGGAAATAATGTCGTCTGCTTTCTCACAATTCCAACATCGTTGAAGAACCATTTGTTGGGTGTCCAGAGAGGAAAAAATGTGGTGGATACAGTTTTGTTGTTTTTCACCAATATTGTTGCAACCGGTAGTATTTCCAAACAAATGATATCCATTGTTTTCCAATTATTGTGTTACCAAGTGCTCATCGGTGTACTAGTTTGTCCCACTCTATTTTGCCTATTTTCTCATAGTATTCGTTTTCCAAGATGCAAGAACCTGCAAAGTCAGCTAATGTTGATTCTTATTTGTGTTTTTGGTTGTGTTTTTTTGGTCCTATTACATTTTGAACTCTTTAATTGTGGCTGCAGGTATGTTTCTTCATGAAAAATAGATAAGAAAACTGCGATACCTAAACTTAAAAGAAAAAGGGGAGACACTTTTATTAAAAGCCAATTTTTCTTTAAAATGGCCAAAACGAGTTGCTTAATCAATGTTTCTAAAGTTGTCGTTTGACTCCCACTTGGCTTGGAAAAATGAGAGAATATAAAACTTTTTTCTAATAATCAAAACTCTAACTGGAAGATGAGTAATGCGAACTTTAGTTGATTAAGGTAACATCAGATGCCAGTTAAAAGTATCATTTTCTTTGGCTCAACAACCCTCCTACGAAAATGCACTAGACGTATGTATTTGTGTGAACTTTGGCCTAAATCAACAAAGATTGCTATTACGAGGTACTATTTCAAAGAAAAACAACCAAAGAACCACTAACGATCTTTGATGTAAATGTATTTAAACCCTCAATTTTGTTTTTTCCACCCAGTGAGTCAACGCCCTTCGTCAGGGAATTCCCTCCCTTGCATGTCAACCTGTCAGGAGGAAATGAGGTCCGCTGAGTAGCCCGAGTTCTCTGAAAGGAGGAGGCGGGGTGTCCGGATGCGTCGTCTGTTCCGGATTACGTAGACCATTTATGACTTCACACAACGGAAAACACGAAAGTAGCTTCGTGAGTGAAGTCACTCCCCCGACGACTACGTCCAGATCCACTAATTGTGTGCCATCCAAAACCTCCTGTCTCAAGCGTCCTCTTGAAGTGCAGAAGGAAATTATACTGTTTGACAAGGGGAAACAGATTATCCTTTGTTTTGCTGTTTTCAAAACAACTAACCTGTTCTCCTTTTGAAAGCCTATTTTGCGTTGCTTTTGCTATTTTTGAGGACTCATTCACATAGACAACTATGTTTTTGTATTGAAGAAAACAGCCTACAAACCATTACTTTTTTCTTTCTTAATCCTCTCTTTTTAAGTTTGTTGTTTGTTTTTAGTTAGCGAAAAGTTCTAAACAAGTTTTTGTGAAACTTTTTGTGAAAATAAGATTAATAAGAGTTTCTACCATTAATCAACCGAAAAACAATATATACAAATAACTTCCCGTTGTTGTAGCTGTTATAATGTTAAACTAAGGTCACAGAACTTTCGAAAAACGGTTTATACGTATATAAAGTCATGTGCTGATTATTGTTTTTTTGTTCATTTGTTATTCACTGTTGTTTGTCTATAAAATTAGTATCACATGCACAATAAAACACAGATATTGTTTTTATCTGAAAATTTTTGGAAACTATTGTAAATAGTCTCTAGCGTTTGTCCGACTCCCATGTTCTCAGTTCATATGTCCGCGTCGGAGGTTCCCCAGAACCCTCAAAGTTGTTTTTGACTTTCGTAATTATTTTGCTGTTCCACTTCCTTCAGCGACTTGACGAAGCACGTTTTTGTTGAACTGCCAGACACAATAGCTCTTGAAAGATTTTTGGGTCCGGCGAAATGACGAAAGTTCCGTTTTCTCTTGAGTTGTGTCAGTGTGTACACAAGTTTTGCAAATATTTTAGGTTTACTTAAAAGTAGAGATTTGCGTTTTTAAATTTGCAAGAGAGTCGTTTTTTGTCAATTATACAAGCATTATGAGGCAACAGTAATTTACGGTGGCAATTTCTAGTACACACTTTCGCAAAAAGATCTATTATAATATTGAGGCACAATTGGCATGAATTATACGCACTAACTGTCCATTATTTATAGAGATAACAGTGGCCTCTGAGGAAGAGTGTACCATTCCCACTTTTTCTTGAAAACAATTACATCTCACGTTTGGAAGATTATCTTCCTTATGACAAAAGTTACGCAATAATCAAATTCTTTTGCGATTTGAAAGCAAAAACAAGTCTCAGTTTGTGGTCTTTTGTATTGTTCTTTTATACAATTTCTGTTCCTTGAAATTAAATTTAAAGAAAAGTTAATTTCTATCCCAGATTGTGGCCATTGTTTGCTTTCCCTCCTCATAGGGCAAAGCCAATCTTCGCGCCCGCCATCTCACGGATTCCCTGGCCGTAAAAACTCTTTTCCCCCACAAAAGTTAATACAAAAACAATGATCGATAATTTAAAATTTTCCCAGGCGCTTTCCCTTAGAGAACACCAACAGTTTCCTGAATACAGTGAAATGCACTCCTTGTTTTGACAGTGGGTTTCTCACTCCAACGTTTTCCCATGAATTATCTATAAAGAATAACATATTAAGTTCCGCTTTTCAAAAAGAAATGATCCTTTGTCCACACTTTTTGACATCTATACAGTTTAGGTCATTCTTAGGCAAGCTTTTCGTTACTAGAACTTTTCTTAATGAATGTTGCTTTGACAAGATGAGACAGCAAAGAAAACAGCTTTCATTTACAAGGTGCTTTGCACGACAGCCGTAAGAAGTTGTAAACGAACCATTATATTTCTTGATTTAATTGATTGCATATTGTTTTTCATACATGTTTTCCATTTCTTCCCCCACCAATGAAAAAAGTTTATTCCATTTGTGACAAAGTGACTCTGGACGTTTTATCGTTTCTCTTCTGTAGATCTTTGAACATTTCCCATGATAATTTCATGCGCTACTCTTCCTTCCCATCGCACCTCTGTTCGGAAAAACTCAGTTTACTTTTACTCCAAATACCCAAACTAAAAATAACTGTCAAATGTGTAAGCGTTTCGTATGAAAACTATTTTATTTGTTTTCCACGCAAAAGCCAACCTTAAGCAATCTTAACATTAAAATTGGCAAACAAATTTGAAATTCATTTAGGCCATTACGGCAGACAAACATTGCGTTTGTCAGCATTTCCTTCATGTTGCAAACCCTGCAACATGATAAACCCAAAGACACGCTTACATTTCAAATAACAGCAGTGACTCAATATAGTTGTATAAAAAAGCAATTAACCAAAAATGCTAACTAAATATTATTTTACAAAAGCTTCAGATTGTTTAAGAAATGAATTTATGGCGGAAAATGACTTAAACTGATTTCAGTGTGACTGATTGTTTCTCAATGATCTTATATTAACAAAACGGGTGTGTATAAATACTGGATCAACAGTAAACTGATTTCATTTTCGAACAAAAGTTGATTTACGATTCTTATGAAATCACTGAACATTTGTACTCTTCCATGTCTAATTGCCATTTTCATGTACTAGCTACAGTAACCCAACACGAACTGCGTGTGCTGTCCCCCGCGGAAACGTCTCTTTTGTAGCGGAATTTTCTAAAACCCACACGCCAACAGAGAGGTATATAAGACGGGGGGCGTGATTCCCTGGCCCACAGTGTTTTGCAGAGCCGTCCGTCGGCCTCTAGCGCAGCCCTCCTAATTGCTCAGTGCTAACTTATGATGCACATGCCTCCACATTGATTCGGTTTCATTGAGCTTTTTCGCTTGTTACTTGAGCCAAAGTGCACGCGAGCTGCCACCGCATAGTGCGCGCTTCTCATCTCTGGCCGAACTGCAATTTGCATCCTGATGATGCGATCCTCCATTTCGGGGCTCCGCATTTCGTTTCGGCAACATGTCCACCTACTCGTGTGTGGAAGAACCTAATCACCCACGGAGGGTGCACGCACGTTTCTGTTTATTCAAATGTCAGCGGATTCCATTACGCCACAGAAGGCGATAGGATTATGTTTGCGGTTTTCCGCCCGGAACTTCCTAGTTGAAGTCATCTTCGCTTTGAGCATTCGACAACAAGGATTCCTCGCAGACAAACATGGAGTGTGAGACTCGACTTACTGCAGAATGACAATAGAGCCAGACACACCAGAGAGCACAAAAATACCCGAAAAGTGAAACCATACTAAATAATTGAATTGGTTTCACCATGGCGGAACCAGAAGACAATTACATAATTTGCGCTGTTTTAGCGAAATGGTGTTTGTTCGTTATGCCCGTTGAGGACCAGAAAAAGTACAGCTCGGTAATTCGCAATGCGCTTCGAAGCCAATTGTCTATCATCTTCCAACGGAACACAACTTGGTCTGTGTTTCCTTAGCATTCAAGCCCACAGCTAAACATGCTTGTAGGGCCAAAAATAGGATTGGTTTTAACAGCCATTTTTTCTGAATATACTTTCACTAGAACTCCGGAGTCGATAACATTAATGAATGTTATCAGCGACTTTTCCAGGTTTTTTGGAAAACGTGCTTGTCTTCACATTTCAACTAATAATTTCTACAACTAAGTTAAACATCTGTATAAAACCTCTGACTTTTTTATAACATCATCATGCCCATAACCCTGATAAAAGAGGTTGCGCTTCGTCCTCTCTGCACGACTATTTAAACACCTTTGTATTCTCTCTGTTTGAAGCGAACTGGAAGTACATTGTATAGCAAAAACGATTTAAATCTTCCCGTAGATAACGCCAATTCCACTTTATGGGTTACTTAACGACGTTGAATAGTCGATTCTCAAGAAATGGTGAATCCCTACGTGATCCAAGTGAATGACTAAACTAAACCATTGGATTATTTCTAAATGCTAGAATGCCATTTTTACAGACTTTGGCTTAACTTCCACCGTGACTACGCTATGGTTGAATTCGTTGATCCTCTTGTTTTGAATACCGCTTGAACTCTTGTCTCTTCATTGAACTCACTAATCTTTAATAAGCCAAGTGTTTTAGTTTGTCATAACATGCAATATATGCATGTTTCCTTTGGTTTCTTCTATATCCAGTCGGCATGGGCGGGCCTTTTGGAACTGCGTAGGCAGGACTCCCAATTAGCATGACGACACTAGAAAGATTTGTAAACTCCTGAAGAAAATTGGGGCAGTCTGAAAAATACTGTTACTATGAAAAAAAAGGAATCATCATTTACACTTGCAAATAGTTCTTAAAGTATAACGTAGCTCGAATGTCACCTGTGCAGCTGAAAAATAAGTTAATCACAAATATCCATGTGAAAAGGAAAGATATTGAAAAGAAGTGGCATTAATATTGTTTTTTACGCAATGCCTACGTTGTTTTGAAAGCGAAACAGTAAACATATATAAGCTACCGTTTCTGGGTACAAACAACCCCGTTCTGCGTTATTTCGAAAGAACATATTGCGCATTACATGCGAATCAGCATTTTTCTTTTGAGGAAAATAACAGCGTTTTGTGAGGTAAAAGAATAAACAAAAACGCCAATACGCTTCTTAGTAAACATGAGAAATATTTTGAAACAGCAGTTTGTGAATCAGTTTTTAAGAATTTACGGGAGACAAAGATGTGCTTGCGAAAACAGCCGTGCGTCTTTTTCTGTCAGAGCTACGTGACGTCTTCGGCATGTTGACTACACCTATTCCACTTTTTCCGGTCAACTTCCCCCGAAGAAGAGGGTTTCTCAATTGAGGTCGGTGGACTTTTGAATAGCCGAGATTCCCGGAGGCGAAGCCATTTCGCCGCGTGTCAGATTCAATTTGACTACGTGTTCCGTACTTGGTAACAGATTTCCGAACGTCTTTCTCCTCCAAAAGAGCTTTCATTTGGCCACGCATTGCAGCAGGAATTTTGAGTTCCATTGCGAATATTCCGAGCAAACACACAGCCTCCAGCACTCAGAAGGCCGAAGATAGCCATTCAGGGATCAAGTTGTTGCTAAGTTCCGCAACTGCAACGATAGGTCCTTTACGCTCTTTTGCGTGTGTTTTGACGCATCAGGGTAGTGTCGACAGCCGATTCCAGGGAAAGGTTCAGTTGTTTGGACCGGAAATGTTGTGCTTTGGGCGAAAGGCCATTGGGAGTTTTACGAAAACTCAGCCTGCGATGATCGTCTAAGTTTTCAAAGCTGAAAACAACAGAATATTCAGCTTGTTGACTTCAACTAAACTTATCCGGAATTTGGTTCAACTCATCTGTAAAGGGATGTTCTTATTTGTTTTTCATCTTAACCACGTTCTGGTTTACACTGAAACTATTTTCCCTTAATCATAGAACAGCTTCATTCAGGTTTTTTCATAGAACATTAAATTTTTTTTAATTTCCAATTTTTTGTACTCCAATGTTTGTCCAATGTTTGTAAATAATGCTTTATAGTTTAAAAAAGTCGTATCGCGCGCAAAAACAATTGTCCGCACAAGATATGCGAACTCCCTTTGAATACGATATGAATATTATTTTTTTGCTTTTGAAGAAGGCACATGATTTAAAATTTTGCAGGATCCTTTCCCTATTTGATGAATGCGTTTTTATTATGAATGAAATGCTCCTAACTAGTGTTTTCAGCAACTCTAAATCGTTTAATTAGGAAAAAGGATTTTTTTATTCCCTTAAAAAACATTGTCTAACACTGAATATTTTCCAGTGACTCGAACAGTCCCCACGAGTAAGAGTTGACTTCGGGGAGTCCAGCATAATCCTTTAGCTCTATGATCATTTTTTTCTTGGATTAATTAAAGAAGGCGGGAGTTGTAATACCATTCATTATCCGGGAGGTGGCAGAAGTCCGCTTCCGTGGCCGCACTCGATATGTCCCTCTCTTCAATTATTTCACAGCGTATACTTCTCGAAGCTATGTTTTTAACGATTTCATAACTTTTCCTTTTTCCCAAATGAAATACATATGCAACTTGAAAATATGGCATATTTGCCAGTTACTCGAAGAATTGGCCTTTCAAGTTTTTTATGCATCAACGCACCCAAATCGCTGTTTCACTTCTTTGGCACGCCCTTTAGTTTGTTTTTGAAGTAAAAAAACGCACCTAAACGAAGTCAGTGCAAGACTTTTATGTAAAAAAAACTGCCATATTAAAAACGTGAAAGGTTTTTGATCCTTGTGCCATCTTGTGTTCACATTGGCTTAAAAGTTATTTCTAATTTAATTAAATTCGCGATTGGAAAATGTTTTGAACGCTTGTTTATAGCGAAGCCATGCAAAAGTGATAGCTTACGGACAATTTTCCGCTTAAAGAAAAAATATCTCTTAATTTTTCTGTTACTGTATGGACTATGACATTTTTCTACTGATTTACAATTGAATTTTTCATCAAATGTTCTAAAGAAAAAAATCATTTGATCAATCTGAAAGCAAAAGAAAGCATAACGGGGGCAATTTTCTCTTTCGTACGGGCCTGCCCTTCGTTTGGATATGCATATTCTCTTTTAAATAAGGGCGATGACGATTCCCATAGAACTCATTGGAATTTTTATTATCATCTGAAGACGCTGCAAAAGCTTGGGATATTAAGGAAGCCGTTGCATAAATCGAAAACACAGCTAGCTTATTCACCATTTTGCTCAAGTTTCTAGCCAAATGTCATTTTAGTTTGTTATTTGTTTTTCGCTTTAAATTTGTTAAAATCAATTATACCAAAATAAAATTAATGATTTTTGATTTCTGAAGATAAAAACAAAACCCCGTATAAAGAGAACCCTCTGTTTTCGGCAATGTCGTAAATGAAGTCTTTTGAAATTTAACTGAACGGAATAGAAAAGAACCCTTTTCAAGTGATGTATGAACCAATGAAGCACATAAATTTTTAAACTCCTTCATTACATTCTTCTATAAAAACCCTGACCTTCATCTGTCTGAAGACAAAACAGGAAGCATCAGAGCTCAACAGCCGCACCTTCCCCGTTGAAGGTTTACGTTACCCTTGATCTCTGAGCGTCCAAAAAGCTCTAAGAAAAACACATGCAAACTTCTGCTCTTCTCATTTTCACCCCTTCTCCATTTGTCATTGCGCCCCTAGGTTTCATATATCTGAAGCACACGCACGACAGATATCAGGGGATTCAGCGAGTGTGTTAGGTTGCTTAATCTGGTTACACAAGGCTCGAGAGCACGCCTAATCCAGTTTCCGTCCACTAGGAGTTTTCTCGGCTTCCGATTGAGCTTATGATGGACGTCCTACGATTTTCCTTTGGTCCGTGGTCTTTAATGTTAAAAGAACCGTTGACGAAAAGGTGCATCAATGATTGAACAATCTGACTTTAAAAATTTTTATAAACAAATATTGAAACATAGGTTGTAACAGGTGCGGTTGATCAAAGTAAAACCAGATGTTTTTGACGTCGCATTTATTTTGCTTTTCAGAAAACGGATTTAGCGGAATTTTAAGAAAAGTATTTTTGAGCTCCCACATTTTGAGTATCTAAGTTCGAGTGTTCCTCTCTTCCCTTATGAAACGGTGAAGAGGAACGCTCCACTATAATTTAGTTTGAAAGAAAATTAGATTGGTTTTTCTTAACTAGTTGGGAAGATCTTTGAAATATATCTGACACAAACAAATATTCTTCTAAAAAAGATAATACTTTTGTTGTGTTTATGACAAAGCAAGTGAATTTTAACTCTTTTGATTTTTTCTATGCTATATAGGTTTTTTTTGCGTATTTTCTTTTGTCGTTACTGTTTTTCGCCAAAAGCCCCGTACGATCCATTTTCACTGGGCTTCACATGCATCTTATGTGTAGTGCTGTTTTCAGCGTGGAGGCATTCCTATGCTCTAATGTGATACATGCGAGTACAGGAAAACCACAGAGTTGCACCTAGAACATTTGATTATTTGCCTCCTAGATGCTCGTAATAAGAGTCGTTGAGACTCAAATTAGCTTTTTTAAAATTCAGTACACATTTTTTGTAATGTGAAAGGACTAAACAGTTTTGAAAAAAGTAAAAAAAAAATGAAAACAATTTATGAAAAACACTTGGCAAAGGGTAATTCATATGGTTTTCAACCAACAAGTGCTCACTCCCCAAATATTTGTTGACGTGCTTCCCCAAATTCTACTTATAGCACAGAAAACACTGCCACTTCGATATTTGCTCGACCGCACCATCCGATTTTCGTCGAATATAGCCATACCAAGGGACGGAGTACGCTTCGAAATGCAAGTTGTACCGACACGAAGCAGCAGAAGGGCATTCCATTTGGATGAGCATTTTAACTGCAGATCTGCTATTCTCAAAATTAAGACTCTCTGAATAAATTAGCGAAGCTGTCTGTCTTTTTATTTTGTAATCACATTTTTTTTCCAAATTTATTTCAGTTGTCTTTGTTTGGCTCTAAAAACTTTGAACGAACCTCATTTATCAACGTTATCGATAAGAGAAACAGTATAACAATTCATATTCTAACTAAGTCTTTCTCAAAACGAGAATTTTATGACAAGAACCCTGCAAATCATTGTTTGAAGCGGATGGAAACGGGCTTCCGTGTACAACGGAAAATGTTTTTTTGTTCCTCTTGAATTTCATTGCTGATTGAATGAAATCTAATTTCTAGAGAAAACCATTAGATTGCATTTTACCATTAGTAAAATTATAAAGCTTACTGGCTTTTGGCGCTTAAAAGTTTAATTTTGTGGTTCAATCAACAACGAAGCAGGAACTAGTTTCTGATTCAAGCAGTTATTAAATAAATTGTTTTGACTACTCTAAGTAAGCAAACCGTATATGCTATTAACAATATATTAAGGATTATGTCGAGGTTCTTTGAACAACAAATGATTCCCAAAACAAGTAAAAATGATTTAAACATGATTGTTTTACATAGAACCACAAAATTTTGAAATCGTTGTATTTAACAAACTTTCTTTTTCAATTTAAACAAATACGTTTGATATATCTTTTTAAGAATACTGCAGTTACTGCTTTTTACTATTTTCCAACGCAGTCGTCCGGGCTCCAATTGGCCTCGTTCATGACGAAAATGTCAGACACTTTTTTCCTGCCGCTCGCAGTATACGAGACCACCCACTGCCTTTTTGAGAGAATGATCCGGGATGATCAAAAATCAGACGAAGGAGAACAGAAAAGTATAGGTTGAGCTGAGGTTGTGGGAAAGCGTTGATTGTTTGCAGGGGTGCATGAGCACAAGTGCGGCCAGGGACGACGTGACGAGCTGTCGTCGCCCTCTGCCTCACGTCAAGTCAACCCCAATAAACTCAACCCCTTTAATTTCTTTCCCTCCGTGCCATTTTCTTCTCTTCACTCCAGGCTAACAAAGCAAACCAGATTGTCCGACACGCTGCATCGATTCCTTCCTAAAATGACCCGGAAGTTTTTTTTGCCTCAAAACATGATCTCATCAGGCCGCCATTACAAATCCATGAAAATACGTTGCTAATCCCAAAGGGTACATCCGTATGGAGTTCATGAGACGCCGCCCATCCTTTGGCCACGCCCCCTGCAAATGCTTAACGGTGCTTACTAGCCTAATTTTGGCTAGCTTCCTTCGTTTAACAAATGTTGGCTCTCCTGCATTAGCACTTGCACACATCCCTTTCATTTATCTCTTTTCTTTTCTTCGAGGCAGGTACAGAAGTTTCAAGTATTTTCAGTTTTTGAATGGAACAGAGGCAGTTACAAGGACATCCAGAATGCTACTACAACAGAACCTGTCGATCAATCAACATTTCAAATCTGGTAAACATTTTTTGCAAATCAATCGGCTGTGGGGCTCAATGTAATTCTGTGTGGTTATAATCGAACCCTTTCATCTTTTGTCAAACCTTTACAGAAATGTTTTTAACAATCGTTGTAGGTATTGTGGCCTTGATGATTGATGTACTTTATTAGAGATCATCCCTGTTGACTCTTACTAAATTTAAACGAAGACCAGAAATATTTCTACCTTGTCGCTGGGGTAAAACATGATTTTCAAGTTATTCTGCGGAAACTAATAAAAAGGGAAATGCTGACACAGAATTTACATTTCCTCTTTCCGTTGTTGTTATTTATTTATACACGGGCTTATGCATTTCCCTTGTTCTCCTGTGCCCACATCGCTCCTTGAGTGCCTTGCGTTGTTTTTAAAGTGGCTCCTAGTGCCCCAAAGCACCTCCAAAACAAAAGGACCTGGATCCAGGAACCAGACGGACCAAAGGAGTGAATCAGAAAGTTTACCAAGACTCGTGTCGCCATTCCCAGCGGTCTTCGTTAGCCACCATGGGTTCAAGGAACATCCACATGAAATGTGTTTTGGACTGATCGTTCTCGGAAAACACTTTATTAGTTTTTTTGTGACGCAGGGGTTGTTTGTTTCAAGGTGTGCCCTCCCAGAACTCATTTATTGGGACGGTTCAAATGAAAATCCACTCTCTATAAACTTACAATTCATGTTTCAACCTAGAAGTTGTATAAAACATGGTGGTTGTTATATTTTGATATTTCTAAACTGTGCATAATTGTTGTGACTAAATAAAAGGCAAATGACAATACTTAACCAGAATAATCAGTTGTTTCCTATATTTTGTAGAATAGACAAAAAAACAAAAAAGGTTGTTGTTCACAAATGATCACTCAGTTTTGCAACTGTAATATAAAATGTAAATATTTCTAAATAAGTAATTTATTGCACTAAAGTTGTCAATGAAGTTGTTTTGCCAACTTCCAGATTTCCAAGAAATTTGCACTAATAAGTCTATGGCTCCCCATGACTGACACCACCAAAAGCCAATTTGACAACAAAGAAAATGCCCTTAAAATGCTTCCCGGTACAGCGTAAGACACCAAAGGCGGTGCCCTATTCGCTGGTAATACTGAAAACGAAGTTAG
Organism: Oscheius sp. G VE-2021; assembly: GCA_022343465.1. Taxonomy (NCBI): domain Eukaryota; kingdom Metazoa; phylum Nematoda; class Chromadorea; order Rhabditida; family Rhabditidae; genus Oscheius; species Oscheius sp. G VE-2021. Next base: position 308,074 of record JAJQXH010000045.1, read on the forward strand.
AGGACCACCTCCCAGCACCTTATTGACCATGCGACATTTTGGGCATCATGCGTGTCTGCCAGCGTTTAGAATGAAATGTTACAATGAATTGCTTTAGAATGCAAAATTTTCTGTGCAGAAACATACTCGCTGGAAAAACATGGTGTTCGGCTTATTAAACAAGAAGATTGATGAGAATTCAACCAAAATAGATGAATGGATTTCAGGTTCCTATGGACTGGGCTCTACCGTTGTATGGCTACTGGATGCCCATCATCGTCTGCCTAACCTTGGCCACAAACTCCTTCATTGTCTTGGTTCTTTCCCACAAATATCTCAGAACGCCTACCAATTACGTGCTCCTTGCGATGGCTGTTTCTGAGCTATTTACGGGTATTTCCTGTATCCCGTGGTTCATCTACTACTTTACCATGGGCGGTGAGTGGAAATAGCATTCGAACTTTGCATCTTGATTTCTCCAGTTAAATGATCTGTAATGTATGCGCTCGGACAGACACGCAATTAAGCGGAAGCGCCCGCCATTATTTAGTAAATTCGCATATGAAATGGTGGTTTACACTTGACCGGCTGCGGGCTTATTCTCACGAAAACACGATTATTGATGCTAGGGATCTCCGACCCTTCGCCCACAAAACCTCACTCTAAAGGGATGGCTCTGACGATTTAATCTGGGGACTACAAGCGTCAGAGCCATGTGTTTGGAGAGGGTCTTTGATACCAATAATCCTGGGAATGGAGAGATTGGAGTAAGGGGATAGAAAAACTAATATTAACTTGTTTGGACGCACTTCGTCCATTTCAAACCAATGAAGAGGATGTCATGGATGTCCCCAAATTGACAAAAGGAAAATTATCTTAGACGATAAACTTACCCAAACAGATACACAGGATAAAAACGTGTTCGTAGAGTGCATGGTTGGTACAGCTTTTCGGAGAAGCCTGTAGGTGTCCATTTTCGGTACAGAGAACCTAATAATACTGCAAAAATTGAATTTAGGCTCAAGAGAATTCGCTGAAGCAGCTCTAAAATTACTTATATTCAACAACAATTAATTGGATATATATTCAGGTCACAAAGACGAGGCCCGTTACGGATTGCCTGAATTCTGGTGTAAAGTGTCTCCCTACGTGGCTGCTGTTCTTCCATCCGTTTTTCATTCCACTGCCATATGGTTGACAGTATACTTGGCCATCCAGCGATATGTGTACATTTGCGTTCCTACTCTAGTTCGCAGATTCTGCACATTGGAACGTAGCAAACAGGTAATAACTCTTTGAATTCATGATCTATTGTTTCAGGTCACTCTGTTTATCTGTCTGTTCTCTGTGATCATCTACACCCCAGAGCTAATGGCCAGTTACACGTTCTCTCAAGTGGTCTTCGATCCCACAATGAAAAGTGAGTGTTTTGACTGGGTTAAAAGTTTGACCTCTCCTAATTGGATTATGGTCTATGGTGTACTAGGTAACAGAGCCCTCGATTTATGGTCCATAACCCATTTTTGATTTTCGTTGACTTTTCGAAACAAACAAGTTCATATACCTTCCGAAATGTCAAAAAATATTTCAGGCTTGGGGTCAATGAAATTTTTTTTAATGATTGTACTGAAAAATGAAAATGTTGGGAATGCATGAGATTGGATTTCATGAATCGAAAACAAAACACTTTCCAACCTAATGTTTCAGCCAGCCGTCGGTTTTGCTACCGCCAACAGACAGCCATCTTGCGTTCCGTTGGGAATTTATACTACCGTGTGCTTTTCATCGGCCAGTGTACCTTAGTTCATCTGATGCCTTGTATTCTGCTGGTTATATTCACGTGGAAACTTGTTGATGCCATTCGGGTGGCTGATCGTCGACATGCCCATCTTCTATCAAAGTTTGTTTGCTTCTATTTAAAAACACACATACAAAATATGCAATACAAAATATGCAAGATATTAGTATTTTTTTTACTTTGTCTGTGTTCTTTCTATCGTTGGAAATCCTATCTGCTACTATACGTAGTTTTTTCATTGCAGCGCAGTTAACAGTCATTGCTGTCATTGCAGTCATTGCTCAAAACAGAAGCCAAATAAACGGTGTCATATAAATTGTTTATTAGGGTTTGAAGACCATGCACATCTAGTTGCTTCTAAACTTAGGTAACTTTTTTCAGAACCAACAGGAAAAGTACGGATGAAACTGACATGCAGTCAAAAAGGCTCTCAAGACTACTGAGGCCCAGGGAAAGTATGAGTGAACCTAAACGGGTGCAGGGACTAAAACAGGTATTTTACATTATTCTACAAGCCAAATTTTGTTTAGAACACTAGGATGTTGGTTGTGGTGATCATGATATTTTTGATAACGGAGATACCTGCAGCTATAATTTTCATCATTCATGTGGTATCCGTCTCCCTTAGCATCAATATCATAGATTACAAGCTTCTGAATATTCTGCTTATTGTTAGGTAGTGAACAACCTTTTTTAAACATAACAACTCTTTTTAGAAATGTTCTGATCGTCAGTTCTTATCCATTCCGGTTTGCGATCTACTGCGGCATGTCGCAACAATTTAGGGACGTTGTTAAGCAGGTGAGAATTATGGATGAAATCCCGGAGACGACCCGAAGTACATAGTTTATGAGGCGGAATTTGAATAGGTGCCGTCATGCCATCCGACACGGGGACGGGTAAACTACGGCGCATGGGAAATTGGTTTCAGATGTTCACTGGAAGGTTTTTCCCACAGCTGATTGGTGACAAAGATACTTCAACGACTATGATGTTGGTTCACGCAGTGGAGAAGGAAAGCGAAGACAAAAGGTAAGGATGGCAGAACAAACAAAAAAGAAAAAGTTGACAAAAAGTTTTAAAAATAGCTTGAAACAAAATATATATGTTTCCTTTTTCTCTGTTTTTGAAGGTTCCATTTCGATCTAACGCTAACCGTGACAATATGCAGTTTGGCCAAATATAAAACATCGTTTAACTTCCGATACAAACTTTTAAATACTTTTGCGTGTACTTTATATAAAATTCTTGTGTCTATGTTTGTTTATCCCATCCATTCTTTACTGTTGTTAGGAAAGCCTTAAACGCGAGAGTTCCTGTTCCTGCAAGTCAACAATTAAGACTCACAATGTCGTGTGAAAAAATATCGAAAAATGTGTTAGACCTTTAAAAAGAAGTGCGCATAATTCGTTGATTCTTGAAAACGTTTGCCAAATTAAATTTTGCGGAGTATTTCCGCAATGTATGATTTTAATAACCTCAAATCGGTAATTTTTTTTTTATTGATATTATTATTTTTTATTTTTATTGATATGAGTTTCATAATTTCAGAGCTTCAATTATGGTCAGCAATGGAAAGCAGAGAAGCTCGTTAACACCAAAGCACAACCACACTCTTTTGAAACCAACGGAAAAGGTATTCCCTTGTCCTTTTGGAATTCTAAGTTTCGCGTGTGAACTAACGCCTATTTCGCTGTACTAAAACATTAACCCTTTCCAAGGCATGCTCGTATCCCAAACTGAAATGAACGCCTTGATCTTTGCTGATTTCCGGACGGCCGCACAAATTGCATTTTAATAGGGCCAAATCGAGGCGCGGCGTCGTTAGAAAAGAGCTGAAAGCAAGGGAAAAGTTTCGCCACTTCAGACTGAAAGATCATCTTCTGTGATACGCGATATGTGTTAACCCTTCAGCAGGTATTAACATTTTCATGTAATTTTGTAGAAAATCTATCTATTTAGTAAGCTATCTCTCTGCATGGCATGTTAGGCTCACTTTTTACTGTAGACGCGACGGTCTGATGGCACAAACTGTAGTAGTTTATAACCGCAGGTTGCATTTTCTTCGATGTCATGTTGTTTATTTTGTCGTAGTTTCAGCAATGCAGCAGTAGTGCTGCTTTCAGGGCAAAAGTGGATTATCATGGACACCATTGCAAATTTTATTCACACTAATACAAACAGCACAGCACAGAAAAAACACTTTTCCGAACATAACAGCACCAAAGTCACAAAATGATGATTTCTTGGACTTTTTTGGTAGTGTCGACAGGTTTAGGCAGCATAGCTTTCCAACTTCAGCATCTTTGCTATAGTTTTTCTACAGTATCTGACGTATGCAATAAAATCCACAGATTATTTCCTGATTGGCTGATGAAAGGAATATGAGCCTAAGGCAAAAACAAAAACTACCGACTGAAATTCACTTAATTATAGACTTTTAAACTTACACTTTGTGTTTAAATAATTTAAAAATGTTACATGAAGTACAGCTGTAGAATAACAATAGATATTATATTTGATGTACATTTGTCTTATGCATTAAGCTATAAAAGAATAGTTTATGTGGAATTCCTAACAAAGTGAGAACCTGTTATACAAACTGTGCATAAGATTTAATAAGAACATAACATTTCCAAGACATAGCAAAAATGGTTTAAACCCTAATTTTGCTCAATGATGCAAACGTCATAACATTTATGCGTTTATAAACAGATGAATTTGAAAAATGGTAGTCCATGTGTTTTCCCAGAAAGCCCTCGCTTACCACTAGTCTATCTCTAGCTCGTCTCAGCCTTGTCATAATTACCATTTCAGTGGCTGCAGTGCAACATTTCCGATAGCAGTGAATTGGTCCCCTTCGACCCTTACCTTAGTGATCTGAACGTCCTGGTGGAGGTGCCTTCGGAATCAGACATCTTCACTGCCTGCAGTGGTTCCAACCATCGTGACGTTTCCACCCAGGTCGAATGTCGTCTGGCGCTCTTTGCCAGTCGTCGGGAGTCCATGCTGACCGCTGCTCTGAAGGAACAGACCCTTACGACGTGCCAAGTTATGTTCCAACAGGCTGTTTAGTTAATTTTCCGTTTACCCATCTTTCCCGCTTTCGAGGTTTTTCTCTTACGGATATGCCCTTTTTCATTCTCATAGAGCTGGTAGACCAAACGTGTTTCCGTTCGGTATTTATTGACTTATGAACAAATTGCTTTAACTATCTGGCTTTGCTCCAACCTACGTTTCTGACGCTTTAGTATGTCTATCCGTGCCATATGTCCCTTTAGAACTGCGATGTAGATTGTAGACAAAACGTTCGCCATATCAGATTTCTTGGTGTTTTTCTATATCCTTTGTCGTTTCATAAACGTTTCCTTGGCAATGTTGCTTTGTTTCAGAGGACAGTAATATTGATTTTTCACAAAAAATGGATAATGCCACCAACTTCAAAAAAAACAATGGATAACATCAGTATGCATATTGTATTTTTGGGACCCACCGTGGTACACCGGGGTTTACAGCACGAAAACTGTTGTCTTTTTTAAAACCACTAAAGCCAGCCTTGCTTTGTACGTTTAAAATAATAGTTCGTAAATTATATGAGTTCTCCTCTACTTTTTGGTTTTGAACGATCACCTTTTTCTGAAGAAAAAAGTCTGTGGCTGTGTGAGGCTCACCATATTGTGAGCTTTTTCTATTCCTTCAGTTCTCCACGGGTCTCCTTACATGGCAACGACCACCGCAGTAAGACGAAGTGTTTAACGAACTGAACCGGCTTCCCCAAAGAATGAATATTCGAAGCCAAATGTCTGGCCAATTCCGCGAACAAAAGCTCGTCTCGCGCCTGAAAAATTAACAAGAAATTGCGCAGCTGAAATTGTATCCAGTCCTAAAAAAGAACATCAAATACATTTATTTTCTTTCAATTGCACATTAATGGACGAAACATTAGTGAAGTAATTTTCTTTATCGCTGATCACAAAATATTTAGTTTTGAAGAAGACTGTAGATTTCTCTAAATTTTCCTTCTTTTATAAAATTGTTTCTTTGTAAATTAACATTTAAATTTTCCAACATTCCTTGATCTCATTACTTATTCACAGCAGCCGTCTAATGCATCGCTGGGTCTTTGTCAACCCAAAATGCTATGGCGCCCCATGTGAATTCCCGGGGTGACGCGAGCGGTCGCGTCGCGTGTTAAGGGCTTCGTTTATCTGTCTGCACTGGATGAGGCTACTAATAACGATTCTCGTATCTACATCCGGAAATAATTTCTCAATACATTTTGATTAGTTCTTGGAAATATTCACCTGTTGAAAAAATGTGATTTTTTCTGCAAAATTAGGTTTTTTACCCCACATAAAGTTTTTGTTGGAAATTTACGTCCCCGAATATTTGAATCGTAGCTTTGATACTAAAATGAATTAATTTACAAAGGAAAGAAAAGATATAACAATTTTAAAAAGAAATTGAAAATCAAGGATTTAAAAGATTTTAACATTGTTCCACATTCTGACCTCAATTTATGCTTATAGCTTTCAAGCCTAAATCATTTTTATGAATGATAATAATCATCTTTTCATTTTTACTTTTGTTTGTACTCCTCAAATTTTCTCCACATTTTGGAGGGATATGGCGTCGAAACGAGCTCTAAATGACGGCCGAATTGCGACTCACACCCCCGAATCGCTTCCGTCGTAGTGTAATTTGTTGCCTCTCGCATAATGACACTTTCCTTTGTGGTGGACTTTCCTCCACGTTCTCTTACGTTCGCCCTTCCTTATCGGGGTGGAGGGTGTGAGGCCGTAAGTATCGGTAGCCGCGTAATCTGCACATTCCCAGAGGATGGCCGCCGTGCGTAATTCCGTGGACTCGCCGGAGGCCACTTTTTGTTCAGCCGTGTTCAACCCTCTTTTTACACAACAGCTGTACCAGTGTTCCGATTTCAATCAATCCTGCTACTCCCACAATTAGATCTATGACTTTGGAAATTTGAGTTAAAACTGACCCCATATCTTCTATTTTCACAGATTTGATAAAATGTTGACCCAAGGCAAAACCAATCCCCGAATGAAAAGTAATAAGAAGAAAACAATCCACGTGCCAATTGGATGTACTTTCTTTTTCCCATTAATCGTCAACCTAATTTTCTTTTTCTGCTCTACGATCTTGTTAATAGTTCCCAAATTACGTGACGTTTGATTCCATTTTAAATTTTCTATCAAACTAGAACGCCGTTTCTTGTGGTCAGAACCCTAATGGAGTGTGCCCGGAACTTTGGGCCATAAGCTTCGTTTTTACGATTTGCGTCAAGACAAATTTCACCGCGGCATTTATGACTCAACGCCGCTAGAACGTTTCGTTCTTCCCACAGACTCTTCTTCACTATCACCATTAGTCTTGTGCTGAAACCGTTTTGGTTTCATTTTTCATCAAACAAGATAATAAATTATTCTACCCCCGTTGCGGATAATTACAACATTCTGTTAATATGTGAGCCCTGGAAGAAGCGAAAAATCCGCGAAAACCGCGGCGAGACGCAGTGTAACTTGTGCCGGCGGCCGCCGTCGCCGTCCACTGACCACCCACTGACCCTCCCGATCGATGCGGCTGGTATGAGCCGTTGCCCATGTGTAATTCTCGTTATCCATTATGTCGTTACTGCGCTGCCCTGACTTATCGGATTTTCGTGGTCTTCCCAGTTTAGACAAAGAACCGACCCGAAAACATTAACCTATACATTACGAATATTCGAAAAACATCAATTTTGAAAACTATTAATTTCTTTTAATGCTTCACTTAAGGTATAGCTGTCGTGAAAATGAAAAGAAAAAATATTTTATATGCCTTATTCTTTGTGGTCTGAAAAGTTTTATTCTTCTGACTATTTCTTATTGTTGTGCTTGGTTTCTATGAAAGGTTTTTCGACCCTCATTCACACTTCTCATTTTCAGACTATTGTTTATTTCTTCGCAATGAGGTAGACGGGCTAGGACTGATTAGAAGAAAAGTGAGTTATCTATCTTTTAAAATACTATAATAATATTTCTTTCTACGCCAATATCCATTTTTCCAAGTTATGAAATTAACTCAAAGTTTTCAAATAATGCAATAAATTGGCAATTACCACTATGGACACAACTTTGTTTGAGATTCTAAAAACAAAGTTGAAAACCTTGCAATATTACATTTTTTTTTCTTAAACTCGGTGACAAAGATTACGTCTCAAGTGCTCAAAACCATTGCATGTGCATTACTGCCTCATACGACCGTTATTACGCCTAGACCCGTTTATTGAATTACCAATTGGCGCCAGGGTACAAATGGGCATGCACCTCAAACAAAGAGATTTCAGCATCTGATTCTCATGTTCCATAAATTCTCCTTTAGAATGAGCTGGGCAAACGGCGGAATGCGCTGCGACGTTATGCCAACGATCAGCGAAGATGGCGACAACCCTGTCCTCGATGAACACGGGAGTCACGACGCCAACATAGAACAGGTAATACCAATGTAGTCTAGCTCCTGCGTTTGCGGTCCTTGATCTTCAATGTTCCTCTGAGCACTGCTTCCACTCCTTTGAGAGTTTTTGTTTTTGGCCTCACACGAATACCTAGGAAGGCCAACATCGATTCCGGTTGGCTCTCTATCGGAGAGGGCAGTGTTTTCTTTTTCTCAGACTGAATCCTCAAAGCCGCTCAACGCCGGCGTTCGCGATTTCTTATGCATTACGTCCTGTCGCATCCACTAATACTATGCAAATTTTTGTTTTTCACGTTTCCAATTCTTTTGTCAATTAAAATTCCAGAGATTCGTGTGTTTGTTTTACCGCCTTGTCGACTCTAATTTTCCAGCTGATGGTCAACATGTTGGAGGACAGAGACAAGCTGCAAGACCAGTTGGAACAATACAAATTGACGCTGGATCAGAGGGAACAGCGGATAAAAGATCTGGACAGGGAAAAGGACAGCCTCCGACGCCAGGTCGAAGTTCACACACAACACCTTCCAAGTGTAAGTTCTAAGCGCAACTCATTGAGGAAATTGAAGAAGGGAAGCATGAAACCAAACTAATAAACCACCTGAACTAGTAGCACTAGACGTTATCAAACACTTTGCCAGTTTTTAAAGATCCGACCTTGTTTTTCTTCAAATCAGCTCACATTCTAACTTAGTATTTCTTGCATAATGCCAACATTGAACTAAAAGTGTAACCTTTCGATTTTCCAAAGTTTTCATTAGTTTTGCACTTTCTTGGAAAACGTGAAGTTGAGGTTCGATGCTTTATTACGCGGCCCTCGCTTTGTCTTAGCTTGCTTATTGACTCCGGGGGACTGCGCAGCAAGGTAATAGCGGGTGGCGCACATCTCAATTTCGGCTGCTGTCACGACAACCTGGTTCGAAGGCATCCATTTTCGTTTCCGCGCGGATTGGCATAATTGAGTCGGCTTGAACCCTGTTTCTAACGCCTGAGCCACTTCTAATGCCCTTAACCCTGGGCGTTGAAAGCGCGTTTGTTTTTATGCGAGGGCGGATTGGATTTCGGGCTGGCAGCAACCAATGGATCCTTCATCTACTTGCCACTCCATTGCCCGTAGTTCGCCCTTAAATCGGTGTTAACTGAAGCGATGCTTGTTTTCAGGAACTGCAATCCATGTCGAAAGAGTTGGTTCAAATGAGGGAGCAGTTGCTGGAAAAAGACGAGGAGATTGTCGAGTTGAAGGTATCGTCAACCAGTTGAAAATTTACAATTCTTAATTTGAGGCTGAGAGGAACAACACACGGCTTCTTCTGGAACACCTGGAATGCTTGGTTTCCCGACATGAGCGGTCTTTACGGGTCACAGTTATGAAAAGACAGGCTCAGAGTCCAGCAGGGGTGTCTTCGGAAGTTGAGGTTCTCAAAGCGCTGAAAAGTCTCTTTGAACATCACAAAGCTCTCGATGAGAAGGTAAGGCGTAAGAACCCCAAAATAGCTTCCTAATTGAAGGTGCGGGAACGACTGCGCGTGGCGATGGAGAGAGTAGCAACATTGGAAATGGACTTGACAGCCAAAAATGAGGAAATTGGTTCGCTGAAAAGTCGATTAGCAATGCTTGCGACGGAAGCCGAGGAATCGCAGATAAACCATGTCTGTCTATTTTCCCACTTTTTACCTATGTTTTATTTCAGTTGAGAGGTCAGAAACCAAATGGTGGTTTAAGTGGAGAATCAGCTGCTCGTCTCATTGAAATGCAAGAAGCCTGTGAAAGAATGAAAATCGAGCTTACCAACTCATTAAAACAGATAAATGAGATCAGCAATAGGTAGAATATTCATTTTTCTCAAATTCATATACTTTAGGAATTCGGAGCTTGAGGCACAACTCTCAGGAGAGCAGAATGAATCCCATGGGCTGTTGGAACAAATCACTAGCTACAAGAATCAAATTCAGGAGGTACGCAACCACTATGCCCTATTTTCATTCATTGTTCCAGACGGAGGCTCAGCTGCAGGATCAGCAAACCAGAAATCAGACCCTGGAGAGTAGGTTCCTCACTGCCCAGAGGGAAATCACTTGCGCTCGGGATATGACCGATAAACTGGAAAATCAGGTTTGTTATGCTCTTTTGTCTTTATGAGTTACGCAACTGGCGAGTACATTTAATAGCTGTGGGAACGTCTGAGAAATACGATACCACTAGGAAATGTGCGCGTAGGGTGGCTGACAGACACCTCAAGAGAGATGTGTAATTCGTAAAAACTTTTGACAATCGAGGCTGTTCAAAATGATTTTTTTCAGTTGGCGAACAAAGATGCAGCCGTTCGACTCAACGAGGAGAAGGTGCATTCGCTGCAAGAACGCCTGGAATTGGCTGAAAAACAATTGGCGCAGTCGCTGAAAAAGGCCGAGTCTCTCCCATCCGTTGAGGCCGAACTCCAACAACGAATGGAAGCACTGACAGCCGCGGAACAGGCGAGAAACCTCCGTTTTGTCCAACTGTGGATGCTTTAGAAACAAGTTTCGGCTGAGGAAAGAGGGCAAAGGCTTGAGAGACAGATTTCCGAAAAGGCAGCTGAGCTTGAGAGGGCCATGCAGAGGGAGAAGATGAATGAAGAACACAACCAACGCCTGAGTAGCACTGTTGATAAGGTATCTTCTGGAATTGCTCTGGTTTCACACATTTTTTAGCTTCTATCTGAATCCAATGACCGGCTGCAATTACATCTCAAAGAAAGGATGCAGGCTCTGGATGAAAAGAATAGGCTCACCCAACAGCTGGAGAATACGAAGAAGTGCTTCGATCAGGCTGAACGTGCTAAGGAACGACTTCTCCGAGACAATGAAACCCTTCGACAGGAGATTGAGGCCCTCCGACAACAGCTGTACAACATCAGAACAGCCCAATTCCATACAAGGTTTGTTGAAAATTATGATTGTTTAGTTTTATTGTTTGCAGAATGCAGGCAGTCCCTTACGTTCCTCCTCTGCCTTTGTCCAATGGAGTTGGGGCCTCTCCCCCCGTCCAGCCTCAGTTCCCCAATTACAATGGACAAACTCCTCCTGGATATGCGACTGTTGGAGTTAGAAGACCACAGAAGGGAAGAGTTGCGTCAATTCAGGTAGATACAAGTGACTGATTCCAAGTGCAATCGATTTTTAGGATGATCCTACGAAGACACAGACTTTGAATGAACAAGAATGGGATCGACTAGCTCAGGCTCAAGTTCTAGCCCATGTTCAACAGGTAATCATGTTAAACGATAATGTATATAACTTTTAATTCAGGCGTTCTCGTCTTCTCCTTCATTGTTAGACATGGGACGTCCTGCTGGAACACCACAGCAGCAACAGCCTGACCTCCTAGTGAGCAACATGCCACAGCAGGTAGGCAACCAGTTTTATCGGTTTTCATGTGATTTTTCAGAGTGGACAGGACCCTCAGGCCCTTTGTTCAATGCTACAAGAACGTCTTGATGCAATAAATTCCGAAATACGGTACGTTTTTCTTTTTTTTTTTTTGAAAACGTTTCAGAATGATTCAACAAGAAAAACAACATGCCGACTACGTGGCAGATCAACTGGTAGAAGGTAGAGGACCCCGTGAATTCTACGACGACCATGGTCTCTCTGCAAGGAGCACTCCGAGAAATAGTCCTCAACACGACTTCCTCATAAACAAATATAACACGGTACTCGTCTATGATACATGAATATTAGTTATTTCAGCTGCCGGCAAACGCGTCAACATCCCATATGGCAAGGGACATGGATTACGGCCATCACCAAGTGATGGACGACTCCATGGTCGGGGATTTGGAGTACATGCCGCGAAGGAGGCAAATGCGAATGGAGCATGTTCAGCAGGTAGAGGCTTAACTACTGTTAATGTACACGCGTAGTGAAGCAATTAAAGAATCAAAAGCATACTTTTATAAAATAAATAACCAGAAATCAGTTTCTAGCCATTATAAGTTTGCAAAAATGCTACCCAAAGCAAACCTTTTCAGGCTCGGTTTGAAGATATGGATCGCATGAGCCCTGCCTCATCCGTTGCTTCCTCTTCTGATGGTTTTCCAACAAAGAAAAAACGAAGCTCCAGCACATCAGGCTTTAAAACATTAGGTCGACTCTTCAATAAGAAGAAATCTCAAAGCGAACAGTACAGGTAATTCACAAAAACACCAAATGAAAAACAAACTTTAGGCGCGAAGTCACCGCTTTTTCGGACAGTGAGGTCTCATCTGGCGGAGATACTGTGAGAAATGGAGACTGTGACCGGCGGAAAAAGAAAAAGCACGAACTTCTCGAAGAGGTAGGATGCAATTATACAATGTCCAACATTATATATTCAGGCTATGAAGGCTCGGACGCCTTTTGCTTTATGGAATGGACCTACCGTAGTCGCTTGGCTGGAACTATGGGTGGGAATGCCCGCTTGGTATGTAGCGGCGTGTAGAGCTAATGTTAAGGTAAGAAATTCAAAGAGTGGCATTTTAACTGATTTTCAGTCGGGTGCCATTATGTCTGCTCTTAGTGACCAAGAAATTCAAAAGGAAATTGGCATCAGCAATCCACTTCATAGATTGAAGCTTAGATTAGCTATTCAGGTTTGACTTGCTTAAAGGCATAATAAAAGTGATTTTAGGAAATGGTGTCACTAACCTCCCCTTCAGCTCCTCGGTCAGCTAGAACACCCCTCGCTTTTGGAGACATGAACCACGAGTGGATAGGAAACGAATGGTTGCCTAGTCTTGGCTTGGGGCAGTATAGGTAGGAAAAAACTCAGTGTTGCGAAATACTTGAATTTTAAGATCTGCCTTCATGGAGTGTCTCCTGGACGCCAGAATGTTGGAGCACCTGTCCAAACGAGATCTGCGAATGCACCTCAAAATGGTCGACAACTTCCACAGGGCTAGTCTCCAGTACGGAATAATCTGCCTTAAGAAGCTGAATTACGACAGGAAGGCGTTGCAAGACCTTCGTAGGGCAGCAGATTCATCAAACAGAGGTCATTTACCAATAGTTTAGTTGACATTAATCTTTTAAGATCTAATGGTTTGGTCGAATGATCGCGTCCAACGATGGGCAGAGGAGATTGGATTGGGAGCCTACGCCCATAATCTACACGAGTCAGGAGTTCATGGAGCTCTGATGGCTTTGGATCACACTTTTGATGCTCAGGCCTTTGCATTGTCCTTGCAAATGAACCCACAAGATCAACACGCCGTACAGGTGAGAACCCCTGATCCAGCTGGGTAAAATTCTTAACCTACAAAACTATGTACCAAAAAAAATAAATCATCAATTTTTAGATATGACAATTTTTAGATATGGCTGAAAAACACAATATTTTAATTGACTCGACTATGATAAACAATATTTTAACAATTAGGCAAATTAACAATCATTTGCAACGGTTATACAGACCTCAAAGACGAATTACAAAGTGTTGACATAGATAACCTGCGTTTCAAGATTTTTTTAACGAACTTGCATCTAAATTAATAAAATACATAGCTATGCTCCAAACAACAAAATGAGAACTCGAGACTTCCATTGTTTTCAGGTCCTCGAGCAGCACTTCCATGCTTTGGTTGCTGAATACCGCGAGGGAGATCCATCGGTGCGGTTGACGGGCATGATGCCCAGCTAATTGTTCATCGGGATGCCCTTGTCCCTGCGGGTTGCTGAAGCCTTCATCGGGTGACTTCACCCTTTGTGATATCGCTACAGATCCTCTTCTTCTCATATTCCATTAGCTTCAAAGTGTCTTTCCACGGGGTTTTGCATTTACTAGTCTTTGTTCTTTTGTTGCTGCACCTCGATATCATGACAAGCCCCGGGTGCCAGTCTCTGCACCTAGTTTTCTCTGTGTCATAGAAGCATATGTTTGTTTGTGATTCTCACCAGAATAATAAGAACGCTTTAACGTAATTATTAATTATTTTATTTATTCGACTTTACGCTTTATTACAATGAGGTGCCTATGCAAAGTTCATATTGTTGTATTTCACAATAAACATGTTGAATCTGTTATATAATTGTTGGTTTGAATGTTACTCTGTGGACCTTTACAAATTTGAAGTTCAAGCTGTGGCCCAGTCGCAAAGTCTGTGGACGGAAATCGAAGCATTGTTACTAGCTGAAAAAACAAAAACTAACATCACCATTGTGTTATTCGTCAACGTTAAGGGATAGTTTTTTTCTGAGTTTTTTTTAAAATTTGTCGTTAGTATTCTCTTTTAGATGTTGGATTCTGTTTTTCTATGAAACTTGTACAGATTAAGCCGAGAATGCTCATTTTGTAAAACAGGTGACACACGGGATGAAGATTCTTTTACTTGTGATATCACACAGATTGACCATCAGAATTTCCATGCTGGTCGCGGCTTGTCTGAAGGCGAATAAGCGACGTTAGGCTCTTTCGATTCCTTCTTCTTACCAAACAAGGCGCGAGATGGAGATCCCCGTCTTTCCATCGGCCTTTCAGCTTCAGTTGGAGATAGAAGATTTCTAAGACAGATATTCCATTTGAAGAATGTGTTAACCTGTTCGACGAGGAAGGAGTCGTTTCGAGGTTGGGACTTCGTGCCTTTGCTGGACTGCGATCTCTCAATCTCGTGAGCAAAGAAGGCGATTTCGAACGGATAGGCGACTTCTCTTTTGCTATTCTAAATCATATAATAGATTTGCTGTACTTTTGGTAAGCAATTCAAATTTTGAAAATAGAAGCGGCATCTTTGGTCAATTTACTTACTCTTTCGCAGCCTCCTTCGCCGCTTTCTCCGCTTTCCTCTCGGCCTCCTTCTTTTTGCTTCGTTCGTTTGCCTCATCTCTCTTATCTTTCATCTGGCTTACAAAGTTTTGAAAAACTCCTCCTGATGAAACACTTTGCTAAAATCACAACAGTTTCATTTTAATGAGGACTTCAAACCGATCTGTCCTTCTTTTTGGGAAAGTCTTCAGTTTCGTCAGGAATCCGTTCTTGTAACATTTGAATGAGTTCGTTTTTTCTCTGAAATTCTGATGGTTACGATAAATAAATGACTACTTGAATAGCCGATTCTAGTTCTTCAATATGGCCTTTTAACTCTTTTTCCCTCGCCAGATCAACAATGGCTACAGGGGCAGGAACTGGCATTGGGTCTGTCTGACAGTCAGATGAACTAGTTGAAGGCCTGGAAGTGGAAGTTGTCACAGCAGGTGTCGTAGCCCACCTGTCACTAGACTTCTGGTTCTCCTTGTCAAGCTCTGCTTGCTTGGTGTTCAAAATTTCTTCTCGCTTGTCAAGGTCAGCCTGAAAACGACAGAAATTTAGCCAATGTTGCAAACTAATTTCACCTTCATTTCTTCTTTCAATTGCAAAAGCTGTTCCTCCTTTTCCTTAAGGGTGGCTTCCTTAGCTATCAGGGAGGTCTCCTTGTTCTTCACATCTTCCTCCAGCGCCAATAGACTTTCCCTCGCAGCCTATAGCAACCCGTCTTTTGTTTTTTTTTCCTTGTCAAAGTTACCGAGTCCTGGCTATCGGTTTTGCTGGAAGAGGCCTCCATCTCACTCAAACGAAAATGCAGTTGATCTATTTCAGCCTGCATTAAAACTTCCTTTTGCTAAAATATTCACTTAGGACAAGTATATTTTGAATCTACCTTAGCGCTATAGAGCAACTCTTCCTGTTCCTTCTGCTCAGCAGTGTATTTAGACTCACGACTCCTGAAAACATAAAATAGGCTATTAGTTACTGACATTTGTTCTGCTAATCTATTCAACTATTGACAGTAAAACCTATTTCTGGACACACTTACGTAAGTGGTTTGCTGGCATTCCTAAAATGTTAAGTTTTATTTGAGAATTGCGGTTCAGTCTTCTCTTACCTAACAAAGTCATCGTTCTTATCCTTGATCTGCTTCAATTCGACAGTTTTCTGTTCCAGTTCTCCTTGAATTGATCCCATCTGATCGGTAAGCTCTTCCACTCTTTAAAATCTTTGTTGAAAATACAACATCAATTAACCTAGCAAGGAGTTGTTCCAGTTGAGTGGTCTTTCCAGAATTTTCGACGCGAAGCTTCTGAAGCTCAGCACCAAGATCTTCGTCTGAATTAAAGTTGGTGTTCAAAATTGTGTTTTTCGAAATACCTGAATTGGCGGCTTCTTGAAGACGATCAATTTCATCGTCCTTGTTCTTCAGGGTAGACTCCAACTTTGCAATGACGTCGTCTTTGTTGTCAGAATCTTTCATGTTCTGCAAGATGCGCTTGCAAAAAGTATCAGTTTTTTAACCTTTGTGAGCTCTTCGATTTTTTTGATCAATTCCAAGTTTTCTTTTTTCAACAAAGATACTTCACTGGAATCAGATTCAGACTTTTTCTCCTTCTCACGCTCGTACTCGGCGATCTGAATTGCTATGTTAAGATAACAAAAGACACTCGCTACCTTGCAATGAAGCTGCTCGTTCTCGTGGAGAGCTCCTGTGTATTCGTCGGAATTTAACATTTCTTGACGGAGGTCTGCCCTCAAGGACTCCAGTTGTTGGTCAGAAAGCGACTGTTCTTCCTCCAGGCGTTTTCGGAGTCCGCCGACTTCTTCATCTGAAACATTGTTTTTAAACTGGAGAAATAAATATTTTCCAAAAGGTAGTTTTATACCGACTATTTGAAGCTAACGGGTGCCAACGAAAACAGATCGCAAAAAAATTTTAAGTTGGCACAAACCTTTACTCCTAATTCGTTCCCTATACTGCTCAAGCTGGCTGGTCAATTCACTCGTTTTATTCACAATGTCGCCTAATTGCTGAGTGAGATCATCCTAAAAATGATGTATCTCAATTCCAATACATTAACTTACGGAACTATCTCCGGATAAGAACTTTTGTTTCATGGCATCTATCTCGGATTCAAGAAGGGCTTTCTCTGATCTGAGACTACTGATCTCCTGCTGAGTTGACTGAAAACTCCTTTGAAGAAGAAAACTTTTCAAAAAATACCTCTCGTAGTTCGTCTTGGTCCAGTCTAGCGCTGTGCTCAAGATCTTCCTTAAGGCTGGTGTATTGCTCCTCAAGTTCATTGAGCTTCGCACTGAACTCTTTCTTCATCGCGTGCTCCCGTGCTTCGGCCTGCTGTTTTTCTTTGGTCAGAAGACTCTCATAGTGCTCTTTTGTCGCCTCCTTTTCTTTAGTCACGGTATCCAAGACCTAAAAACATTATTTGAATCAACTATCCGGTACGCAATGTTACCGCTTCCAAAGCGTCAACTTGTGAATTCTGCAGCTGAGCTTGACTTTCACTCTGGCTTAGCAGGTTCTCACGTTCCTTTTCCAAGAATTCAACCTAAAATGTTGTGGTTGTAATTTGACCTCAATGTGGATCCTACCTTGCTCTTAAGTTCTTTTACTTCTGACTGAAGGTCGCTTATTCGGGCTTTCAATGTTGCATTCTTAGCCTCCACCATGGAAAGCATTTCTGAAAAATTTATAGGTGCTAGTTACGTCTTATGGCTACTAGAAACATAATTTAAGAACATTTCAACGTACGATATTTCCTCTTCAACTCTTCTTCCTGCTCTTCATATTGGCCCTTAAACTCGCTGTTTTCTGTCGTTGCCTGAGAAAGCCTTCGGAGGGATTCGCTCGTTTCTGCCCTAGCTTCTTCCAGCTTAAAAAGGTTAGTTGCAAATTGTGGAGTGAATGTTAACCTGTTTGCTGATTGACTGAACTTCTGTCTCCTTCGTTCGAAGCTTCTTCTCCAAAGCGGAAACATCGTTTTTACAACTAGACAACTCGTCTCTGTTGCGTTTTGCATGATGCTGCAGCTCCTGGAGACGGTCGTGAAATTCATCTTGCCTAAGAAAGAGTTATAAAGAAATCTATGAAATCATACCTAGCCATAAGTTCATCTTTCAAAGCTTCCTCATGGTCTCTGAGGGCCTCCAACTCCTTCGTGTACAACATTTTGGCGGCAGTGAGTTCAGTTTCATAGAGAGATTGAGCCCTTCTCAACTTCATTTCAAAGGTTTCTCCTAGTCTTTCCTTTTCAGCTCTCAGGGATTTCCTTTCTTCTTCTAACCGCTGAATTTCGATGATGTACCTTAACTAACAATGTATACGATAAACATGAAAATTACTTCTGTTCAAGATTCAGAAGCTGAGATTCGGAGAAGCGTTGTTCCAACAGCTGAATTTCCTTCTGGTGCTCTTGTCTCAACTTTTCCAGTGCCTGCTCCTTTTCTCGTTCGAATTTATCCTGAGCATAAAAATGCCACAATCTTTGAAAATAAAAATCCTACTTGTAGTGCTTGAAAACTCTTCATTCTCGCTTCAAAGTCCTTCTTAGCTCCTAAGACCTCTTCCGACAGTGAAATTATTTTCCCTGAGTACTCGGCTTCTAATTTTCGTTCTCTTTCTGCTACCCGTTCCCTGTTAAATTGAATATATTTTGTCTTTTAGAAATACTACCTGTATTCACTGAATGTACCCATGACGTTGAATTTCTGGCGTTCGTATTCCGCCACCGTTTCTTCCAAAGTTTGTATCTTCTTTTTGAGCTCCGTCTCCCTGCCCACTTGTGGCCCGGCTAAACGGCGAAATTGTATACCAGAATAAAGACTGTTGTTAAAAACCTGACCGCCAACCCCATGACTGGGTGTCGCCATTATCTAACTGAACAAGAAAAAAAGTTTGCATTTTGGTTTCTCAAACGCATTAGTTTCGAAACCCAACGATTTGGCAATGGACATGCTTTAATCTGATTGTGACAAGATGTTTCATTAAATACTACTAAATTTGTACGATAAATAATGTTGGGTTCATAAATGATGATAACAATAAAAATGTAGTGACGCTACTTTACAAATGTTTCATTGTAAACTACCAATGTTTTCAACTTGTTGAACATCTTGCACTACAAGATATTGAATAACACAATTATTTGTGTTATAAAACTCACGTTCACCGCTCGTTGCAGCTGCTACTTTCAGCATTGTCAGAAGAGTGGTTGACTCATCAAAACCTCCTTCATTTTGATGGGATTGATGAGACTGATGAGATCCCGCATTTGAAGCAGGAGAAAGGGCTGCCGGAGAAATTGGCGGTGGAGCACTTGTTAGTGTTCTGAATGGTCCCTCTTTAACTAATTTGTAATGATTTTTTTATTAAAATATCCAAGTGACAGGTTTCGAAAGCTGTTTTCAGTCTGGCCTTTCACCCCCATCAGCTGTCAATGACGTCAATGAAAACTGACCGAACGTTTCCGCTGACGCAGCTGAGCTGTGTCGAGGGAGGTGCGGGCCAAGCAGCGATATGTGGCTGAGAGTCCCTGATGAAAGGGAGGGCAACGGCCACGGCTGGCGAATCGCTGAAAAACGGTCGTTTCAGAAAGCAGCAATTATGCACAATTACAAATAGCCGACTATGTAGTTATCTTAGACGAATCGTTATCTTTGCGGGAGATGATTGCTACCACGCACGAACCCATGCATAATCTCAGAGGGGAAGGGGCTCGTTTGATGAGTAATGTTTCCAGGAACATACTAAAGCGAAGAAATCATCCCTGGGCGCAAATAAATCCCTTTTGATTGTCAGAATGCGTTTCGGGATCAGCTGGCGCGCGGTGTAAGAAGTGCTAACCGCTGTCAACTATACACATCTGTGGCCATGTCTGCCAGGTCTTCCGATAAATAAGAGATGAAAAAAGGAATTAGGCAGGAAATGCAAGTAAGCTTGATTTTGAACTTCTCAAAGTCAAAACGACTATCAGGCAAACCATTTGTTTTTTTTTGTAAACGATAATTGAAACGTTTCACTTTTTTTTTTCGTTTTCTTAACTTTTCAAGAACCAATTAATAAAAATCCAAACTCAAAATCGGAAGAATTATACCTAAAAAAAATAAAAAGATAAATTTTGTTTTTAATTCTTCCTTTACAAAACACGAATTGTATTTTGCGGGCGAGCTATCGGATTCGTTATTGTCACAATGTTAGCACTTTTAAAATCGTATGATACAGAAAACTGTCTAGGGACCTTCAACAAGAAAAAGATATTTCTAATGCATTTTGCATAGCTCTTAAGAAACCGGATCAAACTTGAATAGTTCAAAATCTATTGTGATTTCTTATCAATTGTGAATAAATGATGTCGCAAATTACAAAGTAGGTTATTTTTAAAAGCTTTAGCTCAGTTCAAAACAATTCACTTAAGGTTTTTAAGTATATAGGTAATTAACATTTGTTTACCTATTGTTTGGTCTTGGAGACCTGCTAACCCGCCGTGGGGACCGCGACCCGACGGGAGACGTAGACCGCAGGTGACCCTCCAGCTCTTCGGACAGGTATCCAAGCTGAACAACATTGGTGAATTATTAAAAACTAAATTAGTTGAAATAAGATTAAAACTGACCCTTTCGCGGAATCGCTCACTCATTTTGGGCCGCGGCCCGTTGTGGTACTCGGATATCGCACGCACTGTCGCCGGCTAAGGTTAACTAGTCGAAATAAAATGGTTGGCTGAAAAAGAAGGGTGTTTAAGAGAACGTTAAGAAAAGGTAGTGGCTATAGAGGAGAGCTAACTAGAATCGGCGTTTTGGTGGGTCAGGCGGCGGCAGTCGCGCGACAACTGACGCAGGGAGACTCTACCTGTCCCGATGGACATTCACAGCCTCGCACGACAGAAACAGGCCGTGCCAGACGGCTCATTGGGAGCAATAAACGTTCATGGAAGTTTAAACTAGATGGGAGGTACAATCGACTTTTTTTACGGACAAACGTCATCAACATTATGGCCCTTCAACGGTTTATAAGTGAGCCCAATTTCTAATAACTTCTATGTGACGTTACAAGAAAAAAACACAACTATCTTAAAATAAATTTAGCAGTAAGTCTTGTTGGATCAACAATAAACCTTTTATTTGATTCAAGTAGGTTTTTTGTTGAGAAAACCTTGTCAATCTGTCAAACTAAGTTTTTTTTAAAAGTCCATGACTGATTTTATTTTGTCCGCACCAATTTTCAGTACTGAAGTACTGAATTTGATAACAATGTCTCCTTTCAATTACTCTTTGTTTTCCTTTCACTCTAAATGGCATTGTACCCAAAGTAAATTCTGGATGGTAAATAAGGATCATTGAATGAGAAATATTTGTATACATCATATTTTGAAATGAAAAATATAATACGCAATCTACCGTTTAGTTCTACGGCAGTGATCGTACACAACAACAACAACATAAACTCATAACAAGGCTACGACCATACGTCACTGATAAACAGAATGGGCTGTAATTACAGCTGGAATATTGCAATTACAAGTTTTTATTTTTTTAACGTTGAAATACATCATGTCTCAGTTGATTATAATTATACCAGCTTCATTTGTTGTCTTAAATTGAACATTTATTTTAATTGTCAAAAATTCGAGGCCCGTTTTGTTTGCCGGTTTAGTGGCATTAATATTCTACCCCTAATTATGATGGGCGTATTGATCTCTGGAAACAAAACCCTTTATTTGAAGCAAACAAAAACTAGGAAGCTTTGTACGAGATCGGTTGGTGGAGGGAACGACAGTTTGAGCAGTGGCCTAGCGGCGACCCAGGCCGATGTAATAGTGTCGTGTGTCCATTCTCTTCTGGTACCGGACATTCTCGTTTTTAGCCTCTTCTCTTGAGAATCCAGAGCTTTCCTAAATTGCTTAAGTTCCTTGCTTTCTTTGGTGCACTTACACTCCTCTTTCCAAAGCTCATCCGAAAAGCGTTGTGATCCAATGTCTGCCTCTTTCCAAAACTCATTCTGAAGGCGTTTGGGTCCAAGCCCCGTTTCATGGGAGGAAGGTCGTAGTCAATTACCTGAAAATGTCTTATAAGAATAATAGAAATTAACGATTTTCTTTGACAAAATGAATAGGTAAATTTTTTTATTGGCCTGTGGAAGTCACCTAATTGTTTTTTTGAGCTTGAACAACAAACAACAACGACCTTTTTAAAATAAGTTTTTACTGTTTAAAAAACTAAATTTTGCCCGTCTGTAATTGTTTTTAACGGGCACCCATTATGACATTTTTATTGACATAGAAGAATAATTTTTTAGAACTTTCGAGGATTCTTTTTTCAATTTTTATTAAGTTATTGTATGTGAGTGTTCTCTTATAAAACAAAAAGCACCTAGTGTTCGAACAGAAACTACAATTAAAAGGTTGTCTTTTTTGTTAACGGAAGAATCAGACAAAGTATGCAGATGTACAAATGTGAATATATAAAAACACAAACCTCCGCACAGGCAAAGGCAAGAACTGCCACCAAAACCACGACGCTGGATGGAATCATACTGGTTGCTCTAAACACAGTAAGTAAAAAAAGATAATATTCGGAATTGATATGCAGTTGAGGAACAAAGAAGCATATGACTTATGAGGTGGTATTAAAAAAAATAAGAAACTGAAATGGAAAAAAAAACTAGAATAAAACATAATTTATTGAGAAGTGAGAAATAGTCATTGAAAACTCGATGCGACGGAAGTAATCTTTATGACGTGTCTCCCAGTTTCCGGCGGAAATCTGGCTAAACGGTCGAACTTCGGGCGTATCTTCGAACAATTCTAACACCAAAAACGGAAGATCTGACGGGAAGTGATGAGTATAGGTCTCTGGGGACAATTACTAGTTCCACATGGGCGTGACTCATGTCCCGCGGTGAAAGCTAATGAGATGTTTCATTTCGAATTTAACTGAATCTAGAGTAGAACAAAGTGGTTTAATAAGCCAGACCGCCATTCAAAAAGTCTTCCTTGATGGCGGAAACATTTAGGAATTCAGAGAATGCGTGGGGCAGTCAATTGGTTAAGGTTCATCGTTCGCGTTTAGAGGGAATTTCGGGGGTAAAGGCAAAACAAACGGCCAAGCAACCTATCCGAATGGCTAATTGGTGTCGTGTTATGAGCTAGTTGACCAAATGAATCCCTATTTATCAGACGGACAGATTATGGACTTATGACAGGGCTGGCGATGAGACACATGCACTATGGACTTGTCATCCACACACAACTGGTTTCAAGGAACACCAAATTAAGAAAGGTTTTCCACTTATCAACTTCAAAACACATCCAGGAGTTAAAATGACAAAAATACACTCCTTCAAAACACTTGATTCCCAATCTCACCACAAGTAGGCGAGAAGGACATTTTCAGGTGAAATGTTACGGGAAAATCTACTTTTTTTAATTCAAGACGATTTTTGATCGAATGAGTGTTTTTTAAACTTCTGAAGCGCCATACATCAGTTCAAAATAGATTGAAAGATATGACCAGGGAGCTGTCATACTGTGTGTACTACTAATGACCGCTTAGGTATTCTGGGGCGTGTCTTCTGAAGCATTGATTGTGTATTTGGCATCATCTAAACATGTACTCTGTGTCGTACAGACGCACATCATGTGTGGTCGTAGTAAACATTTATCAAAGAAAATTAGGTGTATTGTGAGCACCGAAACATTTGAATGGAAAATGAGGCTATTCAAACCGAGGTTGGACCGATTAGAAGCTGAGTGGGTGGAATGAGTCCAACTTTGGAGGACTACTTGTTGTTTGTGAACCTAAGATGGAAATGAGTAATGCGACACATGACTCGATTTTGTCGTTCCATTAACATTACCTCATAACAGCCACTCATAAAATGGCGGGAAAGTGGTGTCGATGGTTTCCTTTGATAATGGGATATGAAGGACAATTGTGTTTACTGGAAACGGAAATTTAAAGCAGCTACTCCCAGGAGTACAAAGGAAGCGAAGATGATGGACAAGACGTTCGCTTTGGTTTCTACTTCCACCCACACAAGACGTAGAGTACTAGAGAGATTCTTGTTCTGCCAGAAGAGGAAAAATAAGTATGAAAGGCCTATTTCAAAGTTGCTCTAGATCGCGTGCCTCAACATTTTGCTCATTTGTCATATAAGGGGATTGATTTCAAATTTTACTTGACGGTTCTCAGTGACATTGATATATTGAAAACTTAGCCAACGTTAGCACCCAAAGCAGGCGATGATCCTTAAGCGACGACTAACAATCGTATTAAAAGGAATTGGGTTTTGTTATAAAAATGGGGTATATATGAGAACAGAAAACGCATCCTAAAAATGTTAATACCTGGGGGTGGAATCATTCGTGTAAATGCCATCCAGATAAACCTATTGTTTTACAAATTAGAATTCGTCAAGTATTGTTAGTGATAAGGTTAAACAACGAAAGAGTGCTCAAACACACAGACGACGGCCTCCGCAAGTGAACTCTTGATAAAGCATCTGACGGAAACATTTCAGATATTCCCTTGTTATTTCAGAACTATGTGAAATTCTTGGAATTTCTCCCACGAAGCATTTCAATCTCATTTCTGAAATTCCTAGGCATTTGTCATAGAAATGGGAATCGCCGTTGAAATGTCTCAGCACGATTTCTCGCACATTCATTTATCCAAGACATCACTTCCGCCGGCAAAGTGGATACTCCTCCTGGATTCTAGGATAATCCTGGGTTGTCCATGATTCGCATTGAACTTGTTACGTTTACGAATAAATATAGCAGTACATCTTTTAAGGAAATCTTCATAAAATACGAGTGACCGTGTTAGTCTTGATGCGAATTGAGAAATGTGTAGAATGGTCCTCAAATGGGATAATTCGTCCCCGTGACATTGAGAATGTCGTAAAAGCATAAAGATCCGGCAATTCACGGAGATCACAGTTTTATAGCATGGCTCATGTGCGTTCTATTGAACAGAAAATGCTGCACACTATGAAGCTAACCGGTTGCAAACACTTTCTCAACAACGGAAGCAAAGTCGCTTTATTTGTTTTGTCAGTTGGTGCAATTGAAGTGACGTCACTCTGACACCAACTACAATATGTGTATCATTTGTTTTGTATTGTTTGTAGAATACAAAATAGTGTCTGGGATTATGGCAAACAACCAAAGAGTAACGAGATTGAAACGTAAAATCAAGTTTAATTGGGACCGACGGCGGAGGATGGAACACCGGACACTCTGCGAAAATTTCTAGGCGTTTCATAGGAAGAGTAACAGGAAATGAGTGGGATTCAGCTTTTTTTTCAAAAGCGGTGTGAAAAATGAAAAGTTTGTACTTGTGACGACATTTACTTGAATAGACGTAATTCGCCGATCAATTGAAAATCGTTTGGAATACACTTTAAGGAATCGTATTCTGCTGTCAAATTTATATTTATAGTATTTTGGGAAAACAACTAATTAAGGAAACTGAGGAAAACCTTCCGTCGTCTGCACAATCCATTACTTATAATGTTCGATGTTTGTGATGCCAAAAGAACAGTCCAAACGATTAAACAAATGGCTACATTCGAGGAGTGAGAAGAAGTGTAAACAGGAAATGTCAAAACACAGAAACCCCGTTTGGTGGAAAAGTTTTCTGAAAAAGTAGAAACCCCTTCGTCGCATAAAATCTTTCTCAGAATGTAGCCTGAATACATGAAATGCTTGAGAAAGATTAGCATTGTGCAGGGCTTGTCGTTGATGTTGATGTGGAAGCTTTCCGCAGACTTAGAGGTGAATCACTTCAGAAAGGTGATTACGCGCATTGCAAACAAGGATTACAGAAAATGATATTTAAACCAGGTGGGGTGTCTGACTGGCCGAAAACTCATCCAATTTCTCTCCCAGTTTTTTCCCAAATTGCCGTCATTTCGGGAGGAAACGGTGGTGAAGAATTGCAGGGGCACGGGTAGCAATGAAGCCGCAGAAAAGCACTTTCCTGCAAACGCTTAATGAACACCCTTTCCAGTGCATCACCTTCACGATTCCCGGAAAAAAAGATTTAAAAAGATAGGAGAGCAGGGTGAAACTAAGAACTGTCATATAACTTTAAGTTCTAATATCTCTCGAGGGTCATCAAAAGTTGATCAAATGTACAAACAGAAAAGTTCCTCAAAAGTGCTGCTGTAGCTTCTTAAAATTCTCGGCTGTTAACTATTTCATTGCTATGCTGCGTTATTTAAGTAAACTGCTTGTTTGAGTGGAACGCACAAGCAGTGACAAAGTGTAGATGTACTTGTTGAACGCTTAGAATACGAATTTTTTCTTCCAAATGGTTGAAAGTTACTATTTTAGTCTAGCAAGAATTTTGCGAAATTTTAGAAACCAAAATAAATTTGACTTTCATCTCGAGAAACATTATGAAAATCGCCATGCTATTGCTATAGTCGTTCAATGTTCTGCCTTTGTTCTCAAGGAAGGGCATCACACGTCAATCGGATAACACGATTAGCATATCCAAAGAATCAAACTCTGTGTTTTGTTTGACCGGATGTCAACTACCATTGTCTATAAAAATCAGATAGGGCTTGTGAGTAAAGCTCCATTCAGAACGTGAGCGCAGTTCAGCAAAACAAATCCTCAAATGACGATTTAGAGCTTCCTTGTCTATTCCACATAACATATGCTCTCTTAATGCGAGGAGAAAACAACAACACCTATCTGAATGGATTTTTATTATTACAAGGATGGGATGTTTAGTGATAAACATAATATTTCACTATAGTTTTCCTATTTGGAATAGTCACTGTCCTACATTGTTAGAAAAACCCCTATTGATTGAAAATTCACGAAAAATTGTAAATTTAAATCTTAGAATTGCGTCAGGGTTCATTTGTCTCCGGACTCTTTTGTCTTATGGTTTTCCGCATTACGCTTTCACACAAAGAATGGGGCGTCTGAAAGTCTATGTTGCGAATAAGCAAAGAACATGGAAACCTTGTGACTGGAGGAGTGGAACCAAAAGCCTTACGTTGGTAAGCACTTTTTATTATTGTATGTTATTGTACGCAATAACAAACGGGTTTTGAAAATTATAGTGTTTATGTGGTTATGTCATGGTTCATGGCAATGGAACTCAATGTGTCAGAATAAACGTTTTGTTTGCTTCCCTTTTGGCAAAGTCCACTTGGTTGAAAGAACCACCTTACCTCAAAGATGACTGATCGCTAAAGAAAAAAGTCATCGTCTGGAACCTCTTCTAAGTTTAGTTGGCTTTTCGTCACGGTTTGGAGACGACAGAAGACTAATCTTCTAAAATGGGAGGACCTAGAGAGCACAAGCCAATTCCGGTTTCGATGAGCCAAGGAATGGTGTTCTAATGACCGAAGCGCAATTATTCTCAAAATTCTTGGAAGACGCTAAAGTTCCGCGACGCTGCTGCCGCATGGGAGTCGTTCTCAGGGACTTGCTAGATTTCAGAAACGAAAGCCTGCAAACAATGGGTGCGGAGGCAAATTATTCCATACTTGAAAAGTGTGGTTTTCTCGGTGAAAAGAGAACCGATGAAACAGCTCTCAACATTAAACTGGTCACACAAACTCCTAGACAATTTTTTTTAAGTTTGAAAAGAACTTGCTCTAGATAAGCAAAAAACTTCGTTTTTTGACGTATTATCAATTTTGAATTACTTTTTTGTAAAGCCAGGACTTTTTGTTTTATGCTTGGTTTATGGTTAGTGTTTTGAATTGGGGCACTGTTTGTAAAGAAAGTAGATCTGTTTATGAAGCTTTGTAATCACATATTCAACAAAAATGTGTTGAAGAATAGGACATTATTAAGCACATAGAAAAAGAAAAAGTGGCACGCAAACCACATATCCTTAACCTCTAAGCAAGAAGATGTGATTTTCTTTGTTTTCCACTTGCTTTGAAATGAATCAAACAATGAAAAGGACAATAACAATTACGGTTGTTGACTTAGATTTCTAGTTTTGCTAATTGGAAAACTGGCAAATAGCAAAGGGCGTATGAAGATAGCAATCACGTTTAAATGACACGACTTGCGTTAAAATTTTGAAAATATTTATTTTCCCTATACCTTAAAAGAAAAAAAAGAATGTTGTTAGTTTTCCATACCCTGTGAAACACGGGTTCAACCTCGCCTGGATCACGTGGGGAAGAATTGCTAAGTAAGGAGTTTGTAAATCAGAAACACGCGAGAATTGCAAGGTCTGATCACAGATCTTTTGGTATTTCCAAGCTTCCTGCTCAACTGCACGTCTAAGGGTAAATCGTGTTGAGTGATGTGAGAAGTGCAGCGAACACCTCAGTTAAACTGAGGTGTCGAGAATTGGATGACACAGCGGGTTCAACGAATGATTTTCCGCTTTCTGAAGATACACTAAAATATGCCAGTAACCAGTGTTTTTTTAAATTCCATCCATCGTGTTAATCTTCCACATTGCTAATTTAGATTATTCAAGTTTGGCTATGATGTTTGCCCATTAAACTTTTTTAGCGAACTTTGGCGTTTTAATTTAGTATTTACTGTTTCGTGGAATAAAAAAAATAATTTTTTGGTAGCTTTTTTTAGACTGGATGTGCGCTGAAGCTTAATATTGTCATACATTTAAGCCAAACATATGTCATATAAATTTACTGAACGGGTTTCAATATGCTGTTGGGTGAATAAAACTCCAGTGTTTTAATGACCTTCATAAAATCAAATTCAAAAAAGATAATCGGCTATTTGTGAAGAATACAACAAACTACAAACTTCATTCAAAAGCCCCAAATCCCCAAATCCGAAAATCATGAGCGCAATCTGATGGCTTCAGAAGAGGTGTGCTTGGAATGCAATTTCAAGCGGGTGGGCGAGTGGAACACAAAGCGGGCAAAGCGGCTTTGGCAGTTTTCTTGTTTGGAGAATCACAAGGAATAAAGTCAGTTGTCGATCAGCTCCTCCCGGGTGTAGTCGGGAGAATTGAAGTATTTCTCCTTTAGCCGCGAGAGCAGGGAGTCCTCGCGCGGCATTCCTTTCCGTTTCTCGTTATCGGGCTTCGTCCTGAAAAATGTTTCTAAGTAGCCTTTTTGAAAAGTCGGTTCAAGTAAACTAAAAACATATTTGTTGATACATGTGTTCTCTTTATTCTGTATTCTCAAACAACTCTTTTTTGCGGAGCCTTATTCGATTTGGCAGAGTTGGCATTTAATAAATTCCGAAAAAGTTGCAAAAATCATTTTAATGTTTAAAGTTATTTTTGAAACTTTTTCTCAATATTGTAAAACAGTTCGTTAATACAGACAGACCTCTCTGCTGCATTAGAACAAACATCATCCTCAAAGCGACGATCGTCAATTGGGAATAGTGATTCTCTTTCCTAAAATGACATATTACTAAAATGAATTAGCCCATTCTTACCAGATCATCTAGAAACACAACTCTCCCTGCCTTTCTGCTACTGCGACGCTTCCAGAAACCTAAACCTAAACATTCAAAGAACAACTGATTACAAACAAATATCTTCTAAACTGCCACTCGAATTCAAATAAATCAATTTACCATGTGGACTGTCGGATCCATCGATGACCCCTTTGTGTTCAGTCACTTCTAGGTCTACAGGAGTTGTTTTAAATGAAGGAGTAAATTTAGCTTCAGCTTGCATTGATGGAAAATCGTAGATTGAGATGGTTCTAAATCTAAAACTTCTATTCTTCTAAATATGAATACCTCGGTAAAATTCTTCTTCGTTCTTGTAAAATGTCGACTGTTTGGGTTTCTTCGGAAACCATTTTCTTCTCTTTTTCATTTGCTGGTCTATTTTCATTCATATCTGATTCTTCTTCTCGAAATTCCAAGTATTCGGGAAATTCAATTAAGGCTGAAATTAATTTGAAAGATAGTTAGATTGCCAAAGTTCACCTGTGTTGTTTGAGTACAGAATTTTCATTTTTGAGGTGAAGGCAGTGACAAAGTCTTCTTCTGCAACATTAAGAGTGGAGAGAATTTCAGGATCCACCTAAACGCAACAGAATCCTCAGGAATAATACATTTGTACCTTAAATGTAAAACCACGATAGGCGCCTACCACAGCGCAAATTTTGGGTTTCATGTAATGAAGCACATTTAAAGCAGGAGCGCAGTCGAACTAAGTGATCTCAGTAAGAACATTTTACGCGACTTGCCATAAGGTTTTGTATTTGAGCAATAAGAATATAGGTGAAACCGTTGCAACCACCAAGTTTCTTAAAGAAAGAAAGTCTGGAATTATTAAATGTGTTCAATATAAAATATATAAAAAAAGAAACTTACCGTTTGATCATGAGACTCTCGGGCAGAAGGCGGCAAAGGAGACGGGCTCCAGTCCAAGTTTTCCAACTAGCAGCAAAGTTCGTGTTGTACATATCCTCCATTGTTTTATACGCAAAAATAAGGTATCCTATAAAACTTCTGAAAATGTTTCAGTTAAACTAAATACCGTCATCGCTGATTGCATAGTTTGGAGTTTTTAGTTTATGAATGCCTTTGCTTTTTTTCAATTCACTAATTGTTTGAATGCATTCGAACATTCCTTAAAAGTTGTTTTCATGATCCAGTGAAAATTTTTACCTCCGAGCTCGTCTCTGTAATGAGTGGAATTGTTGTTGACATCAGTTGAATGGGCTCTAATCACAGACATGCTGATGTACGGATATACGCCTGAATCAATCGTAAAATGCTTCAAAAGGGTAAAACTTGTATTTGAAATTAATTTGAAATTGATGAGTTTCCACAAAATATTGCATTAAGACATTCCCGCTAAAGCTCATTCGATTGACAGCTAGCGCTGGGTGAGTTATACCAATGTTAACCTGGTGAAGGGTTTAGGTAACACTTGAAACAGTTGAATGATGTTGCAATGAGAAAAGTATTTAATTGGTCAATTTTGATTTTTTCAATAATAAACTTACAAACTTTAAACCTACATCCTTTCTCCACACTCTTGAGCCTTTTAACGCTGATCTGCTCCAAGCTGGGCTCGTCTGAGTCGACAGGCGGGGGAAGTACCACTCTTCCATCTCTTTCTTCTTTTTCAAAATTAAGAAACACAAACGTTCGCACATTCTAAGGAAAAGGAACATCCAATCAGAAGAACTGAAACTCACACCGGAGGCGACCATGAGGGCTAGTGGACTGGCACCTCGTTAAGGACCACACAAACGAGGTGCCAATTTGACCGCCTCGCCCAAATGCCTGACATCATGCATATGCCTTACCCTATTCTCGAACATCAATGCCCACACGTGAGTGTAGAAAATGACGTTCCTAACTATTTAAAACGGTAGTTCCGATAATTTTATTCAGTAAACAGTTGTGAGAACACGTGGCAGGATTTACATTAATCTGATTGGGAAGTTTAAAGGACTGATATGTACCGTGTAGATAAGATGGCTTCCACGGTTAGCCATAACACAGAATTGCGGGAACGGAGACGGACTCGGCACTATGTGAATATATGACGAGGCTCAGTGAAATGGAAATCTTAAGGGAAATGACAGTCACAACCTAGGAGAGAAGGGCAGATAGGTACAGCTTGTTATAGACAATGCACATAACCGGTCACAATTAACGACAGACTTTGGACTTGGCCTATTTCAGTCATCTCTGGCTGATACGACTTGCTCACTGATCTCAGCCATGGTGGATAACGTCGTGCTGATCCACTGCTGAAGGGCGCTCTTTTTCCTCGGGTCGTCCTTGTCTGTTGGCTGAAAATATTACATATTGTTCCATATATTATTTTTTTTAACGTTATCTAAAGTTTTCATACTCGATAAAGTGTAATATATCAGAATGAGGGAATTCTGACCGAAGGTTTCAGAAGAGAACTGGCAACGTTAATGAAAAATGCAACAGTGAGCGTTTTCTCACCTTTTAACATTTAAAGGGTTATTTTCGACGAATAAACAAAAGATATTTTTGCGCAAAGTTGCAATATCTAAAATAAATTTTAAGTAGGCATCGCAGAAGATTCATAGAAAGTTTGTCTACAAATTCTGTTGAAATATTGAAACTTAGAGTTTTACGGTCCGTTACGTTCTTAGTAAAGTCTGGAAACATAAAAATAATCAAGTACTGATTGAAATTTAGTGCACCGACCGAAGTCGAATGCTTAATCCTTTGCTTGACAACTTTTTGTAAAGAGGGGCCACCGGAAGCGGATAATAAAACAAAGCAATTGTTCAATTGTTTGAAACAACTAATTTTTTAAAACTCGGAAACCATCATAAAATGGATTAATGTCTTACCTTGCTTGGGGTTGGTTTTCCAAAATCAGTCGGATGGTACACATACTCGACCGAAGATTCACTCTGAATCGTTTTTTTCACTGACAGTTTTTGATTGTGCATAAGTGCATAACCAACAGAACAGAAGTTCACACAAGCTTGTGTGCCCATGCTAGGTGTCGAATCGTTTATCATGAAACGATTGCATAGAAGAGAACTGAGAGAAGCGACATGCATCCAGTGAAGAAAAGAAATATATCACAACGTTTATTCAAGTAACCGAGGGCTACAAGGCAATTGACATGCGGGGAGTGAAAGGAGGCCTGAGCGGAGCATTCTGTACCGTTCTCACTAGGCGCAAGAAGCAAAGGAAACATGCTGCTGCGAGATTCGTGCGAAGAGGCGGAACTGAGAGTCGCAACACGGATTCTATAGCACCGTTTCTACCTTTTGCGGCTTCAGAAGCTTCTCCTTCGTTATGCATTTGCGCATGTCTTTGGCCGACCAGCGGTCTTTTGCGCGAGGAGTCAAAGTTCTGAAAGAAAACGTCACTCTTAAATTTAATGAGACTCACTTTTTCATGAGTTTCAGTGCTTTTTCACTGAAAGGAAGCCACTTCTTCGGAAGAATGGGGTTTTTGCGTTTCAGCCATTGCTCCCATTCCCAGTACGCTTTGCACATGATGGATGCCTTTTGCCAAGGAGCACGACCTCTTATGCAGTAGAAGAAGATCACACCTAAACATTGTTTATTTAAAAAAAAGCTTTCCAGAATATAGGTAAACAGGATGCTTTGTTTTTTTTGTTTTTAAAAGACCGATGTCTTAATGTTGAGAATAATTTTGGAATTACTAAAAACGTTATTTATAGAAAAACATTTTGTTTGTGTAAGGTAAATCACTAATTTGCTTTTTATTACGGAAAGTTAAATGGTGTTTGATGGTTGAATCTCTCAATTGATTATGGCTATAAATAAGTTGCTGGTGCAACTTCAGTGTGTGTAACAGGTTCGTGAACGCAGCCTCTTCAGTAAACCAAAGGGCGTTCCGTTGTCAACAACGAAACATCGAACAAACAAGTTGGTTTTGTAAATCCGTTCCAAACAAACCACTTATGAAAGACAATGACACTTTTAACTCACCCAGAGCCCAGATGTCCGCATTTCGGTTGACCGTCAGCACTTCGTTCTGAACCGTTTCGCAGAGCTCGGGAGCATGGTACTGGTTAACATATTCAAGGTTTTTAATAGTGGAGTCGACCTTCCTTGTGAGACCAAAATCAGTTACTTTAACCTGAACATTCGA
This sequence comes from Oscheius sp. G VE-2021, assembly GCA_022343465.1. Lineage (NCBI taxonomy): Eukaryota > Metazoa > Nematoda > Chromadorea > Rhabditida > Rhabditidae > Oscheius > Oscheius sp. G VE-2021. Next base: position 341,653 of record JAJQXH010000045.1, read on the forward strand.
AAATTTTTAGGCTAAATGCACCAATACCTTGCTAAAATCGTGAATATCGAAAATGAGAATGTTCTCCGCCTTCAAATTGCGATGAACCAAATTTTCATTGTGCATAAACTCGATGGCTGACAAGACTCCAGCGAAGACTTTCTTTGTGTTCGCTTCTCCAATACCTGAAAACAGCTTTAATTACGGAAGTTCTCATTTCAGGTGCAATGGTCAACGATCAGTCTAGCCATTGACTCAGATTGATTGACAATGACGTTGCGAGATGTACTTGATGTCATTTCTTAAAGATGCCTTAAGACTTTAGGAGAGAACCTAGTTGAGGGCATTAAACTTTTTTGACTCTCTCTCTCGTTCGGTTGAGCACAGGTTAATCAACATTCATTGGTCCTTTTCTACACCTGACAAAGAATTTCAATTGTGTCTTAGAACATCAAAATGAGACTTTGTCAGCTTGTCTTTCCCGGCGGCAGCCGTGTTTTGACAGAACATGATAGCCACTCGAGCGGCTTCTCAGGATGTCACAGTTCAATTTCGTGATTGTTTGTTTTAACGCAGAAAAAAACATTAAATATGTGTTACAAACAATTTTCAAAAAATATTTTTGACTGAAAATCGCGAAGTTAATTATTTTGAAATTTTTCGAAATCTTCGTCTGGTTTCTAATTGATTATTAAGTGGTCATGAGCGTTTCATGTTCCTCTTTTTTCTCATAAGTGGTTTCTAAGTTCAATAGAAATATCGAGATTACTTATATTTCTTAATTTCTTAAAGTTCTCGTTCATGTGTTTGCGGGAGAAAACAAATCATCATCTGTTTAGTACCAAAACATGTTGTGATTGGATCCTCGTGTGCTGCCCGTCCGCGTGAGTGTCACATACACTTCCGTCGCCTTCTTTTTCGTGTCCGTCTGTTGCGTGCGGCTCACGCAGTGTGTTGTGGCCATTCTCTATCGAGCACGTTGTAAAATGTTTTATGACATCGCATCCGGCGATCATCTGGGAGCCGCGACAAAAAGTGCGGTCCTGGGAATTGCTAATTGTCTATGTTTTTCTATCTGGGAACTATGTGACAAAGGGAACATTTTTGTAGCCAAGGCACAACGCGTGTTGGCAGGTCACAGGACTCAGCTGACCTTGTTGATTGGTTGCCTCTACAGCCTCTCGGAGACTGGCTCGCGGACAAAACTCCTGCACGAAGAAGAAGGCAGAATCATCGCTGGTTTGACACATTCCCTCATAGGTGTCGATTATGTGCTGATGGGGAGACAAGAAAAAGGAGTAGTTGTACTCTCTGATGAAGTCTGTCTGCAAACAATTTAATAGATTGAGAATTATCAAGAAATCCATTAAAGAAAAGAGCAATTAGAGCATTCAATTTATTTCTTTTGAGCAATTGTCAAACATTCAAGAAAGATGTCCCCAAAACAGCTGATGGCAAATGATGTTTCGTCAACCAACTTTAAGAAAATCTAAGTGTAATTGAGTTTTCTTGTGAATTACTTTCAATAAAGATTGAAGCAAACGTGGATTTTTGACTTTATTCTTTTAGGTTTCCAGTGATAAATAAATGTAAGGTTAACAACATTTAGACTAATATATACAGTCGTACCTGCTTGGTTTGTGGCCTTGGAAAAAATTTAATAGCAATTTTTTGCTTTGACTGTTTGTGCTCCGCTAGTTTCACATATCCAAACCGCCCGGTGCCAAGCTGAAAATACATAAATCTGATGATCGCAACAACTAATTTACCTGTTTGTTTACTGTGTAAACCTCCTCCAAGGAGACCTTCTTGATGGGCTCCATACTCACAGAGCCTCTTTTGATAAAGACGCTGTTGCGACGTCTGCCAGAATCAGAGGATACCGAAGGAGGGTCGTTCACGCGGACGGCGGCATTCTGAAGGAACCGTCTTTCGGAGCGGAAAATTGTTGACTCAATCACGAAGGCTCTATTGTCTCTTAGGAACATTTACTTGTAGCCACATTGCGCAGCACAGTTTACAGTACCACCTAAGTAGTTTTCAGATACATATTGTGAAGACTAAGAAAATTCCAATAGAAAGAGTGACAATTTTGAGGAGAATGATCATTGATGGGTGTGGTTCTCAATTTGCGATACCGTTTGGGCAAATAGCGACTACGACAAGGTCCGGGAATAGGACCAGTCTACGATCATCCTAGTGTTTACGGGTGCGACATTACATCATTGTTGAATCTCGTAAGGACCAAGTTTTACGACAATGTTCTGAATACGTAAACTATAAAACATTTTTTTCGTGAAAGGATCACATAGTTTAATCAAAACTCTTTTCTAAATGAATCCAAAACAAAGTTTTCCTACAAAGAAAATCTGAAAGAGTTACTTTTAGTCTGCGCCATACTATCATTTTGAGACCGTCCCATAGAACGTAATGAATTGAACATTGCATCCCAATTTTTGAGATTAAAACACATGTGTTGACAAAATTCAACATAAGTGAGGAATATAACAATAAATAAAACAAAATAAAACAACCTTCTGGCGCTGAAAATACAATTTGTATGCATTACGCTTTCATGATTTTTAACCCAGTTCCAAAAGTAGAATACAAGTATTTTGCATTGCAAAGCAATGTTTGAAAAATGAGTTTCCCTCACGTAACTCAGACCATAAATGAAAGGAAAGCGCGCCGAAATAAAACGAGATTGGAGTGTGTAATCCCCGAAATAAACAGGCGATCGGGACCGAAGACCTCAGTTTTCTTCTTTTGAGGCCATTTGAGGATGTGCGGTGGGATCTAAGGTTTAAGGAGATTGCTGAAACAAAAGAACAAAGTGCTCCGCCGGCAGACCAAGCTAATCTAAGTTGAGAAGTTGAGTTTTCCGAGAGTCGAGTCGAGCACTTGTTCAACATTGGTGTTATCCGGCGGTTTGAGATGAAAACAAATAGTCGTCTCGCGCGTTCTCTTTTCATCCAGGCTGCGGAAGCTGTCTTTATTGTTCCAAATGTATTTTGTCGGCAATCAATCAATATTGATTGATTTCTCATCAAAATACAGACTTACATAGTTTTCGCGTAAAGCTAGTTTAGTTTCGCAAATCCAACTACAAAGTACGATCGTTTCAATGTGTTTTTTAAAATACAGCCTTATTTGGTCTGCTTGGCCAGGAATGGACATTAATCCGGTTTGTGACATCAAACCAAATAGTCGCCTCGTGTTTATGGTAAATTCAAAAGGAATTTATACAATTGTCTGAGCAAAACTGAAAGCTCACCATTTTCGCTAGTTAATTTGATGTCCATGTGAGGAAAAAAGCTTGTTTTCTGGGCACATTTTGTTTTCTTTCCAGGATTTTCAATTTTTCCATGATCTATTTTGGGTTATGTTAATACTTCCGGCCGCTCGCTCATGGCACATGCGCGGTGTAATAACAAATAGCTTTGCAAATCGCAGATGAAAAAGGCGTAATGGGCCAATGAAACATTGGCGGTGAACCGAAAATTGGTTTTTAACCTCAACTTACAAAATGATGGCCCATGTCCACAGGAGAATCACTAATTAAGTCTTCCGAGTGCGACCTATCCGTGCTTCCACTAATCTCGTAGACAGCATTGGGGTTGGCGCTTTGTCTTCTGATAGGAAGAGTTCCAGCTGGAGTATCAGGGTCGAAATAATTCTCCTGGAGAGATTCGGTGATTCTAACAGCTTTTCGTATTGGTTTAGGAGAAGTAGCAGTCTTCAAATTGCTTGTACGTGGGTTCGCGACCAGGTTCTTGCAGGTGGTACTTCTCCTGTGCATATTTGAGGAGCCTTCACGGAACATCTGGAACACTTCGTTCTTGGTGTCGGGTAGTTCATCTTCAACGGCTTCATCAGGAATATCGACGGCTGGGCGTCGTGTGGTGGACAGTCTTGACCAGACACGACCTAGGCGCTCCATGGGGACGAGAAGGTGTTTTGAGTTAGAGGTTGATCGGCGGGACAGGCGCTTGATCGCCGCAAGCAATGTGGCGGCACACGCGTGGGGGGCGTTCGTGGTACACAAGCTGGGGAACAAGACAACCTTCCCAGTGATTCTGACAACGTGTCTGTCTACAGAAGGTGGGGTGACTTAGTTGGATCGTAGTTGGTGAATGAAGGTCCCTGCAGACCTTCATAATTTCCTCTCAAAGTGCAAGTCATCATGTTCGTCGGAAAGATAATCGGAAACTAACGGAAATCATCCGTGGACTCACTAGCCACGAAACCACTGTCATGCACTTTGCGACCGTTTGAGCTGATCGATTTCGTTGTTTTAAAAAAATAAGTTTTTGAAAACATTAGAAAAATGATTGTTTTTAATAATCTAAGGTAATAAGGTAAAGGCGGCAGTGTGATAAGCATACTGCTAATCTTTTTTTGTTTGACAACTGTCTATCTCTTAAGGAAAGGGTAGCTAATTACAAAGATGTTTCAAGGGAATATAATTTCTTAAAAAAACTTTGGCTAACCATATATTTATTGCGTTGAAAAATCGTTCCTTGTCACATAATGCTTTCGGAAAACTGCTTATCTAAATTTTTGTGATGTTTTGTAAATAGTACCAGTAAGCTGTGTTTTATGGGTGCCTTTAAATATTTTGTTTCGCGTCTTCCTTGGTTCTACCAAACAATGATGTGAGCAATAAAACCTTTTTGTATTTGTTATCAAATTTATTGAGAGACAGTTCGACAATATCATGGTAGTTTTTGGGAATACAATGGTGCGGTTTCCAAACAAATGGCTTTGCCTAAACACGCTTGTTTTTTCTAATAATAAAAAAGACTATTAAATGAACAAAGGGATTTAGATTAAAACGTTTTCTGAGATCCGGATTCAGAATGTTAAAAAAACTCAATATGGAGGTCCTAAATTATTAAGAGGGTTACGCTAACAGTAATTTGTGCGAGGATCCAAAGTATGCAACAGTCTCCCAACACTACTGTTTGCAAGTCATTGACCCCTGGCGGATACCCTTGTTGTTCAAGAAAAGAAGTATTAGCTCCGAAGAACAACCGCTGCATAGAAAAATCGCGTACCGCTTATGGGAGGCTGAGTAATCGAAAAGCTTTCGCACGTGCCACCTCGTTTTCGGTGATGACAACGCATTTAAAATGTGCGCGTGCCTCTCAAGCGCAGAGCCATAAATGCCCCGGCCTACTTGCCTCAGGGCAAAAAGACCATCAATTATTCGAGTTCCTTACACACTCGTAAGCGGTTTTCAAAAATAGACATTTAAAGGCCGAGGAAACTGAGACGAACGTGAAGTTCGGAAGAATGGATTCACAGCTGTTTACAAGACAACAACCGGCGATTAGGCTGTCAATTAGGAGGCTAACTGAAAGTTGTGTGTGCGTGGTTTCTAAATGTCCTGAAATAGATGTGCTTGGCTTGAGATAAATGTGGAAACGCAAACAGTTGAAAAGAAGGAAAAGCAAGATTTCTTTTCGTCGCAGATCAAATAAACACGTTATCAAGAATCCAGAAAAACACTGGTCTCATTTCAACTAACACAACATTAAAGTTAAAATAGAGCTATTAAATGCAGAACCGCAACTAATACAGTTATTTTAAGCCCAAGCATTGTATTTACAACCAAATAATCTTAGAGATGAATTGTTCTGGGAACCTAATGGAGAAGAAGAGAGGTCGATGAAATAGAATAAAAAATGCATTCCGGCGGGGGACCACTCGAAGGGTCTGAACATGAGAAAATCCATCGCCAGTTGCTCCGTTCATAATCGAGGAGGATTTTTCTGAATTTTTTAAACTAGCCAAAAGTTGCATGGACATTATTGAGAACTATTGTATGAATTTTAAAAACAACTTTAAACACTTTTGAAACTGGGGAAATTAGTTTCCGACTGCCATTTTTTATAAAGTTTACATATATACTATATGTCAGTGAAAGTGTTTCTTTTTGACTGAAGATTGCTTGCAAAAAACTTTGTGCAACTAATCAAATTCGCTTGCAAACCTGTGAGGACATGGGGAACTAATTAGAGCGTTCCCTTCTTTCTATCGGAGCCGTCGTCAGCTCGAAGACGATTGCACGTCCGATTGACACGTTTAAGCAAACCACGTGGTGGGCTGTTTTGGAAGAATGCTGGTGGCCAAAATGCTTGCACTTTCAAAGTGGTAAATGGAAACGCGTGGAAGAATGTTGAAAAAAACAGAAGGCTAGAAACTGGAAAACCGCAGATTGAAGGGGAAAGAAGCATTTCCAGCGAATGTATTTTTGCAGTTTCGTAGCTGGAACAATCTGAATCTGACACTTTCCATATCGGTTATTTAGAAAACGCTTTCACTGAAGCGCGATTTTACAAACCTTGAGCAAAACTTGAATTAGTGAGCGCAACGATTTCATGAAAAATAACACCTAGGAGATACAAAGCCAATAAGCAAAGTAAATGATTGTGAAACAGATTTTGGCGTTGTTGTTTCAGAACAGGAAAGGTAAACAATAAAAATAGTTTTGAAAATGTGGTAACGGAGCACACTATACTTCTCGTGTTTCCTGGTTTCTTGCAAAAGTGCGACTTTTTGGCCCAAAATAACACCGTTGAAGTGCTCCGAGAGGAGTGTACCGAGCGGATGTTACAACATACCAGTCTCTGCATCAAAGGCCTTGCAAAACTAAGGGTCTCGACAGTAGCCTATCTGTCGCAACTGTTCAAACACATGCGAAAGCGGCAAAAAGACTTCTATGCGACACTTGAACGAAACGGTCGCTGGATATCAAGCCAGAGATGCGGCAAAACGAAACACTCTGTCCTTCGCTTAATATTCATGAAAATGTTCAAACTTTCTCAGAAAATATCGAGAAACACACTGAATATTGTTTTTTTAACGTTTTGCAACTTTAAAAAGACCAACTCTTCTGAAGGATCGTCGTAGTGCTTCGCACGTGTTCTCACAAAACGAGATGGATTTCTTCATAGACGCATCCTTCTCCTCTGCTTCTTCTTTGATGATGGGCACAGTTGGAGGGGTCGATGTCTTCAGTTTGGTTGGCATTCGAAAGAACTTACGAATTTCACGAATACGTTTCTAAAACATCGTTCATTTCTATACATTAAGTGCACTTACCAAAATGAATCTAGACTTGGACCTCTTTTTCTTCAATGGTTTCTCTTGCTTCGGAAGGGTGTCTTCTTCGTTGATGAGGATGTGCGGGATGACGCCGAAGTCGCTGAGTTTTCTGAAAAGAGTCACTAGCGAGTAGATCAGAAGCCGGGGAGAATTCGCAGGGCGCGACAACTAAATTAAGCTGGGAAGGATATGACACTCGTCCGAGGCTAGAAATAGCGGAGAGAACGCTACTATCAACGACGTCTTTCCTGATTAATCGTGAGGTCGATGCAATTACACTTGAAATCAGCAGCGTACTCGGCTCCTGGTGCTGATCAATACTACAAATTCATAATGGAATCTGCCGTTGACGGAGACCCCATTATGAATTTGTAGGTATTCATCATTGGCAAGGGCAGTGTACAAGATACGGCTAATGTTCCCCGGTAAAATGAAAAAGAGATCAACTGCTTATAGGATGTTTCACTAAATGTTTCAGTAAACTTCACATAAAAAAAGAAAATTATCAGTATTAATCCAAAATTATCAATTTCAATAAAAACATTTCCATGGGAAGGGAGAAGTGTAATAATGAAAACAGGTAACACAAAATAAGTACAATTAATATAGGGGCGCTAGTGTATAAATTCAGCCAAGCATTAAACAGTTTTTTTGAGTTCATGTCACGGAAATTTTGTTTAATCTTTTAAAACAATTACCTTCTCAATATTACACAAGTATGCATTGAAGTGTATTTCAAATTGAAAAATATAAAGAAAAATATAAAGATAGGGGAAAAGACTGGGAAAGGAGAGGCTGAGTCAATTTTGGCGTGATTCAGATTCGGCCGCCGAGTGCAACCTGGTGGTGTGCGCTTGTGTCTCAAATGACACGGGTGTTAATCTGTCGGCTCCTCGCAGCACCAGGAAATTTCGTCGGAAATGGCCTTCAAAAAGAAGCGTGAGCGTGTGGAATGAGACCGCAATGGTTCCGCTGCTTCGGGTACTTACCAACTGCGAAATGGCCAAAATCTCACGCGCTCGGTTGTCGTTCCTTGTAAATTCGAAAACTTTCCCATAGAAAGGACATTTCCCTATCAAACGCAGAGGGAAACACGGCCATTGTTCCTTAAAAGAAACAAGGAGGGAAGAATGACGGAGAGACAATGGATAGCCTTGAAAAGAATTGTTTCTGCAGAAATCGTTGGAGTTTGTGCGGAAGTCACAAACAAATGGAAGATAAACAAACAACAAGACGTCAAGAAATGTTGACGAATGTGTGTATTTCAGGAAGTTTCTGTTTTAAGTTTTCTTTAAACAGTTGTTTCTATAAAGTTTATATTTGGAGAGCCAAGACAACACACAAAATGATTTTCGTTTTTTAACAATTAGAGAAAAAGAATAGGAAACCCTGTGACAAAAATTCATAAAAGTAGTGAGTGTCAGAAAAGCCATGTTGACTTCTTTGAACATGTGGGTGGGTGTCAGGCCAAGCTGAAAATACAATTGTCCTGCCCATTTCTCTCCACTCTGCACAACATGACAAAGATGGTCAAAATCCACGCATAAAGTCAATTCTAGAATGTAGAATCCCAGGTAGAAGGCTTGTTTGTTAGAATGAAGTTAGTCCAAAGTAATCACAACACATGGGAGTGGGAAAGTTGCTTACGTTGGATACTACGTTGTCACGCGTATTTCTCAACACCGTGCCCAACAAGCTTAACCAGTATGGAAACAAGATTTCTACGGATAATGCGTTGAGGATTCTCTAGGCATCAGACATCTGTAGTTCAGAAATAGTTTCTACCATAGGAAGTGATTTCCGCGCGGATTGCATGTTCCATGGCAATATTCAAAGAATGGCCCCACTACGTGGGCCGCAATTGGCTAATTTCAGAGGAAAAACATTGTGGTATGGCCCATTTGAGCTCACTGATTGCCACTGTTACTTTCCGATTCAAGTTCAAAATTCACAAATTTTAGAAATGGTCTGCGGGAAATCTAGGAAGGCCATTTTTCAATGGCAATAAGGTCGAAAAGAACATAAAAACGATGGCGTTTTGTTTCAAGGGCGGCTTTTCCCACGGATCTTTTTTCGAGTAAGGCTAAAAGTCAGTTCGAATGAGTGGAGTGTGCCGTGACGTTGAATAAGAATAAACATAAGCTGGCAGGCAGATGCCAAACTTGAAGTGGGAGGAATTCGTTTTTGAGCTCGTTTTTCGAAAGACGGAGCGTCCCCAAGGGGTAAAACGGGGGCGACGTTTTTGAGTTTAACTGGTAAACAAGTATAAAAAATCTAAAATGAGAGTGTCAAGTGTCAGTTTAAAAAAAAAGTTTTTTGAAAAGATTTTGTGACCAACCTGTGTTCCTGTACCTTCTGCGAGTAGGTCAACTGTGGGATGTCTCCGCAGCTCTGGGATATGACGACAGTTTCACACGGCATCAGCCCCGAGCGGGGGCTCTCCCCCCGCAGCATTCTCCGTTTCCTAAACAAAGAAAGATACCTTTTCTCATCTGCAATTGGAACTGCCTTAAACATAGAAGCGACCGCATGCTTTGTGTTTACTATGAAGACTCTTAATCTCAAATTTAATAGTTACGAGGGGTCAGAGCACCAAAGAGCACTAGATTTGGGCGGGGGCGCTATTATTCGGGAAGCTGCGAGAGGTCATTGACTCTGATGGAATGCAGTTCCAAATACTTGTGCGGTCGAGGTGTTTTCACTGGAGAAAACGTAAGGAAAATGACGTCAACAGCGCTTAGAAATTTAAATGCCAGAATGGGGACTAAACCACGCCGTCTTTTGTGTCTCAGACTGAACAATTATTCAGTTCTGAGGTTTCTAGACAAGGATCAACAGACGGGACGATGCGTCGAGGCCTTTTCCTTTTTCGGGCACTCATTGCCATGGGGCCCATGCATGACGCAGGCAATCTTGTTCGTCTGACTTTAGGGGCTCTACCCGAGTAGACTTGAACATTCGGACTTTTTGGGAAACAAAACCTTTTGTTACAAAAGTAACAATTATTGTCTATCTACCTTCTGAATGTTGTTGTTATTACGAATTACTATTGTTTTAGGGATTTGCCTAAAGAAACTATTATAAAAAGGTGTTTGTCAACTATTCTTTCAGATTAGCTAGCAGATTAATTTATCGAAAAACTAAGTTTAAAAAAAAAACTATATTTTAAAATCTATTTTTCGATCGAGTAAAAAAACAGTAAATTTTTTAAAAGTAGACCAAAGTCATAGTCTCTCGCAATTGAATGGCCGCCCAAAATTTAATGGAGTGTGTCTTTTTACATACACGCAAGCTGTTTAATGTTTCTAGGTTTAATTAGCAGATGTTTGAGACCTTTAAAAAAGAAAAAAAAACTTTTTTTATTTAACATAAAAAAATCGTTTTACAAGGCTAAGCAAGAGTTTAATTTTTTTAAAAGTAATATCAGTGGTTAAGAATGTAAAGCAAATTTTTCTTTTGAAGCAAAACTTCCGTCATTGGATCATCACATGTGCATTTATGTTAGCGTTTTACACACATCGCTAAATAAATTATTAGGGGGATCGTATTACGCAGATATACTTTTAAGAAACAGGGCATCTTTAGCCGTGTTTTGAAAAGGATCTTCCTTTCGAGAAAAAATGTTGAATCAAACTGGTGTTTGCTAAAACGGTGTGATTTGCAAAAGAGGTTGGCATAATACAAAAATGTAGTAAACAACAAATGTAGGAGTCACATGTTCTTCCGCCCATGACGTTTCCAAAAAACCCCCAAGGCGAGTTCGTTTTCATTTTGAGCCTATTACTAAAGGACCGCAGATCATAAGGCGCTTCGGTTGGGAAAGAGGGCTCAACCTCCGAAATGGCAGTTATTTCTAGGGTAAACACGCAGGAAACGAGGGAACGCGTTAGAGTTACACGCGATTTACGTCATTGCCGCTTCCTGAATATCCCAGCAGGTTAGGCTAAAATGGTGGTCTGCGGGCGCACTTTGGCTGATTTATGGAGTCCTGAGTAAGACGTCATGAAAATTTGTAGGTTCCACGGATGACGTAATCATATGTGCTTTGTTGTCCTTACAATTACAAATACAATTAGTTGAATTAAAATAGATCGCTCAGGCGAAATTCGATTCAAGGTTGTTCCAACATTATGTTTGGGAAGCAAAAGTTTTTGTTGCTTATATTGAGTAATCAGTGTTTGTGGATAAACACTGATCAAGTTAATTAATACTGTCAAAATTTTTGGGATTAATTAACATTTTCAAAAATGTGAAAAATGGTTAAAAAGACGGTTGCCATTGATAAAAAATGATTGTTTTTGGGTTTTGCTCCCATAAAGTTAGTACACACGGTTTTTCAAGTTCTACTAGTTGTGTATAAGAAGCCAATATTGTGGTTTATAGCGGCGACGCAAGCTTCTGATTACAAAATAACACGAAAACTTAAGTACATAAACTCGATTAAAAAGTTAATGTATTCACTTCCAATAATTTTATATCAGTTATGCTCTTTTTATCTTTGGTTCGATGCCCAGGAGAGGCGGAATCTCTGTTTCGTTCGCCCACCTACTGAAAATAGTTGAATTTGATTGTTCAATATTGATTGAGTATACAAAATACGCGTTATAGCAGTTCAACAAATATTACATTTAAATATGGAAAGATTGAAATTGCAACTTTACCATTTTTCAGACTTTGTTATAAAGAGGATAAAGAACGACTTTCCTTAGTCTGAGCAAAACAAAAGTGCCTGTGAGGAAGTTGTTCTCGTATGCAAAGGTGAGAAAACGACCCAACTTTCCCACAGTTAGCAAAAAATCGAACCCCACCGACACGCTACTTTTGGACACAGCGCCAAGTCTGGCGTTATTTCTGCAGTCGTTTTGCATTGTGCGAAGCTGCCATTAAAACTGACGTAAGCCCACCTTTTCTCAGCTGCAACCAGGCTGCGGGCGCGTGTTTGACGTCGGATGCGACTCTGCTGGCGTTGGAGGAAGTTCTCCTCCAGACGACGAACGGCCTCGTTGGCGTTGAGAGTGTGGTGGACCAGGGCAGATCTGTAGTAGTCCCTCATCAGATGAAAACAAAGCCAACGCTACCTGTAACCTACGATCAAGCCCCTTGATACATTATTTATTTTGCAAGATTAGGAGGTCATTCATTGAATTATTCCGTTTGAATAGTTTGTGTAATAAATGCAGTGGTAAACGTCACATACCCAACAAATAATTTAAAATTTTTTATGATTTTCCAGCTCCAGTTATGGTAGTTTTTACCATTGGTTTGTTGAACAATGTTTAAGGGGAAAATTGTACAAATACCATATTTATAGAAAACGAACACGCGGAACTACATGTGTTTTGAAAGTGACTTCCACTTATTATAGTTGTTTTGAATACAATTTTCCGAGTAAAGTGAACCCGTAATTCAAAAATTTCAGAGATTAAGCAAAATGGTTTAATTTGTAGCCTACTCGTGGCTGCTCGAGCACGGAAGTCGCAGCACGTGGTGGTCCGGGAGAGGTTCCGCAGCAGTCCACTTCCTGTGTTCGTGTGTAATCGGCGCTGTTGGCAACGTGCTAAATAAGGACGCAAGACTTGTCGGCCGAATTCAAAGGAGGTTGCGCCAATCATTTTCCCAGCTTAGATCGGTGCAGGCGGAGGCGAGTGGCATTAAGCGCCAACGCAGGAATGCAGGATTACCGTTATTTCGACCACTACGAGGCTCTGATCACTTGACCCCTTTCGAAAGAACATTTGAGTTTCAAAGGATGGAGGTATTTTGAAATTGAAGCTCTCCGGAACAGTGGTGTCGTCTGACAACAAGCCTTCTCCGTTGTATAACCTGCCAAGAAGCCAATTTGTACGTTAAGCCTCAATCTTATTTTGCAATTGGTTGTGGTGTTTTGATTCTAGGCAATTACTTTCACTATTGTTTAAAAGAATTGAATCAGGATGATACTATCTCAAAAGATGAATAGGAAAGATACTCAGTATTATTTGCCATTTACTATATACGTCTGGTCTTTATTGATTTGTAAGACGTTAACTACATCAGCAAAAATTGCTACATAATGAGTTGTAAAAGAAATACAATTGATATAATAATTACATGATAATTGTTTGTAAGGTTGAACTGAGTGGACTGGTAAGGAACGTTGAGCTGTCTCCCCAAAGCCCCAGTTTATATACTACCGTAACAAGGTGCTTCTGGCAGACGACGCTCATCAATCACTTCAAAATAACAGGTATTTTTGTGACGGATGCATGCAATAATCCATAAACGTCACCTGAGGGCCGAAGCGTTGGCATTGGAATTGTAGAGAATTCCCATTTTGGCCTTGGAAGAACGCACATGAGCTCCGGCAGAACGTCGCATTTTTTCAAATGTATGAGCTGATTCAGCAGTTAGATTCCTGCGTGCGTACAGCTTAATGTTTGCGCCTCTGTCATGAAGTTGACAGTTCCGAATTGTTTTTTCATAGAGGAACAGAGTGACGATAGTTTTAAATCATCAAAAAGAGAGCAATACTTTATTGAAGTGACACGCAGTATCCGTAGTGGTAAGTACATGGTTAAGTAGATCTCAGTCAGGGAAACTTATAAGTAGGTCGGTCAAGAGCCTGTTGGAAGGGCAGTCAGTATGGCTTTATACCATAGGGGTGGTAGAAGTTGTCGTTCAGGTAGAAATCTGTTGGACCACTAATCTGAAAATCATTTGCACAGTTTTATTTGAAAAAGGTGCTGACCTGACTGACGGAACCACTCTCCAAACTGTTTTCAGCCATGCGTTCCCGGTCTTTTTTGTCTTTGTATCTGTAGACGCAGTAAGCTGTGAAAAGAGCAATCACCGCAACTACTACGGCAGCCAAGACAAGGCAGAAGAGACCGATGGCCCATCCCATGGAGTTTGACTTTCTGAAAAGATAGTATAAAAGCTAAGAGAATCACAGTACATTTTGATTTCAAAGTGAACACATATAAACTCACGCTGCAAAATCTGCCACTGTGCAACATCCGTGGTTACAGCAGCCCATGTCACACAGGTAAGGAACTGGCATGTCTCCGCCAGTGGTACGGTAGTAGCATATGTGCTGTCCTGCTTCTAAAAACAGATTTTATTTCACTTTAGGCAAAATTTGTCTTTCGACTTTTTGAAATATTGTAATTTCAAAGTTAATGTAATCTGCTTAGAATAATAAGCCGTATGTTTAAGTAAACTCTTTGGTAAATAAAAAACTCTAAATAAAGTAAATACTAAAGGGAAAAATAGAATTCCCAGGTGATATTAGTGAACGCCAACAATACCTGAGATTTCCTGTCGGATGAATCCACCAAGAATTTTTCGAACAGCTGCTGGAGGTATAGTAACCACAGGTGGACTAAAGAATACCAACAAATGTTTTGTTTTAGCTTACTTACCTGGTAGTTGTGCTTGCCAAATAGGCTTGCTCAGTTTCACTGATTGGAAGCATATCCCACCGTGACATTTGAGAACTGCGTTCCTGAAGGAATGATGTAGTCTAGGAGGAACTGGTAAGCTTAGGCAAGGAGAGTGTGGTCAATAGGTAATTGTATTTGGTTGAGGTATTAGTTTTGGCTAAAACAAAACGGGACCGACGGCCTCGAAAGGTGCTTGAAAAGCGCGGTAGGGCTCGAAGCCAAACATGCGGCGCGACATGCGCTGACACGAATGCTTCCTGCTGTCAAGGCGGTCACTCGCGCTTACGGTCAGCGCTGTGCTCTTCTGTACCGTGCACATACTCAAACATTTTATTCGAGTGGGCCGTAAACAAAAAAAAATTGTTACTTTCAGAAAATTACGGGAGGTCTGAAAGACAAAGAGACTCTTTTCAAAAGTGAAGTGGGGACATATAGTTGGACTAGATGAGCCGTAATAAATTTAGGTAAGGCTAACCCCACCACGTCCTTAATACTCATGTCGAACATTAGTTACTTGCTTCGCATCAATTGTGGCCGACAATTTGCGAATATCACTAAAACTCTGACCACTAAAATAAGATATATACAGCCTGTTGGGTTATTGCAAACCACAAGTTTCAGGCATAATTTATAAAATGTATTCCGTCTATTGAGAATTTTGCATTGTTTTAGAGTAAACCGTAGCTAATATTAAAATAGTTGCCTAAAGTCAGCGGCATATCATAATGTACAATTTACATAGAAACTACATTATATGTACAGTATCAAATGTTATAAAACAATAAGATAACTACAAAATCTTTACATTAACAATTTTTTAACAATGTATAGATAAAACGAGTATTTGATGTTACGCTTTTGGAATGACGACTGTAGTAATACCGTGTAGTTTTATTTTTAAACAACTGTTTCATTTTCTGGGCAGGTGACATACAATTTAGAATATGTTAGAAATCTGCTGTCTGTAGAACTCTATGGTTTAAACAAACAAACAAAAGCGCAGACAAGAAATATTTTATGTTTCAAAGAAAAACAAGGACCAATTGCGTGAAACAAAGGGCAGAAAGGGCATACAAGACGGAGGAGGTGGAGGGTCGCTGACGTGGTCAGCGTGATTCGAATCGGGGCTTGGTCAGTGTTTATGTACTCAGCAGATCGCGAGCGGAGCCGAAATTCGCCTATTTCTGACAAACACATGACAGGAAGTGGTCATTTCGAAGCGGACAAAAAACAGAATTGTCTTTGAGGGGATAAAGATAGTTACATAAAAAAACCGGAACGTAAACCTACACAAAATGAACAAGCAATGTTATCCATGGGCCAACTATACTTTTGTACCCATCAGCATTTTAACTGGTTTCCTTTAAAACTTCTTTTCTCTTTTTTCTCACGTTTTGTTCAACCCACCTTCCACCCATCCACATATCACACTTTGACAAATCACTCATAAAAAAGAATAGGAAACAGCCGGTCGGTAACCAAAATACTATATTACAATTACACAGTTCAAAAATTGCTGATTTGAAAATTTTTATGAGAGCATCGTTTGGCAAGAACGTATTGCCTTGAACAATTTTTTACATGCGATTTTCCTAATCAATGCCAGTTTTCCCTACGGTGGACACAACTATTCCCCCATTCACCATTTATTTATGCCATGCTTTTCAACGTTAAAAGTCTTTACGAAAGTAGGATGTGGCATATTTTTACGCATAAAACTGTTGTTTTACGGGTTAAGAGACAATGTCTCAGAAAATCACGTCGTCTATACCACTAATAATAATGCTTCTTCTGGATTATCACATAAAAATAAATACTTTTGTAACAAAGTACAAAAAACTTTTAAAAGTGCGGAAGAAGAAGTCTCTCCCTCACAAGCAATTCTCTACAAACTTTTCCTTAGATTGGTGATTAACTGAAGATTCCATGCGTAAGTGTTGCAACTTTCATTTAAGTTAATTACGTTTTTCATTAGACTTTTGCAAACTTTGATACAAATTTTTTCTTCAAACCGAAACGAATAGAACAAGATTTCATCTGGAAATTTTGCAAGCCTGAATTTAATTTGATTTACGACCACGCAAACCCTTCTATGACTGTAATTATACTTCGGGGTAAATCATAAAGTATCAATCATTTTTCCTATCCATATTTCATATTTTGCATTGTTTATTATTTAGCCTTGATAATAAGCTTTTTTCAAATAAGTGTTTTCAATATTACTTTGAAAAACCATTAGCATATTTTACAACAAAAACTAATATAACACAATTTCCTAGCATTTATGAATCAGGAAGATTTTGTTAAACAAAAAAGCGAAGTTACTGGGTTATTATCGATATTGTATTGATTTTTTAAAAATAAATAACGTAACACACAATTTTCGCTTTTTCTCTCAAATGTTTTAGAAGCTTCTGTTCCACTATTATTATTTTTAAGTTTGCATAATGTTACTGCACCCTCCCCCTTTTTTCCTTGTTGGAGATTTTTTTGTGCAAACTCAAGTGTTGTCGCCAATAAAAAAACCAACTAAGATTGTAATATTTTTTAAAAAACTTTTAATAAAAAAACTGTAATATTTAAAAAAAACTTTCAAAATTCTACGCCACAGTTTTAAATTAGAAGGTTTAACTATTGTTTTACTTAACAAACTTTAAGTAAACCAACTGTTGAACATTGTTAATTTGTTTTGCTATACATTTTGTTCAACTTTCCAAGTTCAGAAAGTATGCGATCGGTGAAAGACGAATCCCGTTTCTTATCTTATCGACCGCTCCTTCTCTTTCCTATTTAAACCCCATTACTACAAATTTAACAAACTTTAGTTCGTACGGAATTTGGAAAATTTAAACTAAACATAAAATGTAAAATTTAAAAAACGGCTCAAATGTATATACAATATTTATTAATTCCACATTCGTTCGGTACCCGTGTGCTTTTCAATTGACTCTATGGATTTAGCCTGCATCCGGTGCTAATTACAGGTCGCGAGGAGTGGGTCGTTTGTTGTGATATCGATTTCTAAGGCAACCATGCGGTTGCAACATCTTACAAAGCGCCTTCCGCTGATTGAAAATCCATGGCTTTTGATCCAAAATTCCGCGTTTACACCACGTCGCTTTTGCGATTTGATAAAAACATGCTTTTTTTATACCTAACTTACTTTCAATGTAGTTTTCTAATTCTTCAAAAAGCAACTTGTCTTCAAACTTTACTTGTTATTAATTTGGTGGTTATTTTTTTAAATTGTAATTTTCTGGCTTTTCCTCAAATCTGTTTCGAAGCATTTACTAAGTTTTATGTAGCGAAATAATCATGGTAAAATATTCTATTGTGAATAGTTTAACACAAGTTTATGGTTTTTGAATTTAGCCTTGTAACCTTTTGAAATGAAATGCTTAAGCGTTTGTGTATTTATGAGGCAGACCTAAGCCTTGTCTCTAGCTTCTCCCTGCTCAGAGTGCAAGAGAAGCGTCCTATCTGGCCCTTCTCTCCTGTCTAATTGAGCTGTTTTCCCATAATCCAGGGGCGCGGCGTGTGCCCTCCCACGTGTCATTGGTGGGGCGGGCGTCGCGGGCACCTGCCGCCGCCTGGCGGTCGCGGGGAGGCTGTTATCGGCGGAGAACGGGTCTCGGCGCGATCGACCTGTGGTCGAACGCAGCACTGCGGTAGATGCAGCGAGAAAACAAAGCTTGTCATACCGCAAAATCCATGCGTAATAGCTTAATGACATAATAAACATGCTGCGATTACCTTTTAGGTGTCCAGGGGGTAATTAGTCATCAATTCTTGTGAAAATGCCCTTTGCTGTGTTGCAAAATGAATAATAATTGTGTGTTTCGACCACCCAGAGGGGTGTGTCATGTGTGTTTATTGATATTTGAGAAACATGAAAGCTTTGTTTTGATTCAAGTGTTTCTTCGTTTTCCCTTGGTTTCCTGTTCCTTATTTGTATCTTTTGCATTCAATTGTCGTTCATACGTAATTGCGTGAAGATAATTGTAGTTTTAGTCCCGTAATGGGGACTCCAGAGGACACAGCTCTCCATGGACTTCGGGTATCCGCTGGGCAGATTCTGGATAACTTCGGTGAGTTCTCAAAAAAATAAAGAAAAAAAAATAGAATGTAAATTCAACATAAAATAAAGCTTACTTTAATTTTGTATAAATTTAAAATAGAAAAAGGTATATTGAAACAAATTTCAGGGTTCACACAAATCAGCGATGATTCCATGGAGGTTTTGTCGGATATTATGCGTCGCTTCATCAAGAAAATGGCGATGAGCGGCAAAATTTATGCAGAACACGGTGGGTGGTCCAAAAGACATTTGAATTTTTTTACAGATACATGTTTCTTAAATTATTATTTTTCTATTTTGTTTTTGTTTTTAAAAAAAAGTTTTAGCCGGTCGGAGTTCCTTAAATTCCGACGACTTGTACTGTGCTTTCAAGAGGATGAAGTTCTCAACTTCTGAGTTGTACCACTTCTTCAACCAGAACTCTTTTCCCGGAACAACCAAAACGGTTTGTTACTATTTTTAACAATAATTTCATACCCTTTTAACAATTTTTATTAAAAATATTTTATTGATTTCCAGCTTCCGAAATTCCCTGCGCCGAGGCTTCATTCACGGCCTCTGTTCCATCCTCAACCAAGTGAAAAAGAGCTAGAGGTAAGTACTTAATTTTTACATTGGTTTGTGTTTTATAGAATACTTTTTCAATCAAAATTTAAGACTCGCCCGGATCATATTCCCCAGTTTCTACAGGCGGCGCACCCCGAATGGACTAGGGACGGTGAGAAATCCAGTTTATTTTTGAAACTTATGAACTTTAGGAGCTGATTACTTGGCTGTCATGAAACCTTCAACTTCCACCGACAAGAAGGGGTAAGACAAATATACTGAGGTTTGCAACGTTCCCCTGATTTAGAGCAGCCCCCGATTTTCCTTCATTCATGGATTTCGGAGCCAAAGATCTTGGAATCAGCAAAGAGGACAAGAAACCAGTGCCGCGGCCAATGATTCGAACTGACGAAAGCTCAGCGACAGGTTACTCTTTAAGTTTTCATTCAAACTATTGTTATAGGAATCACAAGTAGTGCCAACCTCTCCTCCCAAAAGTTGAACCACTACGATCATCCTTCAGCACCACCTCTTTTTAAGAGAAAAACCAAAAATGGACCTTTTAACGGCTTCGTAAGCTTTTACCACTACTTTCTTTTAATTTGTTCTGTTTAGAAGGACAGTCGGTCAAGCACACCTATAGGACGGTCTCATTCTCCATATGTATTTGACCGAAGCGATATAAAAACTGAGGTAAGATAGGGTTTTTGATTATATCTAATTGATTTGTTTTCGAACACCAACAGAGATGAAAAGCCGAAGCTGAAGCCAAGACCGTCAATAAAATTGGAACAAAGGCCTCGAAGTGTAAGATAATGTTGATAATGCAAATTTAACAATACTTTTAGCCCAAACCACAACCGGTTGAGGATGACGGAAGTTCCTCCCCTATGCCTACACTGGAGTTAATTACAAAAGGTAAGTGGGATTTTAACTTAAACTTTGCAAAAATTTCGACTCGTTTTTACCGAATTTTAACGTTCTAATGGATAAAGACAAAAACGTTAAATTAGAAATCTCTAAAGTTTCTCTAAAACTTGGAAGAGGTTGGAATTTATTTTGAGACAAACACGTTGTTGAACAGTTTTTAATTGAAATCATGAGTAGTTTTTCTTGTTCTTTAGATGATGTTCATGAACTTCCAGCTACTCCTAAATCCGATTCGGACCACGACTACAATGACAGGAGCTCACCACCTCGTGTCGCCGACTCGTGAGTACCTAGCTGTGCTTTTATTTTATTTTTTATTTTATTAGTTATGATTTTAATCTATATGCAATTTCAGTGCCCTTGCCGCCAATATTATTCTGTTCCAACAACTGAAAGCTCAGGAAGAGAGAGATGCGTTAAAGCGTTCGGAAAAGGAGAAGGAAAACGAACAGAAACAACGAAAGGTAGTCTTTGTCTAAAAACAAAAAGCAACCCTTGTATAGAAGGAAGAAAGCCAAAGGAAAAAGGAAGAGAGACAAAAAGAGAAAGAGAGGATCAAGAGGGAGAAGGAGGAGAAACGACGTCGGGAAGAAGAAGCCCGGCTAGAAAAGGAGAAAAGGGCTAGGGAAAAACAACAGAAGGAGAAGGAACGCCGAGAGCGGGAAGAAAAGGAACGGAAGGAAAAGGAGCGCAAGGAAAAGGAACGCAAAGAGAGAGAGCGGCAGATGGAGAAGGCAGAGGCTGAACGCAAGATGATTCTAGAGGCCGCTGCTCCTCGTCAAGTTGAAGGTAATAAAACTAAATGAAGACAAATGAAAGTGTTTCAGACGTGAAGTCACTCAAGATTGTCATCTCCAACCCGATGAGCAACCACGCTTCTTCTGCATTTTCGCCTCCGTCAGGTAAGATTACCGTAAGAATAGAGTTATTTTTGTTTTTAAGGAAGGGCATCAAGTCTCCTGGACAACACTTCCACCTCATCTGCAGGTAGTGCGTAACTTTGTTCAAATTATTTTCTCTTTTACAACTTATGTCGGCCACTATGCGTGTTTTCAAAAAATTATAGCAACACTGACAAGAAGTAAGGAAAGTCTATTTAAGTTCTATAAAAAATCAAACGAAACGACTTGATTGTCATGAATTTTGAAGACAATAGTTTAAAAAATTGTATCAAAACTTAATGAAAGCAATTTGAAAACGAAATTTTTTAATTCGATGAACTAACTCTTTAGTAGGTGCTAATGGAGAAGATGACGCCGACACCATCCCATTTGTCGAAGGATCTGCTGTTGACAGCAAGGCGCCCATGGAGTTTCCTCTGAACATCTCCGTTTTAACCAGGGGCTCTCCGAGTCCATCCAAAAAGAAGCATAAGAAAAAAGACAAGGTAAATCAAAGAATTAGATAATAACACAAGGTTGTCTTAGGAACGCGATCGCTCTTCTTCGCCTCACAAGAAACACAAAAAGAAAGACAAGGAGCATAAGAAGAAAAAGAAGAGGGAGAAGGAGCGTGACGAGGAAGAACATCGTGAGAGAAAGAAGGAGAAAAAGGAAAAGAAAAGGGAGGAACAACAGTTGCAAGGTAACATTTAAGTTTACAATTTTTTATTCTTACATTCAGAAAAGCCCGAGCAGAAAATCACCCTCAAGATCCGTCTGGGTGACCAAACTCCGTCTCAGAGTGAAGTTTTAACCGCCACCCCGAGCTATGGCCATGAAGCCGTTAAGCTAACGTTCAAAAACATCACTCCGTAGGTTTTAAAGTCATTAAAAAGTCAAAAATAAAGCAAATACACCAAAAGTAAGGGCAGCTAGTTCGTAGAGTGAATTTGTAGCCGTCCTTCTGGTGGGCTCAAAAATGTAGGAAAGGTCAGCCAATGACGTACGTAAAAATCATAGACGTAAAAATCTGTATTTTAATACATTGTTTCAGTGACAAATACGAAGAGAAGGTTCCGCCACTTCGTCTTGGTGTCACTCCCAAAGAAGAAAAGACTGCAGATAAACCCAAACTTGTAACGAAAGCTGAGGTACCATTAACACTTGTTTGTTTTTCTTACAACATTTTTAGCTCAAGGCACCTCCATCTCATTCTTACCATCTATCGGAAAAGGAAGAGAAACAAAAACGTCGTGAGGAAAAGAAGAAGAGGGAGCGGGAAGAAGCAGAGCGCAAACAGAAGGAACAACTGGAGAAGTTCGAAAGGGAACATGAAGAGAAGAAGAAGCGAGAGGCTGAGGAGAAGAAGAGGAGAGAAGATGAGCTGAGGAGGATTGCAGAAGCTGAAGAGAAGAGGAGAAGAAAGGAACAAAAGGAACGGGAGGAGAAGGAACGTTCTGACAAGGAGAAGGAGCGTCATGAGAGGGATAAGGAAGCTGCTCGAAAGGAGAAAGAGAAGGAGAAGAGGGAGAAAGAAAGACGCGAATCCCAGCCTGCACCTATAATTGCCCACGTATCTACCGGTATGTTTATAATTTTGTTCTTCAGTTTCTTGGGTTTAATTTTTTGTTTTTCAGTTAACTGGTAAAATCTAGTCACAATATTCTTTTCAGATCCAGCTCTGAAGAAGAAACATAAAAAGGAAAGACGTGAAGAGAAGGAACGTCTTGAAAGAGAACGTCAGGAGCGTGAAAAGGAACGGGAGCGTGAACGCGAGAGGGAACGCGAAGAGCGTGAAAGAGAGCAGAGGGAGCGTGAACGGGAGCAAGCCCGCCAGCGCGAGGAAGAAGAGGAACGTAGAAGGCGATCGGTAAAATCAAGCTAACATATTTTATAACTTATCTCAATTCAGAACAATGACGACGCACAGTCCAATGGATCTGCCGATGAAGAGCAGGAGAAGGTTTACATCTGTCCCGCATGCTCAGTCGCCTGGGCTGATGGAGCGAACTCGATCGGTTGCGATATGTGCGACAACTGGTTCCACTGGTATGTTTTTTTTAAATTGAAAATTATACATTTTATTCAAATGAAATTGTGGTTCACTTAAATATAGTGGGCAACAGAAAAGAAAAAAATCATCTGTATATATACTGAAGTCCGAGATGCGCAAAGAGCAAAGAAAAAAAAATTGAGATAATTGTGTAAAGTTAAATCAGACAAGCTTTTTTTTAATACATCCACTTTTTTTTCTTATAGTTTGGCCGGCGAGAAACTGTTAATCTTAATAAAATCTCTAAAACAACATTTTCAGGGCGTGCGTGGGTCTCCTGGAGCAACCGACAGAAGACAAGTGGTTTTGCAAGAAGTGTTCGAGAAAGCAACAGAAACGCCCTGCCAGTGGAGGCCCTGGAGGACCTCCGTCGAAGAAGAGAAAAAGGTGACAATTTTGAATTTGATCGTTCGAATCTTGTATTTTCAGGGGCGAGGGTCACGGATACATGAAAACTTAGAGTCATATTTCCGAATGTCATATTCCCCTACGTCATTAGGTTCTTTCAAATATTTATTCGATTTATTGTAACATTTTTCACAAAGCTGGGTACTTAATTCTATTTATTTTACCAAAGTCATGTCAGATGCTAAGATTGTTTGTGATAGAACGGCGCTAGTCGCCGAACCTTTGTGATCCGTGTCAGCCAGCGCGAGCTCAGATCGCTACCTTTCGTCGTTGACGACGTGCTCAATGTAGCGATCTCTCGTTCTCTCTATTGTGATTTCTCTCAGTACAGTGTATGTATATTCTACTTCTTTCAGTAATTGTGTTGTGATCTAGAACTGCAGTCTCCGATAGTTACTTATCAGATTTATCTCATGCACATTACTATGCCCATTTATTCAGAACAACCTCGCCATGCCTATAAATGATGTTTCTAAAAATCTTTTGTAAAGAGAAAACGGACAGAGAACAGGGTTTGTCAACTCAATCAGTTTAACATATTTTGCAGGTTGGTCATTTTCCTAAAAAAAAACATTTAAATTCATCACGGCCTAGTTTGGAGTGAAAATTAAATTTATCCGTCAAAGTGTTGAGAGTTTGATCCCACCGAAGAATTTTTCTCCTTCAAAACGCTGTTAGCTCGAGATAAAGTTCTAATTTTCCGTTACCCGTACCTTCCTGGCATTCCGTGCCCTCTCAAGAAATCTTAAAAGTGTCAAAGTTCACTGAGACCACGCATGATTTTCACCTTTTGAAATCAGAAAAAGAATCAGAAAACTGTTTTATATAAAGTCAACTTTCGTGTTTAAAAAAATCATAATTCCTCTGAAACTCAAATTATATTTGTTATTGTTGTCATTAAATTACCGTAAACATTACTTGTTTTTCAAAATTGTAAAACTTAAATTTTAGTATTTTTAAATAATGAAAACAAACTCAAAGACTTTGATTGACGTTGTCCTCACTACCATTTATTTTCGCCCTATTGAACAGACAACATATGCTCCCATTATGGACCACACCTGCCGAGGTGTCCAGCCGCCGGATATCCAATTCCTTTGTTCCCCGAAATAATTGATGTCAAGATGACCGCGTACCAGGAACAACCATGTGGGAGGCAAGGCATCATATTCTTGTTTATAGAAGAACATGCGTGATTTACAATCTGCCCTTTTTCGAAGGATGTACCTAGTAATCCGTGGAGACTGGACAAGATTTGTTGACGAAAGTGCCCTCTCAAGTTCACGCGTAGTTATCTACTGTAACGATAAATTTATTAGAACTTTAGTTAGAATTATCTTAAAAAGAGCTCAAAAATCAAGTGAGTAACAATTATAAAAAAGCAAACCCAACTGCAAAAAATAGAATTGCGAAAGTGAAACTCCAGTGAACAACTCCAGAACTCCAGATTCTACAAGGTAATTTCTTAATTTGCGCCGTTTTTACTTGGAGTACCCTAGTCAGTGTCTGAGGTTTCTTTGACCGCAGTGCCATTACCGTTTTTGTTAGCTTTGTAGTGGAACTTCGGTTTCTGACAGCCTCGTAATGGAGTGTGGAAACGAGCGCAGTTCCTCCGAGGATTCAAAGCAAGCAGTTATTATGTCTCCACTGCTAGTTCGGCGAGTGTCAGTCAAGTTCCCCCAGGGACGTGTATCAACAAGTCGGAACAGCATCCGCGGTATTCATAAAGAATGGCTGGCCATTTGTTTTCTACATGAGCCGGGGGTCCCGTGGCACACTTGCAGTTTGCATAAATCTCTGTTCAGATCACATGCTTTTGGAAATTCTGCATGCGGAAGCCACACTCGGGAAAACATCGAACAGGCTACTTTTACATGGAAAGCAATATAAAATGCAGAGAAATATGTTCATGTGCCGTTACTTATTAAGAATAATCAAACACATCAAAACATAATATAAGCCGAAAACAAAAGGGTACACACCCTAGCATTAAATAGTAGCATAAGTTTCACAAGCAATGTTTTTTCAATTTTCCAATTAATGATTTCAATTAACAAATTTTTGATAATAAATTGGTTTTATCGAAATTTAATGCTTGTGCACAATTCTTTAGAATATATCTATTTTATTTTATAAGAGGTGTCACAATACCAAAAAAATAGTTTTTATTTCTCAAATGCGAGTGTGCAACCGAGGTTTTTATTGTAAATTCGCCTGAGGCGGCGTTGTTTGCAGTTGCGCGACAATTTTGTCGCGCCTAATTGACTTCGACTTCCTATTGACCGAAGTGCAAACGAAGAGAAACTCTCTTCTGATTGCAAGAAACTGGCCAAATTTCCCTGATTGAGGGAATCAGAGACCCTGCAATATCCTGATATTTGGTTTCCACCCACCCCTTCCTTTGTTGACAGCCTATTTCTTTCAATCAAATGAGTGGGGTTGTATTTTACCCTTAATTGTCGCCTACGATACGGCTAGAAATGAAGTTTTTGATTAGCTTTTTCAACACTTGTAGGGCACAGATATAAATATTGTTCACCTCCATAAAAGTCTTTTGGCACCAATGGAGAAAGTAATTAATGCAATTAGTAAAATCTCATTCAGCACGCAAACAGTTTTGCTAAACCGTACGATTTCAATAAAAAGAGCAGGTTCACAGAATTCAAACCATTTTTTTGAATTCTTTGTGGACAATGTGGAAACTTCAAATCGCTTATTTTTAAACTTTAACTTCCTTAACTCTATCCTTAAATTCGATATTGAAATTTGAACCTGAAAATGATACTGCGCGGTATGCCGTTTTCAAGTGGTCTCGGGTGCCCATCCATTCTGCCAAAAAACTCTCTCGTTGTGTATTGTGTTTCGACTGTGTACAGAAGCGCCATGGCCGCCGATTGCGGTCGCGGCGCACCGCCGATTGTTTTCCGATCAACGCGGCTGACCGATTTTGACTCATAATGGCGGCCGCCCTCTAATCGAACCCCTTGCCTTTAGAGTTTCAGAAATTGATTTCTTGGTCCAGGCAGTCTTTTTTCGACATCAAACCTGCAATTCACTGCGAACGGACCGCACTTTACTCGATATTTGCATTAGTCGAACCCCAGTGGTTGTCGCATTGTGTCTGCGCCCTCCTATACGACACGCTATGTTCCCCTCGCTCGCTCCCAACCTCCCAACGACCACCCCTCCGAGGGACCTCTGACGCCCTCCGTCCGCTGCGCACTCTCTCGCACCCACCGACCGCAGTCTCTCCGCCATTGGCGCACTCCCTCGCGCGCCTCTCCAGCGTCAACGCGGCCATGGTGTGGTCTGCACTAGTTACTATCATTTCCCCTCAATCATCCCGATGTGTTCCACCCAACAAGCCGTAATTTATCTGTGCAATTTTTGTCACAAGGTCAGATCTATCGGCGCAAGGGCATGGGAATGCCGTTTCATGAAAAACACATACCTTTTTGTTTCTTTCTCAAGCCGCCCCTGACAAAGAAAAACATAATTGTACGATTTACCCCACTTCCAAGAATACTTGGAGTTTGATCGTACAAACAATTTACTTTTCTTCCATCGAAGTGTAAAACTTCAATTTTCTTCCCTTGCAAATCGAAATTCAGTTTCTTTGTTTAATTTTCCCGTTATAGAATGAAACACGATTTATTGTTGTCACATTCAATATTCAAGTTTAAAAATACGTTTAAAAAATTGTTTGTTTTCAATTTTCTTCGGTTTACATAACGATTGAATAATTCGAATCTTCTGTTCCTTCCGTTGTTTATCAAAACCTGTTTGGTAAAATTTGTTAAAACTTGACGAGTCACGTTTGAAAAAAACAGTCAAGGAACTGTTTGTCTTAAACTGTAAGGCAAACAGAAATGACAAACATAACGTCACTATTAATGTTACTCATTTCCCTTTCACTTAAAGAATTTTGTAAGAAAATATTGAACGACCACACTTTTTGCACGGAAAAGTGGTGTAGATGTTGCGAAACTGAATTTCTGTATCTTTGTGCGGGCGCCGAGGCTTTGTCCCTGTCAAAGACATCAGTCCGTCCTAGTTTTCCCAGGATTCCTTCCGGACTTAATGTTTTGGCTGCTTCACGTATCCGCCGTTTGTTTTGACACTGTCGTCTTCGTTTCTCCCGCCTTCACCCACATCTCATATTTCATCTCCCCGCTCGGCCGTCACCGTCTTTACAGACAGGCTAGGCTTTGGCAACATTCTCTCTCGGGCGCATCAATGACCGTTTACAGCTGCCATGAAGTGGCAAGGCGAGTGTTTTGCGCGTGGAAAAGTTGGATGGATGGGAATGCTTTGTAGTCGGCGGAATCCAGCGCTCATCTGTAAACGAGCACAACGCGCAAATAAAAGATTCAATCAGAGTGGCCTGAAAACGGCGAATATTCAAGTATTACTCCAAGATTATTTACGCTCTTTTCGCAAAACGTTTCTCAGAACTGAAATGTTTGACCATCGTGTTTTTCTTCTTCTTCATTTTCTTACTTTACATAGTTCACCGACCGCTATAAGTTGCTGCTCTCAAGTTCATGGGTTCGGTTTTGTCATTTTAGCGACAATATCATATTCAATATTTCTATTATCAGGAAAACTTTTTTTAATAAAGTTTACTACCAATCTCGAATGAACACAAAAAAAACCTTGTTCAGTTTTCCACTTTTGTTTTTCTCACTCGTCAGAAAGGCTCTTTTGATAGATTTTTCAGTTCAATCACTCTTGTATTTTGTTTCTTAAATTAGTTTAAAATTAGAGTAGTTTTCAAACTTTGCCAAGAAGAGTGTGATTGCCATAAACAAAGAATTGGGTATCAAAAGCCAAAGGTAACAATGAGTGACGTGAACGTATAATTATACATATCATTATTATAAATAGTAATCAAAGTAGCCATTCTGAACCACAAGCGTCAAAAGAAACTAACGAGAACACAGTGTACTCGTTATAACGGCTTGGAAGCCTTGTCAAAACAGGCTGTCACATCGCGAGGCTTGTACTCCCCGTCCCTGAAAAACACTACTCGTCGTTCCCAGAGTAGTCGCAGGGAAAACAAAGGCAGATGACTGTATCCAACGGACTATGCGTCAGGTCGTGAGTAACCTGGCGGTGCGTCTATGGGCAACGGGACCGCCTCATGCCTATTTCATGCGTCCTTTCCAGCTTTTTGTTTTCCACGCATTCAGGCGCTCCCAGCGCTCTTCTGTTGCAGCCGACGATTCGCTTGCGGACAAACGGTTAAACTTTTGTGGAATTGACCACAGCCGGGGGCCTCCGATTTGTTTACAAACAGCTTCCTATTTGTGGCCTTTATTTCGGAAATGACTGGCCCTTTGTTATTGTGTCAACACATTTCTCACTGTATGCCACATCAACAACTTGTCGTAATTCGAATGTTTGTGTTTTGAAAAAAATCCCTTTGCGGCTGAAAATCCAAAAAGTCAGAAGATGTAAAAAATGCGTTTTGAAAGAGGAAGTTTCTAACGCAAAATTGTTTTGAAACAAACTTAAATGAGCTAAACTTACATGGGAATTCTCTAATTCTATGGGAAACCGGAATTCTCGTTTTTCCTGCTTTTAGCTTTTATTCTTGTCCCAATCTTATCGATTGACCAAAGAACTTCATTAATTTCCGAGTTTTCTGCCACAACAGCGTGGGCTGGTCGTTCAGGCGTACACGATTTGCGTGTTGCATCTCTGATCCCGTGGTTTTCCTGATTTGGATTTCCGCACGACGTCTGAAAAGAAGCGATTGGTGAAAGTAATTTCTTAAGAACCTCGCCCAACTGGTAAACGATGTAATTGGCTTCAATATAGAAGTTGCTATCCCTTCCCATCTGCGATCGATGTGTTTTTTACAGTTCACCATTGATTTAATGTTGTCTTTTGCAGATTATTCTTTATTTCATTTCAATTTCGAGGGTTGTTAAGAAAGTTTCAGAATGTACGAGCCTGTTTTGAAATATAGCGGGGCTAGTTTATTTCGTTAAATGCGTAAATTGCCCATCTTCCGCGTGAGACCTCCCCGTCGGCCCGGGATGATCCGAATTTCCTCCGCCGGCGAGGGGAATCGGAAACCGGGGCGCTTGGCAACATATCCCGGCGAGTGAGTGAATAGAAGCCTGGCTTCCTGTTTGCCATTTTCGCCGCTAAATTGTGTCGCTGGCCTCGGCGTCGCGCTTTTTCATCATAGGGATGACCACGGTTGTCACCTACATCTGCTTGTTCAATTTAGGTCGCGGCCATTCATCGATCCGTGCACTTGGAAGTAGAAGAAGCATGTACCCTTTTGGCCCCTCCCGTGTTCCCCGCGGACCCCGCAAACAACAGCTTAAGTGGACTGGATTTGCTCCGCCGGCGCTTCCCCAGAATTATTCAGGCTACAACTAATCGCCGTGTGCTCCTCGGGGCGTTAGCGAAGACACTTATTATGCATGAATTTGTGCTCTTCCCGCCGCGAGATTCGCCGCCGATGGGCCATTCCTCATAGGACACGTCCACTTTTAAGGGATTCTAAATACCAAAGCTCAAAACATCTACGTCACGTCTGACACTAATTTCCTAGTTTACAGAGTGCACAGGCTCTTTATTCATCAGTTTATTTGGACGACAGACCTTTACACGATACCGCGTTCTCTTTGCATGACTCATCGCGCCATTTCGACATTTCGAGAAACGTTTCACTGTATTCCTACCACCCACATGACACATCCTTCCCTTTATTCCTTCCATTCGATCCTACTACGCTGGGCTTCCAAATAACTGTTTTCGTGGAAAATTTATTTACGATTCCTTTCTGTAACTACAAATTACACTTTGGCGTAAGACATTTGTAAATAATACACCTTTCATTGGGAAAACAACAGCTACAGTAACCCGGTGCTCTTGTTGTATCTTCAGCGCTTGCTTCTCGATGTATCCAATGACTAAGCAAACGATAATTGCTATGATGTTCGGTGATACGACATTTGCAAGGAAACATTAAGGTTAAACCTAATGTTTTCTTGTAAAAGAATTGGATGCCATTTAGGAAATATTATTTGCTTGAAACACGTAGTGATTTTACCCCTCTGTCTTTTACAGTAATCCCATATTTCAGAAAATCATTCTTTGCAAAGAGATTAGATATAAACTTACTTCTTTAGCATTCGCTGGCAGTTTTCCGTTGTTCGTAGTGTTATCTAAACGTCCTTATGTATACCTTGAATTTTGCAAGACGGTAGACATCAAACGGCAAAGAACCGTTCTAACGCGATTGTTTTTACATAAACTAGTGTAAAGTGTAACTATGGACGTTCTCGAGTCTTTCAGCGGCCTTCGTCAAAAGAGGAGTTGCCAAGGTCTACCTCTTTCGCCCTCGAAACTTTCAGCTGTCGTTCAAACCGCCGTAGGTTGTAACTTGTCCAAACAGAAAGTGCGCGCCGTTCTGCCATTTGAATCGGTTCCGCTGTTTGCGGCCTCCCGCATTGTTGCCTTCTGACGAATATCGCTGCCATGTATGTGTGCACAATTCAGCGCCCAGTTACTGGATTGCGGTCGGAATGAGACCGGTTCCTTCCAAATTAGTACCTCTTTCGTTATTCCTTTTCCTCTTGTCGTTCTTCGCGCAAGTCCACACCTCCGCATCAATGTTGAGATATTTAGCTTTTTGAAAAACACTTCAGAACTACATTGATTCTGTAAACTATTTCTTCAATAAACGCTGTGACGTAAAGGTGATTTTCATAACAGCTATGTCTCGAAAATAGACCTTGTTTCGCCATTTCGGGCACTTGAAAAGAAAGTACAGTGCAATTAGTTTCGGGTGTCATTTGTCCTTGCAACATCCGTTTTTTTCCTCATTCTCCGACTTTTTTGAGGTCGTCTTTGTTGGGCGGGCGCCGGAAGTGCACCCGCTGACTCGCACTATTTCCAAGTGCCCTTCAAATGGAGGAAATGTTTTGGCAACTTTAGGAAAAGCTTGCTCAAATTTGGCGCGTTATCTACACGAACACCTGCCAGCGATCAATAGCCACAGCCTCTTTTCATCTCCGGTCGACGTCATATCTCCTCTTTTTGCAAGTTCCGTCAGTCTCCCCGCTTTTGATCCGACTTCATTTGCCTCTCGTGTCCTCGCAGCTTCGTCGGCTGCTCATTAGCGCCTCAGACACATATATTCATGCCGTAGAGATTTGGTCCCTGCCCTCATCATTTTCGTTGAGACGGATATGTCTTCCTTGGGATAGAGGAATCAGGCAATCCGGAGAAATAATGCGATCTGCGCTCTTTTTTCGTGAGTTGGCTTCAATTAGGAAATTGAATAGCGGCAGGGCTTGGGCGGGCCGGAAACGAAAAAAATCTGTCCTTGCGCGGGCATGACGAGCTGTCGCCTATTGAAACCACAGTGACCCGAATCACTTACTCATTGTCTACCACTTGCCACTGGACTTTGAGACTTCTACACTTTTTGTACTTCAATTTATGCAAAATGCTGTTTTTATTACTTCCGTACAGTGATGCTGGCATGATTTCCGCACCGTTATGATCCCCAAAGCAAACATAACTGTCATTCCTATGTTTTTTCAACGGCTGTATCGATAGATAAACATTTAGTGACGATTATGAACATTGAATTTCACTGTTAACATCCCACTGACAGCTTTACAGCCCTTTGAAGATACAGCGGCTGTAAAAAGCTTCGTGTTTTGGCGACAGGGACATCCCTCCGACCCACCTGTGCAAACAAAGCCATTCCACCACATGTTCTCCTACTTCTGGGCCCAATTTGTCCTTTGAGTTCTTGCACAAAATCCTATTATGAACGTCGTTCAATGAATGCACAAATTTAATCAAAGATTTTCGGGGATTGTGCCCAGTGTCTCGCCGGAAAACCGATTGCTGAGCACATGACCTTCCTCTGGTGTTACTTTTTCCGCTTAGCAGATGCCGCCAAGCGATAAACAAAGCGCCCCAATACCACGAAAGTTGCTCGCTTTTGGCGAGTCACGTGTAAGAGTCCGGCGCACAGTAAACAAGTAGAAAACGCGTTTTTATCAGCCGCCATTAGTACACTTGGGTGACCGCTACAAGGGAACAATTGACTAGACGAATATTTCCCCTGCAAAAACAGCGTCTGCGTTTGCGTTCGTAAACAGGAATTGGACTCCAAATCAGTTGTGAATCTGGAGAACGGACTTCCGTGGTTCTGGAGACCCCGGGTGGTCGGAGAACGGCGACAAGCTGGCGTACAAACAAGCAGTGGGAGGGACGAGGGCCGGTTAGCAATCGATCGCTTACTGTCACATCCCATACCTCCCGACCGCGCCCGCTTATACCTGACCCGTTTGGCTCTCCTCCGCCATCTGGCTATTATGACAGACGCTTCCAACCATCTGTCTCGTTAAAACATATTCCGAAGGACTAAAAACGAATTTGTTTTTTCTAGTCCAATGTTCGATGAATTATGAACGCTCACGCTCAATCCTCATGAATAAAATCATCGATGCGAATAGTTTTCAATAAAACACATTCCGCTGAACTTATTGGATTTTCCGTTTCTGTTCCGCGGGTTTGTTACGTTTCTATTTTCTATTTATAAGTTTCTTTTCGCTGAAATTTAGCTGAAATCGGTGAAGAAACCTAAATTCGCTGTAAATCACGGGTGTCCGCATGACAGACCTTCTGCCACAATAAATCTCTCGGAACACCTGTAACCGTCTTCTCTTTTCGAACTGCCATGTGACTTTTTCTCTGTCTCAGCCCACACTGTGTGCGCAACCGCGACGCTTTTTATTGAAACTGCGCCCACGATAAAGGTTTTTTGCAAACGTTCTGTGACATGCTCGTCAGAAACATGCCTTTCTTGGTTTGCCGATGATTTACATAAAAGTGAGACGTTCTTTTAAAAGTTGGTTTATATCGTCTTGAGAGACCGTGGTCACCTCCCCCACCCACCCTTTGCGCAGTTATCAGTCCGGTCGCCGCCGTTCGAGCAAATAGCCGCGCAGATAAGCACCACGTACAGTTTATTATTTATTTCGGCCGTGTGAATCACGACAGTCCCTCTGATTCAGCTGCTCCGAAAGACAATCGATGTGCGCCCACTCGTACTTCCCCGCCCCTAAACCGTACGAAGTCTGGCATTCATTCCCACATCCACTCACATTTACTGTAATTCCCTTCTTTCATTTACGATAAAAAAAACAAAAGTTTAAGACTAATACAAATGTTAATCCATCAAAGTAATAATTAAAACTTCAGCTCTGGGTTTTGGCGAACAACATATATTGTTGTCTTAAAAATACCACTTTAATTTACCTGTATGCCTGCCCCCTTTTTATTTTTGAATTGAACTTCTTCCAGGAAGTCAGTAATTCCATTTATTATTTCTCTGATCCGTTGGTGGGAAAGATACCCTTTGACAAAAGTTAAATTAAAAAGACTGAATGCCAGATTTCCTGGACTAGGTTTGAACTCTTGGAAAGTCCTTTTTTCTTTCAAGCTGAACTTTTGTGCAGTTTCTAGATTAATAGGATTACATTATGACTCAAATAGGTCAGCAATTTATTTCCCTAGCTACAAATTCGTGAGATTCCTTCGGAGGGTTCTGTTTACCAGTCTACTTGCTCAATCTGTGATGCTGGAAATGTCGTTTATCGGCTCGTTATTTGCAAACCAAGTAAACATCTGAGAGATTTAAAACGGCTGTTTTGAGGATTACTTTCGCCTGGAGTGCCGACGCAAGGTCAAGCTTCTTAAGGGTTTGAACGAGTTTCAAAACGCAGTTGGGCACAGTCTGAGGGGGAAACCGCGGTCGCAAACCGGTCTCTCGCTGATAATGTGATTGATCGCTGCATCTCTATATTACCCGCACTGTTTTGTATTGATCGCATGCTTTGTTGATCTTGCACTTTCGCTTCCCTCGCCCTCTCGATGGGAGTGTGCCGTACCGATTGACGCTGATAAGCACTGCAACCTTGTGTCCGACAGGAGACCAGCGAGGAAAGAGAGACAATTACAGAGTTAATCCGAAAAGTGCGCTCTCGTGAAGACGCGCTCCCCCAAAACCAGAACTAAATTACTTCTGAATGCCGCCACGGTTTTTGTGGAACGTCGGTAGCGATCAAATCAATCGGTTAGCGCCAATTTTCCGTCGCTGCGTTCCGTCTTTTTGTTCTCAGAATGTGGCGTTTTAAATTGATGCCCTGCTTTAATTCCCGATTCGTTTTTGATATTTTTGTCCAGGAGTCAGATTCTATAAGATTACGCATTTCTAAAAAGTTTATGTTCTGTTTCTAAATCCCCATGTAAATTAGGTGTTTCAACCAATTTATTGACGGTTTTCCTTGCTGCCACTTTGCGAGAGAGACTATTATCTTGAGACGTATTGAAAAAGTAACCATTATCTATTAATCGATGGTTGTAACTTTTTAAAAGATTGTTCTGACGCAGTGAAATTCTTAGAATGGATCTGCTGAACAGTCGTTTCAACTGAATCCTTAGGTGTTACACCTTAAAAGGGTGACCCTTACTTACCGCGTTTCAACTCAAATTTAACAATTGCTAGATTTTGAATTCTTCCTGTCGAGATCTTTTTGCTACCCTTGAAAGTAAATTCGTGTCTCTATAGTACTTTATACAATCAACAAAACGTTAGTCTTCGTTTCGGTGTTTGATTGCCGTTGGAAAGTTAGATGGCTCAGCTAAATTACAAAATCTATGCTTAAATTGAAGCAATAGACTCTAAGCAAAATTAACCTAATTCGACTAATGCCTTAAATCGATGATCAGGTCACGACAGTCGGATCAGCAGGGTGTTTCCATGGTGACGGTTCTTGTAATCCGAATCCTGGCCCCGCCCCGTGCCAATCCAGGCACCACGGCACTTCCGTCGTCGCATTCCCGCTCAATTCCTTTATTATTTACGCTGTCGCACTACCCGATTCTCTCACTTGCTCCCCCGTATGTCTTCTTTATTCCACCCATCTCCTCCAACCGAAGACTCATTTCTCTCCTTTCAGAATACTATGGGTGGCCTACTGCTGGTGTCATTACTAATACCGCTCAGTACGGCATCCTACATTGAGGTTAGTTCATTCTCCTGTGACAGCCTGATCTCTCCATCTCCTGATAAATTTCTCTTAGTGCCAGTGGATGTTAATTGGTGCATGACCTTTTCCATCTGAGAAAGAAATGGGATACGGTAGCTACAAAGTGGGAAATGTGGCAACAAAAGGCCGTTTACCGCTATAAAATTTGCCTCCTCTCATATGTTTTCCTTGTAACTCGAGAATATGCGATCGCGTAAACAGCTTCAAGGGACGGCGACCACGCGATCCCTACGGCTAAATGGCAAATGGTTATGGATCGTGCGCATATTTTGAAACATTGCGACGGAAGCGGGTTGGGGTAAATCGCGCTTCCGTAGCATTCATAATGGCCGCCATAAATACTACGCGAAATGAGGAGGGCTTTTGGAGACAATAGGGTTGCACTATACAACCTGGAAAAAAGATGAGCAAGGAAAAACTGAAATGTTTAAGCAAACTATACTTCGTTTCCCTCTGCTCAATGTATAAGTCATTCGTATAAGTCAAGGTGTGAATAGAAATTTCTCGTTTGACTGATTCTCAATATGACATTAGAAGTGGCCATTAGTAATTATTATTCTAACACAATTTAAGGAAGTTTTTCGTGATTAAATACCTTTAATCATTTTGAAATTCAGAGCGTTGCCGCCAATGTGGATAGCGCCTCTTCAAAGAAGCACGAGAAATTCGTGCCGCTGGTCGCCTTCGAGTGTGGCTACCGCAACAAGTACCTCCACGAGAGTGGCGTCTGGGTGAACGACGAGAGCCGCTACGCCACCTGCCAGTCGGGAAAACTCGACATTCTCAAGTACTGCAAAAAAGTGAGTTCTTTAAAAAGTGGGGAATCAGAAAGCTGTCATAATCAGATGTTCCTTCTAATTAAAATCGAGCGTCGAGCACATTTGAAATTCGGTCCCGTGACGAAAGTGCAATAAGCTGTCACGCACCTCTCAGAGACAACAAGCCTCATTAGGAGCCGCGTACGGGGAATTATGGCATCGCTTCAGGAATGACCCCCGTTTGGGACACAATGGGCGGAAATTGGCTTTGCATTGACATGGGAATTGGATTCTGGGCGAACCTGTCAAATAATTCGTTTCAGGCGTACCCCAAACTCAACGTGACGAACATCGTCGAGTACTCTCACGAGGTTGAGGTCGACAAGTGGTGCCGAGAGGAGGGATCTCCCTGCAAATGGACCCACACTGTCAGGCCCTTCCACTGCATTGGTGAGGGGCATTATGATTATGGCTATCAAGTGAATCCGTCAACAAACAAGGATCACCTATATCGTCACTTGGACTATTAGAAGTTGTTCATGCAATCCATGTTTGATGCTTGTTTCTCAAAAAAGAAGTGTGCAAACGCTGCACCCTTTATTTACCAGACACGATTGTGAAACCGCGGCGATAAAGATATAAAAAGAAAGGTTGAAAATTATCAAATTCCATTCCTACCACAGGGACTAATTTTCATGAAACCCAATAACAAATTTGGAGTGTAATTGTTTTCTATTATATAGCCCATTCCAGCATTGCATGCAAAAATGTAATTGTCGCTTGAAATGTCAATTGTCTGATTGAACATATTATCGACACATATAGTGACTTCTTTCTTCAGATGGAGAATTTCGCTCCGAGGCTCTGCAGGTTCCCCATGACTGCCGTTTCTCTCACGTCAACTCTCGCGACTCGTGCAATGACTACCAGCACTGGCGCGATGAATCCAAGAAGATCTGCTCCCGCAAAGAATTCAACGGAAAGGCTATGGCCGTCCGCTCCTTCGCTGTCCTGGAGCCCTGTGGTCTTGATCTCTTCACCGGAGTTGAATTTGTCTGCTGCCCGGCTAACTGTGAGTTTTTATCGGATTACCAGATTTCACAAAGCAAAATCTGTTTTGCGTAGGTGTTTCCCGTCATCAGATTTAATGACTCATATCTGCTTGTTTTGTAAACTTGAGTTGCTTCGTTAACTGCGTTGTAATGTTGCAGCGCACATTGGCCTGGAGCCTAATTTGCGAAGACGCCGATTTGGGCGCGAACGCGGGCTTAACAAGATGAGAATACACGGATGGATTGGCGCGCCATCCGAGTCTGATCTAATTTGCATACAAATACGCAGGACCCGCTGCGCTTTTGTCGCTGACTTTAGCCCTCAGAACCTGCTCTAGGGACACGAACTACGTCTAAGCGACAAAGTGAAACAAGCAACAAAGGGGTGAACAAAATACAAGAAAAATGAGTTTTGCGAACTTTTTATTGCATGACTTTGTAGAAGATGCAAATACCCAATGTGTCACATAGCAAAGCAATAAATTAGCTGACTACTTGTTTTCAGCTGTTAAGCCCGAAACTGTAGAAAAAGCCGTGTCTAAGATGGATAAGGCGGCTAAGAAGCTCACCGAGGAGGATGACGACGATTATGAAGATGATTACACCGAGAGCGACGAAGGTACATCCTAGATTCCTAGGAAAGTATTATGGCAAATTTCAGATGAGGAGGAAGACAAGAAGACCGAACTAGACCAGGACCCCTATTTCAAGAAGGTCGACTACGATCACGAGCACGAAAACTTCAAGGATGCCCTCGAGCGTCTTGAGAAGAAACACAGGAGCAAGATCGATGTTGTAAGTGACAAAACAAATCGGGCATCTAATAAACAATTAAAGGTCATGAAGGAGTGGAGCGAGCTTGAGGCCCGCTACAACAAGATGAAGAACAGGGACCCCAAGGGAGCCGATCACTTCAAGGCCTCCATGACCAACCGATTCCAGAAGGTAACATATTCGTATTATATAGAAATATTGATTATTCTGTTCAGACTGTTGCTTCGTTGGAAGAGGAACACAAGAAGATGAGAAAGGACCTTGAGGAGGTTCATGAGGACCGTGTCCAAAGCAGCTACAACGAGAAGAAGCGCACTGCCACCCACCTCTACCGCCACGCCCTGACTGAGCATCTCAAGCAGCCCAACAAGGCTAACGTTCTTAAGACCCTTAAGGTAACATCGTATAGTTATGCATATAAACGTTGTTAAGATGTATATCCGCGCTGAGGAGAAGGACCGTATGCACACTTTGAACAAGTACCGTCACTTGCTCCGTACTGACCAGGAAGAGGCTCGTGCCTACAGGGAAACTGTCCTGCACAAGCTGAGGTACTCAGTAGATCATATCAGAATAATTATTATTTCAGATACATTGACCTTCGCATTAACGGAACTCTGGCTATGATGAGAGACTTCCCCGATCTCGACAGCGGAGTTCGCCCCATCGCCATTGCCTACTGGGTTGATGTTCGTCGCGAGAACACCCCTGAGCTCTCTGACGAAGCCATCGACAGCCTGAACAGCCTTGACAGCGAAGCCAAGAACAAGCGTCTTGTTGACCTTTACAAGGAGTCTTACGAAAAACTGCACCCCAACACTAAGCTCGACGTCCGCGCTCCTGATCCGACCACTACCCAGAAACCTACCACCACTGTAGCTGTCAAAAAGGCGGACGCGTCTACTGCTGACTCAGAGGAGGATGACGATGATTACTATGAGGATGAGGATGACGAGGAGATCCGCAAGGTCACCAAGAAGCCTTCCATCAAGGTTATCGACATCAAGG
Source organism: Oscheius sp. G VE-2021 (assembly GCA_022343465.1). NCBI lineage: Eukaryota > Metazoa > Nematoda > Chromadorea > Rhabditida > Rhabditidae > Oscheius > Oscheius sp. G VE-2021. Next base: position 380,746 of record JAJQXH010000045.1, read on the forward strand.
TGAAGAAGGCTGAAATCAAGAAGGAAGAGGAGGAGACTCCCAAGGAGTTGCCTATGCCCGAGAAGGCCGAAAAGTCGATCCAGACTGACGACGATGATTCCGACAGCGACAGCGATGAGGACGATGATAAGGACGTAAGCGATTTTTAAAGGCAATAACACGTTTGGAATTTCAGGAGCAGATCAAGGAACTGAAGGTGGATATTGAGCCTATCATTGAGGAGAAACCCGCTTACTACAGACACGAGAGGCTTGTTCAGCACTCGGTAAGTCGTATTTTTCTTATGCGACCGTAATGCGAAAACTAGTTTTTTTCTCCTTCAGTAATTACACTATTTCTGTTTTTAGAGCGCTAGCGACATCACCCGTGGAGCCACTTCCCAGGCCCTCTTCGTCTTCGGAGTAGTCTTCGTCATGTCCGCCTGTGTGATGATCATCTCTATGTACCGCCGTCGTCGTCTGCACCGTGGCTTCATCGAGGTCGACGTGTGCACTCCCGAAGAGCGCCACGTCGCCGGAATGCAAGTAAACGGCTACGAAAACCCCACTTATTCATTCTTTGACAGCAAAGCGTAACCCTCCTCAATTATTTTGTTACTGATGATGATAATTCCTTTGCGCGTATGTTCTTGAATATTTTGTGTACGGTCAAGTCATATAGATCATGAAGTGTACAGCCCCCATCAAAATAATAAGAGCCGGATTCGCTGCTCTTGTGACGTCTCCCTCCCCTTCCCCCACGGTTCGTGATCGCCCTCTCCAGTTTTAACTATTCCTTCTTTTCCTTGAGTTCACTACTAACTTCCATTGCATCTCTTTCGTCCGGCAGGCTTCCTGTATTTTCCTATTTCCGTTCCCGCAGTCACGTAGTAATAAAACTTTACTCAAAACGTCTTCGTCGTTGTAAACTGCTTAAAGGGAATATTTACACACAATGTTCGACTGCTAACATCAGATGTATTTGGCGGAGAAATATGTAAACAATTATTACGGCATCAGCAAGTGATAAAGAGCAGTTTTTTATGTTTGTCTTTGAAAACTTGTATTTTTATATTTTATTTTTGCGTATCAGTTCACGTAGCATTCTACGCTTTTCAAGTACGTTTTTTCTGCCGTTATCGTCACTTGTTTCTAACATTTATACTAGAAATGATATGTTAGACATAGATTACAATATCTGAAGTTTGTTTTGATAAATGTTAATGCCCTAGGCTTTATACAACTATTTCAACGCGTTGCCATATTAACATGTTATTTGATTTATTCATAATAAATGTTTTGCATAACAATCTCATCAGACATAGGTGACAATTTGGGAGATACTTCAGTTGAATCTGAATTAAAACTGGCTCTGGTTGTAAAAGTTCTTGGGTGGCTGGCTGTAAGGGCTAAAGGCTGGGGGTGGCTGAGTGTCCTTTGTCTGATAAGGCAAAGGAGGGTAATCCAAGGGCTGGAAGTCTTGCTGGAAGCCTTTTTCTTGCTGGAAACTTCTGTTTGCTTGGAATGTTTGGTCTTGATGTTGGGAGGTTGTGGTAGTAATCGTCTTTGTAGTTTTGGTTTCCATGGCGGGGCCAACCATTCCGGCTTCGAGTTCAAGCCTTGTGGGGTAGGCATCGCTTTGGTAGTCTTTGATCCCGAAGGGATAGTTCTAAAGAAAGTTATCAGCAATTTATGTTATCAATTTTAATGTTGCCTAAACTTATAGAAAATGTATACCTCTCTTGATTGAAGCCACATGTCAAAGATATAAAGGAAAACCATCAAGAATTCCATAACCTAAAATCCAAATGTCTTTTGTTTATAAATTTGCATACCGCAGCAGCAATCCACTGTCCTCTAATGTGAGCCCTTCCCCTTCCTTGGTAATTCACCTGAAAATTGTATTTCCTGATGTTACGTTCTTTGAACTCATTAGTTTGTCCTGCACAAACAAGCTTATCACCGCCATTGATTTATCCACTTCAGTACCAATGGCCCACGCGAATTCCTCAATGAAAAGACACAAACCTCGGGATCATTTGTGAGAACGGCCATCCAGGTTCCAATGGCTCCGGCAATTATCATGAAGATGATGCCAAGAAGAGCGTAAACCTTTTCCTGAAACGAAAATTGTGTTGAACCTTTAGGATAATCAAACCAAAGCCATGGTCACCTTTCCAAAGGCACGATGGCCATTCAAGCCAGTCAGAACGAGAACCAGGGTGCACATAATGGAAAGACCGAGAAAAATGACCAGTACAAAAATCTGTAAGAATTGGAATAAGGGTAAAATAAAAAGAGAACAATAGGGAATGAAGTAAAAATCATTTAAAAATTGGGTATTCAATAAGAAGTGCAGCTAGTGCAACAGGGAAAAATAACGACCAGTGAACATTTGCAGCTTTAGCTTTGAACTTGATTAAACTAATCGTTAACCAAACGTTACGGTTATTGACACCACAAAATTTAACCAATGTTTTTTGGCGATTCTTATAAGTTCCAATGTTCAATAAAGTTTTGAACATTAAATGAGGCGGTGTCAAATAAAATTCTATTTTTTACAATAGAATGTTTACCAAATTGTTATATTGCTGCTATCGCTGTTTATCGCTGAAACCCTTTAAGCATAGTTGTATCGATCTTAGGTAATCCGTTAGGTTTGCGATCTTTGTCCACTGAAATCTCAACTATAAGGAGCTATGATTGTGTGAATCTCCTTTGAATAAGAAATATCGTCTCACGAAAGCTTAGCAAAAAGATCGCTTCGTGAAATTGCTTAGGCTCACACCGTCTTCCTAGTTTTCATGCTTGAATCAGACTATTAAAAAAATATTTTTTTTTAATTTGAAAACAAACGCTTAGAAAAACCAAAAAAAATATTTAAGGGTGTACCTGTCCGAGAGCTACGTAACCAAAAACATTCATAATCATGGTACAGGCGTCGTTTCCACAGGTGATCTGCACCAACCATTGCAACATAAAGAAGTAAGCCTAAAGGAATTCAAACAGAAGAAAATAACACAAACCAATTCGAATACTCGAAGGAGTCCGATTGGATGAAGCCACATTCCAGGAGTACACTCCACTGGTTCCACCTCAATTACCTAAACAATTTGTGTTTCTTTCATTCAGTCGATATTCACATCAAGTTCTTGAACGTGTGTTTCTTTCACGGTGGTATTGTAGGTGGGTGGGTCTTGGTTGTACATGTCCTGATGCCTCATTTGTGAGGCATCTTTCCCATACATACTCGCACTCATTTCGAGGTTTAACTGAAATTTGGCATTAAAAGCGATTTGAAATATTCAATAGGTGCGGAAAGGCCAGGTGGAGCCTGAAATTTAACTAAGCAACTCAGCGGGTCCTTATCAAATTGGCAAGGACTTCCGAGATAAGGCGATCGATCTGTTCACAAATATAGCTTCAGCCATATAACACGTAGGATGGATAGTTTATTGACGTGACAATGTTATAGGAATGTTAAAATGTTTAGAATTCGCGGATTTCTCCCGCATCGGCGGCCACCAGCGTGCGGTCATTGTAGTCGTAGGGGTCCTTGGCGTCTTTGTCTTCTGGGAAAGCGGAGGAGACTGTTCTGCTCACACGCTTCCTTTGGCCTCGGGTAACGGCAGGAGACTCCTGTAAATGCTCTTATTCGAATATAGATTAAACGTCTACATTTTTAAAAGTAAACCAGTCACAACGGGTGTTCCTTTAAAATTAACCGTTGGCTTGAATTGATTCAGTCTGATGCAGTTTTTGGTCCAGAAGGCAACGAAGCCCATTGTTTGGGACTGCGAAAAGACCAAAGGAGTCTTGAATTTTAGATTGCGCGATATCTTCATCCCTTGCACTCGTTTTTTGTTTTTTTGAACCACTAATTCTACTGTCTCAAAGCTAAGACGAGCTTTTCGTTTTCTTTTGTTTTTACCTTAAACTTGCGAAACCAATAACTTCATCTTTTTTATGCACATGAAGAGAAAAAATTCGGGCAATAGGTAGAACCAATACTAGAAAGCTGCAATGTCTATCTACCTTAGGCTGCTCATTCTCTGCATCCTCAGGGAGTGCTGGGGGTCTCTTTCCGTGAACTCGGATATACTTGCGGGAGTAGGTCTAAAAATAGCTTAGACGCTGTCTTTGAGTAATCTTACAAATTGTTTGCCTTCCGGTGACTGCAAATCCTTAAGTCCTTCAGTTCCTTCAATGTTCTCTTCACTAACTTCAGGAATAGTCTAAAAGGCCCATTTGTGTCTACTTCCGTTTCGGATTACCTTCAGATGTCTTGGTTTTCTGCCTCCAGTCTCGTGCTTTACGTTTTGCTGATTACGACGCTTTCCAGCTCCCTAAAATATTCAGAGAGTGGAAATTTGGAAGCACGACCCTTCAGTACCCTTCCGTTGTTCTTCTTATGGGGGTGAGATGCAGCTCGGTGGCCAATGTCTTTTCCTCCTTTAGCCTTGGCCCTACGAATTCTGGCCGGATGCTTACAGTTAGGACCACACTGCAATTTTAATTTCATTAATGTTAACAGTATTTTACCTGATGATCCTGAGAGGGCTTGGTATCCACTGCAGTTTGAACTCCGTCATTGATCTCTGCCGTCTTTTTTAGAGTATGCTCCTGACGGCGATGACGCAGACGGACCTACTCGTAAATTCAATTAAGGTTGTTTAAAATCTAACCTCTGCTCTGCGCTTTCTCGACGAATGCTGGCAATCCGGACCACACTAAAACGTAAACTTTCTATGTCTTGTCAGAATCAAACCTTGTGATCTTGAGATGGCTTGTTGTCCACCGGCTGCTGTTCTCCGTCGTTGATTTCTTGTGCTTTCTTAAGCGTGTGTTCCTGGCGACGACGGCGGTGGTGAGCCTGAAATTTTTCTCTCGTAGAATGGGTATATTGGCTCTTCCGAAAGTATTAAAAAAAATTAGTAATACCAGAAATATGCTAAAAACCCTTTTTTCATTTGTCCACCCAATTCGTTTCAAAAAGACAAATGGACGTTCCAAATAAAACTCACGCGGTGTCTATAAGATTTAAGCTCTCCGTCGTTAATCTCCTGAACCCGAGACAAATCGTGATGCGTGCGACGGAACCTCTGCAAATTGAGTGTACTCCGCCTAATTTTGTTCCCAAACCCTAACAGGAATCACGACTTCTGTCGAATTCTTTTCCCCTCCGTCCTTCTTCTTGTCGTCTTTTTCTTCGCTGCTCTCTTCTTTGTCTTCTTTGTCTTTCTTCCTCTCTTCTTCCCTCTCCACAAGAGTCATCACTAAAATTCGACAAATAGAGTGAAACTTGTTGGTTTTTGTGTTGCAGATTTTGTTCACAGTTCGATTCATTCGGCGCATCGTTTCGACGCGTGTTCTGTGGTTCCTTCGAACGCTAATAAATCACTGTGGAATCACTCCATAATACGCAAAGTTGTCTACAAAACTACATTCAAAACCGGTGTCTTTTATTTGAACCCTGTTTGTTTGATGGATACCCTTCGCAAAGGTTGCTAAGATCAAGAAATAGATTTAGGAAACTGGTAACGTGACGGCTGACACACAATCCCCCGAGGGAATGTCTGTTGAAGCGACGAACCTCTGTCCTTGGTTTCCTTTCTCCTCTCCTCCGTCAAACTGAATCCGCCGCCTGTCCTTCCTAAACATTCGTTTGGACACTCTTTTCAATAATTCACCTTCGTCATCCTCAACCACAGATTCCTCATTTCTGCCCTTGTTCCGGTTTCTTTTCCGATCTTTGGCTGCACTGACGTCAGAAATGAGTGCTACGACTAAGAACAACAGAAGTAGAAATTTGAGACGCATAATCTGAAATTGCAGGCGGTGTTTAACTACGGCCGATCACATGTCCAAGATATGTGTCATACAGCAATCAAGCTACTTGTTGCTTATTTAAAGCATGAATAATTATTTCTATTGCCATTTAATGTTAGCTCGGAAAAAACTCCTAATTAGTTTTAAAAATATGTTTAAAGTTACAATGAAAAGTATAATTATAACCATTTTTTACATGCTATTTGGTTTTTCACTTATCTTTATATTTCTAATTGAACGAAAGTAATTTTCTAGTAAGAACTTCATGCAAAACTTTTGTTCTTCTTCTGATCGCCAGACTGAACGTCATTAGCGAACGGTTCCTCTTTATCAAACGGGATGACTACGTAGACAGACCAGATGTTCGACTCCTTTACTGTCACATCGATTGCCACATCTTGCCGAAGTGACATTACAAAGTGAAAAAACACGGTGTCTGGATCTTTACTGGGTGTTTGATTTTTTTGAATTTGTCCAGTTCTTTGATGCTTTGAAAAGGAACATCACAAAAAGTGTATACCCTTGAGGATAAACATTAGATATCTTTTAAAATCGAACCCAGATGAACACAAGATAGGCGCATCGCTGACAAGGAACTTCCTTGTTAAAGGCATTCAGTAGAGCAAAGGGTGGATATATAGAAATTTGAGGAGATAAAACCGGAACACTGGGACAGAAGAAGTGGCTGCCATAGGCTTATCGCGTTGACAATACCAAACAGTCCTTATCGAACTCTGTTTTTCGGTTGGAGGAGGCCCCAAAGTGGTTTAGTTGTCAATTGATGGACAGGGCGACCGCAAAGGGGATTTGAAAACAGTGTGAAGTGAGGGAGAATGATAGCTTTAAGTATTTGGGTGATAAGACAGATTTAGAAATTCCTCACGGTGATATCTTAAAAATGTGTTTTAATCCCATAAGATTGTGAAATTCGAGATTGTTTTAACGGAAAGAAGGTCACATAAGGAAGAAACTGGGTAGTTTCCATAGTCAAAACAAATTATTCTTGATGTTTCAGACAGCTTAGATTCGGTTTTGAGTGCTCTTTTTGTTTGAATTCATCCTGTGGTTTTCAGTTTTTCCCGGATGTCCGTAAAACATTCGTAGAAATCGCGCTCATTACTGGTCCCTGGGGATCAAAGGTCTCTTCCTCACCCCGCACTTTTATTTCAGATTGACGCATTCTAATGACTATTCCACATGACTTGGATAATTAGCGTTCTTTCTCCCGAATCGAGCAAAAGTTAAACTAATTTGCACTCCCGCCTCTCGTACCGTTCCCTTCTGGGCGGAGTCAGGTCCTTTGCGCACCTTCAAATTCAGAGTAACCCGATGCGCAGGCCGCTTCCCAGCCCTTCGTGCGGCCTCTTCCATTTGTTACCCTTCCGTATGTCCTGCGCAGTCCGTGATTATCGAAAGCGTGTAATTTGTTCGTGTCCGACATGAATTGGTTAGCTATTTCCTGAACTCTCTGCGTGCATATACCTGGTACCCTAAGAGTGCAATTGGCGTCGTCAACGGCTTTTCTGCTTTATTTATCCTGTTTTACTTAGAACGTGTTGCTGCTACGTGATGATTTAGTTTTACTTTTCATGTACTCTTGAGGCAAAGATTTTCTTTGAGAGTGGCCAAAAGAAGGGATTGAAAGGCACATAATCGTGAAAAAGGAGTGAGAGATGGCTAATTTCTTTTTTAACAAATTTATAACTCAGTTATGTACATGTATTTTCTAACCTAGGGTTTCAGAAGACAATGACTCCACAGGAGGGCCACTCAAAGTCTGCTGCCGTGATTGCGTGAGTCTGATTTATTACTTGCATTTCAAGGCGTCCGAAAATAAAGCGCACCTCCGCGCAGGCCAAATCGGCTCACATAATGGGTATTCCGTTGTGATAGGGTAAGCCTAAAGCCACAAAATGTCATTTTAATGACTTATGATGATACCCTTTGCCTACGCAATTGTTTCCAAAACAACCCGTTGTAAGGCACTAATTCACAGTTTTCAGAGAAGACGGTCAACCATTGGTCAATGGGTTAGAAAACAGTGCATCAACGGAAAAGAACGAAAAGGTAGGCCTTAATACTAGTACACAATATTTAAAATAACTTTTTGCGGTAGTTGTGAATAAAAACGGAGATTTAGAAAAAAGTCGATCTTCGTTTGCTAATTGTCTTGTTTTTGTGTTTCCAATTGCATGTCTGTGAGGCTGCTCTTCCTGTCACGAGAGGGGATTTTCAAGAGCAGACTTTGCACGCAGCATGCAAAATCTTTGTGCGTAGTCGTGCTGATTCAGTTGCCGAACGGAAATCTACTTTCAACAGAAAATTTAATTCAATAATAATAAAAGAAAAAGAATAAAAGATAACATAGAATTACTTTAGTTCTACAATGAATCCGGAATGCATTGGTTGGTCACGGCTCTTTTCATCGTGGGAGAAACCGCTGGAGGAGGACTTATAGCATTGCCATCAGCTATGGTCTCTGCAGGTGAGAATTATCATTTTCGTAACCATATTTATATTAAGGTCTCTTTTGGGGTACACTAATTATGATACTAGGAGCAGTTATTTGTTCATACACTGGAATTCAATTAGCTGATAATTGGACAATTCTTCAAAAGAGATGGCCAGAGTGGGTGTCCTTTAGATTTCGAAAAAAACACAATATTCAGGTACCGAAGTCACTGCCGAAAACCCTATCCAGCCATGGGAGAAAGAGCTTTAGGAAAAAGATTTTCGTAAGTTTTAAAAAATAGGATTGCTAGAAAGCAGGAAAATTGGTCAAATGGGAAGTAATATGATTGTATGTTTTTATACTGAACAAGGGGTTTCGGTTAATAATTAAAGTTTCACATTCATGGAACAAAAAGGATGACTTTTTTTACTATTTTTTTGAGTAGGTTGATAAAATGAAACCTCATAGGGTAAAGTATGGGGTAACTTCAAAAGCGCGACCGAGGCACTGATAAACTATCTTCCCCCACAGTTATCAAGGTTGTTCACGAAGAGCGGAAGAATTTGGCTGCGTCTAAACATAGAAGAGCTCAGGGAAAACGAAAGTAGAGAAAACGGGCGGTAATAATCAAAATCACCTGCCAATAAATATTTTCTCAAATATTGATCGGCACAAACTAGATAAAAATCTCAAACGTTAGAGAGAGAGAGAGACAGAGACAGAGAAAGAGAGAGAGAGAGAGAAATAAGTGCATTTAGGTACTTTGTTTCGTTTTTACTGGATGTCACACAGTTTGGAACGGCAGTCGTCTTTCTTCTTCTGGCGGCAAAGAACATCGAAACTTTTTTATCTATTGCAGGCATACAGGTAAACTAAAGGAATTCTTCAATATGTAAATATTTAGATTAACTTTTGTCGTTTGATAGTAGTGGTGGCCTTGTTTATGCTGCCTGTGACCATGCTCAAGTCACCCAAAGACTTCTGGTGAGTTCTCTTCTGTTTTATCCATTTGTGACTTTTAGGTGGGCTGTAATAATGGCCATGTTCACGACGGCGGCGGCGGTCACTCTTATCATTTATGGGGCGGCGAAGGATGCGACGGTGTGTATGGCTCATGGGAACTACCCGGGACTCAATGTGAACAAGTGAGTTCAACAGAAGGAAAAGAGATATATTGATGATGGAGGAAAGCGGAGGTGGTAAACTGCCTCGAGAAAGCAAATAAAGTACTCAGGCTGAACCAAATGAAATAGGATATTCTCTTGGATAAAAAAGACCACACACAGCGGAAACCTTTATTTCACAGGAAACGTAAAAACATTGGGCGTGTTTCATAGTGAGTCAACAAATTCTAGGAAAGCAAATGAGAAAACAGAACAAATTTCCAGAATGCGAGGAAAGTTCCTAGATAAAAAAAGTAGAAAGGGAGAGAACTTTTGGATGATGATGAGTGTCTTAGAAAAACTATTGGACTTTTATTCCGCCTGGCCAGACTTGTTTTGCCCAAAATCTGGAAATCGGCTACTTATAGGCTGATAAATCAGAGTATCAGGTTGTTATATCAGAGCACACCACATCAAAACATAAGTTGTATAGTAGTAAAAAGATTTTTTAGAAATGGAAAACTGACGCCTGATATGCAAAATGGGATTTCGGCACAATACGCAAAACTTTAGCAACCTTCACCGTTCGATTTGAACTCAGTTCAACGTCATTCAAAAGATTTCCCTAACAAAAGATTTCCGCGTGGAAAAAGTTGTATAAGATTCTGCAACATTTCAAAATAGCGATAACTTTCAGGGACGTAAATGAACTGAACAAAGTCTGTATTGATAATTTCACAAATTACATATCACACCGTGCATTATAACTTAAACAGTTAAATTGACACACGTTTAGGTCTCAATTTAATCCAACATTACCTTTTCAGAGTTGCCATGTGTTTCGGGACTGTAATGTTCGCGTATGGTGGTCATGGTGCATTTCCAACAATTCAACACGATATGAAGAAACCTAGCCAGTTCAAAAAAGCTGTTATCCTTGCTTTTGCTAGTAAGCTTATCTCAATTACTAATATATTCGTCGGTTTTAGTCATTACTGTAATGTACCTCCCAGTCAGTATAACAGGATATGTAGCCTATGGAGACTCCCTGCTGGATACTATTATCCCAAGTCTTCAGGTAAGAATTATAACACGTGCCTTCTAACAACACACATTTAAAGACAACTGATGTCCGTTTCGCAGTAAACATGCTGATTACACTTCACGTGATTCTGGCTCTCACTATTGTATTTAACCCCCTTAACCAGGAATTAGAGGACTACGCAGAGATATCTCAAGGTACAAACAGACTATTTTAAACAACTGGACCAAATATTTAAGATTTCGGCTGGCAAAGAGTTCTTGTGAGATCGCTGGTGATGGCAGCTGTTGTCCTTGTCGGGGTCAGCGTTCCCAGCTTTGGAGTTCTTCTGGATTTAGTTGGAGGTTTAGAAGTTCAAGTGCTAAATTCACCTGGGATTCAGGATCTACGATAACTACAATGGCTTTAATATTCCCGGTTCTCTTCAATCTTTATCTAAAAGCAGGGGCCAATAAACATAAGAACGAAACTGCGAACGAGAAAGAACAGCCTTTGACAGTTTCAGAGTAAGTTTTCGCTTTTTAAACTATTTTTTCTCGATTAAACATACAAGAAACTAATATTCTATTTCAATTCAATTTTGTGAATTTGTTTCTATCGTTTTTTATTAAGTACTTTGATTAAAATGCTTAGTTTGGTTTACCAAGTTTAAAATGTATTTTGTAGAATGATCTCTTACTCTTCTCGACTCGACCTGGTCATCAATGTGTTTATCCTGGGTTCGTTGTTGGTTTCCCATGGTTATGTATATTTCAGTCGTTGGTGTTCTGGGTGGAATAATGGCCACGGGAACTGCTCTCAAGGCAATGTTTGCTTCAGAATACTCCACGCCTTGTTGGTGGGGAGTTATAGCCGATCTTCCAGTTGAACCCTCGGTTCAAGCAATAAGGTAGAAGAATTTTAACTCTACTCTTAATTGGTTGTTTAGTTCCGCAGTGCCAATCAACTGCTGTGGTGCCTTCAAAAACATATCCATTTTTCCTGATGAAGTCTGTATGGATGTAACCCAATATGTGTCGTCTGGAAGCCACGGATGAATATCTCACTGGTTAATTGTCCTTGGGTAAAAAACCAAATGAATTGTATTCATAAATGATCTCTAAATACCAAAACAAATAAATTGTTAACCTTATGTTCTTCAGATATAAGCTTGAATGTAGACAATTTAAACCTGATTTGTTGTGTTTGTTTGTTGCCAAAGACCACTAATTTGGACGCAGCTGTTCCTCTTAGTGTAAACGTCCGTGGACTCATTTTCTACATCTTCGTGTGCAAGTTGCAGGTGTTGTTTTCTTTTCTTTACGCCTAAATCATAAAAAAACGAAGTATTTATTTTAAAACGGTAACAATGGTGGGTCTGAAATAATCTGCTATTTGCGAGCGTGATTACAATGGTTGGATATTGTTTGTTTTCCATTGGACGATTTTATTTTTTTTTATAAGATTTTTATAAGAATGACGGATTTAACAAGATTTAACGGGAGTTTCTACGAATATTTTGTGATTTTCCTCTTCAAACAAATTTCATAACTTTGTCACAAACATACCACAAATAATCTTCATTGAAAAAAAAATGAAGCAAACCTGGCAGAATATATTCAGAAAATTGTTGTAACCGTTTTCTCTTGTAGCATGTACTTATTTTCTTAAAGAGTATAACTTGCAGAGATATGGAAGTTGCTGCAAGTGTTTGGTGCAATCATCATCTCCAACAATGTAACAACAATGGGCGATGTATGTACTACAGTCCCGGGAAGGAGACGAAGTGTGATTGCTTCAACGGATTAACTGGAGATGCGTGTGAAATACCTCTAGAAGTAGAGATTTCGAAGGAACCCAATGGCAGCTTCCACAATCAGGGCGACAATGTCAACCGCGCTGTTCAAGAGCAAGTGATGTGTCTTCACTTTAACATATGTTTAGGTATCAAAACGAATCATCTCTGCAGCAAGTGCCACTTCGACGGTGTCATCATCTACACTACTGCAGCGCCAACGGAATGTGCATGAATAGAGGCCCTGACACAGAACAGTTTTGCCAATGCTTTTCTGGTTTTATTGGTGAAAGCTGGTGTGTTGCAATATGAATCACTCGAATTGGGTTTTTAAAATTGCAGTGATTGTCTGTCTGAAAATTTCTCCGATCACAGTCGATTGAACAAAACTAAAGAAGAAGCAGTTGTTTATGAAGAACCCACAAAAGAAATAGGATTTGAATGCAGCTGCTCAAACTACCTAATTCTTACTATGACATCTTCGGGAATAGGTAAAGCAAAGAAGCCACATTGTATATGAAGATTCAGCCCTGATACTTTTGCTGACTGTTCTTCTGTACAAGTACAAAAGCCGAAAACCAATAACTAAGAATTCCTCCGGCTCTGATGTCTAAGAAAAGATGTGTAAAAGTAGTCTTGTTTCACAATAAAATATTTTGATGTTGAATGTAATGCAATAGTTTGTGTATAAACGGAATCGAACTAGGGGAATGGTAAAATGTGTATGTTGTTGTATAAAGTTTAATAAATTATTTTTCCTAGTTTAAACTCTCTGGTTTCGTTTACCTTATTTCTTTTAAAATTTAGCTTAACTGATGATTGAGGTAACAACAAGTTTAGGCATTTATAAAAAATACATCATGTGAAGCCTAAAATTTAGACGTTAAAGAAAACACTATGTTTTGTTTTAGGATTTTGGTTGGACAGCTACAGTTTCTTTTTTTAGTGTGTGTGTTTATGGTACACAATATAGTTTTTAACGTTGTGTACCAAAATAAAGAGCGGTAGCGCTGGAATCGGAATCAAACATTTACGCTGAAAAATTCTTAATCTTTCAATTTTATGACCTCTTTACTATATTTGCAGTAAATTTAGTAAGTTATATAGCAATAAAACATAAGTTAAGATACTATTTGAATGTTGTTTAGTTTTTATTCTCAAACAATACGGTTGAAATTTTGATCTTGATCAATTTTCACTTTGGCCGTATTTTCTGTTGACATCTGTGGCTATCTATCTTCAGTTTCTTTGAAATAACAGCTCACTCATTTGTTAAAAAAACCTGTGTTATCTCTGCATTTTGATAAACGGCAAAATGCAGAGATTTTTAAACACAAAATCCATTCACAACAGTTAACGACGACGTTAGCTCGTTGTTTGACAAAGTACGCGCCCAAATGTTGAAACTTTTTTTCAGAAGAACGGCAAAAAAGCAAAAGTCTTATGAAGTACAGTCTGCAATCATCGATTCGTGTGCTTTTCTAAAATTGCATTTAAAAATACCGATTTATTAAAAATTCAATAAAGCGAAACAAATCTGTGATAACACACACTATTTGTTCGTTGACAATAACATTGCCCACCGATTTTTTTATGATTTTCTTTTGCTTTCCCTTTAATTTATAATTCGCAACCGACAATTTTGTATGAAATACAATATACATAATTACCGTCATAATTCATTTTTAATTAAGTTCGTTTTAACTTGAAATAGCTGAATTCCCGCTGCTTGTTTTGCAAAAAGGGGGCGGCGGCGTGGGACCGAAAAGCGACAGACCTTTAACCGGCGACGATGTGACGTGGCCCACCAACTGGACAGCTGCTCACCCAGTTCAAACCCTAGTTTCCTGAACTACGTCAAAGTTTTTACGAAACCTAATGAGACCTTAGTATCCTCTAAAGCTGCCAAAAACCTTAGTATTGAAAATAAACATGTTTTACCTTTGTATTCGTGTTTTAAAACGTGTAAAAAATATTTATTGGCTCAATAAGCTATACCCCTTTTGTTTTATCACATCTACAAATTTGTAACCGGCAGTTTACGAAAATTGCAAAATCACCAGTTTTCTCTTGTTTTGAAAAAAGAACACATATTTTTTGTTTATTTATTGACCGTATACGGAGCCTATTGTTTGTTTTGCGTTCCACAGCCTCTGGAACCCTTGTGTTTGGGATTCTTAGAGCTGTCAACGTGGCGATTATCGATCGCGGGCCGCTGACCCCAGCTATCCACGGTGTCTCGGGGTCACGCCCCACTATAAACTCCGTCTGCCCGATGTCTTTGCCCGTGCAATGCCCCAATTGCACTTTATTGATTCTGCGCTCAATTTCAATGAACTTTTTTGTATATAGTTTTTGTTTTCGAACCTCTTTTTGCAGGGCCTTGGGTATGAACATTTTCCGCCTCTCGGCCGACACGGCCCATCTTGTGGCCATCATCGTTCTGCTCCACAAAATATGGAAGACCAGGAGTTGCGAAGGTGTGTTTCAGCTCTTCTTCAGCTTTGAGTTTTTGTTCAGTTTTAAAATACATTCATATAAAAATGTACTAACGAGTGTAGCCTAAATCCCGTTATGCCCCTTTTACGCAAGTAAAAAAGTTTTGAAATTCTGCAGGTTGTGAAAATTAAGAAATTAGGGCAAATGTCAACAAACAGATTTCAGGAATCTCTGGGCGTGCCCAGCTGCTCTTCGCCGTTGTCTTTGTCAGTAGGTACTTGGATCTCTTCACCAACTTCATTTCTCTCTACAACTCCACTATGAAGGTAAGCCCTTAAATATAAGTTTTCTTAAACTTTCCTTTAGCTCTTCTTCCTCGCCTCCTCGATCGGAACCGTCTACCTTATGTGGGTTAAGTTCAAGGCCACCTACGACAGGTAACTCATTATATTTGCCTTTTCAATCAGTTATTTCTAAGAAACAACGATTCTCTCCGCGTGGAGTTCCTGGTTGTCCCCTGTGCTATCCTCGCCCTTCTGATTAACCACGAGTTCACTTTCATGGAGGTATTTCACCTTTTGGGGAGTTTATAACTTTTGACAAATTAAGATTCTGTGGACTTTCTCCATTTACCTCGAGGCTGTTGCCATCATGCCCCAGCTCTTCATGCTCTCCCGCACCGGAAATGCCGAAACCATCACTGCCCATTACCTCTTTGCTCTGGGCTCTTACCGTGCTCTTTACATCGTCAACTGGATCTACAGGTCCTTTGGTTCACTCCATTTCACTCTACTTTCCTCTTTAGGTACTACACTGAAAACTTCTTCGACCCCATCGCTGTTGTGGCTGGAATCGTGCAGACCGTTCTGTACGCTGACTTCTTCTACCTTTACGTCACTCGAGGTTAAATTTTCTTTTACAGTTTTAATTTAAATTTTTTTTAGTTCTCCAGTCCAACCGTCAATTCGAGATGCCGGCCTAAGCCTAAGCACCGTTCTCCTCCAAAGTGTTGCTGTCTGCGGGAAAGTATTTATAGCGAATTTTGATTTTCTATTTATTTTATTGTGATCTAATGACAACTACGAGGCTGTTTTCGCATTGTTCTTTTCGCGCGAACAATGTTTGGGTGTACCGTGAATAATAAATTTGTGCTGTCACATAAATTGTTTTCTGTTGAAAGCCTATTATTTCAATCCAACACTTCACACCTCTAAAACCAATTAACCTTTTTTAAACAACCGCAAATATTTTCAAGAGAAAATCGTTGTTAGTTCCTTTGAAGGAAACTGTCTTACAATAGCTTAAAAAACACTTTTTTAAACTGTTTTTCAATTTCATTTTTTTAAACCCAGTTTTCCCAACGGGTTTCATTGTACGTTTGTGTTCAAAATTCTGATTTTCTCTTAGGGCTTTATTTTACATAATTCAAGAAATAATACGAATTTTTCAGACGAGAACTAAATATGTTGCTACCCAAATTGTCCTATTTTCCACCTGAGAAACCCTGAACTATTTTAGTAAGTAGTCCTAAAACCTGAACTATTTTAGTAAGTAGTCCTATTTTGACCGTTTTTCCCTATGGGCTTTATATAACATACCAGATTTTCCATTCAATAATTTGATTAATTCCGTAAAGTCAAAGCTGTAACTATATATGTTTAATGGGAACGAGCTTTACGCATCAACACATCTTGGTGATCTCCCGTCGTTTGCAAATATCATTGCGGATTAAAGAGCAACTAAATCACAAAAATTGTAAGTTGTCGAGAATACTGTAAGTGTGGAGATTAGGGGAAAAAGTTACCTATTCAAAACTTTTAATATCAACCCTACTCGAGGTTTGTTCTTTTTTTTTCGGCCGAGTCAATGTAGTCAACCACAAAACACGGCTAAACTTGTTTCTCGTCCTGTCACATGGCGGCTTTAACTCGCTCTCTTTGCATAACTAATAAGGCTTCAAAACATAACTGAATATGCAAAACAATCAAATGTTCTTACAACCTGCTACTATCAAATAAAAAAGTATTCCTCTGCGATCTAAAAATTTGCTTTAAGTCAGTGCTGGAAAAGTTTCGAGAACACGTCTGCCCCCGAGGTGGCAGGTCAATCACAAGTGAGTGACACCAATGTGTGACGTCTTGTACTGCGACCTTCGTTTTCGATCAGTTAAAAATATAAATTCCCCTGATCCAAAATATGTCAGCCTACGAAAGAGACGTCCCTCTGTTCTTTCGATCTCATTTGAGACGGAATCCCTTAAAACGCGTGCGAATTTGTGTGGTAGGCGTGAAACTGGATATGCAAGGGCGCACCGGATGGTATCCTACGCTCCGTTTTTTCCGCTTTCCACGGTTTCCTGAAAAGGTGTTTGTTGAAAAAATACTGAAATTGGCATTAGTTCAAACTCAAAGATTACTTGTTTTAGTTGTTTGCAGGATTGCACATTATTCTCAAAGTTTGAGATTCATTCGAATAAATTCAGAGTTGAACAATTTATGCCCAAAGTTTCAGTGACTGAGGCGCTTGAACATCTAATGGAAAAAACTATGAATTTCTTGTAACCAAAGAACAGCTACTGTTATTTTTTTCGAATTTTCTGGAGAAATGGCACATACTGAAACGACATATATTGAAAAAATTAGATTTAAATTTAGTCTATTTTCTTTACACGAACATACTTCGTTACACGTTCACAGCTACTAATCTTATAATAAAACATGCTGACCATTAGAAAGTGTGATAACAATGCAATATTTTAATTATCTGTTTAACACCAACTTCGTTGATGAGTTGGTTGAAAAGCAGAGTCCACTTGAAAACGTTTGTATGCGGATGCAATCGAGGACCGAACACTCGGTGGCGTGGCCTAATATGAGATTGGCTCTGTCAACAACGATGCTGCGATGACATCCGTCTAACTTGACCTGTATTCAGGCCTTGGTCATCTCATGTTCTGCTCTTGGTTATGATCTATGCCCCATGACCAAACCTAAACATTCCATATTCGCACATCTGTCGTAGTCGTTCCAGTGCAACACGGAAGCTTTTCCCACATTATAGACGAAAGATTGCGTTGTCGTGTTTTCTGTTACGGGATGTTCGTCGACAACAGACAAATACTACCAGTGTGTGACAACCTTTTACACTTTTGAGAGCCTCGGTATAGACGATCTTTGACAAGAAAGAAGTGATCGAATAGTCAGCTTTGAATTCTGCTGACAACACTTTTAAGATTCAGGATATTGTATTATATTACAACGGTTTTGTGTTTCTTTAGGAGGTGAGCCCTTTTTCTAAAACACAAAACTTATTCCAAACAATCAATCTCATGTCGTTCTGTTAGAAACAGTAAAAAATTGGTCCACATTTTTATTCGTTATTTTTCTTGCTCACAGTGGTCTATATGAACGTTTTTTTTTCTCGCAAAAACAAAACTTTTTTTGGAAAAAGATGAACTTTATGTCGCAATAGATTCATTACAAAGAATATTGAATATGGGTCCATTTTTCACTAATGTAATTTTGCTAATGGGATACAAAATAAAGTGAATGTCCGGAATAAACTTTTTCTGGCATTCCATCGAAAGAGAATATTTTTTTATTGGTTATTTTCTTGGAATTCCGTGTCGGTGTTTTAATGTAAAGTTCCGGCTTTCGCTGACCTCTGGTGAGTAGCCAAGGAGGATATGATTGGTGTGGGCAAATAGCTTGTCACCTTGCTATTATCTGTTTGTCCGGATCCGCTGACGGCTGCTTCCACCCTCGCTTGAACACGGCACTACTTGTATTATTTACGGCCTTCTTCTCATCATCTCGCATTTCAAGCGGCAAATTCTTTCCTATACTATGGTCTCAAGGAGACAATAGTATTCTGATTGCCTACTCGTTGATTCATCGTTGAAACAAAATATTCTCCGAATGTAAAGTTTTGGACGCGACATGATTCAATTGAATCTGAACAACAGAATCTTAAATTCAATTGTACTAACGTCAACAGATCTATGGTGCACATTTTATTAACTTTAGCTTAAAAATCACCGCATTTTTAATCAGGTTTATTTGATTCCACAGACAACTACGAAACATGTAAACTTGCGATCAAAGGATTTTCAACAAAGAGATTGATGTTTCCCGCAGCTGTAAGCGTTTTAGAAACGCGTGTCAAGTTAAAATTAGTTTCAAAACAAAAAAAATGTTTTACGTTGACCCTCTGAAAACTGGTAAATACGTGAACAAAATCTGTTTATTTTGCATGTTTTTTGTTATTTTGTTTGTTTTATTGTCATGTTTTAGACCTTCGTTGGCCACGATAAATATAAAAAGAAACAATAGTGATTTGTCTGAATTCATTCTGAGCCCGCTTTGAGGCGAAAATTTACTAGTTCACCCCGCATGATTTAAATTTAGATGGATTAGAGAAACCCATGATATCATGATGGGTCAAAAATAGATTTTTTATACGAAAATATTACGAAAATTTCGTCCATGTTTAATATAATTTTTAAGCCCCTTTTCTCACAGTGGTTAGTGTTGTTTCAGAAAAAACCATAAATAGTTATTGGGGAACCCATTCTTCATTTTTGCTACAATTTTTAATGATATACATTCCAATAAAACTGAAAATCAAATAAGCCCCCAGTTTTTCGTGTTGATAAAATGAGCTGTGAAAGGTAATCCGTAATTGTTTTGGAGGATTTCTATCTTATCTAAAAGCCTCATTTTCCCACGATGCCCCTTCTGACCGCAGTGGACCTCCTTTCTTCTCCGGTTCTTCCGTGTTTTAAATATGAGTCCGTCTGGGTGGGCATTCCCGCAGATCGACGCTCTCCATAGTACAACCCAGCCTGATTTGATTCCCCCCAATCTGAATGTGGTTCGAAAAAAAGGGTCTGCGGTCTTCTGAACCCTTGGAATCGGTCTACCACTATAAAGTTCTCTCCAGCTGCCATATTTGTTTGTTTACGTTCACAGTATTTGCGCAAATTGTCTTTGGAAAGCCCTCGCAATTTAACAACGGCTAGACTATCATCTCACGCGGGAAAGACACTTAGTTTGTTACGCAAGAGTCTAATTTACGGTGTCCTTTCACCGCATAGAAAGGTTTGCATTTGTCGGGCGAGCAGAGAGGCTTACTAGGTTTACTGACGTCATCGGTGCAATAGCTACTTCCCGCAACTCATTTCCATACTTTTTGCACTTTTACCTTCAAAGCCGGTTCGGAGATCATTTCTGAAGCGGCGTTCCGTGTCCAGTGGTACTCAACAACCCATTTATCCCAAATATTGCCTGACATCACACAAAATACAGCCTGATTGTTTGCCCAGATTGTTCAAACAGTTGTCAAAATCAAATTTGAAGTGACTATATATTTCTTTATATTTCGCAATCTTTTATAAATATTTTAAATGTCATCACGTTCTTGGCTTCAAATGACCCTTTTTATTGACTGTTTTCAAAGCAAGGCTAAAGGTTTGTTTGAAACTGTCCTGTTTTTGTCAATGCTGATCACTGTTTTTTTGGGTTTTCTGTTTTTAAATTCAGAATTTCATTTGGAACATGCGAACAATTGTTTTTTCTGTTTATATGCAACGACCAAACTTCTATACATAGTGAAAATTCTCTGTGAATTTATCACATTGACAGGAAAACCCCGTAACCCGTGTATTTGGAAGTCACACATTCATCGACCCAAAATTTAAATCAATCAAGCCTTTACTTCGATGAAAATTCCTTCCATTTTCGGGTGTGGTCTGTAGTATTTTTCCTTCGAAAAGAGCACGTGGGGATTCTCCACCTGACACCAGCTTATGAATAGACGATAATGAAAAGTGAATTGCACCGTTTTAGCTCTTTTCGAATGAATTCCGAGTTCCAAGAAAAGAACTTTTGTGCTCGTTGAGTTAAAATACAAACTTTGTCAATTGAATAAAACTGAATACTTTCTATTATTCCTTCGTAAGCCCAACCTGGCTTTCATTTTAAAAAATCTTGTTGTCCTGTTGCCTAATTTTGAAAAAAATCATAATTCTTTCTCTTCCAATCTCTGTTTTTAGATTCGTTTTCTAATAGTTTGCACCGTCATCTGGCCACAAGATGTCACTGTTTATATACCCCATGAGCAATAAACTAAAAGTAGTTAAAGGCTAAAGTATAAAGAAAAGAGTTATAGGATGCGCAAAATGATGAACCTCATAAAAATGTAGAGAAAACCTATTTACTGTTTCCAGGTTCAAATCATGTAGCCAAGTTTTCCAGGGCACTATTTTCTTGAACAACCATTTTGTTTTAGGCATTGCTCGTAACAGTAAAATAGATGAGACTTACCTGGACATACAACTACTACGACTTTTTGTGAATTCAACACCTAATAAAAATATTTATTGAGACATGCCAGACAATCACTTAGGTTGGAATACTATACTAACCTGGACATCAAATCGCCAAGATAGAGGTAAATGACAGAAATTAGAATGTTTTTTCGACAAGTTTCTTTATGATTAAACAATCCAGGCCAACATCGCAACGTCAGCTCTTGACGTGAGAATCTTTTGTATTCCGACAAAATAAATTTTGCCGGATCCATGTTTCCAAGAAATCCCCGCATGGAACAGTTCGTGTCGGTCGTCATGCTGTGTCCACACGGCTTTCCCGCTCCGCCCCCACCCGCGGCGCAATCTCCGCTCCTTCTGCCATGTCCATCATCCTCAGCTGGCTTACAAAATGATAATTTTTACTTTATGACATCCTTGACTTTCTAGCCTTTGTTTCTCTTTTCTTTCGCTAAGTGCGCATTGTGCCCTGCGCGCTTCAAGCACAAAGGAGTGAGCGTAATTGCGATATTTCGGACGTCATTCGCTTGGAACTTATTTCCACTCCTAATTAGGTTTTTCAGGCAGCTTCTTCTCTTGAAGGAGAGGTGATGTGAACTCAAAAAGCGTGGTATGTCACTGCTAAAAGTGCATCTCGAGGAAATGTAGTTTGCAGATGTCTGAATCGGCTGCTCTTGCCTGGTGGAGCCACTCGCCTGCCTGTTATCATGAGCCGAAGGTCCACGACCATGAGCTGTATTTCCAACTCGGCAACCTCAACCTCTTCATTCTTCTTCCAATTGCCATAATTGGGATCTTTGTCAACGCCGGAGCACTGGTGAGTCTAACCAGTGTTTGTAGAGTACTAGGCATGATTGTTTTGGGGAAAACTGCTGTAGCTTAACGGAAGAGTAAAATAAGGAAGGCCGCGTATGGAATAAACACGATGCAATTTTCTCCGCTCTGCATTGCTTCTCACAAATAGAACCATTGCATTATTTGATTTCCTTCAGAGTTTGTTTTCACTGCCATATAGGTAAACATTCCTGCAAATGCAGTTTTCTCAATTTCTCGAACCTAAACTATTGGGACTGCGGGGGCTAAGGCTAAAGTTTGATTTCCTTGAGGATTACACAAAACCATAATAAAACTTGCAAAGAAAAGTTGTGTTCTTCATCAATGCACAGTTACGAATTGCTTTCTTTCAACAAAATTGGAAAGTTATCTGTAAATGTTGTTTTCAACGATAAACTAATTGTATGAAATGAATAAAGTGCTGCTTCAAATGCATGTCTATTTTTCAATGTACTGTTTATGTAGAAAGTGCTATTTGCCAAATTTATCGAGCTGATTAAAGCAAATCTGTAATAGGGGATGGAGTCGTCCCATGGGTTTCCCTTATTCGGCCGTATTGCACTAGCCTATTGACATTTCGTCTTTCGGGTGTGACCATCCCTTTTTCAGATCTTCCTTTACCGACCGCCCAAGATCACGTCAGGAGTGTTTGTGTACCTAAAGGCTCTGCTTATTCTTGACCATCTACAGCTACTCATAACAGCTTCTACTGTATTGGTGCCCCAGATATGCGATCTTCATCATTCCAACAATCACACCCTCTATGGATTTTGCATGTTCGAAAGAAGGTTCCTCAAACACACCTTGCCAAGGTAAGATAACTGTGCTACTTCTAGTTCTGACACTTTTTCAGAGTTGAAGCTACAGTGAACACAATGCATGTTTGGACAATAGCCGCACTCTCAGCTCACAGATACTGGAAGGTACGCACACTCAGAAGAGTCATCTTTCTTCTAAAATTAGCTAATGACGAAATGTTTGGTACGCGCCAAGAGATTGTGTTTCCCTAAAACGATTTTCGCACGATGCAGCTTTGAGATGAAAAGTCATGGCTAAAGCACATTTTGTTTGTGAAATGATTTACTCGAATATGAACAAAAAGAATATCTGCATAAAAACTGAACTTTTTTATTTCAGATCTCGCGGCCAGTAATTGCCAGGTTGAAGGATACTGTAGGAAAGGCGCACAATATGTTGATCGCCATGTTCGCCGTAGCTCTTTTGTTTCGCCTTCCAATTTTTCTGCTGGAGTTGCAAGTGAAGTGGAAGCCGACAATGCGGATAAACAAGAGGATTGCGGCTACAGAGGTATATTTAAATGTATACATAATCTAGTTTTGAACTCAATTGAGTTCAAAACTTGGTGGAACAAAGGAATGAGACAAAGGAACAGTCCAATTTCTTGCGTTTAATTCTAGACCCATTTGCAAAAATCTAAACGTCGGCAATGTTTCACAGTCAATCCCTGAAGGTGCAAAACCTGTGGAACTCTTTGATTATTGTCCTTCGTTTACTCGGCGTCTCAGTTGGCAAAGTTTGCTTAACGTGAGTCTGTTTCTGCCCTTGGCACTAATGAAATAAGAGAGGAAAACAATGGAAAGGGCAGCACGTGCTTGAGGATATTGTAGCGACAATCTCCGAAACGACGGGAATATAATGCACTGAAGATGCAATGCTTAAAGAAACATCGTTATCCTTTTCATATGTTTGAAACTATAACGAATGACGGGTTTCAGGTCCTATCGCCATATCGATTTATATACCATTCAATCCTGGATCCGCTGTTAAGCAATATCTTACCGTTTGTATGGATGAGCCTGTTTTCACTCTTCACTTTGTACGAAATCTTCCGAAGCCGACATATAACCTACCAACAAATCGGTTTCGATCCTCCGAGGGGAAATGGGCTGACGTAAGGTTTTATCAAAGTGATCAGAAAAGCAAAGTTCAGGCAACCGTTGACCATGTGTTTAAGGAAAAAAGCGGAAGTTGCACGACAAAAGCAAGAACTACGTGCCACTGTCTCCATAGTCCTGATAATCCTACTGTACCTTCTCCTACACACACTAATGTTATACACAATTGCCAGAAAATGGCAGCTTCTTATAAATCACGAGTGCCCCGTTAGGTAAACTGAAACCATTTACTTTTACAAAAATCATTTTTAGGGTTGATTATTTTCATTCTTATCTGGCACACATTTTCTCAATGATATCGGCTTCCGTGAATGCCTTTGTGTTCATTGCGTTTACCAACAGACTGAAGAAGTACGTGCAGAAACTGATAAGGAAGACTTCGCGTACACTCTCCAGTTCGAGTGAACCACCTCTCAGCCCGAAGACCACGGCCACAATTGAAGGCAGCCATCATTCCTATTCACATGGTTGTAATTCATACACTGTCCCACTCTGAGCTGTTGTTTTGACTTTGTACATAGTTTCCTTAATATTATTTAAGCATCCGGTTGTTTTTTCATTGATGATATTCCTTTTTTTTTCATTGATGATATTCCTGTAATTGGAAATGGGCAAAAATGATCTCAATTAGATCCCCATAAACATGCTGATTAAATACTGTCAATTCCTCATTTTTAAACATTTAAAAGCCAAAATACTCTGAACAATAAATCGGCTAAAATTGTTCTTTTTTCAAGACGATTGCCATTAGAGACAGCTTATATTAGCGTTTTCAAGTCTTAATGGTTGTATCTAGTTGGCACGGGGCATTTACAACTTAAGAGTCTGTCTCTGTAAAACTCGATAAGAACGCGCTCTTAGGGAAAAAACTTGATGTCTTAGAAGTGGCTGCAACTTTGTGTATAAGGTCCCTATGATAGCCTGACCTTATCCTGAAACGTTTGGGCCTAGGCCATTTTAAGGTATCTGGTTACGGTAGGTGCCCATTTGGGTACGGTCATTTTTCAACTTTATCCAAAATACACACATATGCATACAATTGATTGAATATTCAATTTCCAGAAACATTGTCAATTACCACAACTACGATTTCTGGTCATATAAGAAAGTGGTCACCTGAAAACCCCAAAAAAAGTGTCGATGTTGTTTGAGGTTTCGTAAAAAAAGTTCAGTACGTTGTATCATCAAAAACTATATACATTTCTGCGTCGACCACACACTATTAGCTTCGATTCGGACAATACGTGTTTTGAGATAAATGTGCCTGAACATTGTAGACTAGCATTATTTTGACAAACTATTGCATAACCTCGATTGAATCTACAAGCACACTTTCAGCGAATATTTTATTTTATTCAGTAATAAGAAATCATTGTTTTCTATACAAATTGCTACGTTTTAGAATAATTGAAAATTTCTGACAAGTAAAAATTCACATTTTTGAAGGATTTTCCTTATTTTTGGCATGAAAACGGAATGGGATAAAAACTAAACCAATTTTAATGGATTCCTAAAGAAGTTTACAATATAATGCAAGTCTACAATGTTCAGGCGCATTTATCTTTTTACGTTTTAGAATGGTGCGCGCCTCAAACAAACACAACTTTTTAACAAAACGGAACGGAAAATATTGTAAACTTTATGAGGAATTCATTAAAATTGGTTTGTTTTTTTATTGAATAACTTTTGTTATTTTTTGACGCTGATTCGAACGGCGCCCTCATATTTGCATAATCTCAATGTTGAAGCTCTCAACGGCCCGTTCGGGCCTTTAATCAAGCTTAATCGAAAAACTAACACTTCCACTAGATCCGCAAAATTTTAGGGAAGCCTTCTTTTACAGTTTTTCGAAATTCCGTCTTTGAACCCTTCTTTTGGACCCCGGAGTGAAAGACAGCTGCGGTGGCCTTTGACAAAAACTGCTGGGAACCGTGGCTCCGCTGAGCGCGGCTGTGGCCTGCTTTAAACGTTTCAAATTTGCACCCGGCTTTTTTACAATATTGTTTCAAATGTTAAACTGAAGGCTTTTTAAGCATTTTTAAATTACGTTATTGAAGTATGCTACACATATGGTTTTCGACTTTTCAGTGGTTATCTGTGTCCCATTCCCAATTTCGGTGGCTCGACTTGTTCCCTGCTAAAATTTCAATAGATGGCTTTCGTTTTTCAATTGGAAAATCCAGTGTGAACCCACCGCAAAAATCAGTCTCTGTTGCTGCTTTTTCATCATATGTTTATTTCAAACTAATTTCTTTAGTTACGAATCTGGGTAGCTTGGTTGAAATAGCATCCTGTGAAAGGCAATTTTTCCATCCATCATTTCGAAGATATACTTTTACTATTTATTTGAACAACAAATCCACAAATATATGTACTTCAGTAAAACCACTATGCACAATCTAACACCGCGTTGACACAGACAAGTAAATGGTCGTTGGTCGGAAAGAAGACTCACTCCACCGGTGGATTGGCAAGAGAGATCGCACACCGTTCTGATCGAGATCTACTCGAGATGAATAAATTATGCGGGACCAAAGACATTGAACATAAGGAAAAGTGGTTTTCATGATACTGGTAAAAACTAAATGCGCCACCTTTTATCCTAAGCGGTCACTGGCTAAATCTCTATATCCGTGTTTCTTTGCTTGCCCGATTTTTACTGCGCCGATCGAACGTTCCTCCAACGCCTTGGTGTGGAGGCCGAAGAGTGTTCTGAAGCAAATACATTACTTCAATCTATATAGATCCCTCACCGTCTCGCCGAGATCACTCGCGTTGTCTCCTCGATTAGAGTTACTGGGTCTTCGACGGGATGTATCCTAAAATAAAGATTGAATTGTTAAAAAGGAGTGTTTACACTGCGAAACGAGCTACTATTCCTTGGAAGAGATTTTTCCGGTGGTGTTATCAAAGGACCGTTTGGCAGCATGTTCAAAGGTTCCCGGTCTTTGTTCTTTCGGGATCGCAGTGAATTGAAAAACCCGGAATCACGGTAATCCTAAAATTGAATTATTCCTTAGTAAACTTTTTACCAAAACTAGGAAATGATTGATTACTATAAAAGTTACGTTTTGTTTGCTCCGAAGGGCAGCATGCGCTTATAGTGAAACTGGAGACGTGAGGATTACATAGAGTGCGCATATTTTGATTGACATGAAAAATGGAGCAATACTCAAGCTTCAATCTCGTAGGAGTTGGTTATACTGGCGAAGTACCGTCCTTTCTGGTACTTCGCCAGTATAACAAGGCATTTCGCAAAACACAGTGATGCGCTTCTCTCTATTTTTGAACAGCGGCGGCGAAACTGTAAAAAAGTTTTTTTACCGCTTGGAACCTTTGTTTTCAGGAAAGAACTAAACGCAAAAGTTTTCAATAACTTTCATTTTTTCCTTCTAGCAAGGACACCCAAATCTGCAGGTACTTTTGCCTACCTTAAGTTGATGCCTTGCCAATCGATCCTTGGTATTCTGCAGGAAGATCACATAGGCATTGGATGTATCGACTTCGTTTTCGTGAATCCGGTACACATTGTTGTCATCGTATTTGTGCCAGTTGTCACTTACAGGGCTTCTTGAATAAGCCAAGTAGTGTCCGTTACGCCTAAATAATGATAGTAAGCTGTTTAAACATTTAGATACAGAGGATCTCCCATATGACACATGAAGGACACGGTGTCGTACATAAGATCATCTCTATGGCGACCATCGTCGGTGTCCGGCCCACTTTCTCTAGAATTACATAAATACTTTGATTTTTAGTTAATTACCCTCCAGTCCATCGCCTCAAGTCAAAGTGCTGTTTTGGAATGGAGCATGAACTTTCGATCTTATGAATGTTGTTCGACCTCTATAAAACATTTTAACTGACAATGCACGACTGCCTACATCAGTTATTAATCGCTTTAGGGAACAAGCGATAATTTTCGGGGGGACTTTGTACCAAATGTGGCGAACACCGCCCATAGCATTGCAACGAACACATTTCCAATCATCCAGGTATTCTGGAGAAAAGAATTTCTGAAAATAGAGGACATGATCTAATAAACTATCACTAACAGCAAAAAGGGCTGTCAGAGAATTTTGTTCATATCCAATGTAGTCATAGTAGGAAGCATCACTGACAATGTGGTCGGTCTGAGGCCAAAGACACCTGAACAAAAAAAATAACCAGAGTGGCTTTTTAATTAAATATCGGTGTAACGTTTACATGCAAACTATTAATAACACGGTTTGGCAGCATCAACAGTTCGTGATTATAAAACTTGAAAACGAAGATTAGATAACCTACAGATTCGGCAGTTTCCATCGGACAACAAGACGGAGGAACCGCGGAAGTGTTGGGAACATTCTTGTCTGGTCATCCATGCAGCGAGTGGCGTGGGCTGCCATCAATGGCATTTTGGCCAACGGACTCAGCAAACGAGGTTCCATTTCGTTGTCATCATGCTAATTTAATAATGCAAATATATAGACTGAATTCTTACCAGAAGGATATCAAACGAGGAAAACATATTCATGAGGTTTCGAGGTGGTCGAACTAAATCGCCGCTTGCTTTAACCAAAGCAGATGCCAGTTCAGTGTACGCGGTATTCAGTCCTAATTTGCAGGTAAAAGGCTCCGTAACCCTAAATATCAACTGAAAGTTGAACTTCAGTCTACTTTCAAACCTGCGCATCTGGTCAGGGTCATTGAGAGCATGAAAGAAGATGATCGTCACTACTTCGTATCCATTTACAAGACTCTCTCCTTCTAATTCTGTCACGTACAACACATCCTCACTGTAAACAACGCCGTAAATTATAACATAACGATCTTACTGTTGGCGGTTACGACGGAGATCATGTTCGGTAATTAGGGACTGTGAGAATCCTCGAGAGGTAACTTGGAACATTAGCAGCTAAAAACAGGTGATTCAAATGGAACATTGTACGTTTTTTGTTGTTGACAAAATACAAAACGAAAGTGTAAAAGCTTTCTTATTAGCTCACCCGTTTGTCAATAATACCCGTTTGGTGTGCTAAGAGCTTCACGGCACTGATCATACAGAATTCAGTTTTGGAGTTCAGATAGAGTGCATGCCTTAAAGAACACTAATTTTCTTGCTTGATAATCTACCTGAAAATGCGTCCAAACTTTGTCAACTTCCTGACGACTGAGAACCGAATGAGAAAAGAAGAGCTGAAATAACAATTTTTTCCATTTTCACAGCGCCTTACTTCGGGGGAAATGCAATACACACAAATGGGTGAAACTCCACTTTGTTTGGGGCTTTATATCCACAAGTTGAACAACTGAAATTATATGCTTAAACACAATTTCTTTTGAAAATACCTAAGGGTACCATGAGTCAGAGCCCCAAATTGATCCACGAATAACCCATTGTCCAATCCAAGTTTGGTTCCTTCGTTGGTGAAACAGTCGACATTGGCCGCATCACTTGCAAGCATTTTCACCAAAGCAATGAGGAACTCGTGCGCATCCTGAGACGACATCCATACATTGAAGTGGAAACCTTACCTGTTCAAAGGGATGACCGAAGATAGATTGCTGATTTTCGTATATAGCCCGCATTCTTTTGATGTATTCGGCTCCATCTTGATTTTTCCTAAAATTCTGTACTTCACACATTCAATCAACACAGCCCTACCACATTGCCTCGATCAGCTTCGTGAATACCATTGTAAACTCCTCAGTGTAGGTCACTTCGGTGTTTTTCTAAAAGCATTTATTTCACAATTAAGGGATTTTGTATCAATTTCACTTTTTTCTAAACCTGTAAACTCTATTGACTTCCTTGTTTACGTATGTTTCCATACACATTCACGTTCCAATGTGTTGACATTATCCCGTTTTCCGAACCAAAACAAATCGTTGTTTTTCATTTCTTTCCAAAAGAGTCGCCCACCTTGAAAACATTCATCGAAGTTACATACGTTAGTCACCCTTGTTTATCGAGACACATACAATTTGAATGTTTACTGTCTGTTCACAAAAAACAACCTTTTGTATGAAACTTGAACAAACACAAGAATGCTCTCAATTACCTATTAAAAATACTCACCACTCGTTTGTACGGAGAGCTTAGGTAATGGCCAGCGATGGGTTCAAGGGCACCCAGGGCTTGTAGAACGGCATTCCAGTAGCAGGAGTTTCCGAGGTTGGGGAACCCCTACAGTATTTATGAACTTTTCTTTTTATAGTTCCATACCTTCAAAAGAGGAGTCATCGCAAAATCCTCTTCAGAGGCCTCAGGAGTGTTTTTTCTAAATGTATCTGTAGTTTTGCAAAACCTATTTTAAGGTTTGTGCTTTGTGCTTGAAGATTTTGAGGCACAGAAAATTGCATGTTAAGCCAGAAAAGTCTTGAGTGCATAATGAATTTTCAAAATATTTTTTTAAAAATTTCAGTCTTAGTTTTTTTTTCTCACACACCACACGAAACCTAAAATTTACGATTCAAACCACCTAAAAATACTTAATTTTGTTAACAAAATAGATCAGAGTTCTATACGTTTGCCTTTTAAATACGACTTGCCCATTTCGGGGTGAGTTTATTTTGGCTGGCTTCTTTGTGAAACAGCTAACCAATCATTCTAGACCAACGAAAGCACCAAAACACGCAGTGACATGTGAAAATAACTTACCCAGTGGCGAAAATCTGAGTTGCAGAGCCGCCCTGAAAGAAGAATTAATCGTTGCTGAGGAGGAGGCAAAGTGAGTGGTTGGGTGAGGGGAGTGTGCGATTCACATGCGCGTGGACATCGTTTCCCTGGGAAACCATTGTAGTCCAAAACAACATTTAGCACGTGAAAGAAAACGAGTGGGCGATCATTAATGAGGTACGTGCGAAGCGCTTGTTAAAAGAAGACTAATCAATTGGTCGAAAGGTGGCTCTTATTCTTTGGCGCTTCCACAAGAGAACCATCCACCCGAAAAACAACAGGCGCTCGGAAACAATCAGAAAGCGCGACGGCAGATCGACACTCGTTGTTTGAATTTCAAGCTGTCCTCGCGACCCACATTTGGAGCGTTTCACATAACAACAAGGATTTGGATTTCGAAGAGAAGAAAAGCAAACAAACAAGGCTTTGAATATTCCGGCCGATTATTCGTAAAACAGGATTAATATGTAAGGGATACGAGTTTTGAAGAAAAACAGCGTGGATGCGGAACCCTGCCATTCATTCCAAGGAAATCTGATTATCTAAAGGTCTGGGGGATTTAGCCACATTTGCTCTACATACGTCTTAAACGGCAGAATTTGATATCAGTAGATCTTCTACGTCGTTTTTCAGTCAAATTTATTGTAATCATCTTTAAAAAGATAATCAACCTAATTGCCCGACAAATTAAAAACTATGTTAATTTACGCAAACGGATAAGCGTAAAAATAGCGACATGTATATAAAAGCGATCTTTTGGAAAAACGGACTTCCACTTTCCAGAGAAAAACAACTGAAGCCCATTCTATTTCTGTCTAAACACAGTGTTTCAGCTCGTTTGGCTGCTTTCGCAAAACACAGCCCACAACCACCAATTCCCAGCGGTCTTTGCTTTAGAGTAAACGAAGCAGAGCCCCAAGACAAGAGACAAACCCTTCGGAGGGAGGGGTAGTTGTGCTGCACCGAAGGGAACTCGCTCGACCGAGACGCCGGCACACGCGGCTCCGCCCGGGACGACCTCTGCAAAAGGGGTTTATCTGCCGATTTGTCGTTGCAACATCCAAAACACGACGAAAACTACTTTCACTTTCCCTGCGGTGATTTTGTTTTCCATGTGGGCAGAGAACGGCTTCTACTTGCCAACGTCAATCATGGTATATGTGCTACATCACATGTTCCGCTTAGTCTGCACTCACCTTACGATTGAAGCGGGTATTCCGAGGAAGGGAGAGGGAACGGCTGTGTGACGGACGGTCCTGAAACATGACTGGTCAAATTATCTATAAATAAGCAGCTTGGAAAAACTTTATGATGAATGCGCCCTTTTGATTAATCACAAAAAGCTGCACTAAGAGTCACATGAAAATTCAGTAAAAGTTTTCTTTGAAAATATGCTCATTCTGATTAATAATTTATAAGTACAGCAAAAACAATTTCAATTTTAGCAGATAAGTGTGAGATTTTAACTTCGACTGAACAAAGGTTAATTGTAACGTGAACTCTTAAGTTTCTATTTCTAATTTAACTGTTATTAAATCACTTTATAGCATTATCAAAAATAAAAATAAGGTAAAACTCTTGTGGGCCTTAGTGTGGTGGTGCTAATGAACATGACATTCGAAATTAAGGATTGTTGACTTAAGCTTTGTGGAAACAAACGAGAAAACGACAAGCAGCTGGCGGCTATAAACATTAACGTGATAAAAGTTCGCAATCTCATTTTAAAGCTAAATAACCCAATGTCTTATTTAATTTATTTTAAGGCCTAAGTTTAAAAGGTTTAGAACAGCCTCCGACACCAAAAGGAAATAAATGCTCATGTGCATGTACAACTTTTCTGTACTTGTCATTCTTAATGAATGAAGCTTGTCGCCAAGCACAAAACAACAAGGATGTCGTGGATAAAAGTGAGCGGCGGAAGCGCTTTGGACAAACATGGGGCGCACGCGTTTTATCCATTTGAGGCGACATGGACAACTACAAACAGCTGAAGAATCCTACCACGCCCACCCAGATCTCTGAGGAAAGTGTTAACGAAAAGAAGTTTCGGGCGCTCGCACGTCACGTGCTCTATAAACAATCTGCAACCCAAAAGCCTCTCGAATGAAGAGGCACAAGGCAAAATATTCGGTCTCTTCCGGACGCCGCCCCGATAAACAATTCCGGCATATTTCCTATTTTGTCTTTGGACAAATAGAGTAAACAACAACACAACTTCAGGTTGTTCATTTTTTCTCAGAAAGAAACAAACCATTGTAGATTGGCTCCCGGACCTAGAGATAACAACGGTCTTCGAAAGGGTACCAAATAAGTTCTCTGAAAAATTGTCTCATATGGAATATAAGTGAAACACTCGTACTTCTAAGCCAGCGGAAAGTGGCCACAACAAAGTTTGGCTTGTTATCCTTTTGTGCTTTTTTTGACTTTGAGGTGACAGGTAGCGACTTGAACTTATTCCTAGACGCACGATAGAACTCGGCAGGTTCCTGACGACGACCACGGACTGAAAAATGTTATATTTGTAGTTTTTTTTTAAATTCTTTCAGTTTTTGTTATTTAAAGTTTCTCTTAGGTTACACTATTTTAGTTTTTTGTTTTTTTCTTTTATAAAAAACACTCTAGTTGTCCTGATCCTTTTATTTTCGACTAACCGCTTGTTCGTGTTTCTTCTTGAGTGGCGATGGAGCTCATCTCGATTCTCCTTCCTGGATCGTGCATCTGAGGTTGCATCAGCGAAGGAACAGGCATTGGCTAAAAAGTGTGTTGTAGCTTTTGATATCTTCGCAACCTCAAAACTCTCGGACGTTCCATTGCTTCTCAAAGACATTCCCCTTCGTCGAGGAGGAGGCTCGGACCGGTCTCTTGGCCTGGCTGGCAGGGTTCCACTCATCTGCTGAACCAATTTTGTTTTTTATTCGACTAAATATTACTGTTTGCAAATGACCATTCTGTCGAAAAGACTGACACCGGCGCTCGAGGACGTCGCGAATATGATCATTCACCACAACCTTACCCGGTACGGCGGAAGACGCCTTAAATGTACATTGACGTTTATACACATGGCACGTACCCTCGGAGGACGATCTTCCATTATAATTTGACTCTGACAGGTGTTGAAATCGCTTTAAAGCCACGATTCTTCTAAGCGAATCTACTGAAAGAACTGATGTTTAGACTGAAGGTAAGGACACTTTTGTGGGCGCAAGAAAAAGCAAGGTTCTAGATTTTTAGTTTAATCTTCCTTTATTACTCCTCATCAAATTGTCCCATCTAGATCAGCAGTACACTAATCTTGTATATGCAACCTAGGGAAAGAAGGCAAACTGAAAAAGAGGTACTGGGATGTGAGTAACATATCACAACCTGCAACAAATTATTCAGAAACTTGGACAACCAAGCAACTATAGAAACATGGATTTCATCAATACCCAGTGAGTCATTGCTTTATCAAAACTATCGTGTTCCAAGGGGAAGTGCGATAAAGGTAAATGAATTCCTGAGCATGACTAATCTTGTAATATTGCTAAAAATGGCAAAGTTATCTACAGTGAAAACATGAATCTGCAGAAAAAATCTTTCTTCGTCTTGGAAAACTTGATAGATTTGTTTACACAACTAAGTTCAAAGTAAGTGAATGAGACATTTGTTTTCCACACTGTATGTCAACATCAATAATTCTAAAACTACTAAAAACTAGTTGTCCAGATAATATTGTGCAAAAATTTGAATGAAATGATGCACCGGAAAGGAGGCGGTCCAGACATCTGCATGACATTTTGTGAAGATACTGTTTTTACGCGTCTGGACGTTTAGCGCAGAAATGCTATAGCAGACGGAGGGAAGGAGTAACGGTAGAATTGGGAATTTTCGTGACACCCGCCTCCGAGGGGCTGAGAGTGGTAAGAAACGAGGTTACTGATAGAATTTTTGTATTGGAATTGCTTAAAAAGAGCCAAAGAAAAGATTAACATAGTGTGAGGCACGCAAGGAAGTAATAAGGGCACCGTACGATTGCTAAATCCGTAATTTAAAAAATGTTTTAAAAACAAAAAAACGACGTTTCTAGTTTCTGCAGTTTTTAGAAATGTATGTCTATTGTTCGTAAAAACAGCGTGGATATGCAATTGAACCACACCCAGGGGCTGATAAGGCGAATCAGCACAATTCGCTAGTCATAGTCAACAAATAGGCAATGTCAATAGAAACAGACAAAAAATCATATGATAAGATGAAGAGCAAAAGAGACATCTGAAGAAACCGCGATCGTAAGAGTGGGAATCTGAGTTGTAAAAATTAATCTTAGAAACGCACAGAAAAGGATTTACTATGAAACTGTCAAAAGTATATTCCATTTTACTCAACAAGATTAAAGCGTTGCAATATTTCAGTTTATGTTGTGAGTTAAATGAAAAGGGCTCTAAACTAGGACTCTTCACACTGAAGTAAACATTTTTCAGAAATACCAAGAGAGCATGTCTGAATTGTGACAATGCTAAGTTACAAAAGTTGACGCGTAGGCTAATTAATTCTTTCATATGAATGCAGTATTATAAATTTGAGAAGATAATTTTTAAAAGTTCTACGAAAACATTTAAATCCTAAGCATTTTGAAAGTTTTTCGTGACTTTGAGCCGTCGAGACGTTGTGTGTGCGGTCGATCGCAGGACAGTTTGGTCAAATCCGCTGCTAGCGGGTGGTTCGTGTTTGTTTACGTAAATGGTCTTGTAGCCTACTCATCCAACAGCTATGTCCAACTGATCGTC
Organism: Oscheius sp. G VE-2021; assembly: GCA_022343465.1. Classification (NCBI taxonomy): domain Eukaryota; kingdom Metazoa; phylum Nematoda; class Chromadorea; order Rhabditida; family Rhabditidae; genus Oscheius; species Oscheius sp. G VE-2021. The sequence goes on from JAJQXH010000045.1 coordinate 415,865, forward strand.
CGAAAACTGAAGATTCCGTAAAACCAGTTGAGAAACACTAAAAATTGCCGAGTTGTGGGTGAAGTACAATGGAGCTGTGCGGTGATTAGCTGGACAAATATTGACGGACCACAAACAATTCAAAGTTAGGGAAAGAAGGTGCTTAGGCAAGTTTAGACAAAGGAACACGCGTTCGCAGGATTTATGCAGAAAACCGTTGGCTGTTGAATCGATACTTATCAGCTGAGTCTGCTTCACAGGTGACTCACAAGGCAAACATGCAGCTGGAAAGAAACACCGCCGATGTGTACGATTCGCGCAGTGTCCGTGTCACGGCTTCCACGCATACCTGCATATGATTTTCGATAAAAACCTCTTTCGTTTTCCTTTTCTTTCTTTGGATGCGACTTTCGTAGTCCCCATCCACAAAAATACTGTTCCCCATCTCACAGAAAAACCCCGATCAATCGTGGTGTGAAACATCTGCCGACTTCCCACGATTAGCATATCACCGCATACTCCGTCTTTTTAACGTTACGATCGTTCAGGCCAGAGAAGACACATTATGCAGGGTTCACATACTTCTATTAACCACAACAATAAGATGAAAAGGGTGGTGTGTGAACAATGGAAATGCCGTGAGAGGCTCGGACTACGCAAAAACGAAAATTGAGTGCAGCTCGTTTCGTTTTTTATCGGAAATGACCTACTCACCTAAGTAAAATGACATCCACCATTGGTTGTAGGAAGTTTCCACAAGAATTGAGGGGCAGGTTATTTTATATAGCACAATATACAACATTGGAAAAAACAAAGAAGACAGAAGAAAGACTTCGAGACATACCTTTATGAAACCAATTTTTTCTCTTTAAAAGTTTCTTTCATGCTAAAATTTGATTAATTTTTTCCTACAGATTGTTCATGTTTAATGTGTCTTTTCTTCTTCAGGCTTTCTTAATATTCCTTCTTTCCAACAGTCTTTATTGTGTAATTTCCTTCACCTTCCCGCATTTCTCTATTTATTTTTCATTCAGCCCATTTTTTAAATCACTGTAATACCTCATTTGTGGCAATATGAATTAGGGTTTTTTTTTTCATTTTCCTGTATTATTTTGTATTTTTTTTGCCTCGCTTCCTTTTATCCATTTCTGAGTTAATTTTTGGCAAACATTTGAAGAAAAAATTATATATTTTTGACACCCGACTATTTTTGACAATATCGATAAATTTATGGCAGAAATGTGGTTTTTGAGCACCTTCATTCGTAACACGTCGTCAAAACAGGAGGCTTATTATCTGTCTTCCCAGAAGTCTACGATCGTAGCCAATTTTCGGCTTCAGTCCTCGCGTCATCCGCAATCGTTGAAAGGGCGCATGACCTTTCTATTGAGTGCACCCAACCCTTCTTTCCCCTTCAACAAAACACATATAAATTATTCATTGAGTACGAAAATTTCGGTTAAAAGCAACCATTTACAGCCTGGGACAAGAAGTAAATGCGACTGAAAATAAAAGCGACACAATTACTGGAATTGAAGAGATCTTTGGCAACTGCGAAAATGGAGGAACAACGGTGAAACACGGATCGGACCCAGATGCGGGGTGCACGCCAGACGTGGGAAACAACAATATAAACATAGAGAGGTATTTGGCTGTCGAAGGCGGGGGACGACTTGGCGCGCGAGGATTCGTAGACACTTTTGGATATTGGGAGAGAACAACAATGATTATGTTCTGGATATTCTAGGAGCGCTAACTGTGGCCGACTGTAAGCGAAATACCAACTGTGCAAGTGAAGTAGGACCAAAAGCATCCGGTTTGATCACAATGTAAACGTCTGATGACACTGGTAGTGCACGGTTTGATTAGATTCTCATATTCTGAAAGAGCCTCGTTAGCTTTGCTTCAACTCTCCGCTACCTTTCATCCTGTTATCATCGTAGTATTTGGTTGATTCGGCCATTGACTAGGGGGCTGACCAAATGCATAGGCTGAAACGAAAACTATACATCCACGCTGATAGTACAAAACATACGGGGAGGCATTCCATTCGTTGGGGGGCCCATCTGAGCCATTTGGGGAGGGTGACCAGGGGGTAGACCACCCGGCATTCCGTGTTGGGGAAGGCCATTCGGATGAGGCATGTGTCCTAATGGGGTTGCTCCAGGAGGAAGACTACCCGGGGGCATCATTCCTGATCCCATACTGCTCATTGCAGCCTGCTGCATCTGAAAACAAAAATTTAATAAGGTAGCAGACACATATAAATTAAAAACGTCTAGTTATTGCTCATTTTTACTTCATATTCGATTTTTTTCGGCGTCAGAAAACAAAAGTGTGTGGCGCAAAACAGGAACAGTTGTCTTTCATAGACAATATTATAAAAACAAATTCATTACAATATTTGCTCTTTATATTTGTATATCGACATTTAACTTTGGGAGTGCTCCTGTAACTTCAAATAAAATTGTAATTAAAAATAAAACTCTAAAACTTTTTACATTTTAAAGTGTTTGACCATTGAAAGCGGAGTGGTGATGCAAAACATATGTTGTTTGTAATTTGATACGCGCGCTCCTCCTTGTTGCATTCCAAAAACCTCGGGTTTGTTTTTGAACTGAACCCAAATTCAATATAGACAAAAACAAAAAATGGTTACAGCTAGTAATCTAACGCGATAGAAAAAGCACATCTTCTACAGTACCTGAAGGGCATTGGGGTCGTACTGTGTGTTCTCAACCCTTGAAATCGTCCTTTCGTCTTCTTCTCCATAGTCTCCTCCCATCATAGATGGTTCTCCTACCACCATCACATCTTGGTAACCCATGGCGTTAAACTAAAACATTGCATTATCCTTTTCTTCAAATTCCACCTACATTTCCTTGCATGGGATTCGTTGGGAAAGAAGGATTTGATGGTGCTGGACTTGCATTTGCCTTCTTCGCCTTGGAATTCGCTGGGGGTTTCCTTTGTCGTTTCCGCTGTGTCTTCGGCTTCTGCTCCTCCACGGGCGTCGGTGGGATCATCGGAGTGTCTGAAAGGAGCGAGGGTTACGGAAGGGGCACAACGAGCTGTATTCAAGGGAAGAGCGCCGAATGTTCGTAATAACCGCCGTCTGCGCCATATATAGCTGGCCGAATTTAATTAAGAAACGGGGCACCATTGTGCGTGGTATATAATATCGTGCATGAGCAAAGGTGACTAAGGACGAAATTAAACGAAGGAAGCACTAGACTTACTCATTCTTGTCATTTCCGCCATCTTGGCCTGGTGTTGGAAGAGCGTCCGTCGAAGAAGATCCTTTGGATCCGTCTGAAAACAAATTCTTTTCTCTATAATTCTTCTTGACTTGTCGGCCAATGGACAATATGCAAAGGGTTGTAAAAGTGCGTTTAGGGCAAATCGAATGGGCTTATCCCTTGGGGCAATTGGCCGAAGGAAACATATTTGTCGATTGGCAACGCTTAACTGCACCTACACTTGCGCATTGTGTTTCGCAATTTGGTCCAAAACCTCGCCCATTTTCTAGTAAGAATATGACACCTCATAATGATTTGTGAATCTGGAAACTTTAATTGTTGATTTAAATAAACTATGATATTTGGTGTTTGTTTGATTAAAAATAAAGTCTTACCACGTGGTGTGTTTTGCTCTGCATCATGAGCAGCTGCATTGGCTCTAGAACTCTAGCCATCCTCATAAAGTCACACGTCCTACTGGGAAATCCCAATCTCGTTGTATTTTTGCCCAAGTCAAACGGCTGCATTTCCTGAAAACAAACATTTTAAACTTGACGTGTGTTTTAATGTCTTTTAAAAAACAAAATATTACACTAATGTGTAATATTTTATTTTAAATTCCTTTTAAACTTCCACACGTTGGTCAAAACTAGAATAAAAGTCATTCTAAAGTGCATAGTGTTATGTGCTTATGTATAGGCTAATCAAAGCAATGTTATGCTGAGATTACGGTAGCAAACACAAGGTTGATTCTGGACTTGTTGGGCAAAACAAAGCCGCTAGTGTAGTGGGTGTGGTCTCGTGACAGCCGTGTTTGAAATTTTGACATCCACGAAATGGAAATCGGGACATCCCCAAATTGCCTTCGCCGGCAGCAACCCCTCAGGGCAATCAAAGTGCCCAAAACAAACCCAAAGTCTTCGCTCGGCTTTCGGAAAAATGGAAAGATTACCTTGGTCAATTCGTTGACGGTGTACTCCCGACAGCATCGCATCTCCATCGTCCACACCTTTATCCGATGATTCAATAGCTCGTCGTAGGGTGTGAATTCGATTGTGAGCTTGCATTCACCCTCCACCTAAACTATGTCGTTAGAGCGCAATTACCAACCGCGGGGGTAAAGTAAAAATACAAATGAGCCAGCTATTATACATATTAGAGTTCCATATCGCCTGGCACTCACCTGGATTGAACTTCCATGCACATCGGACCTGAGAACTTGTAAGACGTTGTTGTTCTCAAAATGGATGAGTCCTGTCTGTGGATTCTGATTCTCCGACGTTGGACCGCGAAGCACGTAGTACATGTTATTCACAGCATGTTCCATAAACGTAAGGAAAAACCTCGGAATTAAACTCCGAACAATGGCTGAAACGAAGGTCGTAAATGAAGGCTTTGAATTAATCAGAGCTTAAGTTTTACTTTCAATTTATGACTGCAATTAAGATAAAAACGGGAACTGACGACGTTCGGCACGTTTTTTTACAGTTGGTTCAAAACAAATTCACGTATTCCCTTAAAATTCTTTAGCGGGAAACAACTACAATTCGCAACAAAATGTCAATAGGCTAATTTTTGTATTATGTTTTTGAACATAAAGTTTTTAATAAACTTACGTGTTCTCTCCGGAGGAAATCCTTGATCTTCAGGAAAACAAATCCACAACACTGCCTCGTCGTCAAAAAATTCGTGGGCAAACGCTTCGAACCATTGTTTATGATCGTTCTCGCTTATCTGAATTACGTATTAATATGTGTTCCGCAAATATCATACCCCAGAAGTATTAAAAGTATAAATCCGCCGGTTCATGTCGTGTATTCTAAATTCGAGCGGTGTAGGAGCAGGTCCCATTTGGCCCTGGGGAGGACCTTGAGACGGTGGAGGCATTCCAGCAGCGGAAGGAGGCACGCCTTGGGGTGGAATTGGTGGCCTCATCCTAAAGCAAAGATTATATTTATACTTGTATCTAATCTTTTCACTTTCTTGCTACTTTTTCACACATAATTTCGAAATGCTAACATCATGGGTGGCTGAGGTGTGCTGCAGTTTTGTCCCCCAACAAAGGGAGAAGAAGCAGATTCTTGGCTGAATTGCGGCTGATTTCCGTAGGCAAAGCCGTAGTCCTGGGTGTACATTCCCTCCTCCATCATCATGCCCGTGCTACCCATAACTGGCTCGTAGACAGGCCTCTCCAGCTGCTTCTTCTCCGTGTCCGCCTTTCTTTTGCGCACCCGCGGCGCTTTTGGGGCGGCTGGACCGTCCCGTTTTCGGGTCATTCTCTTCAATAAATCTTGTACTTTTTAACTTATCAGACAGAGAGATACATAAAAAGATCAAGCGGACCAAGGGTGGATAAGGAATTCAACTTCCGGGTGCGTCTCGAGGGGCCTTTTGGGGGTAGGAAAGCTTCTATCGTACAAAGAATCGATGAATTTGGAATAATGCTAGTGTCTGGTGAGTTGGCGACGCGGTGACAATGGAGAACAATGGATCGATAACTGATCGAGAAGTACAAATGTTACCCAAAGCACGCAGCATTACAGTCCCGCATCCATCATCGCCCCCGGTATTCCAGAAAAAGTGATTTTTCGTTTGATGCGCATCGGTTTCGTCCTTTTCCTCACATTCCCTGTGTGCGACTCCGTGGGGCGCAGGCAGAATTGTTAACCCCTGAGGCGGGCGGAAAACAAGGGATCGATGACTGACATAGCTAATCAGGACTTATTCAAGTCGGCGTCTGGGTTCCAAACAAAGATGGCACATGCATTGAACCAGAGCCGCGTGAGGATTGCCAGATGAGAAGTACAGTATACCTAGTACTTGAATTTTCTCAAAAATATAGCTGAACAATTCCAGCTTTTATGTTTTTTTTCTGTCTTTTGTGCAAACAAAATGAATAATTTCATATTGTTGAAACGGCGGTGACTAAAACAAACGTACAGCATTGAAAAACCCGTTTGGCAACATTTTTGGGAGCGCTGTTTTAAACAGAAGAAATCGATTGAATGGGACACGGAAACGCTGTTGTGCAAATATGAGTCAAACGTGATTTGGGGAGGGAGAGAATCAAGTTCGTCCTGGATAAAAGAAGAAATAAAGGTCAAAAGAGGAAGAAAACTTGAAACGAACGGCGGGCGCAACAAGTTTTTATCATGTTCAGATCAAGCTGCATCGATTTTCCCAAGCAAGGGAATCGTAGTGTTGTAACAGGAGAACAATGGAACGCAACATGTACTTTGCGGGATAAAGGTGGAAAATGAGGTAGTTTAGACAGGGGAAGGCGCTCGAAATCCGTAGGGCTATGTACTCTCCGCGCGACGTCAACCATGTCAAACATTCTCGTTGCCTGGTCATTCCACCCCACTTCAATGGCTCATGAAACGGCATTTTCAAAACATTCCAGGCTTGATGGAAATGATGGTAACTCTCTAAATGACGGCAGGGAATGAACTACCACTTCTTGGAAAGAAAAGTTAGGAAGGAGGAAATAGAGCGGAAATTGTTGTCCAAAAGTGCAAGAAAAAGTCGCAAGCCGCGAGACGCAGTGTCTGAACACGGCGTTATGTCAGTTCATAAGAATTATGAGTCGTGAAGCAAGTTATAAATCCTAGGCGGGGTTGGAGTAGTCCGGCTATCAGGGCAAGCGTAGTGCATTATCAGGCGCAGTGATAGGGAAAAGCACTGATAGCGAGTTTCAGTTCGCGACAATTTCATCAAAACACTGACAATTTTCGATTATTCACCTCTAATGAAAGAGCTGGTTTCATATCATTTCCGGTAATTTTCAGCCTCAATTTCACATTTTTCACTTTTTTGTTACTGGGACCAATTCACAGGGGCTAAACTGATTCATCCTTGTTCAAGCGTGGTTAGACTCCGAAACACCTTCGCAACTTAATAAGTGGTTGCTAATCTGCGTGTCGGGCGCAATCGGAAAAAAAACATGGTCGTGGGATGGCGGGAAATGGCGAGGATAACCGGGCAGCGGGAAGATCGCCGCCGTCCGAATCACATAACCGAAAGGGGAGAAGCTGTGGACTAGGTCGAAACGAATTTCCAGCGTATGTGACATGGGGTTAGAGCGCAGGCTACTGGGCTGCAGTGACGCAGAGGCAGCCCATGCACGGCGCACGGGGTCATCCGGCCCGAGACAGCGCGCGAAGCACGAGACGACAGACATTTATCGACAGCCGAGAGAGGATGTGCGCGAGAGAGGGACCAGCCGGCTGGCTGAGCAAACACGAGTGCCCGAGGGCACGGGTCAGCTGGTCACAATTAACAGGGCTCTACATGCGCGGACACCTGTGTGGCCGTCATGCTCCGGCTCTCAGCACGCGAAAACAACCCCGCGCGGAGACGTCGCAGCGTCGCCGGACGATTAGGAGCACCTCGCTTCAATTTACATTCATCGGGGAAAACAAGCAAATACTGGAGATAATCACCCCCAAAGTCAAAATTTACGAACATAACACAACCCTGGATTGAATGAACCGTATAAAGCAAATCTTCAGGAAAACGTAAAGTTTTCGTGAAAGCCAAACAGTCAGTAACCATTTTTCACGAATTGACAAAAGTTTAGTTTCAAAAAATAATGAACAGTTAAAAAAAACAATTCAGATACGACTTTAGAGAGACAATGCTGCGTTAATCAAGAAAAAAGACATAAAAGGTTGAAAGAACGGATAAATTTCATTTAAAAACATTAGAATAAATGAAACGGCTTATTAAAACGTTATATTTGGTTTTAGTATTTGAGGTGAATTATCTGAATAACGGGAGGTGTGTGAGAGGGAAATCCAAAACAGGCGCGAATGTGGCCGCATCTGGCTGCGGATCTCAGAGATACCTATCGTCTCACCTTGAACTAAAAACACAGTTCGTGGTCTATAAAATTGACGACGACAAAACCACCGTGTCAATTTTTGCTGACGAAGGCGTCTGTGAAATTTCAATAAAAGTCGCATTTCACGGCTTTTTGAATGCACCTGGCACAACAACAATGGTGGCTTCGCCCACCGCCATTTCGCCATGGATTTTGGGAAGAGTTGTCTAGGGTACATGGAGCGAGGAACGACAAACGTAAACAAAACAATTTTCTAAATTTTCGATGAAATCATGTGTGACGTTTTGTTTTCACCACCTATTTTCACTGAAAAGTGCACGCGGCAGCCAGTTGTGTTGGCTCTGGCGGAGGGCGATGAGGTGGATTAGGTTTAATGGTAGAAAGCAAAGTAAACCGGATGGATCAGTGTTATTCCACCAGATCTCGGGCGGGAGCACCTGTACCGCGTAGGAGAATGGCCGCCGGCCGTACAAGGCATTGGAGTGCAAGACGCATCACGCATAAATGATTTACTGTGCATGCATATTCTGCTTAGCCGAGGCTCAGTTTTCGACTTCGGACTAATTGTTGCTTTTGCAAATCCTCGGGGAGCGCGCCAACCAATTACCCCAATAATGTCAACCTTCAGCCGTCCCTGAGCTAACCTAACGGCATCTAAGAGCAACTCAAAAGTCAGAACTTCAACTTTCTCAAAACGTGACTTTTACCACTCACACACAAATAATAAAAAACTTACCCTAATGAGTCAGGCATACTCATGCCAGGAGGTGGTATTTGACCCTGCGACATCGGAGGCGTCCGGTACGGTTGGGGCCTTCCATTCATGGGCATCATCATCGAACCTAAAAAAATAATAAATGTTTTTTTTTCAAAATTTGCTTTTAACAACCATTTTCATAATCTCAACAATGAAATAATTATAAAATTACCATCAAATACTTTAATTATTCATACTAACGCAAATCTACTTGCTAATTTCTTTAGCCTTTAAACGCAACATATTGTCAGAATGAACAGTTGCTCCTATCTCGGAATACAGTAGGTCACATGTTTATAATGTCTTCGGATTTTTGACAATGGATTGATGGGGAATTATGATGCGGAGGCCACCGAACTTAGTTCACTGACACTACTTCAAGCTTTTACCGAATCGAAAAATAGGGTGGCCTCACTGTCAGTATGCTAATTAGGAGATTGTAGTTTTGAACAATTCCATTGGCGTCTTATATACCGATTTCAAGCAGCGTGACAGCCGTTGGATCAAGAGAGAGAGCGGCGTAGGCAGCATCCATGGGTACGACAGGGATTCTGAGTCACAAAGTAGGCGCGGGCAACGGTGAAAAGACGCAATTAGCGTCTATACCGGAGGAATGGCCAGCCTCCCACAGACGCCATCCTACGACGCAGAGAGTGCACGGAGCCGAGAGGGACACGCCACAGACGACATTAGCATATTGACTGGCAGATCTACAGATAACACCGCGGCTTTTACCCGACTGTGGGAAGGGAGGAAGCGCCGACAACCTACGCTCTTTGGAATAGGCCATTGGAATCTTTTAGCAGGACGGGGGTCTATTGCACAGAATGTCAGCTTTTTTGAGAAAAGACGAAACACGCGTTTTCAAAACTCAGGCGACTTTGTTCAGTCGGCTGAATCAAATACTGTATTACTTGAAAAATGAAAACAGTAATATGTTCGTCTAAAGATACGATAAAACATTAAAGTTTAGTTTGGGAAGGTAGTCACTCACTCTCTCACTCATTCACTAAAATCACCCACTCACTCACTCACTCACTCACTCTTCACTCACCTACAATAACTACCTTACACATTCACTCATTCTCTCATTGGATACAAAAATTTCCTAATAAACCGAAGGCAGTTTAAAACAAGAGATGCGAAGGACATTTAACACGCCTTCTTCTTTGCAGACGGTGCAAAATTGAATGGATTCATCGCAGAAAATTCATATGACGATTATGTGAAAATGTTTTGCGCCGTTTCCAAACAAAACAAACGACATTTCTTTTACAAAAACTTGTTTGCGGCATACTTGGATTAACTAACCCAAGGCACATGGGACTAACCGGGCTGCTGGGGAGGTGCACCGTTCATAGTGCCTGCCACCATGTGCTGCATTAGTTCGATAGGCGATCGCCCCAACTGCGGCGGCGCTCCAGAGGACAGCGTTGTGCTGAAATACAAGTCTTAGTTTCAGAATAGTGCAGGTAAATAGATTGGTTGATAGTAGAAAATGAGGCAAACAATTAATGGAAACAGGAAGCAAGAAAACAATGCGGTAATTTCGGAGGCGGGAGGATTTCCGACAAGTGCATGTGTGGTGGCCGGGCAGCAGGCTTCATTAGAATTTGACGGATTCCGGGCTGTGTTTGGAGAGGAATGCGCAAACGGCATTATCGCCGTGGTATGCGGGTGCCAATGAGGGCAATATCTGGAGACAGAGGCTTGATGCGACAAGCCGACGAAGGTAATCATCACCCCCGTATTTTTCTATTGCCGCCCGACGTTCACGGGAAAAAGAACAGAGAATGCGAAACCACCCGGAAACGACACAATACGCAGACTTTTTGTAGACGGCGATGGAACGCCAGAAATAACAAAAGACAAAGGCAAGCTATCAAGATAACTTGGACAGGTTTTCCCTAACGGAAACTGCAAAATGCACATGAATTATTAGGAAAGAACATGTTATATTTAATAGACTTTTAAAAAAATGACCTACTTAGAGGATAACTTTACTATGAATACAGAAACGCACAGGAACACAAAGCGAAAATAAAATGTTTGGGAAACAAACGATAGTTGTTTTGAAAAAAGAGTTAGGAAAAAAGAAAAATTATAATTACCGTACACCAACTATTACATTTGTTTTCAATCGTTATTGTCGTGGATTAAATACCAAACCACATATCGTGTCTATCACTTTGGCATGGCTTGGTAAGAAAAGCCAACTGAAAGCTATTTTTGTTTAAAGTCAATGTTTCAAAGATAAAGCGAGAAAAATCGAACGAAATTCCATATGCAACAAAAAACTTGAATTGACAATTGGCCCAGAGAATTTACAGTTCGCATAACCATTTTCTAATTATTCAGAACAGGAGGTTATAGACCCGTGAGCGAAAGTGAATAAATTATTTCCAAATAATGAAACAACATTTCCGAAGGTAACCTACGTGTATTATTCATACACCGCAATGCTACTGTGTACGTACTGTGTTCATTTCACTAGTTTTTCCACCTCTATTTGCGCGTCTTTGCTTTATCCACCCCCTATTGGTGTGACGCCGAGAAGGCTCAGAAATCTTTAAGTTGCTGGCGAAGCAGAAAAACATAGGAGGAGAGCCGGGGCAGGCTGGCTGCCAAACAACCTCACGGGCACCGTTATTGGTCGAATGACGTAAGCTCTCTGACGAACAGACCCTGGGAAAGGGCCACCCAAGGTGCGAACTCGGGCCAATGACGTGAGTGGTCCTCCGTTCTCCAGCATCTCTGTTTGATTTTTTTTCTAACTTGAAATTCTTGAAAAATAAATTCGAAAGTTCTCAAATATTAATGTTTTGCATAATCAGTAAATATAATATTATTGAATCAGTAAATATAATATTATTGCTCGATTGTTGATTTCAATATCATCACTCAAAAGATTATTTCCGATTAGGCCGCCCACCAGAAATGTGAGAAGAGAGAAAAACGTGGAAACAACTTGAAGGCTGAACTTTTGCCGTGTTGTTAACTTTCGTGATCACGTGGATAGCAATTTACGTTTGATTAACCCATATTTGGGACAAACGACGCCTACATAAAACACGACAATTGAAAAGGGATTGCTAAAATGCAGGGATCTCTTGCGGACAAAAGTAAAAGTCAAACCTCTTCACTATCGAAATTCAAATTATGTGGACTTCAAATGAGAATAACCGAAAAGTTGGTGAAACATCATAAAAAAAAACAAAATATCAAAGCGAGAGAGCAGTGTTTACGTGCGGGTGGAAAATCGGCGAAAAACAAGAGTCGTGGCAGAGTCTAGGTATGGAGGGCTGTCTCGGGTGAGGGATTTGAGCCAAGAGGTGAGTGGGCAAATGAGGATATTTGACGGGGCCGGCCGGCTCCGCTATTGGAATAGCGCGTCTGGACGAAACCTAATAAAAGGCGGCAATAGCACATCCGAGGAGGAGATAAGCGCGATCCACGCATAAGCTCAAGACTCCTGGTGACGCCGAGTCCTAAGCCTCGACTTTGAACATTTGACCTATTCGTATCATCTCACCTTTTTCTGTTGTGCATCTATGGGATTAGCCTCTACGGTAAGGATTTCTTTGTGTTTTTAAGAGTACTTCAATAGGGATAAATATTATATAATAATACTGATGAAATGGCATTTACATATTAATAATTCTAAAGATTCTAAAGCAAAACGTTACCACGGCTGGAGTAAAAAATATTTTGTGAAAGTGGAAAAATATTTCTAGTCGCACTTAAAAATGTTTTCACAAAACATTATGTTTAGTAGCTACAATAGTAATTGAAGTCGGCCGATTTTGTGTATAAAAAGCACTCTATGGTTGATAACTGGTTGCCTAATAGCACGTTTGTAGCGTTTAGATCACGCACAGAAATAATTGTCAATAGATGGTTTTGTACAAAATTTGAATGCACAATTATAGTTAGAATAAACAAATGAACACATCTTGGTGTATGCGCTGTTTCAAAATAATAGTAAAATGTTTTTCTTGATGTACGTTTGGTCGGAAACCGTATAAATGAAATGATGAGATGTTACGCCATTAGTTAATGTAATTAAGGAAATATGGGTGTTCAGACAATGTTTTGCAAAAGGTGCAGAGTAGGGAGTGCCGTAAAGTGTTTTAAAAGTGAAAATTGGTGCCAGAGGTGTGCTGGTAGGGCTGGGGGAGTATTGTTTGATCCTGACTAGATTGCGAGCCAACAGTTGTTTTCGCTTTGGGAAAGCCAAGGGAAGGCTTCATAGAGACACAGCCCCGGCCTGCGCCCGCAACACATTATGGCCAGTCGAGAGGGAAATTGCCGGACGGCCACTGTAGCCAGGAGAAGCGCGGTTTCCCGTTTAAAAATACGGTTTCAAGGAGAATTTTTCATCTGCATGCATTGCAATGCTAATGGTCAAACTTTAACGAATCTGTTTTTTGTTAATATGTTTTTTTTTTAAAATAAATTTCAATATATTATGTGTTTTATTAGTAGAAATATTGAATGAGGTAGGACAACTATGAACGTTTAAGTTCTTTTTTTTAAAAATAAATCAAGTGTGAGCAACTGCAACTTTACAACAACAAAAAAAGTTATTTTTTCGGGTGCGTTGACGCCGCCAAAGACAACTAATGACGCGGGTGGTCTCGTAAAGTCATTGAACTTCTGGAGTAAGAGTGGATTTCGTTGTCAAAATAGAAAACCCTTCAAAAGAATTAAGAGCTTTTTTCTTGAAATTTCACAGCTAGAATCGATTTTAATGAGGGTACAGCGTCCTTTGTGGAGGCCACGCAAGATTAACGACCGCCCGGCCAAATCCGAGGGATACTCTCAGGTTTCCTGGATCATCCCCGCTTGATCGATACGAAAATGCTCTCAATGGCAACAAAGCAGCAAATAGGCAACACTGTTAGACCAGATACGTTTGCTAAACAGCCCAGTTATAAAAGTTCCAAAACCGGTAGAGGTTAGTTTTCCTCAAGAATACTTTTGCTATCCTCAGAGTAGTTTTCAAAGTGTATCTTTGGCACTAAATCAAAGATGGCTAGTAAGCCAACCAGCTAGCGACCGCCGAAAGGCAGCATTGGGAGGTCGGCGGCGACCGGCTGGCCAACAAATGGATGTTCACAGGGTATCGATCGATATAATTGCTCGATATCAACACCTTTTCCCAGGAAGAAGGCCGTTTGATGACAGCCGAGTTAGCTAATCGATGAGCAAACACGGTGCACCAGGTATTTTCGACGGGATATCGAAGAGAGCAGCCGTGAAACCGAATCTCGCAGGGACACTAGTAAATGGAACAACAATAAACATGGTCTAAAAATAACTAGAAAATCCAAAAACTGTAAAGCAACGGGAAGGCGAGGTTTTTTTTTTTGCAAAAAAGACGTGAAAATTTGCTTCGATACGTTCTGAGAAATTCAAACATTTGAAAACACTTGCATACGATTGAGATTTGAAGAATTACTGTAGCTTAGATTTCATAGAAGTAAAGGCGAATGAAAAAATAGCAAGAAAAGGTGAATTTCAAAAGGAAATTGTAGGTATTAAAATGTTAAAAATTTTGTTTGTTTCAAAATTTTCGAAATATTTGGAGTAATAAAGAAACACGGAATAAATAAAAATGTAGTAGTGAATATAGCTGATCAATAGTCGATCGATGCTGTTTTGAATGGGTTTCTGGGGGCGTGAGACGCTTGGTAGCTGCGTGATTATGGACTGAGGTAGGGCGATCAATGGATCGCGACTGACCCCTCGCAAAAAGCGGCGGCGGCCGGCCGAGGTAGGTACACGGGCGAGCACGGTAGCAATGGACGGCGCGCGTTTCGCTGACCCAAAAAGGCTCGCGCGTCCTCCCTACAAGACGCTCCTCAAAAACAAATGTTTGATTTGCGACAATCACGCAGGAGGCGCCAATGGCACGAATGCGCACAAAGCTAGACAAAAATTCTGGGAAAACAAACAAAAAAAAAAACTTAATAAGTGATAATAAAATCATCTTTTTTGCAATGAGAACAGTTTTATTTGAATATTGCATAGAATATAAGGGACAATTCAAATAAACACTCAATAATTCGTATCTTTTTATTTAGGCAGATGTTGCCCAATTGTACCGTTTTTTGCCGTCTTTTCTAACGCAAAAACTATAACAGAGTAGATTTTGAAAATGGGAGAGAACTAAAGTTAAGAAAATCTTGAACAAAATTACAGAAGAGGGCTTTTGTAAGATAATAATTTACGCACCTTAAACGTACCACAGCTACTTAGGCAGAAGTGGCTCAGTTTCAATTGTATCCAACTAAATGGTTCCGCATAAGTTGAAATGAAGGGTGTAGTTCAATGTTTTTTGATATTTCCAGTCATTTACATGAAGGATTTCATAGTTTCAGTAGTGAAACGTCTTCCAGACCAAAGAATAGTAGAGTGTCATGTGTCGGAAGTGAGAACACATGCCTCGTGGATGTTTACAAATTTGTGTAAAGATTCAACGGCATCCAATCTTCATTGGAATCCCGAAAGAAGTAAGCGTGTTTTGAGGCGCGTATATTCTCGAAAGAAGATGAAGCCGTCGCAATTAGGCCGAAAGGCCACATTGACCCCTTGCTCAAGCGACAGATGGGTAAAGGACAATGCGGGGAACCCGGATTAGCAGCGGCCACCCGCCGCCGGATACCACCCGCGATGCTAATTTGAAAACAGAAACGCCAAACGCATGGATGATAGGTTGCGTCATAAAAATGGCACAAATTCTCAATTTCTGGTTTTTAGAGCAAAACTAAAAGGTGTCCAGACAATAGGAATATGAAGAGGACTGACATTGAAAATTCGGACATGGGCGACAAATTGCTTCGGCGAATTGTGACCACAAGGAAGCTTGCGTGGAATATTTTAAAAATCCGAAAACTGAAATCTTCTATAATTTTAGGATGAAAAATTTGAATTCGTAATCTGAATTTCGAGATTGATGTTTTTAAATATTTGTACATATTGTCTCACCGCATTTGTATTTGTGATCTATTCCATACTAAGCCAAGTCGAGTAGCCAAATCAGCGAAACTAGGTGAAAATATACGGCACTTGGAATGCGTATCATAAGCACATATTTAACCACCCTCAAATATGATTTTGTCAGATTACCAAGTAAACGTAATTGTTTTGAAAATAGCACAAAAACCCAAAACCTAGTATGAAACTATTATGTAGGAAAAATAGAGAAAGGGTAATTATAGAAATTACATATTTGATGCTGTACAAATAGAATTAATATTATTTCCTATCGGTTCTATGACTCCTTGGTGTGATATTTAATTTTTGCCAATAATAAAACCCTCATCTAAATTAACAAAGGTGCCAGAATGAAAAGAGGCGAGAACCAAAATTATAAAAATTACATATTTTCTAAAATAAGATAACCCAAAATTAACAGGGGTTTAGCACAGTTGAGCGTTTCTACAAAAGTAGGAAACCAGGGAGTAACATACGTGCTACAACCTCGCTTTAATTACTTTAAACAAGCGGTCCCGGCCATATGGCTCGGTTGAATGACTCCCGCTGACGACTCGGCTTTTCAACAGTAAATGAACTTTTTCATAAACATGCATATACAATTGAAATAAAAGAACTACTGCCAGAGCGAACCTCCTTAGTCGAGTTCAGGGAAAAATAATGAGAAGGGAGTACCGCAACTAATGTTTATAAAAATGTTTAGTGGTTACAATCGAAACAAAGTTTGAGTTCTATATATTACCATTACCTTTTTAGTCTTATTTTACCTTTAATAAGCAACCCCTATAGCCACTCTACAAGGAAATACAACATAACCGCTTAAAGGTCGTACATCATCAGCTAAATAATCATCCGTAAAAGTCACCTATGACTTGCGCCTTCAAAAGTGCGTTTTGTGAATCACTAATGGTTTCTTTGTTTAAAGCAATGTTGCGTCTCTCTCTCTGATATTCAAGGGGACATTGTATCCTAAACCAAGTGAAAATGATTAATAAAGTAAAAATTATTTATTTTCATAGTTAATATTCCGCGGGTATTTGTCACGTTTACTTCAAAGCAAAAAAGATTAAATTAATGGGAATTTTTATAAATAAGGACTTCTTAGAAAGATTTGTTTCTTTGAAAACGACAGTATGATGAAATTTCTATAATTGATGTTTGCAAAACTTAATTTTTATCTTTTCTCAAACTGTTCCTTCACAAGAGTCACTTTCTTAAACCAACAAATGAAAGCTACGAAAAATAACAAATTTTAAATGTCATGTTCTCGCTACGTATTTTACTTTTAAAATGCACTTTTTTCTTTTTCTAGCCTTTGTTCGGAACCACGAAACCATTGCTTAGGGCAACCGCCGAGAGGATGATTGCAGTTTTCTGTGCCGGCAGATGGAAGATCGGTTGACAGGCCAATGATAGTTATGTTTAGCTCTACATAAGAACACGACAACATGCAGTGGTCTTTTTTGAACTTGCAGACAAATACGTTAACATAAAGCGTATCGCATTGGTTGATGTGGAATGTTGACAACTCCATCCTAACTTATGAAGTAGCCTTCAGTCCGTGAACCCGGCAAAAGGCAGTAGACTTTATTTTGCAAAGACTTATGCAAGAATACAAGCAGAAATATCTATATACAAGTGCAAGTGAAAAAGGCTAAGTAGCGACTCGCAGCAAGTGGATCCCGTTTAAAATCTGACAATCTGCAATCTCAAGTGAATTTGAAATTAGCATCACAACTAAGGCATAAGGCATCGGTACTACTAGGATCTAACAACCATCTGACTACTCAATTAACTAGGAAGCGGAGATTTGAAATAGAATCTACTTTTCTACATTGATCATCTGAGCTTCGACCATTTTCATCATTTCTGATTGAAGAATGGCAGCTAGGGAAACGGAAGGGTGCAAAGATAGGAGGAGGTTTTGATTGGCCAGACTGTTCACAACCGGGGGTAAAAGAGGGACGGTTGGAAGAGTCAGCACCGGGGTTTGGGGGGTGTCCAGCGTCTCCATGCAACTCTTCACGTATCTGGAAAGAAAATCATGTAAAAAGCTCTTTCACTTTAAAAACATTCTTATAGATTTTTAAACAACTCTGCAGAAAGTTTCATCACAGCACTTACTTTAGAACAACGTTGATTCCGGCCAACAGCGCTGGAGTTCCAAAGCCATGTGTGCACAAGGAAAAGTGACTGAGTGCCTCCTGCACAGGTGCATCCAAAGTGGGTTCAGGATTCGATCCCATGATTGGAGAGCGGTCTTGAGAAAGAAGGTCGGCAAGCTCATGAAGCACGTCCCTAAATTAAATAATAATGAGGTCATGTTTATTTTCTAACGCTGTGGCCGAAAGGGCATCTTTTCTTTTCTGGATGTTGGTCTCTCGTTTCTTCTTCATAGTCACGTGTTTGGCAATGTCTTCCACGGGAAACTCAGAATCGCAAATGAAGGTAAAATCCCTAGCCAAGTGCATGGCCTCTCCTGAAACATGGAAATCGGTGATCATTGCATTTCAGTTTTACCTTCAACCATGGAGGTCAACAGTGTCACTGTAGCACTCTTTCTGCGTCCTGCTGGAAGCGAAAGTCCCATCTTTTCCAAAGTATCTCGAAGTTCTTTTCCACCGTTTTTTGACTTTGCTCTCCGCAGGATCCCACCAAGTATCGATGCATTGAGATTCTCGGGGTGCGAGAGTCGCCGTTGTATCTGAAACAGGTCACTCTTGCTGTAACAGAAAAGTAGAAGGCCGTGGGAATTGCGGTGGCAATGACCTTCTTTGACGCCGCGGGACAGTGCATGCCCGCAGGCTGTAACACACGTGACGTTTTTGTTGCGGCTTTACAAACGCTTCTTTGTGTCTCGCGCACTGACCGTATCGGCGTAAAAGCCTTTGTTGCCAAACGTTGATCTCAATAGGAACTTTGTCTTCTGCAACAGTTCAAGGTTTTCTCATACATCAAAAGACTTTTAAAAAAACGATGAACCTTTAATTGTTTCATAAACTGCTTCAAAATGAACGTTGGGAAAATTATTTACTATCTTTTTTATCTTTAACCAGTTAATTTCTATAGTAACCGGCGCCTGAAACTTCATCGTACTAGGCCTTTGATCTTTAAACTGTCTTTCTGCGATTCAAAACGATGATTCCTTCTTTTTTCGGGATCAAAAGGGCGTGCGGCAAATGACGCATGTTTTCGAAAAGAACTGACTATTTCTATCGGAAATACTCATTGTCAAAACCTAAGAGTTGCGACAAAAAGATCTCTTCACAGGAGGGCATCCGGCCGTCCAAGGTCTCGCGGGTCCCTGAAAGGTCCAATGCGCTCAGCTGACCTCCCCGCCGCCAATTACTGCCTGAAGGTCGTTTTTCGTTTTTGATGCAACCCCTCTGGGCGTTGGTTTGGTGCGGTCACTTGTGGAGCAATGTAATTGATAACACGACCATCTAGAAAGAAAACAGTTGAAATAGTTCCAGACAAGCGATCGTGTATTGTGCATCGTATTTCTCTTTCTGTCTTGCGTGGGGCTTTGAGTCTCGGAGCCGGGCGGGCAGCGCAGAGGAAACAAGTTCCCACAGGTAACAGGTAGCGCTCTCGGCAACGTTGTAATAGCGACAATCGAGAGAGCGCTCGCCCACAATGGACCGACGGTTGGCAGAAAATTTGCGGCGAACCGCGCCCGCCGCTGGACTCGCTGTTTAAACAAGTCACTTCACTTTTTTGAAACTACTAAGTTCAAACTTAAATGATTTGGCAACTAAGGTAAATGCTCACCTCTCCGAGAGTGACTTTGTACTTGCTGGTGCTGCTCAAAAGGGAAAGTCGTCCAGGAACAGAACAGAATACATCGCTTGGACTGCTTGGTCCTGCGTTGGTCCTTGGGCTGATACAGTCAGAAGCTCCGTCTTCTGTTGCGCATTGGTCAGAGATTTCAGAATCGGTGTTCTCGTCCTCTTGAATGGTAGAAACAGAGGGCTTGAAGAACTCGGCCAGAAACAGAGGTTTCTTGCACTGAATATCGCATTCAGAAGCGCTGGTGGAAGGCCTCTTCATGCTTGGCGGAGGCGAAGGGGAATCGGTCAAGGAAGGGCTGATGGCAGAGTGTGGGGAATGGGAAGTCGTCGAAGGGTAGCCCTGCGGTGAGAGCGAAGAGCTCTTTGCCCGTTGCTGGAGGGCCGAGCCGATCTTGTCTATGACAGATCGATCTTCCTGATTACCGAGTAACAACATCGGCCGGCGCGAGCGAATGGTACAGGCAGAATGCCGCGAGGCAAGTCAGTACACAGACAGGCAGCGGGGCAGCGAGAGAGTGCGCGAAGAGAGAGACGCAGCGCGCCGGCAAGGTCGTACCCGGGTCATTTCTAGCGCCACCGGCAGACAATTCCGCCACAGGTGATAGAGGCCGAGAGCGCGCGACCTCTGGCCACGGTCACATGCCATCGCGCCTGAATCACCACCGGGAGGTCAGCAGAGTCTCAAAGATCCGAGCAACTTGGTAAAGAGAGGATACCACTGTTTCTCCTTAAGACTGAAGAGAACTGTGCATATGGACCCCATCCAAAACTTCAAGAGCTCGTCAACGTATCAAGCAAAGGTTAAACTTTAAAATAAATTTTGTCGTTCAATACACAATAACGGGAAAGCTGTTCATCTTGTAACCATCAGATGATCTTTAAACAAGACGGATTCTTTGGTTTGTTTTTACTCGTGCGCATTAGACCCAAAGATCAGTTGTAGTTTGATCATTCAGTTCTTCAAAACATTCACTTCAAAAACCATGCAACTGACAAATAATGATGGTTTGAAGCATAACCGATGCTGTCCTGAATTGTATTAAATCGAAAAGTACTATTTCCCTCCGTTATCAGAGTGCAGATCTAGTGCATTTCCATGTCAGACCTCCCATCAGGCGCGGTGAGCCTCTCGTCGAATGACGTCACCGAGCCTCACAAGTGAGGTTTGACCTCCACGATGCCAATCTTATCGTCTATTTGCTCGTGGTTTATATTGATCGAATCGCCGGCGGCACCTATTATCTTCTCCCTCATAGCACCGAACGAGGGTCGGCGACCCGTAGAAAAGAGGCTGCGAGTGTGCCGGCTAAACAAACCTGCATGCGACGGCAAACGTTGACAACTCAGCCTATTTCTGCCGCGCAGCGGGCCAGACTGGTTGAAAACGAGAATTTTGTCTCGAATAGAACAATGTTTCCAGAGGAAGGAGTTTGTTAAGCAGCACAACAACATTGAAATGATATCAGAAACAAGCATATCTGGAAATGTAACATGGTCATTTTCGTAACTAAGTACCTCGCACAAACAAATTTATGGTTAGAAATAAAAACATCAGTTCAGTAAACTACTGTATAATAAAGCCGAATAAAACACATTCAAATTGGCGTTCGCCATAAGTGTCTCTTGAATCACACTATTTCAAAGGAGGTTGTCAACCCAACAAGCGCATTTATGCGCTTCAACCCTTTTTCGCTACAAGCCAAATAACCAGGAATCAAGCGCAACCGTAATAAACGTCTAACCAATTAACCATTTATCTGGCGTTAAAGCACATTGTTGTTGTAAAAACGTGCTAAGGTAGCATTCCGTTCTAAAATGGAGAAGTTTATATGGGCACTTCGTTTAATACTTTTAAAAGTTCAACCATTTATAATTAATAATTATATCGTATATAAGAATGACTGAATTGTAAATTCTTTAGGATAATGTAAACAAAACTTACTAAATATCAAAACCAATTAAGCCATAATTCAGTATTTCGTCTTTCCAAAACTGTCATTGTATTCAGGATACCTCATATTAAAAAAAAACTGAAATTTAGTCACACATTTGCTTGTTTACAAATTGTCTTGATGCAAATTCCATTATATCTAGTTGAAACATTCAAGAAAGCCCAGACAATCGTGGCTAGGTCCCGCCGCGAATCTCATCTGATCGCTGGGAAAACGTGCGCCTTTGCTTTCAACCAAGTGCTTTTATTTTCATTTTCACGCTTTTCTCTTTTTGTGTCCATCCTATCTTTATTTACTTTTATTTTCCTATATTTCGTAAATTAAAACACATCACTATTATTATAAAACGCGGCAGAAATCTGTTTTGAATTTTTTATCGATTTTTTCGCTCGCTTATCGGTTTTAACAATTGAGTCAAAACGCTTAATTGTTCTTTTCTTTACTTTCTGCTTTATTTTATTCTTTTCGCGTTAAGTTATCATTCACTGGGTTCATCCGATTTTTTTTAGATGGACCGGCGGGCCAAAACGGATTTGAAGCCGTTGCCGTTCTCTGCTGGAGAGAACAGCGATGTCGATTTCATCGATTATGATAGGGTTGGTTTTTTGAAATTATTTTAAATTTCAATTTACTTTTTTAGGTTCGAAAAATATTGCCGATTCGGGAAACTAGGAGCTGTTTCATCGGCGCCCGGACTCTGTCAACTGAAATGACTTGTCCCATCTGCCTTGAATTGCTATCTCAAACAATGACTGCCAAGGTTGCTTTTTAAAAGTTTATAATTATTGTCTGTTTTACAGGAGTGTCTTCACCGTTTCTGCTCGGAATGCATCACCATGGCGCTCCAGCGGGGAAACAAAGAGTGCCCCACGTGCAGGAAGAAGCTTGTTTCCAAGCGTTCGTTGCGCCCAGATCCCAACTTTGATTTGCTCATTTCAAAGGTAAGTTCTATTATGATTTCAGTGTTTCATTCCAACGGTGTGGTTTAGGTGTGGCCGGATCGAAGTCTCTACGACACTCTGCAACTTGCGGAGAACAGCGCATCCTCTTCTGAAAACAACGGGACGGGGTCTAATGAAGAAAGTGTAAAGGAGCAAGAGGATCTGAAACGGAAACGGGCTGTCGACGAATCTGATAGTGAGTTCTTATCATATTTTAGTCATGATACAATCGCAGGTTTTGTGGAGTACTCCATATCACGTAAGTTGTGTAACCTTGTGTGGTGCCAGTTGTTTTGCTGTCCGATCGTCGTAGTTTTCTTACATTTGAATTAGACATCCCGCATGTTTACTTTATCTACACTTTTCTCCAACTAATTTGTCGTTTTTAGCCCTTTCGAAGAAGCCCAAGACTGAAGACGATGATTTCGACGACTTCAATGGAGAGGGAACATCGGACCGAGCTATGGCGGGTTGGTCCCTCATAAATTTTATCTTACTTTAAAAAAATTAAGATCTCGATCTCCATGACAGTCTTGCAAATAATGGCCCACGCGTTGATTTTGATACAACCGAAGATGATCAGGTTTTTGAAGGCGAAATCGACCTGGAGGTTTGTTTGGTTTCCAAATTAAATTGAATATGTTTTAAGTTTCAAAACATCGAAGAGATGGACGATAATCACGTGGCTGGCGAAGAAGTTAGTGGGGGATATATGCACATGGCGGGGCCTCCTCAAGAGGACGAATACCCGGGTGAATGGGACGGATACGACGAGTACGACCCTTATGAGGACATGAATGGATTGACGACCGAACAACAGGTATGTGTTATTTCGTTGCATTTTAAAATTATTTTTGAAGGAAGAATTGCAAGCCGATCTGGAAGAATTGGAGAATTTGGAGTATGATGACTACGAGGTGATTTTTTGTTGTGAAAATTGTTTAAATGAAGAATTTAGTCCGATTTCTCGGATGAGGAGGACGGCGATGAATGCTGTGATGACGAGGAGGATATTGAAGATCTTACGGCTGACGACCCCGTGGATGGGGAGTCCCCTCCAGTGAATGAAGGCGACGACATCCTTCTCGCGGAGGAAAGCCCTGATTCTGCTGAAACTGATGCCAACGGCGACAGTAACAACGCTGATAATTTGAATGCAGATGACACCAACACAGGTTGTACCTATAGTTTCGGTTTTAATATACTTTTTAGAAGCTACAGCGAGTGCTTGCTCTCCTCCTGAGAGCCAATCAATCAACGAGGATGCTCCGGCTCCCACCGTCAATGGTACTGACAATGGCCTCTCGCATGGGCCTCGACAGGCATCTGTCATCACTTCTATTCCGGAGTTCAACCCTAACTTTGAAGAAAAGTTTGAGAGTATTTCTCCCCCGGAAGTTGAAAATGGAGATACTGTTGACACTGAAGGACAAGAAGAAGGTCAAGACGGAAGTGGCAGTGAGTCATTCATATTCATAAAAAAATTACATTTTGCGCTTAGGTGACAGTACCACAACCACATACAGTTCCTCTGGATGTACGTCATCGACATCTGAAGAGTCTTCCAGCATTTCGATCATATTTTCTGATGACGATGAAGAAATCCAGCTGAGCACTATTTTCCCGACCGAGCTTCCCATGCTGGAATTGGACACCCAGCGACCAGTCGGATCCGGAATTATGCATGGACTGACGCCTTCATCAATGGCTGGACAGTCATCTTCTACTATGCCCGGACCATCGTCATCCATGCTGGCTGCTCCCTCGTCAACTGTGATGACCACACCGTCTTCTTCAATGATGGCTGGACATCCTTCTCCTACATTGATGTCTCTACCTCCACCTTCAATTATGATGCCGCCGCCGCCTCCGATGGTTGCTGGTTCACTTTCTTCCATGATGCCTGGACAACCACCTTCCATTATGACAAGTTCGGTATCATCTATGATGCCGCCTGTTACTTCTTCCATGATGGCTCCTCCTGCAACATCTATGTTCGCTGCCCTATCCTTGCCGATGATACCTGTGTCTTCGATGATGTCCGGTTCATCTAGCATGCAAGGTCCTTCGTCATCCATGATAGCCGGGCCGTCGTCTCTTCTGCACGGCCCGTCATCCACCCTTTCTGGCAACAGTGGTAGCATCATCGTAGGTTTAACATTCCCTTATCTCTACAGTTAATTTGCAGAAACTGCCTCCGACGTCATTATCGGCACTGGCTGAAGAATTGCCGCCATTCCGGGATCCTGATGCCATTGAAAGGGTTCCTGAAGGCACGGGAGACGAAATTCGCCCGCCGAGCAACTCCATACCTCCCAAGGATAGACTGAACCACTGGCTCGCCAACAGCCCATCTTCACCTCAGTCTCCTGTTGAAGACATGGCTACAATGCCTGAGCGACGGGTAACTATGTTTTTTAAACCACAGTTTCAATTTTATAGTCTGACGATGTGGACATGATGGAACCGGCCATTAGTGGATCAGAGGAGATGGAGGCTGAGCTCCTTCCAGCGTTGTCTTTGTCTTCTCGAGATTGTCCTGAGGAACTGTTGATCCCCAGATACGTCAGAGCCAAGCACGATACAAAGAGTATGTCACTTTTGTAGTTCAATTAATTTGATGTTATAGTGGAACACCTGGCTGAGTTCATACATCAACGTGCTATGGAGGAAGCTCAGTCGAATCAGACCGATTTCGACGCTGATCCCGTGCCAACCATTCCTAAACCCAAGCATTTCTACGTCTTCGTAAGTCCTTTAAACATACTTCTAAACTCACCACTCTTTCAATTAATTATTATTTTATTGCAGAGCAGGAATGGCGGTCATCACGTCAAGCAGATATTCCTTCACGAGACTATGACCACTGCATCATGTGCCATGACCCACGGAGACCACCTTGTCAGTCTTTTTTAAAATTTTATTTTTTAATCTCTTTGGTTTCCTTCATAATTAAGCATTTTTCAGATCATCTTCTTTGACACGGCCAGCATTGAACTGAGGGGAGATCGACAAAGCATCCTGACCGACGTTGTTCCGCCGCATTTCCTTAGTTTGCCCACCGTTTAGGCTCACTACTTGTTCAGTTTATTCTTGTTCTCATACAATGGGTATCTGTTATTTTGGCTATTCAGGCTTTTTCTTCCTCAGGGCCGGGCTACAATGTTTGTAAATACGCCGCATTCCACTGCCCTTAAGTGTGCACACGTTTTATCTTGTCTTGTGCCCGGTCTCGTTTACTGTATCTCTTTTATTGTGCTATTTAGTTTTAACATTATATGTTATTTCTGAAGTTTTATCAGTATGTATTATTTCTTATGAATAAATTAATTATTGTAACAAAGCTTGATGATTTATTAGTCACCAGTTCACATTGAAACATATGATCGTTTGGAGATCGAAATAAGAGGCAAGAAAGATAAACAGTCCGAAAGACGCCAGAAAGGGTATCGAATAAATGTGCTATGAAAGTCATAGAACAGCTAATCCGACTAGCCGACGGCAAATGTACAGACTTCAACGGGGAACAAGTACGTCGGTTGAAAACACCCATCAAGAATCAGGAATTTTCGAATCTAGGTTTCGTTGAAGAAGACAGAGATCAAATATCAAAACAACCGGGGCTGTAGACTAGGGGCACCGGACAGTACTTATATACACAAGTCAACAATGGGCCAGAAGCCCGTCTGAAGAGCTGGTTAGGGCCACGGGACCCTCGTCAGGGATTGGCTCGCTGCTGCACCGGACCCAGTCCTGCATCCACTTTGGCGATTCTGAGCAGTCCGGCGGGGTCGATGAAGCTCTTTCCTAAAAATTGATGTGAAAGGAGTATAATTTGTACAATCCCTTTTGCATGCATCTCTTATGATAATATCTGCGAAAACACTGAAAACTTAACTGAAACAACCAACTTACCATTGCAAAATCGGTGTTTTTCATTTCCAATTCATTGCCATTTTCAACCACATCAGTTTCGTCTGGCTGTGATTCTTCTGATTTTTCTGGAGTATTTTCAGGTGTCTCCGCAACTTCAGGCGTTTCTTCCACCACGCGGGTTCTTCTGCGTCGGCGCCTTTTGACATAAGCGTTCAAAGCGATTTCTTCTGTAGTCGGGGCTTCACCTGAAAAAACCATTTTGCATTAAAATGTTTTTAAGTTCTGAAAGAAGAAAAAAAATTGCTTAAACTTTATACAAAATTTATCAAAATATCTTTTCTGTCCAATCTCACCTCTAGCCCTTCTGGAGTACCGCTGTCCCTGCTTCGGCTCAGGAAGAGTAGGTCCACCCTTAAAGAAAAACATCGCCAGACTTGCCAAATTGTTCCTCTTCTGCTTAACACCTGAAAACAAATGTTTCGCAACTGCTATTAATTTGAACATTACCTGGCATAGTAGCCCTCCTTCTACGAAAGATTGGCCTTTTCGGGGAGTTTTCACGCGAATACTCTGTTCCTTCAGAATTCGCGTCTGTCCATCCATCTGAGTCAGTATTTGCCTTTTCCCTTTTTGCGCGGATTTCTTCCGGAGGAGGAGTTGTGTCTTTGGGAGCATTAGCAAACACTATAACATAGATTTAATAAAACTAATTGTTTAATTAACCTTCTTCGAAGATGTTCCTAGTTGAGCGAGTCTGCATCTTCTCAGCCTGTGCTAACAAATAGCTTTTACGTTGTTGAGGGAAGAAGGTGTTTTTGTATGATCTGAACGATAATAAAGAAGATCTCTTGTTCCCCTTACTTGTGTTCAGTCTGACGCAACCCGTAGACTCTCTTTCGCCCGTTTTCTGGCTCCTTCTTTTCTTCTGTCTCTTCCGCCTCAGCAGAACTTTCCTTCTTTGTACTATTTTCTTCATCCTCTCCAACAGAAGGTGGTTTTTTGAAAGCGCCGTTGCTGTTTCTATAACACTTGTTTTTTCTCGATATTAGAAATGTAGCCTGTTTTTGTCATGTCGGTTCCATAGCAACCAACAGAAATGACGTAAGCAGATCCAACCTACCTCTCACAGGTGAAACATTCACAGCGGTCATTGTTGTCACCAAAAAAGTTGTCTCCATAGTAACAGGTTATTTCCTCTCCTGCAGTGATATCACGAAGAACCTGAAACAATCTTGAAAAGAATGAAAACTGGAAGGAATACCTGGATCACAGCTGTGTTCCCATTTGGCACAAATCGGCAGTTTGGTTTGCAATCGTGGTTGATATAGGCGCCTGGGCCAAGCCAAAGTTGAGCTTTTTGTTTTCTAAAAAATGAAATGAAAATGTGCATATTCAAAGAGCTACCTTGTACTGTACATAACTGAGAAATCGTTTACATCTTTCTTGAGAAGTTCTGTTTCTTCACTTTGAGACAACTCTCCAATCACGCCAGTGAGCATTTCAATAACCTCTCCCTTCTTCCTGTGATAAGAGTTAGATTTGAATACAAATAATGCTCACCAATCTCTGGTTACAATCAACATGGCGCCCAAACGATGCTCAGCTGTATACCGTGAACAAGGCCTGATGGTGAAACCAGCGTACAAGTTGTAAAACTGCATAAAACGTCTGAGCTAAAGAGTACTGTTGGAATTCATTTAAAACAGTGCTTACATGCTCCCTGAAGTTATTCCTTTCCTTTTGCGACTTGGGTTCTAGCCACTGACTGGCGTAATCTATATTCAATAAGCTCTGAAATATCTTAAAAATTTCAAAAAGATTTGAAAACTTACATCCATTGCCCTTTCGATATCTCCGTGGTCGTTGTACCTCTTCAATATGCGGAGACAAGCTTCGTCGTTGGCTGTGGAGGGCCCGCAGTAGCTAAAATATTCATATGCACATAAAACCCGAGAATAATCAACTACCTTAGACTCATTTTGTGAGTGACGAAGCTCAAGACGGGATCCACGGCGATGGCCGAGGCAAGATCATCACTGCTACACAACTCATGAGGAGTCATGGCGTGGGAGACCCTCGCGCAGGGACCCACGCGCGACGAAGGTCCTTCGCTCATTGATAATCTAAGGGAAAAGAGATCTGAAATATTCATTGAAACAATGAAACACAGAAAATGAAGATATTGTTCAGACATAGGAATCAAAACTGATGCGAAAAATATAGTCATTGATATGAAAATGTATTTCATTTTTACAGTTTCAAACGATTTCCTCAATAAGAATTTTGTGAATTTCAAACGCTAAAGAACTTTGACATGCACACATGTTTGTCATTTTGAAACGTAAAGTAGGATAAGAAATGGTATAAAAGGCTAAAAGACACACGCTGATAACAAAACAAAGGAAGGAAATGGCTTCATTTTTATCGCGGTGGCTGTAACAATTAATTGCAGCGCTTACGGCACCGCAACCACAGTGGATTTCCGGTGGATAAGTGGCTTCTGAGAAAAGTGAGATTCCTGGAAAGCTGAGGGAGTTCAATTAAAGGCGGCTGTGCCCTGCACCTCCGGTTATCAGCGGCGCCAGGCAGCGGAAGTGCCTCACAGCTCCGCCGACTATGCGCCGCGGGATCGATAAGTACGTTTCCTCTGCGCAAAAAGTGAAAAATTAATCAGCAGCTGATTTCTTAAATTGGAAAACAAAAGGGCAAAAAAGTAGAACTTTGAAAAATCGATATTTCAGCTAATATTATTGATTTTTTTGTTATTGAAATAAGTTAAATTAATTTATTGATTTTATCTCGTACGCTTTGAGAGATTACTGGAAATCTAATAAAAAATCCCGGTGGAGCCGAGGAAGCTCCTCTATTAGTCAATCGCGGCGGGACCCAATGCGGCCACCTGACTCCGATAGCCATGCCGGCAGAGAGAAAATGAAATGCATTTCTATTTAGCTTCGGACATAATTCTGAGCAATCTAATTTTTCCCTTCCTGTCTGAAATTAATTAAGAAATTGATTGGTAACAATACAAACCTATAATAAAATCTAAAACGCAAGAAAAAAAGGATGAAAGTTCGGGGAAGAAAAGATGGACCAATGCAAACAATCACCGCCCTTTAAGCAACTATGGAAGGTGGATAATTCAATCCAGTGTACCCTTCACAAAATCTCACAAATTGACACGTGTGGATATGTTGGTGAAATTAAAATTTTGCCATTTTCTTTTGCAAACATATATAAATAAAACTAAAGTGGTGGACTCAGTCTAGTAAAACCTGTTATATGTTCATAAATCTTCAAGGATAATCAGGAAAAAAACTTTTTTCATTAAAGATAATGAATGGTTTTTTTCTGTTTAAGAAAAAAAATTATGGTTTTGTTTTAAATTCGGGCTTTAATGTGTTGTGGCAAGAACGGGGCGAAAAACCTAAGGTGCCCACGCAGAATTAAAAACACCTGTTCAAACTGCAGAAGTTTTCATAACCTTTCTTTTGTTCCAATAGCAGGATACATCCTAAAAAATGCCTTTGAACTACAATGGAAAAATCTGATAACTTAAATTTAGAACTGAAGGTATTAATTACTAAAAATTCTTGCCGCGACAAGTATAGATTCATAATTCCATTTTCGGATAACCTCTGGAAAGCCTCTTCTTTTAACATTTATTTAGATTTTCGGGCAATGTCGTTAACTATTTTACTGTAGAGCATAATCTACAGTAGCTTGCCAATTCCCAGGAATGAGGAACCTTTTTGCAAGCGACAACATAATTTGCTTAAAGTAGATTTTTATGTAGATTTTAGTTCCAAAACACCAGGGTTTCAGTGAAGGAAAAAACATAAACTCCGCGTGTTCGATGATCTCCTGCATTGCGACTTTTTAGTTCGTTACAATAAGAGATATTTTCAATATATCCCAAGACAGACTGTGGCGATCAATTATATAATACATGGTTAAAAGTGCAAAGAGAAATAAATAAATATATTCCGAAAACCTTCATTTGACGATTTTACTTTTCAACAAATACAGGAACACATGTTTATTCATAAGTGTACATCCGCCTATTTGTACAACGACGTTGTTGAAACAGAACATTTCTTGCAGAATGTCGTCCTTGAAATGAGTGATTATGAGAATTTGAGAACATTCGGAGGATAACACAAAGGGGAAAACGAGCACCACGGGAGCTCAGAATGTGGAATTGAACAAAGGTTGACCTGTAACGAGTTCAGACATTTGGGCAGATTGAAAGGAAAACGTTGCAAGGACTGGGGACTGCTGCAGCAGACGTCAAACTTCCGAATCCCAGCCTTGTGGTTGTCGATTCAGCTTCTGAAAGGAACAAATAAGTGCACATGCAAGCGAAATTAAAACACTCGAACATAATATATGATAATGTTTGCCACTACGTGCGATGGCGCTAAGCGTAGGTGTTACACACGGACACCTACCGGGTCAGTATCCAAAGTCAGACCTGGAAGAGTTTGCTGTGAGGGGGAAAATCAGCCTTTGATTAACCCCTATCTTTTTTTTCTTTTTCTAAGTTTCGAAAAGAAGGCCATGCAAAAGCGATTAGTATTGCTCACAAAATCATTAGTACAACTTATTTGGGTTGGCTTACATTGAGAAGCATATTGGTTGATCTCTTTTGATGAGCATTGTTCGAAGTGTTTCTTTTTTGCCGTGCCCTTGCACAACAAGTGTTTCCCAGGGCGTTCCTTCGTATGACACAGTAGTCGAGAAGCAAGACTGCGCAGATAATGATGAAGCAGACCGCAAACGCCCAGACAGCCCAAGCGGGGACCTGTAAACAATTAGTAAACGAGGAGCATGGGAGAATTTGATGACGTTCCAAAAGTGTTTGATACTATACTCCCGCTGACATATAGCCCTTGCATGAAAAGTGTTCCTCAAATGCTGTAAATATCTCTCCCCCACAGACACGCACGCGGAACCAAAATATGTGTCTCTGCTTACATGACCTCAGAAACAAACCTATTTCTTTATGCTTGCCTTCAAACCGTGAAAACTGCATTGAAAGAGTTGAAATAAAACGTACCCCCGGCACTGTCGGTATATACTCTGCATACTGATCGTGTGTGAATTGGTCCGCGTACTGTTCCATCACTTGAACTGCCGGTCTATACGCGGCATCAGTGGAGAGGTACCCGACAGCTGCAGTAATCCCGCCCTCAAATCGAAATTAGTCTCGGAGATATTGAAGCGGAAAATCGCAGGGATATGACTGAGTGTTAAGTCTTGCAAGTGACAGACGTAAAGAAGGCTAATAAACAAAATTAACGATTTACTGCAGTGTGAGTGGGAATTCCAGGTGGCATTTAAAGCAGCCAGCGGTCGGAAACAAGAGTTGACTGCATTAGATGGGTCACCCCGCCAATTAGAGGGCATAACTGCATTGCAACAGAAGACGTGATTTCTTGCGTTGTCTGGAAGGGGTTTCCACTTGCAATCAAAGTTCTGCAAAAAATGTGCAATCCTCATTCTATTCCAAGGGTTTGAAGTTCAAGTTAATTTCAGTTACGCCCGTAGAGAAAATAATACGATACTTTACCCCCCACATATTCTGAAAAACAGAACAAAACAAACAATGCGAGGTTTTGCTTGTCTTACGGGATTTGGGTCTTTAAAATATGAATGGAAGAAAAAAAGAGATAGAACGAGAGAAAGAGACAGTGACAGGTCAGGTGAGAGAGAGAGAATGCAAGAGAAACAAAGAAAGAAAAGAAGGAGTCAGACAACGAGAGTTAAAAAGTAATTTCAGTTAGTTCTAGTATAAAGCCCAACTTCAGATTTCATTAAGAAGTACCCGCGTACTCAAGGTGCCCTTGAAGTGCAATTGCAAGTTAAAGCACAATAGAAAAAATGGACATTTCACGCAAACTCTAGAAGGCAAAACACTGACAAGCGTTCGCGATTCGGCCCATGCCGTCATCTAATTAGATGATCAATACAGTTTAAACCAATTATCCAATAAGCTGAAGATGTCACGCAGACGTCACTTCCATGAAGGGCTGGGGCCCAGGAGTGGCTATGGAGAAGGAGACGCGATGAAAACACTTGGGCGTGCTTGTCAGCGCCGATGTGTGAAACTAATTGAGCTCGGTGTTGTTGTTAATTAATAGGCACACACAGAAACATTTAGTGTACGTATCAGACAAATACGATTTCAAGAAATACAATTGCAAGCAGTAACCACATAATAACATATAAGGAAAGACACACTCTATCTCACACTTTCATATCGTTTTCATTTCATTAATGAATCTATTATGTTTTACAAATATTTGTTAGGAATAAAAAAACATTTTCTCTGACGGAAAACACGATAATAAACTAGAACCGACAACACAACTATAGTCGCAGGAAACGTGTTGCTCATTCTGTGAAAAATGTGCCAATAATGAGATGCTGTGAAAAATAGACTAATAGAACTGCGTGGGCAGGCATAAACCAAGGGGAGTCACGATATATTACTTGACATTTGTATTCTGGGCCACGATTGTTTGTTAAAAAACCTTCTTTTTCTAAATTTAGGGGAAAAGTGCATTGAACGGCGGATGTTTGAGAAAAAAACATATCATCATACAAGCGATTAAAGGAAAATTTTCTAAGAGCATTTCCCTTGTTGTCTTCTTCGAGCCATTCATTCTTATTTGTCACCTTCTGAATAGGGGTGACCTCAAACAAAGAATATCAAAACAACATAAAATCTCAGCGGATCCTTTGTGTTGAGAAGAAAAGTCTAAAGATTCTGGCAACGGGTCGTTTCTAGCACATGCCAATTAACGCTCTTGAGGCGGTCGACTGCCTTCGCCGGAAACGCGGGAAATTCGATGGGAAATGCTAGAGGAAAGGGCAGATTAATGCCGTTTTGTCGTATTTCAGATTGTTGATGCTCAGATACAGAAAATGACTTCATTACGTTGTTGTACTTTGAAGAAAAATACAATTCCCAGAGTAAACAAAAATGTCTCCATAATGGATACCACAAAAGTGTTTACGACACTTTCGCTCTAGGACACATTCACTTCCGGAGTAGACAGGACACTGAAAGTTAAGCACTCGGTCCATCGGAGGGGGAACCTTAAATGCGAAAGGGAGATTGAAATGGGAAAAATCATTTAAAATTCGTTTTGAACCCACATTATGTCATTTCCGTTCGTTAATTGAAAACTTTTGAAGTTTACTGTGATCTTTCAGAAGGAGGTTGTGAAGAAATAAGAGAAAACGGAATTAAACCGGTTTTTACAAGTTCTGTGAACACGTATGGTACTGAACATTTATGAACCATATGATGGTTGTGAAGTATTGTTTTTGCGCGGTTTCAAAATTGTTTTACTGCAAATTCTTAAAACACAAAAAACTGCAAGGTGGTAATCTTTTAAAATTTTCGTTCAATTTTTATCGTTGAAATTTTAGAGTTAAAAATAATTTTCTGATAAAACGAGTTGTTCGATGTCAGAAGGATCACTGAACCTACTGACTGGCATAAACACTGAATTACGAAAGACGTCCGTCTGATAATGATAAATTTCACCACTTGAGCATTGAACTGTGAAAAGGTTTTTCAAAGAATGGAACAAAATATTAATGTACTCTGGCTTCAAGTGCCAAGCCAACAAAGGGTAGGCTGGAGAGATTAAATAATTTAGCAAAGGAAAGGAATTCGATCTTCAGGAACTTTGGCCCAGACCGAGACTCGACTAATCTTTGAAGGTAATTTTCGGACAAAGAGTTAGTTGAAGAGGAAAATCCTTTGTATGTTGCAAGTTTCGTCTTTGCAAGGGAGATTTCGCTATTTGCGGAATGAAAGGAACGGGCGCGTGAATTGCCACCCAGCATAACAGAAGTGGTTTTCGGATAACCGCCTCGGAGAGCTCGGCAATTGTTGTTGAACAACGCCTCAGGTGGCGAGGGAAAGCCAATTCTGAGATGTTTTCGCGGTTCTCAGAAATTTCAGGGGACGACATCACACATCGACGGAAGTTCGTTTGGGAAAACACTGGGAAAGAATGACATCTACACCCTTTACTAGAAAGAACACCGAAAGGTACAGGATAACAACGTAAGGGATGTGGCATACTTGCCTTATTGAAACCATAACCTAGAAGAAAATGCTTTATAACATAAACAAAGGTGCAGACTGTTGTGAAATGGGTAGGAAATGTCGTTTATTATCTACGAATACAAAAGTCTGTGAAAAATGTTGCAGTTTAGATACTTTTTGTAGCTAATTCGCGTTATTATTGTATACTTGAATTGAATTTGTAAGATAAATTGAACTCGTTCCTGATATTGAAACACAGCTGAAACAATTGTTTGCTTATACAAATAAAGTGTTGCGAGAGTTACAACCACAAACACCAATTGTAGTTAACATAAATGGTTTACAGTTAATTGTCTATGTTTAACCGTTATGTTTATTTACGCTGCAAAGAGTCCTCCGTTTATAAAACAACGAATCCTCCGCGAACGATGGTCTCCATTCTGGGCAAAGTGGCGCGGAATCTGAGAACAGGGAGTGCTCACAATAAGCCTGAGAGGGCTCGCTGACGCGAGGCGAGAAAGAGGTATAACTAATTCCATCATCGATCACGGCAATTACGAAGAGCGCCAGTGATCCGCCGCGCCGCCGGCTCAGAATTGGGAAGAACACCTTCGGCTGCGAAAATAAAGATGATGCCGCCGACGACAACAATTTCCTGGTCCTATTCTCAATTTCCTTCTTCAATCTACTCAATGCTATCTTTTTCTTCGTTGAAGACCTACAGAATCTCGCAAAAAAGCGGATGGTTTCTTTGGAAATACTCGTTTTGGTATTTTTAGACAATAGTTTTCAAACAGCGTCTTGAAATTAATAGCTATTTGTACAATAAGAGCAGTCTCGTAATTAAATGCTACAACTTAATTGCATTACCTATCAATATTGCATGGAAAATCATTATTAAAACATGCTTAATTTTAAAGAGTTCTCAAAAGCCGATTTATCTGATACGCGCGTTCTTTAATGTTGAGGCATTTGAGACTTCAACGAAACAAGCGACCCCGGAATGAGGCTGGGCGCAAAATAGCAAAGAGACAAGAGATGAAATGGGATTTCTGATTCCGGCAGACAACACTGGGCAGAATGGATGGCGTTTACGGAAAATACGGCATATCAGCCGGACATCTCATAGGGTAAGGGAGGGAAGGGTTTATAAATGGGAGGAAGCCCCTCGGGACGGATGCACTCAGGACAGGTGGCCCTGATAAGCTCGTCAACCAC
Organism: Oscheius sp. G VE-2021; assembly: GCA_022343465.1. Taxonomy (NCBI): domain Eukaryota; kingdom Metazoa; phylum Nematoda; class Chromadorea; order Rhabditida; family Rhabditidae; genus Oscheius; species Oscheius sp. G VE-2021. Next base: position 451,528 of record JAJQXH010000045.1, read on the forward strand.
TTTGCGAGAGGAGGCGTTCGGGTAGACTAAACGGGAAATAGTGACAAACACACAAAAAATGTCTAAAAGACGGACTAAGCGCAAGCCATCAATTTTCTAAATCTTTATCTAGTGGACCAAAAGAAGTCCGCTTGAATTGATAACAAACGACTTCGTTGCAACCGCATCAGGAAAAATGTAAAAGAGGAAAGAGAAGCAATAAAGGTCTCCGCTATTGTTTATTTTGCGAACGTAAACAATTGAAGGAGGAAGCTCTCGAGGGTTTCATAAATTTCGCCCGCTCTATATAAAATTCAGAAATTTATGTTTATGTGAAGCAAACCTGAATGTTTTTGTTGTTCTTCAATCCTCAGCCTTCGTTGGGGACAACGGGTGTTCTGCGATCTGTCAGCTCTAGTTTGCCTTTTAGAGCACTCGGAACGTCAATTAGCGTTCTTGGCTGCTGCCTGACGTATAGCAGAGTTTTCGATATACGGAATAGATAGGTTTTTGATGCGGCAAAGAGTTTTTATCCGATGGCGACACTCGGGATAATTGAGCTTCGTCCACTTAAAAGAGACACCGTACGGCAGCTTAGCCAAGGGAGTAGGGAACGCTAAATTTGTACAATGCTACGTGCTATGCTATTTCGATATGTAGTTTCACATATCTGGGGTACATTTTTTTTAATATTTGTTTATTTGTATATTTGGGGTACATTTGGAACGATTGTCATGGTTATATAAATATGTTTTGTTTTGTTTGTTTGTTTTCACACACATCGTGAAGAAACAAACAAAATGCCATCTATTTCTTGTTTTTGAAAATAAGTTTATTATTGATAGTTGAAAATTTTTAATAAAGTTAACTTCAATTAAAATGTTTCACTTTCCACATGTGATGCCTAAAGGATCAAAGAATAAGCAATAGTTTGATAATAATGTGATTCCATATGAGGAAATAATTTCGATATTTCGTAATTATCGTCTGTCTGTTTGGCATCGGGGAAAGGAATGATAGTGGGTGTTCAGAGATGTTGCCGGGATTATTCTGAGTCTGAAAATAATTTTCTTAGCGCAAAGTCTCGGCATTGACATCACTTTTGTGTTGTGTCAACAAATATTTCATTATAATGAATTCTGATTTAACAAGCACTTTTGCCATCATTTGGAAAACTATTTTTTAAAAGATCACATGATAAGGGTTTGAAGATCCCAAAATAAATGACATACTTCTGGTTTTTAAATGTATCTTTTTAAGTTTTTATTTTTAATGAGGGACAAAATCCCTAGTTTTAACCTGTGTGAAAGAATTAAATTGTCATTCGTCTTGTTACTATCTTCGGTTCTCTCAAAACTCTCATCATTTTGCAGGGGTCACGCTGCACATTTTAAGGAAAGTGCAAATCTTAAAGAGAAGCATGTTGCACTTGAGCTCAGGCGAAGCCAAAAGCCACTGGATGGATGCAATTAGCAGATCAATAGCTAAGTAGTGCGGAATACCAATTTGGGTAGTCTTTGCTGAATCGTGTAAATGATCTTTCACCTGAGCACAGATTCTTCTCCATTGTTTCTGCAAGCCATTCGTGAAAAAATAACTGCTCTATGGGGCAAAGGGCGTCTTAGACGGCAAGGTGGTCTGCCGGAAGCGACGTAGAGTGTCTAGAATTACGTGCATCGACAGCGAAATCCGAAAGGAGTCGAAAATCAGAAGCGTGCGAAGTAATTCTAGTTAACAAATGATGTTCGTCTGAATGCAGAAGGTAATTAGTTGTGACGGAAAACAGGCGAACAACGTCTGCTAACAACAAATACTGCTCAAAACCGAGATACATAAAGAGTCTTGTGATGCAACACAGAAATTTGTTTTAAGACCTCCAACGGCGGTTCTATGGCAAAAATCGTACACTAAAACTCTTGTTTACGGGTAACCGAAATTCAAGGAGAAGAAGAAGCAGACTTGTGTTGGGTAAGAGCTCGCGGGTGGGGCGCTTAATTGATATTCAGCACGAGAATGGCGTCCGCTAACGAGTAATGGGATCGTATATGCTTTGGCTGACAAACAGCTGTGCTTCCTGTTTGGGACGAGGCCACATTTTCCGGATGAATTCTGGGCTTTCTCTTGGAGCGAGAAGATAACAGAAACCAAGACACACACGGAACGAATGACATTGAAAATTAGGTTACACCTTTCATTGGCTAGATTGTAATAGGAAAGAGTAAAACGAGCGAACAATACAGGTTTCATTGCTATGTAAGCCAAGTTCAGCTATTACGAACTAGAGATAACTTTGCTTGAAAATGCACCGTGCTTAGAACCCATCTTCACCAAAACGTTTTTTAAAGAATCGTGTTCAATTCGTCTTTCTCCAACATTATCACAATAATAGAGTTCGAAAAATTTGAACATACTCACCAAAACACAATACTTACTATATATATAGTATGTTTTTATGTTAGTATGTTTTTCGCCCACCCAGCGTTTTCAAAACAATAATTTCTAAAATATGTGAGCTCTTTTTCATTTTATTTGATGTATTTCTTACAGGTGAAAATGTTTCAAATAAACTAGCTACCACCAAGGCATTTTCATGCTCGAATTGCGGAGCACAACATTCTTTGTGCTGGTCGAAAACAAATCACCAAAATGTATTAGTACTGCAGTGTGCAAATTTGTAGCAATGCTTCTTTATTCTTGCATTTGCCTGACAATCAATCCAAGTATCATCAATGAAACATCAAAAACATCGTGGAAGCTGAGAATCAAATTCTGTGACTTTCACTCAAATATCACTACACTAGGCTGTTGATGGCTGAAGTCTTCGGTCTTCAAAGGACATACACCCGAGCAACGCCTCAATTCATTCCCTTTCTCTAGTTGCGGATCCCTCTACGGATGATGAAATTTTTGATTTATATTTAGTTACTGGAATTTAAATTTGTATGTGATCCCCTCAATGGCTAAAACTTGAATTGCTTTCAATTATTGTGCTATTACCAATGCCACCTTTGTCACTTCTGTAGTTTGAATTTGATTGTAATTGCTGGCATTTTTGCTTTTACAGTTAGATTATCTGAGCCTTTTTTACTTTCATTGTAAACGTTTTCCTTATATGCTTGCTGAAAAATAACAAATAATGTTTATCACAACAATTACTTGAAAGTAAGTGTGGCCGAAACCCGAGTCACACCCATTGTTAGAGGCCATCCGGCTTTTCAGCCATCCACCAATCACCACTGTTCGGTCTCACCACTGTTCGGAATGGGGTTCAAAGAAAAAACGAACCGGAGTGAGCCTACAATGAATAATAGTCTCATGAGACGTTTTGTCTCCCAAGTGGACAGTACCTCCCCCCACCGGGACTTTGTGTCCCCCTCCCTAGGGGGACGTAAAGGGTACTATCGAGCAATCTCCCCCGAATGGCACGGTTCCCCGATTCGGGGGAGATTGCCGCCTCCCTTCAGATATTTGTGTTGTAAACAACAGTTCTAAACTTGCAAAAGTAACGTAAAGGAAGATTCGAAGTACCCTATATACGTGTTTGTTGTTTTCTATGGCCGAGTGGCTAAGAGGTTGGACTGGTAATCCAAAACTACCCCAGTTCGATCCCCGCTCGACAAACCTTTTTTGTTTCAAGTGTTTTGATAAGGAGTTACACTAGAAAACCTTATTTGTTGCCAAACATATCAAATATTTCTCCTTGAAAGTTTTGAACGTTTTGCTCTCCAACCCGGGCCATCAAAATATTTAGGTATCTATGAAAATCCGGCTTGTGAGATTTTCGGAAGTTATACAATATTTCCATAACATCCCAAGCATTTTACACTTTTTGAGTTTAGGTCAAAACTCAATCTGATGCGGGGCAGTTTCCGTATTTGCGAAGAACACGCCTGAACGAGTATTTTGAGGGAGGTGTTTTCCGCTCTTGAGTAGATTTGTCGGACCTACTGTCAGCCGCAGAATCTCGCCACTGCTATCAATCCTGTTTTTGAAACCGCAGACTTTGTTTTTAGGCTTCAGCAAGGTTTCCAACCGTTGCCACGGAGGACTCAATGCTACAAAACCGACAGGTAAACAAATGAAGTTTTAGCTTCAGTTGACTGAAAAATACAAACTGCTATCTTGCTTTGTCAACAGTTAAATTCCAACGAGGCACTTAGCTTTATTCTCGACAGTTGTTCACTGAGAAAGTTGTCCGTTGGCGCTTACACAGCAACAAAGACTTAGACGATGTCTTTTTCAGAAAGACAAAGACCGTCTCGCGGCGGATATTCGCCATTTTGCAGCAGCATTCCACTCAACAGGTAGGCTATATTTATCTCAATCTGGATGGCTAGCGATCACTTGATGCTTCTACTTTAACAGCATTGCCTACGGCAACGTCAACTGAGTAGCCGCCTCGGAAAACAAAATAATTGTGTTTGTGGGGAGCGAATGTCAATTTTAATGAAAATTGTTTACCTTTTTCAAGGCTTTGAAAGCAACCCTCTATTAAAATGTTTTTGGAGGAATGCGGTTTTACTGTTTTCGTATGCGTTTGTCTTGGTTACAGTTGCTACATATGAATCCAATAGCAAAACAATACATACAAAATTTTCTTGTAACTCCATTTTTTGAGGTACATCGAAACAACGTCTGGTTTTGTTTTAACCAGTTTTATTTTTTAACCATAATTAATACAAGGTCTTATTTTGTTTTGCATTGAGAGGTGTTTACAGATAAAAAGCTTTATGTTATACCCAGATTCTCTTTATGAGTTATTTTAAATTGTTATATTTGCAGACAGAAAGAATCCCTTTCGTTTTCATAATTACCAGATGCAGATAGACATCACTTTGTTGTCGTGGTGTCCTATTTCACCTGCAGTTTCAAATGGGATGAAATCATTTCCCGCTATAAATATATTATTTCTCCCTTTGCAATGTTGCTAGAATTACATGCTTGAAAAATGTGCGTTGAACTTTTTCGTCGAAACACGGCATTATTAAACTGAAATAGAAATGTTGCTTGAGAGTTTTTGGCGGTGAACTCCTGATCTACTCGTTGTCTTAATTTCAAATTACCATTTAAGGCTAGTAAACATTAAAAAAGCCCTGTGTCCTAGATTAATTAAAATGTTAATAAAATGTTTTCGGCCAATTTTCGGTTCATTTCGGACACAGTTACTCTTGAAAACAATGTAAAATGTGTAGGCGTTTGTTTCGAACAATAAACAGAAGCCTCACAACTGTTTTTGTCGGGAAAACGCCTATAAACGAAAGCTAGGGTCCGTAGATCGTCACATTTTCTGTTGTGGAAGGCAGCTTCTCTTTGTTTGTGGATCTAATCTGAGTCGTGGCTGACGGTGTTATGTCACCGATCACCTTGTTGTCGCCTACTTTTCGCAGCGCTTTCATCCGAGTTCTGACTCGATTTCCAAAACGAGAGACCTTGATTTGCATTCTTCAGGCTTCATAGGAAAGCAATTTATTTTTCTCAAAAGAGACAGTGAAACAACAACCAATTTACATGCAATGCCCATCGCACCGCCAATCGTGGAATTTCTTGTTTGCTGCTGGAGCTTTTGTCTCGGTAAATTAAACCGCTCGCAACGGAAATCATAGTGTTCAGCGACGTTTGAACGAAGAATGGCGCTTAGCTGGTTGGCACTCCCAAAACGATCGTCCTGGATGGCGGGTGGGACTCATTTCAACGCACTTTTAGTGTGTTCGATGCACTCTCAAATTGAACCCCAGACACAAGCATGCTTCATCAACGCTCCCTAACCCCATCTCTAATCGTCATTTTGACGAGGACGGGCTCAGAAAATAGCTTCTGACCTTGCAAGTTACACTTTTTTGATAACAACGAGCATGATAAGAATTTCAAAAAAAAGTGCAAACAGAATAGTAGCTGTTTTTCTGCACTTTTTAGTTTTTGAGCAAACATTAAAGTTCAATTTCTTTTCGCAGCACGTAAACGTGACTGTTGTAGAAATGAAAAGAAGCTGAAGCTACCCCATTGTCAGAAAACATTTCTATTTTTAGGTTCTGTGAATGTAGAATTCAAGCGGAGATTAAGTGCCGTTTTTCAGGCGGCAATGTTCCTGATGAAACCGCATTCATTCAGCGGCGGAATTGAAAGTTAGACCAATTCCACCACATTTTTCAACATCAAACTTTCGGGGTTGCATCTTTTTTTTTAACCTAAAACTAAATTCGATTTCGGTATGCAACTGTTACCTTTGGGATAGTGTTTAACAAGATTTGCCCCGCCGGAAGCCAGCAACTTTTTATTTCAAAATTAGCTGACGTAGACTATCTTTCGACGCAACATTCTGCTTCCACATAAACCACATAGGTGTTTCGTCCACCATTTATTTTGAGAAAAACAAGCCCATATCAAAGCGTAAGCTTTGACGCTTGACACTTTGAGACAAAGACGCAGCTGAAAATGACTCAAAATCGGTCAGTCTGGCAGTTTGCAAAGAAGTTCTCCTTACGCCACAACAGTCAAATACTTCTATTTTTTATGTTAATTATAGAATTCCCTACAATGATACCCATTTGTGCAGCAGCTAAATTGTTTTAACAACGCGTTTAAAGTATTACCCAAAAGTGAGCCTTAACGTTTGAATTTTCTCAAAAGCAAAAGTTTCCTATTCTCAAAACCCTTTTTAAAAACAGAATATTCTTCAAAAATTTATAAATGTTGCTGAAATTTGAACTTTCTCAAGAACTTCTAAAAGCCGAATTCAGGCGATTAGACGTCGAAGATCAAAAATGAGAATCTGTTTACGCTCGTTTTGGAACTTACTTATCTCAACGTACAAAGGCCTTTTGTTATATACCCTGACTTTCTATCGTTTTTGGTGTTCCCCAGAGGGCCTGTTTACCCATGTTAATGCATCATCCATCTCTCCGCTTATTTCTGGCCATGATCGGACGTCGCTCATTGCAATTCGTCTCTCTTTAGAATGCAACATTTTTCAAAAGAAAAGTTACTTTTTTCTTCAGTTTTGAGAGTGGACATGGCGCGCCGCTTCAGTAGTCTATCGGATATGCAAGGACAGTGTAAGTGGACATTTTGTTCGCTTATGTACAGCTGGCATGAAGCAACTTTAAGCATGATTTTCCCTTGCTTTGCTTTCATTGACCCTTGATTTGCACTTGCCAAATATTGCAGCCTTGCCCTCTTTAAAATTACCAACAGTTTGTGTGCAGCTAAAACTGATCTAAGATCTCATCAGTTTGTCAAAGTTGTTTATAATCTTTGATTTCCGAAATGTCACAACTACCTTTTGGAGCGGAAGATTATTCTGTTTGTTTTCAGAAATGAACCCATCATTCAGACTGTTTTGAAGTTGTGCCATAATGAACAGAAATTACGACTCTGCAGTTGACATGTCGCGGTATTCCGCTTTTCCACAGAGAACCAAACGAGGGATTATTAAAAGTGGCGGTAATGGAGAAAACGGTGGGTCGTGGAATTTATGTTAGCTTTTTGGCTGCACACTTTGCACAAACAAGTCTATCACGTTTCTGTCAGATGTGCTTTGTACTAGTGTTAATAATAGCATGTTCCTTGTTTTAAACAGTATTTTCGTTTGGGGTTGGAGGTTTCCTCTCTGCTCTTTGTCGAGGGTAAGTTGTTCAAATTAAGGGGTGATTCTTTTTTAAAGTCAATGATTGTATCTAAGAAAAACTATTTTGTTCTAATAACTTAAAATAACTTTTTTAAACTTTAAAAAAGTAATTGCATGAAGACCCAACTGATTATGTTAAAAACTTGTAGACTAGAGAATAAAAAACTTTTTTTTTGATTCAATCGTGCTTTAAATTTCAGAAAAATAATAAATTGATTAGAGAATTTCAAGTTAGTTTTTTTTAAACGCAGGTTGTTTCCGTTGAACGATGGATGTGATTCAGCTATCAGCTAAATGGTTATTTATTTTGCGTACGCAGATTGTAGTAAAACAACTCTTTCATGATGATCAAATTAGAATTCAAATAAAAAATAGTAATCAGATCATAAGTGCCCAATTGGTAGAAAGGTTAAATAAAATCCTTCTTAGTTAAGGTTAAAAGAGGTGAGTAGGCAGGGTTTAGTCTTAAAGAGCCTTCCGTGCTCAAATACCAAAGGCCCAAGTCTGCAACTGTGTCCAATTAGCGCACAAGCCGTTGATAGCCGCCGAGATTGCCGCAGAACGGACATTTGTCGAGACTCGCCACAATTACCTTCACATATGCCGAACACAAGCATTCGCAGTCCATACACACTCCAAATCCATTCTTCTCTTTTATTGTTTTCGTTTCGGAGAGTCGTAGACAGAATAGCCATGGACTGAAGATTGTTTGTCGCATATTGCGGCGATCAAAAAGTACCAACGCGTAACTTTTCAGTCAGAGCGTCAACATTCTCTTATTGAATTCACATTGACTTCCTTCAGAGGTGCTTCCATGCAAACATTTCTGTTCGTGCCTCCACTCTGTCGAGTACTCGTAAACCAAACATATGTTTACCACTAGCTCAACATTTCGTTACCCTTTCCTCCAGATAATATGATTTACGGGTCGAATAGAGGTCATATTTTGAGCAATAGGCCAAATCCCCGTTCAGCCTTCTAGACATCAACGTGCTTTAGATCCGATGCTTCTGCCGGAGAGCCACCGTCTTCAGTCCGGGAGGAACAGTGTTTGTGGAGGCAGCCTATATAGGTGAGTACATATAACACCGAACAAACTACAATTGCAGTGGAAGATCGTCCCTTTGCGCTTCATCGGCGAGGAGCTCCATCTCCATATCATGTCGATCTGGGTCGGTTGTCTCTGCGAAATCTGCAAGAAGCAGGTAACTTTGTCAAGTTTCGTAACAGAAATTAATTCAACCAAAATTTTATTTCACCCGATTTGTCTTGATGCTCGTTGTGTCTGGTATCACATATTTTCATTGTGATCCTTTTATTTTCTATTTTTGCTCGTCAAAAATACCTTTGCCAATGCGCACCATTGAAGTGTGAAGTTTCAAAGAGCAACGCCTCCTCCATTTTTAACTAAAGTCAACCTTGCAGGCGATCATCATCTGTTTCAATTCGCCTGCCTCATTCGGAAAACTTTGTGAGTCTTTTTCCATCTCTGTCCATCCATGTCTGCCTGACAAGGAAGAGGAGGATGTTGTCATTTTCAGCTGCTCCCCGAAATCAGAGGGGAAAGCCGGATGTCGATGAACTCCGCCTGGCAGACCATCAGAGGTTCGGTGCTCTCCCTCGGCAGAGTCAGCAAGGTTAGAAATAAGAAGGATTGGGGCATGGGAATTCTGTGTGATCACCTGTCTGCAAAGTTCTAGGAAAGAATGAGTGCTTTGTGCTCAGATAACATCGGTTTTCTCAGATCAGCGACATCTTTCACTCTGAATGCTTCGTGGGTTTCAGTAGTTGGACAAAACACCGCTCGGGTGTTTTCAGTTTGCCTGCTGTTTCAGTTTTAGTTTGTCTCGCGTTGCTGTGGCCTAGTTTTGTAGCAAAAAGTACAACACAAACTAAAACATCTGAATTCAATGTTATTGACTTGACAATGGCAAAAAGATTTCCGTCTTAAAAAAGTTAACTGGCAAGATATTTTGAATTTTTTATTTAGATAAAAACTAATTTCAAATTCGTGGCTTCGTCATTTTGTCCTAAGAATATCACGCTCAAAACATCGGCTGCTTACTTATTCACGATCTTTTATGTGATTCCAAGGGCAAGAGCCTTCTTCTTTGTTGCCACTTGGTGAGAAGCAAATTGGCTGACAAAGGGTGTCCCTGTTGTCATCATCCTTGGTTTCAAGGGGCATGTTGCACGTCGCCTGCAGTAGAAAATCCGTGACTCTGGGAGAAACTTCGGCTTGATAGGAAGTCCGGGGGCGATCTAATTGTGTTTCAATTAGAACTGGAGTAATTAGACTGGCGTCCGCCTATAAATCCTCTTCGTCTTTCCTCATTTCTGCCGCAAATGCCGTCACGGAAGGTCCGTCTGTATGCGAACACTAAACTTTCTTCAAATAGACTGGGAAACACTCGTTCGTTTTGCAAAACAACTTCAAGAGCTCAGACATTGTGATGTGGATGACATCACTTTTTAAACTGACAATACCCAGCATACGTTTCCGTCTCTTCCTTCGAGTGTAATCGTTTGCCTAACAACTATTTTACCAAATACTGATGTATTACAACAAAACTTTAAGTACACTGTGCACAATGTTGTGCATGTACACATTGCCGCAGATTTCGTCTACCATTAAAATTATACACTTTCTAATTTACAGTACTCCTTACACTTTTGCATTATACGGCCATGTAAAAGTAAACGTGGATGACTAGACATCTTTCCTGATCTACTTATGTTGTTAACCATAGTTAACCATAGTTAACAAATAGGCAGAAGTTTACTAACCTAATATAAAACGTCTTTTCCAAAACAACCGTTCTCTTTCAGGTGTTTCTCTTTGCCCCCTGCTCCCGTCACAAATGCTGCCTTGGCTGTGTTTCACTTCGCGACGCAGTTCCATTAATTTGCGTAGCTGAATTAGTTGTCATAGGTTAGAACTTTATGAAAAAGGTGAATACGTTCATTTAGCCTTGTTTACACTAATAGCTGTCGATTTATATGTGACAGATGGGAAGTTATTCTACACGAACGAATTGGAAGGGCAAGGGAAAACCGTCGCCGTGATATTTCTCGTTTTCATTGCTATTTCTATTCCAGTTATAGGTTAGATTATTTTTTATAATATTAAAATATGGTTTAGGTTTAACATTGTCGGCATGGCACTATCACAGGAAACAACTTTATCTTGTTCATATCATTTGGCAGGTACGAACCGAAATATTACTCTTAATCGCCTAAAATGAGTTTAAGCGCATTCCAAGTAACTAGCTTTACTACTGTAAACAATCTTAAACAATCTGTTGATCATTGGTGCAATTGGTTTTTATTAACGAGCAAACCATGTATGACAAATCATAACATCATCAATTAAGTACCTTTGAAATCTGGGCCGCAAAATAACAAAAACTGCGTGGACGTTAGAAATTTAGCCTTTTTTATTTATACAAAGTCTCAATAATTGTCATTTTGCCTAATACAATGTTCGGTGATCTCTTCTGAAAGAGCACTTTGTTTTGTCTGGAGATGAGATGCGATAAACGCAATGGCATTTCCATCATCTTCGCGGTGTAAATGCATTTGGCTAATGGAAAGTTGAGTCATTTGGACTTTGAGCCAGGCAAAATTTGTACACAACTAATAAATTTGAACAATGGAAGACAGTTTAATCAGAAAATGGAAAACACACAACTTGAAACAGTTTTGTCCATAAAAAGTAACCGAAATTGAATTATTCTATAAGCGACTATTGCATGAAGACATTTCAGTGGACAGTGTTGGAGCTCATTCTGTATTTCGCGTATCTCATTTTCACGCGGGTATTCTCAGAGGAGGAAAGGAAAAGAACAAACTTTCTGTTGCCTTCGGCCATTGTTTTGTCGTTGGTCGCAGTCATAGCCATTTTCGTGCAATCTTGGTGGTGAGATAGTGGAAAAATCTTTCTAAAAGTGTTTCAGGATATTTGTGTTCATCGATGCACTTTTTTATGAGACCAGTGTTGCTGAACGACGAACATCTGCAAGCTCACTTGCAAGCAAGAGAGTTTCTGGATTTAGGGTGAGAACATAAGAAACAATTTCAAATAATGCAATAATAACTAACCAGCTAAATACTTTTTGGAAATTGTTTTTTTCCCAGAAAATAGAATTTTTTTATTAGAGTGCGAAAGTTTCTTGGAATGCTTGATTGGCAGCAACTTTTGCTGTTATGTATTTTCAGACACTTACAAAACTAGGTCATGTATAAAACAATCATTTAAATCAGAGGAAATGGTGTTAAGGGTCACATGGAATACGTAACAGACAACGATTCTGTGGGAACAGTCGACAGTCGTCGTCACTCTTTCGCCATTCCAATTGTGAAATTACGGAAAGCTTCAGAAGACGTACGTTGTTATTTGATCTTGCCCCTTCTACCCATCTGCCCCTTTTAGAACATTCCATTCGACCTTATTCTTGGTAGGTATTTTCATACGCTTGTTTTCTCACTTGTATGCATTCAACCATTTTCTTGCTTAACACGCAATTCAGTGCTTTGCGGCACTTCAAGAACAAAATTCAGGTGGAAAGGCTGAGATCGCTAGACACTGAATCACTGCCGGGTTTGAGACTAGCGTCGGTGATGGAAGGGATTCCGGAACTCAACAACGACGAGATTGCAGATGTTTGAATAAAACTTTTGTCTTTTTTTAAATGTCCATTTGAGCACCCGACTATTTTGTCCAAGCTTCTACATCTACGTATATATTTCAAAGCGCTTTCTTTTGTGAGACTGTTTCCTTCTGTGAACCTTCTTTGGCTGCCGGTCGTTCTCTATGTAATGGTAATGAAGACCAACAAATCGATGATAGTACGCTGAATTTCAAGAACGTAGCCGCATTCCGATGTTCTCCGTTTTGATTAGTCAGCGATTCGCCACTTCTCTTCCACCATCGATCTAACAGTACACCGATATTTCCGGCTTCGGTCGTCGTCGTAATGCACGGCTATGTTGCCACTTTGCCGCTGCCAGCTCATCCTTCCAACGGGCCTGCCCCCTTCGGTCGCATTCCGGACAGTCTTCCTTCGGTCGTCCGGCCTGGTTGGTGCTCTGGGATTGGATAAGCATTTGTTCACTGACACAAAGGCTAGCCAATCACAGGTCACTTTCTAGGCTCATCTTCTTCTTCCGCAGGCGCTGGATCATCTTCAGCTGATTAAATGATACTGAGAAAACTTTTCAATAGTGTCCTAGTAATCTTCATAGAGTTCAGCGTTTCTAATGGATACCAACAAAAGAGAAAATGTGAACAATCAGTTCAAATGAAAATAAAATTATGAAAGCGACTTTTATCGTTTTGTGCAGTTTTGAGTTTGTTCGGTTTTTAATGATAAAAGAAGCTTGAAAATCGTTTTTGTTGACATTTGGTTGTAAGCTTCTGATGAAAACGGAAACAAATTAACTTTTGGCAATGCGAATTTCAAATTCGGTGGCCGAAACTAGAAGAAGATTTTCACTCAATAGTTTTTAAACTTTCTACTCAAACAATTTTTCCAATGAACGGACTACTGTAAACAATCTTAAAATTCAAAAATTATTGAAAATTAACTTATTATGATAATTCTTACTAGAATAATGTTAAGTTTTGATGAACTGTTATCAACAATTTTTCCTAAAGACAGCGTCTTATAAAATTTGGTAATTATCTTTTTATATTTATTTTTTTGTTTTTTACTTGTGTATGCTAAGATGACAGCGCAACGTCATACTAGTTGGCGAGTGAAAGTCAAAAGTGAAACGGCGCCAGGGGTCGCGATATGTCGTGGGGCAGCTAATCGGTCGTGAAGCTGGGCGAGGGGCTGCCCAGAACTGCAGCAGTTGAAACAGCCCCCGGGCCGGTTCCAGTGGCTATTCGCTCGCTGACCCAGCCATGCGGCTAGCCGCATTCATTGTCCTCTTCGCAGCTTTAGTCAACACAGGTAATCACTTTTAAGCCTCACTCTAATCACCTCATCCCCATGTTACATTTACCTATTTGCCACATTCAAAAAACTGAAACAAAAAATAAAATTATTTTTTTAGGATTACAGAAAACTACACAAATCGTCTACAAGAGGTTTACAGACGACACATGCAAAATTAATCCTTGCCTCAACGGTGGCAAATGCTTCGCCGGAAAATTGGGGTGTGTCTGCTCTCAGGGATGGATGGGACGCTACTGCCACAGTGAGTTTTTTTTAACCTTTTTCTCTTACAATTTTACAAGCAACACAACTAAATCAATGATCTTGGTTGAAAATGTAATTAAACGATTACCTATAAATGTATACTCTTTAATGCTCATGGCGGAGAGAAAACGCCATATCCCCCCCCCTGATCGGAAATATGGCGCTGGGTTTTCTTACCCCTCTGCTCACAAGTTGGCTTCATAATTTGATGATGGTGGCATATCTCAAACGTTTAGATAAAGCTTAACCATGAAGTTAGTCTTTAATTAGTTTTTATCTTCAACACTTAGATAATCGCAGATAACGCTGCTAAAAAGAGACCACGCTTTATAACTGGTGCCAAAAAGGAAAAACTATGCTTAATGGCGTTTTTATATTAAGCTTTATTACAATGATTATGGTTTTCTCTTGAAGCTCAGTGTCGGTTTTCTAAATACATTAAACGTAATATTAGTCATCACCTGAGTAAATTATTCGGCTTTTAGAGGCTTGAAAGAGATTCCCTTTTCTTTATTGAATTCCTTTGTTTCTTGTGCTGTATCATCTTCTCGGGTTTTTGTCCGTCGGTTGACGTGTCTGCGCCAGTTTCGGCGTTCTTGACGGCTCTTCAAAGCAATGAAAGTCCCCTTATGCAGATGTTAGTGCGGGACTTTGCTTGCGCAACGTGTTATTTGGCGGATTGGGCTTCAGAGTGATTCCTTCGAAACCGGTCCATTGCTCTCGAACGCGTCAAGAAAAAAATTGCCGTCGTTCTTTGTGGCTTTCTGTCTGGAGATTTTTGTGTGCATCTCTCTAAAAACGGGATGCTTCAGCTACTGTAATCTTTGATTAATGAGTAGAGGTGTTGCTATACAACGCAGCTGAGCGATCACTAGGCAATGACCGGTTTTCCTGGATTTGCGTCTTGGATTGCGTGTTCAATAGTGCAGAACCAAGTGGCTACACCGAAAGATCTTGTTATTACGGAGTTGTGGCGGAAAACACAATCTCAGTACTTAATCTCCTTGCGTCACTTGATCTTAATCGGTTACGAGAACCGGTGGATCTCTTCGGCAGAGGAATATTTTCAAAACACTGCAAAACAAAAAAAAAAGATCTCGGTTCAAAAAACAAGTCCGCGCGGCTTTATTTTTATCGTCGAACTTCACGGATTGTTAGTTAGACGAAAGAAACATCGCTGAGACAAGGGAGAAGAAAGACTAAAAGCTGTTGAGAGCGTGGTGTTCTCAAAAATTACAAAGTAATTTTTAGGCCTTTTGCACAATTTGAATCAATTATCATCATTACTTTTCAATAATAACATGCAATGATTGTCTTTAAACTTCTCAAAGTTTGGTGATCAGTAGTTTAGTAAACTACCAACTTCACATTTTCTGGTATCACTGAAATCTCAGTTTCAGCATCCAAAGTTGTTTTTCTTTTTTACTAGCTGGGGCAAACACTCCTCGGATGCTTTCGATTTTGGTATTGAACGTATAGAGAGAGCCCCTTTACTGAGTTTCGCAACACAATATGAAAATTATCACTAAATTTTTTTTTCGTTTTTTGTATAAACTAATTGTTAAAAAAATGTGTTCTTCTCAACCGATTTGGTCATCTTTGCTCATCTGTTTTCTGTTATTGCACTTTATTTCCTGATCCACTGTTAATCGGACCTTGGCGCGAAGATCGTATTCCGTAAGTGGAATGGCGATTTTCGACGGCTACACACGAATCGCTTATAGTGATCAACATTCAGGAAAGTGTCGAAACATCTACAAAAGTTGTGACCGATGGGCGATGGAAGACAAATGCCACGCAGTCTTGACTCAGACCAACTTCTTCGATGTCAACTGTGCGTTGTCATGCAAGATGTGCACTCCCGATCCCAATTACGGTAATTGATAAGCATATCTTCGGGCTTTTATAAACACTTTAGACCTTCCTGACATTCCTCTTCCCCCCACTTTGGAACCACTGCAGTTTTTCATCGGGAAATGGCATTCACAGGTTTGTTGAAACTTCATTTTAAATATTGTTTTCATTTTAAGTTTCACTTTACGCCAAACACTTATTTTAGGCCGCTAAAGGTCTACGTTTCCCAACTGACCAATACTCAACCGAGTACGAAGAAATTCTCGACATTGCACCTGCTCAAGTACCCATGTTCGGTCCTCCTTCACTCAATTTGACGTCAGTGGACTTTATTTTATTCAAATGATTGGATATAGAAGCACATCCTGGTACCAGGATGATGTACGCGTAATGCGCGGATTCATCACTCTTCGACCGAACACGTTCCCGCCTGAGATTGCCATCCTCAGCTCAAGTAACGAAGGTAGGTTAGGGTTTTTTTTAGAGAGCAGGCTTTAGGTTTACGTAAGTTTCACGTTCCAATTTCTTTGTTTTGTCTTGGCCCGTAAAACAGAAATACAAGAACAGCTTTTATAAAATGCCGCTCATTTGCTTTTCTCCTTTTCCGGATACTGTAAGTACGTCTTAATATGTACTAAGAAATGAACACCGTGAATTTTTAAGTTAAAACTAAAGAACACAAGTCATGTTAACAACTTTTGCGTCCATGTACGTTTATCTGAAGTTAGCTTGTCGGTATGTCTAGTTTTAAGAAAACGTACTTGTGATTTATGAAAAATTTTCTGCATTTAAGGATTGAACATGATTGAACTCGGTACATTGAAACATCACGTGCTCACTCTCAACGTATCTTACATGCAGGTTCATCCAACAATGGACAGCACAGTTTTGCCTCTCGGGGTTTGTTTCACCTATAAGTTTTCGTTAAACTTCAACCATTTCAGGCAACCAGAAGATTCAGAAGAGTAGGTGGCCTTCTTGAAATGACTGTTGCAAAACTGTTCACAAACAATCGGGTCAGTTTAAATGTTTCTCGTTTTATTCAAACGTGCGTTTACAGGTATCTCAGTTCAAGAAAATGTTCAAGAAGGTCCAAGAGTATTTAGTGTGATGTACATGTATTATATTATTTGAATTGCACAGGGTAGGTCAAATAGTGATCAACTATTGCAAATTGTGTCATTCATAAAGCTAAAAATTCTTTGCTAGTTGTTATCACTTCGACGAAACTGTGCTGTCAATAGCCGGAGAAAAACAACAGGTGATTTAGACCTCTAACACGGAAGAGAAAAAGTGCGGTACGTGCAAAGAGAGTGAAGGACAGCATGGAGTTATATTTTGTGAAAAAAATAGCGCATTTCGGATGACAAAGAAGGCAGCCAACAAGAAGATATTTGGAATCTTTCATACCTTTGATACAGAATATTGATTTTTGATCAAATGTGAGAACTATTTGTAATAAGTACTTCCATTCATAGGGTAGAAAGTATCATGATCGACAAGTCATATTCTCGTTTTCCAAATACATTTTTCCAAATATTTCAAGTAATAGCCGTTTTCTACACCTTATTCTAGAAATCGTACTCCCGTTTTGCGCGAGTTAGCAGACTAGTCGTCATTACTTCAATTATCCAACAATGCAAAAATTAATAGAACTCTTATTTTTGGTCTGAAGCCAGAAGAACGCCAATCTCCTGAAGATACTTCTTGCGAATGTACATCTGCTCAGAGATTTCAGAACGGTAAACCGCCTTCCATTGAGGACTGTCCTGGAAGAGACGAACTGCAACCGTGTAATCCTAAAATTACAACTTATACACCGATTTATAAGCTGTACCGAATGATCTGTTGTGAAACGGTGGCAGATGCCAGCTGGAAGAAATAGTAAATCCCCTCGGGTGACATGCATTCGAATCCACTCATCCTAAAAAAAACTTTCATTATTGATTAAGGCGAAGCGCGTTAAGTCTTACGTTTTTGCTGCGGAAGTCAAAGTAGCCACTTCCCTCCTTGATGAATCGCACTTCGGCATCTTCATGAAGATGTTCTGTAGAAAACGCCTGCATCTGTAACATAAAACTAGAAATGCCTAATTTTTTGTTTACCATGTTATCAAATTGGGGACCCAACGTTTCTCTGCTAATAGTTATCGTGTCGCGCCTTGTCATCTCGTGTTCTTCAGAGAACTTGTTGAGAAAGTTTTCCCAATTGTCCATATTTACCTACATTCTTGGACTATGTATTTGTGAGTGTTGTAATAACCTTTTTGTAAATTACATTTATTTCAGAAAGATCGGATGTAAGGTAATTTACATTTGGATTGCAGCGATTCTCATCTTTCATATCAACAATAGTTTTGCTTAACAAGTAAAGGTTATTCGGAGTGGTGGATATGCTAAACCTAGAATGGTCATTGTTAATGTCAATTTAAGAAACAAACCAGTACAGCGCTACAGCTAAAATGCAGATGGAAGTAAGGCTACCTAGGAAGTTAAACATCGTGCCAGCCTGGAATTTACAATGGCAACCATTCGATGCAAAAAATGAATCAGCTAAATTCAAGTGAAGTTGAACTGATTTCAGTTTTATAGAGTGAAAAAGCTATTTAAAGTGAATGGGCTTTGATGCGCCAAGTGCAGTGTCGTTGACGGCGGAGTTGCTTCGACTGCCTCCTGTCCATGGCTTATATACTGACCGATAAAAACAAAGTCTACCGGGTCTGTTCCATTGAGTTGTTATCTCATCAGCTTCTGTTTTCTGAAGAAACTGTAAACATTTTTGAAGGGATTATAGTTTATCGTCGGCAGTAAAGGGTAGAATGACAGGTGTCACAAATAGCTACTTGTTATCACATGGGTAAACCATACTTCAAGAACAACTCTCTAACACAAATATATATTGACTTCCTCATTGAAAATCGAAAAAAAATTACCTATGATAATGTTTCTAGTGGGCTAGTCAAGTACAGTGTCCATTGTAATATTAGGATCATTAAAGTAAGACTTGAGGGTCTGGATAAACAAAAAGTTTATTGATGAAAATGAGCGAAGTCATGTAGAAGCTCGTAATGCCCAGTCCTAGCTTCACAGAAGGCCTACTGCAAGATCGAGGTCGGGAGGGGGGCGGGGGAATGACTAATGTGTACACAAATGACCTTCGCTTCCGTCTATCAATCCTAAATGCAGCGTGGTTCATATTCATCCTTTGGCGGAACGTGGTTGACGTTAGAGTTTCAGTAATTTTCCAAATTTCAGGAAGGTTGACAAATTTCCAGAACTCTGTCGTAAATCATATTTATCTAGGTGAGCACACAATTGTACTTCAGCCTAGAAAATGAAACCCATGTACTTTTATGCAAACCCACAAAATCACGCTTTAACTGTTTTAAAAAAGGTGAAACCGCGAGCTTTACGTGCAACGAGACATTTGAGAAAATTACCCCGTTATTCCCCGCATCATGGTTGCCACTCTTCATATATGCCGTTGTTTACTAACAATCTTTTTTGGCAACAAATCACGCGCCAGTGTTGGTCACCGTGTTTTCAGACTTGGCATGCAGCCAGAAGGCGTCACATTCTTATTCGTTCTTGGTTTGCCAGTGTCAATAACATAATTAAAAGTAGGCTTCGCTGCTTCACATAACTCATACTACAAGTATAAAAACCTACGCCAAAATATAATCGGGTAAATGCAAGCTGAATACACGGAGAAAAAATATCAACTTCTATGTGTGCATTTGTATTTTTATAACCTCAAAATAAAAAAATTCAATTTTGAAAATTCGTGGCTCTTAATATCACACAAACGCCATTGGGTGCTATAAGTTAAACCCTTCCACTTGGCGCTTGCTAGTGAAAAACAGCAAGTGCTTCTGTTCTCAATTGAAAAGAGTAGAAATCGGTAGGTGCACATTTATAGACAGAAATGAGAACAATGGCACACGGTTAAACAGATATAACTTTCTGATAAGTACCCATAAAGGTAACCGAGAGGAATTCACGCAGGAGGAAGACAACTAGTGAGCAGCGTTGTTGTCAGCAGGTCGCAGAAGTCCATTCTCCCTCAGGAAATTCTGGCGGACTTCCAGCGCATCAGCTGCCTCGGAACGGGCAATGGCGTCCCACTTGACATCCTCATCCTTGAACAGACGAACGGCGTAAGTGTACTCCTAAAACAATATTTATAATTCCAATCATGTTTAAATTTTACATTGTGATCCGGAGCGAATCGGTGGTAGATGCCGGCAGGAAGGAACAGCAGGTCTCCTTTGGTCACGGGAATACGGATCCATTTGTCCTTAAAAAAGCTTATGATTAAAAAAATAAATTTTTTTAAAACACGTGGGGTATAAGATGAATTTATAAAAACATGATCAAAACTGACATGCTTGTTGCGGAAGTCGAAGTATCCACTGCCCCCACCGATGTAACGCACTTCGTGATCATCGTGAAGATGTTCCGTGAAAAACTCTTCCATCTAAAACTACGAATATCAAGACAATTTAATTAATTACCTTTGCATCAAAGTTCTCCATGTGTTCCCTGCTGATGTAAACGTCATCCTTCGATTTCATGTCGTTCGCATGTCCGAACTTATCTAGTTGAGCAGCCCAGTTTTCCAGGTCGACCTGAAAATGAAATAAAGCGTTTATCTGAGGTAAAATCACCCTGAAGCACAACACGCTGATGGTAGAGAGCTCGGAAATGGGGAAATCGACATTCGGCTCGCAGCGGTTCTCGGCTTTCGGGTCAGCAACCTCATCGGGCATGAAGTAAGGCACAGTAGTGAAAGGGTTCATGTTTAACCTGAACTGTGATTAAAAAAACCCAATCCTCTGCAAGACGATATGCAGTAAATCGAAAGAGAAGCGAAGAAATTAGACAAAGTACAGTGTTTCAATGAGTTTATAGTGGAATGCATGAGCTAGTCAACCGTAACGTATTCACAACCACGAGAAAGAGAGGTAAAGAAGGAAAGGCTAACACATGAGGCCCATTCAACGATCGTATTCAAATGTACACAGAGATCATTACGAAACCAGTCTCGCATTCAAACTGACGGTATTAAAAATAAGTAAAATATGACAATTCTACAATTTACAGGAATAAGACCTCTAAGGCACTAATATGGGGACTAAGTAACGCATAGAATCTGCAGAACCCGGTGCTATCATTGGTCTGGTATAAAAATGAGGAGTCACTTGGCAGTGGAGCGGTGTGTTCAAGACTGAAATATTGACTGATAAGATTCGACATTGATAAGACGATTTTTTTTTGTTGCAATCTAATTGGATTTGATAGGCTTCGCGAAATCAGGGAACTCAGCGAAAGTTTATAGCGGTGGGTAAAAACGAACAGTTGTCTCCATGACGAAATACCCAATGTTTACCGCATTCTCAAAACCTGAATGCAGTTTATAAGAACCACTTTAGAAAAGCACGGTTGAAGGATTGGAAAAAAACCGTGTAAGCGATTGTATCCGATACTTTTTTTAAAGTGGAAAAGAATATCCACATAACAGTCTACCAGTGCAATTCTTTTATAAATTAAAATTTTAATCAGAAAGCACTCAGTGCAAACCCACTGTATCCATAGCCTCCGAAGTCATCTTCCGCTTCGTTCCAGATGTCTTGGTAGCAGACTGACCCGCAGGCTTCGTACCAGCATTTCCTCTGATGACGGCTTGGTTTGTAGTCAAAGTGTTACGAAGCCAGGCACCGGTTAGAAACGAGGTTCGAGCATTGTGACTCTAAAAATAAAAAATTAAGGAAAAAATTACACGTTCATATTAAATACGGAAAATGGGATAATTACAAAACTCACGTCTCGGAGAAGTGCATCTTTGTAAAAATTCTTGGTCATACGTTTATCGCTGGGCGAGTGGGTACGATTTCGAGGAAAACTTCCTAGAGAAGCGCGCAATCTGGAAAGAAATAGTAAAACATAGTCAACAAGGTTAACTTTAAATAAAATAACAAAGAACTTACCCATTACGCTGAATGGAAGAATCCGGATGGGATCCAACCGGAGAGGCACTAGAAGCCCTAGGAGGTCGATCCACGGCCAAAAGTCTGCACTGAGCGCCTTCGGCCTAAAAAACCATTGGAAAACCAAACAAGATCAACGTACTAGTTTAGCCGATGACATACAGGAGACCACAGTCGAACTGGGCTCAACCCTCTTCTTCTTAACCGTCTAAAATTATCACGTGATAAATGAAAAAATTGAAACAAAGAGGTTTAAAAAAGAACTCACATGCTGCTCCTCGGAAATTCCATCGGGTCTCATAGACACATCAACAACCGGGCATACAACAGCAACGGGGTTCAAGTCCTGGACGAGGGTCAGGCCGGCGAAAGAAAACGGCGTGGAATTTACAAACTGTCCTGACTCCATCTCCGTGCCTGAAAAAATTTAAATTTTAAACAATCCTAGGAATTTTTATTAGCAAAGCAAACAGAGCGATAAGAACAAAAATAGAATTTTCAATTGGAAATGTAATTAATAATCAAAAATAAAACCCCAGTTTTTTAAGGAAAATAGACTTTCCTAAAAAAACGGTAAATTATATTTTCAAACAAAAACTTATAAAGAAATTCACACAAATAATAATAAACAAAGTAGGGATATTAAGCATCGCCACAACAACACAACTGGCTGGGGGCTGCTGCGCGTCAACCAGAAAATGTGACAGGCATAGGGGTGAATGCAGCGCTCCAGACCAACTGTTTATGATAAACTACAAACTAGAGTTACATTTCTTTTCGCTTATTTATTCGTATTTTTGTCATAAAAATAATAAATACTAAATAAGTAAATAAAGGAAAAGTAAAAAGTTGCCAATATTTTGAATATTTCACCACAAAATTTTTGTTTTCGTGACCTTCATGTCTGCGTTGCAACACAACGATATCGATACGCTAGGAGAAGGTTATCGATTCCTGTGTTGTAGACTGGGAGTCACCCGTTCGTTGGACAACGGCCAAAACGTATTATCAGTGGCGTAACAAACGGAGAAAATGGCTTATCATGTGACATGAGCCGTGACCACTGGTGTTTTAGGTGCAATGTGGAGGCTTGCATATTTCACAATAATACATTTGACGGACTGCGTTTATTCTGAAAGTTTCAAAGCATGTTTAAAAACTAGCAAATGAACGTTTATCCACTAGAGATTGGCACTGTTTCAAATTAAGCGTTCTTCAATGTCAAATCAGTTCATCGAATAAAAAAAACAATATTTCAAGCATTTCAATGTTATAATAATATCAGAAGGCCCCGAAGTGCGCTATCTCTGCTGATAACAGTGTACTTTCGTAGTGCGGGAACGCCACTGACGCCTCTTCTGGAGTGGGGGATTAGAAGAACAAAATGTTATGGTTAATCCAGAAATGTCAGGATTTAATGTTTCTGAGGATGAGCACACTAACACGAATGTTTTATTACATATCAGTAGTAAATGGCGCATTCCACAGCGTCCAAGCGATGAAGTTTCTGAAAAATGACGTTAAACCATAAGCATTGTTTGCGGGGAACCCCGATACGATCCGAATGACCTTTGGCGTCGACGTACTTTGATCAACTCAGACGTCACACAAGCCAGTTGACATTGAAATAACATTTTAGAAATCTCAAATGTAGACAAGTTTTCGGGTTGAAAACGAATGTTATTTCTTGAAAATGAAGTCTCGTAGCCGAATAGTAATTGTTTCCAGTTAATAAAAAAGCCATAAAAACATGTTTGCAACTTATTTATTTTTGAAATTTTCGTGGATCTCCCTGTCCCGGAAAATATATTCTACCGAACTAAACTCACCCTAGTCAGCATCTCTCCAAATTCCATGTGCTCGTACGTTGGAAACACTTTGACTGATTTGAAGCGGTTCTCCCGACACACTTTGCTTGGTGGTGTAATAAACCTTCTGAATCAATGTTACTTTATGTGATATGCTTACCTTGTCATTCCTCCTTTCAGCAACAGAGTGGTGAGATCCCGTGACATGTGTAGATGTAGTTCTTCTGGGGTGATCTGAAGTTAAAAAGACAACTATAAAAGTCTACTTTGCAACCACACCGACTTCACCAATGCACCGATGGTAGCGCACACTGCGCCCACTGCGCTGGATCTGGTAAAAAGGCCAGCGGCAGCATTCTTGATTCCTTGGGATATATATTAGTACGAATCCATTAATTTGTACATACATTCCTTTCTTGATGTCGCAAATTCCAGTAAAAAGTTTCCGCTTTTTCACATCCATTGTCTGAACGATGAGACCGGAAAAGGAGTTCTTGGGTAGGAGAAAGGCATTATTCCACTTCTGGTCCAAGATCAAAGCAGCAGATCGGATCATCAGACCAGTAGAAGGAGCAAACCGCTAAAAGTTGTGTAATGTAAAAAAGGCAGATAAAAATGCGTCAGTTTCCCAAAGCATCTTTCTCTTACATGAACAAAGAGAAAGTATCCGTCCTTCTTGACTAGTCGGTCCTTTTTCACCTTGATAGTAGAAATCCCCAAACGCGAAGTATCTGAACTGTAATTTTTGTATATAATTTGGAAGTTCACCTCCGAGGCACACAAACAGATTGAACTCGTGGGGTGCTGCGAAAGTTTCACTGCCTTCACGGAACCACAGATGAGGAATGGCTAAGACCATACTGCAAAAGTAATAATTAGTGTCAAACATGGTCTTACAGGCCGGTTGCACCGTTCATAGGCGTCTGTGGTCTGTAGATCAAGGCGTCGTGGCGGTTATCGTCCGGATTCTTCAAGTGATAGGAAGCCAAATCTCCACAGAAGGAAGATACATTTGTCCTTCGGTTTCTACCTGAACTTTCCAAATTTGATATAACAGACAGAACTTACTTCCAACCAGAACAGCAGTGTCTTCTATTTGTGCTACTCCTTTGTCGTAAAGGTCTTCGGGGTGTTTTTGCGCACCAACTGAAAAGTAGTTTATTTACAATTATTGAAATTTAAAACAAACCATTAGTGACAGAATCAGATAAACGCAAAAGACGCACAATCTCCTTTGGGGCTTGGGCAAATACGACCAGAGGAAGCAGAGCAAGTAACCACATTCAACGTACGGTATCCGGAGAAGAATGAGAGATCTCGTGATACGGCAGCGTGGGTGAGCCAACCCATCAAACGCATTTGTAACAATATCAAATCCTGCTGAGAAATGGTGTGTTAGTTTCCGGCGAGAGTTTGCAAAAATTTTCAATTGACAACAAACTAACAAAAAATGTCATTTTTTAGTCTACTTCCAACAAAAAATTGTTTTCCAAGCTGTTGGGTCAAAAATAAAGAATATTTCTCATTGCTTCGTTTTATTGCCCTTTTAAGCGACTTTCAAAATAAACCTGCCTAAACCTAATTCAATAAATCAAATGATACAAAAATATAAAGGCCAAAAGTGCTTCTCCGTAGTGTCAAACAAATGATTCAAATAACAATATATCAACAATAATACTTTATTCATTTCTCCTGCTATAGACAAAAATAATCAAATCTAGAAATTCGGTTTAGAACAGAATGAAGGCAACTCATGAAATTGCATAACTATGAAAATGCACAATATCACCACATAACCCGAGGTAGAGGTTTGCTAATACAGTTTTCAATGCTAGTTACTATTTTAAACTATCATAGTATGTACATAAAGGCACTAGTTTCGGAGAAACACAATTGAAGAAACTATTCTTCTTCGTCAATAGAATCTCTGACGGATTGGATAAAGTCTGTGAACTCTTGTTCCTTTGATATGAATTCGTTCAACTAAAATAAATTAATAATTGAAAGGCACCTTTTAGTTTACCTGTAGTTGCAAAGATTCAGGAGATTCCGCACAAAAACCATGCAAGTTTGGAGGAGCTGTTCTGCATTCTCTTATAAATTCACTAAGCGTTGTAGGAGTGGAAGACTCTTGCTGTTGCTGCCCAAATATCTAAATTTTGAATTGGGCAATAATTGGGAAGCATCTGACCAATGGCTCCTCTTCTTCCTCGTCACCGCTATCTTCGTCATAAAACACAGGAACGTGTTTTGGAGAAGGGCTACTAATTTTCTCACTTTCTTCGGAAGGAGGTGTTGGTTCTTGGATATTTACTGTAGTTGTAGAAGGCAAATTGCCAGTGAAAACATCTGAAATAGATATAAGCAAATACATTTAAAAGTAATTCACCTTCACAAAACGTTGTATTCCGCCTAGGGCCAATTGGACTTGCGGACATTAGTAATGATGCAAACGGAAAGGATTCCGAATGCGTTATAACTGGCTGAAACAAGGTTACCGTGTAAACAGCCCTAGCCAACAAACTCTTGACGGTGCGAAAATGCAACTTTTCGTTTCCTGAGACGAGGACAAATGCAGTGATTGTGTGGATTCTTCACTAGAAGTAGATCTTCCAATTCGAAAACGGGGGGCTCTTTCTGGGGAAGGGCTCTACAAAGTCAACTACTTTAGACAAGAAAGGTCCTACCTGAATAGGACTTTCAGCTTTTAGAGCAGGACAGGGAGGACTGTAGAGTGGTTGTTCTACTTGCCCTTAAAGATGTGTAACCCTGCTGAGTATTGACGTACCTCCAGAAACAGGAATGCAGTCCGAGAAGGAAGGTCGGCACGGTAGATCTTCGGTGTAGCGGGATCGTCTTCTGTTCACATGTGCTGGTCGTTCAATGTTTTCTCTAAGACGTCAATATTTCTGCAGATCAAAGTTCAAATTCAAAATTTCTTATTTCAAATTTTTTAAGAGGCAGGCTTCTAAACTACATTTTAAACCGATTTAATATGTCGGCGACACCTAGATGAACTTTAGTTGAGTCACCACACCTGATTACTTCCGTAGAAGCCAACTGCGGCACAGTCATATCAGTGCGATAGACCAAATCCAGACGAACTGTTCCCACGGGAGAGGGCAAAACCCCAATCGATATCTCTTTGGCACCCTGCCCAAGCTCAGTTGTAGTGGATCCTTTAAATATCTGAACAAGGTTAAGAGGTCGGATAACTAATTACCCTGTATAGAATAACAAACGTATCTTGACTTTGCTTCTTTACAAAATATCTGTGCATAGGAGTAACGCGAGCGGCTGCAGAAGCCGACCTTAAACGGGATTTTAAAACGAACATTAAGCTGATTACCTTAAAAGTGTTCCCAATTGATGGTAAAATTCGGTAGTCACCGTTGATTGCGTTTCGTCATCCATTGACATTACCCTAAACAAAAGCATTTACAGCCCTGTTAATTAATTACCAGGATTCTAGTGGAAGATAAACTCCATCGGCAGTGTATAAAAGAAACTCAATTGACAGAGACTTACAGACTGGAGGATACCTTAAAATCGGTTGTTTTTTGTGAACTTCTATTCAAATTACTCGTCAATTGTGGTTCTCAAGTACGCCGCAATCTCCCCCAATTCGTCGACCCTTGTGTTGAACCAGTCGGGTTGCTCCGGATGCCCGCTGCATAGCTGTTCGATTTTGCAGCCGAGACGCGCCTGCGACGGATAAACACGTGAAAATCAAAACGAACTCACTTGAACAAGCGTCTGAACAAGGCGACTTGTGAAAAATCGTAGAAATTTAGTATAACTTGCTTCGTCGGCCATTGAAAGTTCCTCAAAATAAATATTTTGCAGTTGTTCTACAATTAATGGCCTTGCTGGTTCTCAAATACTGCTGCAAATTTTATTCTTTTTTGTATTGTTTAAACTTACTTACGAAATAAAACCTATGTCATAAGTTTGAAACCATGAAGAGATTGCAACTTCCGCGCTTGGCGGGCAGGCGGCGGGCGATGGGTCAGCTGATTGGCCCGGCGTTCCTGCGTATTTTAATCGCAGGCGGTCGCCGAATGGCGGCCCAAATGGAAGACGCACGTGAACGTTTTCAATGTACTAAGGCCCACAGATAAATCAAAAAGATCAAATATAATGAAAATGGTTGTAAAATTTACATTCAAGTTGAAATGGACGTTTTATGACGTGTGTTGGACAACGTATGTTGGAATTGCCCGAGTCTTCACGAGACTGAATGTAAACAACTGACCAGGGCTATCAATCGCCATTGTTTGACCAGGACGCGAGAATTATTTGTTGTCAAAATTATAGGAAACTAACAAAGAACAGGTGGAAGTTGAAGCAGCTGAGGAAACTAACAATGAGTTCTAGAAAATCCCTGATTACTTAATTAAATGTTATAAAGTAAAATATTATCAACTTCCTTAATCGTTTTTACTGTTTTAATACATTATTTCAAGTACCACGTTGAAACATGCTTAAAGTAGACAAAACCAGAAGTAAACCAATCGCATTTGATTGATCTTCCTTTAATTGACTCCATTAAATTCATACTTTAAGAAACAAACTTTGCGTTGTGATGAAAATGTTGTTGACTGAAAGAACTTACGTTTTTCTAGGCTCCGAATCCATTGATTTTTCCAAACCGGTACTAACCTGTATTACGTGGCGTTGAAATGCTGGACAAGAGCTTCTTTTGGGCTCTTGATCGAAAAGACTGCGTCTGCCATTTGAGAACAGCATATCCTTTGAAACATTACTTAGCACACTCTATTCTTTTGTAATCTTGACAAGGTCAGGAAAAAAGAGGCACCATAACAGTGACGATCTGGTTGGAAGAAGAAACTATGATGACAAAAAGTGGAACCTACTGCAAACTTTGAAATCACTTGGCCACCTGTTTCAATGCCCTGCAGTTTCTTACGAATCGCCACCAACCGGGAAATAACACCTTGTGACGTAGCCACCGTTGTAAAGCGCCCTAAGGTGCTACGAACCTGGTCTCCTATGTTTGTGAGTCAGCACAAGGCGTCTCTAAACGAGTTTTCAGCAGGGATTTAGCCTTGCGGCTGCGCGGTTGTCTGCCATCCGACGACGAACACCATGCGCCGGCTGCTGCTCCTGTTGCTCTTGGCAGCATATGTTTCTTCTCAATGGTAGCCCACCCTTTCGACAAATTTCCCCTTTCTTAGGTCTCAATCCCAATTTGAAAACTCATTGGCTGGCTTCTTTAAAGTATCGTCCAAGTACAGACTCACTCCAGTTGCTCGATCCAACTATGGATCGGTATGTTTCTCAGTTTTTCTGGTGAATTACACATACATTCAGGTTCCTTTATCCCAAAAGATGGTTGACCGAACGGAGTATGCCGTCAATCGTCGAATTTTGAATAAGGTTAATCGTTCAGTTGTTCCCTCATAGATAACAACTTTTCAGGTGTTTGAGAGCGATATGGTTTTGACAAAACCACAAATGGACGAGGTGATTGACACGTTCCGTGCTAGAATATCCGGTGTTCCCCGCGTCAAGCGGCAAGCGATCAAAGGCGACAACTTTCGCTGGCCAAACGCCACAATCCCCTACGAATTGAAGGAGAATAACAGTGGGGATCGGATATCAAAAGATTGAATTATTTCAGCCGAGTGGCAAAACGTCATCAAACGAGGCATTCACAACTGGAGGAAAGAAACCTGCATTCGCTTTGTGAAACATAGCGAGGAAAAGGACTATGCCATCTTTTTCAAGGGTGGAGGGTTTGTTGAACTGTCTTCCTCATAAAAACTATTTTAGGTGCTATTCCAGTGTTGGAAGAACAGGTGGTAAACAATACATTTCTATTGGATGGGGGTGTGAGGGCGTAAGTTCAATACGTTAGCTAGAGAACCTCATGGTTTCAGAGTGGAATCGTTTCGCATGAAATTGGACATGCTTTGGGTTTCTGGCATGAACAAAGTCGACCTGACCGGGATGCCTATATCAACATTAATGAAGACCACGTTGCCAGAGGAACCAAGGTATTTTTTGAATTCAAATCCCAATTTTGTAAACTTTCCACAAGCTTTAAGAGACCAATAGAGAATAAGCCAACTTTTAAACGCTAAAACAAATGTGGCTTAAGTGCTCCATGAATGGATTTTAAAAAAAACATAACTCCTTTTCAGGGAAATTTCGAAAAACGTAATGACATCACGACCAACGAGATCCCTTATGACTTTGGATCAGTGATGCACTATGGCCCCCAAGCTTTCACAAATGACTGGAAATATGTTACCATCGAGACCAAGGTTTTTTTCCACCGATCTTTTTATATTCTTTTCTTCAGGACCACAGATTCCAACACACAATTGGGCAAAGGTCGGATATCTCTTACATTGATGTGAAGAGAGCAAATCTTATGTACTGCAGTCGTAAGTAGCTTACAAAATGCATTTAATTTCTATCATAGATATTTGTAAGGAGAAATTAAACTGTGAAAACGGAGGGTATGAAGATCCCTTGAACTGCAACAAGTGCAAGTGTCCTCCCGGATTGGGAGGCACCCGCTGTGAGCGAATCGCTGAGTCAACCCGTAAGTAGGCCTTATGTGTTTTGGATGTTTCTCTTTTTCCAACGGTTATCTGTTTTAAAAGTGTTGACCCTGAGAAGCCAAGCTAGTCGGTAAGCTTACATTTTTTGTTTTCAGCTGGCTGTGGGGGAGAATTAATGGTTACCCCATTCTGGCAGACCCTAAGAAATACTAAAGTTGGGAAGTGTCACTGGAGACTTATCGTAAGTGGATAACTGTCCAAAAATAACAATCAATTTGTAGGCTCCAGCTGGCAGAATCCATTTTGAAGTTATTGAAACAAACTATAAATGTGATTCATCATGCGCCGAAAATTATCTGGAAATCAAGCACACACAAAATATGGAACAAACTGGTTTCAGGTACACTATTTCTGTATGGAATTATCATTCCTTGTTTCAGACAGTGTTGTAACCCTGTTCCCGGAGTAATAATTTCCCAGGGCAACCAGGTTATTTTCTCCAGTGTGTCCATATCATCTCCTTCAAACTTCACTGTACGATATATCCTTGGTTCGTTTTTTACTCCTGTTAAGACTCGTTTTCCAAGCGATGTTTGAATTTCCATTAAGATCAGGAAAACATTCCTCCGCCGCCGCCAGCGCCTTGGGAAGGCCATGGGGGTCTCACTGGGCTTTTGGGGGCAAACGAAGCTGGCATCGACAACACTTTTGAGAACGTCGTCTTGAAAGATTTCCCAAGAATTGTTGGGTACGATTATTTGTTGGAAAATGAAAACTATTAATATTTCAGACGTGGCAGAGGAGGCATCGGATCTTTCGTAGGAATTTTGGAATCACTCATCAAGAACGGAAAATAGATTGATACGTGTTTAACAGATTGTATGTACATAAGGTTTATTTATCTAATAAATATTGCTTGACGCTAAAATAAAACTTGAAAAAAAATTAGAATCAAACAGAATAGTGAAAAGTCAAAATTTATCGATTTATCGTTTGAAACCCTTTTCTTTTTTGGAAGTGCATGCGCAAAATTACCATTTCCCATTTTCAGTATAGCTTACTGCAACATTTGTGTCATATTTAACCGGAAAGGCTTGTTGGCAATTGAAAACGCGCACTCTTGTTTCGGGAATCCCCTTCTTCCGTCTCGAAAACCGGACTCAGCGCATTCTTTAATCTAGTCAAGCAGTGAAACATTCAATCGAAAACTTTTCAAAATGAAATAATATGGGTAGTGCCCAGTCTTATAAATATGCAATCTTTACTTAAAGTAAACAGCTTTTGCGGTATTAACTAAGGCTAGTTGTAAGAGGTAAAAAAGTATGTCTCATGATTGCGGAAATTATTATAAAACTAATGTAAAAAATTGTTCTTCCGCAACTCTTTCAAATATCCTGGGTGTAGGCTAACTAAACTCCAGCTGCGATGGGCGGGAACGTAATGGAGCGTGACGGGAGCCACGAGCGCTTAGCAGGATGTTCCAGCGCTTAACGTAACAGGTCGTATTGTCTGACTCAGCTGGCTAGCCGAAGGTGCGCTCGGGAAATGGAAGAAGCATCGATCCCGCGCAATCAGCGCGTTTCTTTCCCGTCACATCCTGGCTTCATCCCGCTCGGCACGGTCATAGATGAACTTGCTTATCTGATCCTCCGGTTTTCCTGCCACACTGTCGTCTTCTAAGAACCCATTCATTCTATCTTCAAATCTGCAACAAGCCTTTTTTATGTAGCCCTAGTAATTTCCATGGAAAACCCCGGTGCATTTTTTGATATTTCTGTGCATTAACATCTGTGGTTCAGTCTTTTGAACTATTCTCACTTTAGGCGCCTTAAATGGTTGGAATCGTGCAGTTAGATAGCAGTGCAATAGCGACCGGTTGGCGCCTTCGTATTCAAATTCCTCACTGGCCTCCGGCGCATAGTAATCCCCAGATCGAACGCCGAACCAAACTTTCCCTTTCCGCACAACTTGATCCAATGAGTAGCGAGTTGTTGTTTTGACCGATCGGTACTAGAGGTTTGTCTTCTTTTACTGGTTTCTTTTCAACACTTGACACTTTCACTGAGACTTCATTTTGGATGCTTTTTTCGCGGTTATTTCCCGCATAAATTGTACGTTGTAATAAAACCCTGAGAAAACGGTTATTTTTAATTCACATGTTTCATTTTCAACCGGAATACCACTTTTCTCTTTTCTCTATTACAAGCAAAATACAAGTTATGTGGAGTAGTTCGCCTGAATGAAGTAAGAGCGAAACTCCCAATAAGAATGCTAAACATTAAATTTCATAGATTTTTGGACAAAAGTAGTTCGCAGCATTTTTACGTGACCGTCTTGTTGACCAAGCCTTACGCAAGGCGTAGTTACAATAGGGGCGCGTGGAGTAGGAAGGCCGTGGTAATCCCAGCAGACAACACGGCTACATTTCCAAGCGGATCGACACCTTCCCCTGTTAAGTCTCCGCACACTCCAAACAGCTTCTCACTGTTACTCTTCACACACCCTCGGGCAGTCGCCCTGGGTGGTCCTTTTTGATTACAACCAACTCATTTTTCCTGTTTTTATACTCTTCACAAATAATATTGAATAATCCTTACTCTAACACGCTAGAAGTATACATTACATAGAGTGAGTGTGAAAGTGAAGTATTAAACCACGTCGTAAAGATCTAGGGGAGATCCTCAAAGGAAAAATACAGAAAATTTTAATGAATACATTTTTTTTGCATCTTCTGGCTACACAAATCACAAGATTCTCACAAATGATCATCTCTTGTCTTGCAAACATTGACCGTCTCGTCACTTGTTTTTGGAGCTCGGCGTGACAAATTCCAAAAAGACCAGCAAACTTTGTTTCTGAGTGTTTTGTGTGCAGAATCTCTCGAGTAGTGACAGGCGGACCGTGTTTTTCGACCCTCTTTCAAAGGGGCGCCCAGAGCCGCGCTCCAAAGTGCTACTCACCGGTAACTGACCACGCAACGAACCCGCATCATTTTTCGTTTAGTTCCAGGCGCCAGAAAATGATTTTTTTTGCAAGCAAACCAAAACTAATTTTGCACCCCAGTGCCCACCAAGTGTGACATATGAACCTGAGCATATGAACGCTAAATTCCCTTTCGCCTGTCCTATAATTTATGCTTAGTTATGCTCGATCTAGGATTAATCCAATTGGCTTTCGTTGTCCTAGCTGGAATTCTCTTTCTTTTACTCTCAGGTGTACTGCATGTTTTGAACGATGATAACTACTGTTTGCGTTCATATCATCGCTATGTCCACTGAAGCCATCTCGCTTTCTTTGCACTTATCCCTAAGTTGTGTCAACGGTTTTTTGTTGAACACGCCGTTTTTGGATATTGCACTTTTCCTCCTCTTGCTTTCATTCTCTACAAGTATCGCCCAACCTTGCGCTTCCTGCGGTTTTACAGTTTTTTTTGTTTTACAGAAACATGTGTCATTTTATTTGTAATTGCATTTCACACGCCGTTTCTTTGTTGACTCTACTTTGCCCTTGCTAAAATATCGAAACTCCAGTATTCACACCCATTCTTATTTTTAACTGGTATTAGTCCAACAAAAGCAATCATTGTACTTTGGTTAACAAAAAAACTTTATTGTTTTCCCACAGAACCTGTGCGTGATGAATACTGGTAACTCTCCCTATATCCAAAACAGCAATTGAAGTCTTCGCGCCTCGGTGTGTGTGCAGTGCACTCCACTCATTCACGCCTGCCCATCCTATTCAAACCATGAATCGGTCGAGGCATTCTTTCCCTTAATTACCTTTTTCTTTATTCATGTATCATTCATTTAGACAGCCGGTTTCTCCGCGGTTGGGTCCAAGGAGATGGACCGAAACCCTCCGCAACATAGCCCAAATACCCTCCTTAGTAGAATATTGCAGGTAGGCCGGTATACAGAAACTAAGCAGGTGCTTTTCAGGTAGCATTGGGATTATTCGTAACAACATCCGACCTTCCCCCTCTTCCAGCGAATCATGAATTGTTATCTTACGACTGCTCTTTTGACACTGACTGCAGGTAAGTAAATCCGATTTTGGAAATATTTCGGGTTGGAAATATTGCCAGATTCCGTTTTAAAGTATTTTGTTCTGATCTATTATGTGATTTCCAGATGGGCATCAACAGGGGGTCATGTAGACAGATGGAGAGTGGCTAGAGGCGAGCCTGATAGTATTCTTTGGCTAGCTGCGACAGGGACCATGCAAGTGCCAAGTAACTTGACTTTTACAAATCGTCATGAATATTTCAGGGGAGCCTTTTGCACTTATCGAATCTAGAGGGCAGTCTTCTGATGCTTTGATGACTGACCCCGTCAAGTGCCAAAGGGGTTTTGCGGATCTTTCTTTTGTCTACTGGGCTATTGGTATGTTCACAGTTTGCTTGACTGACAAATTGTTCAGGCAATGCTGACTTAGAAATCTGTCTTACTGATGAAACTGGAAACAAGTTCAATTGCACTGGAATGCTGGATTCAAGGGTGATGCCAGGAAAAGTTTCATTGAAGATACCGGAGATGCAGAAACCGTTTAGGGTGTGTGATTTAAAATGCAGTGTATATTTTGTGTTTAGGTAATGATTTCACCAAACAATCAACCCGGAGTAATTGTTGTCGACGACATTCGATACGATGCTAGTACTTGCGAAGCGACTATTCGACCTCCAGTCAGAGGAAGGCCAGATGTTATGGTAGGAAAATGATAAACGGTAAAACATTCTTATAGACTACTATCCCTCCGGTTGTCATTCCTTGGACAATGCGGAAAACCACCACCACGCCTTCAACCACAACTTCTGAACAATCTACGACCACCCCAGAAATGACCTCTACAGAAAGTACTACAACCTCGCCAAGCTCAACTACAGGTACTCTTTTCTAAGGCGTAAAAATCAGCCATATGATCAAAATATCATGAATGCAATCTAGAAAACTTTTTTAAATTTACTGTTAAAGTTAGGTTAATACAATCTTCGCATGTATATAACGTTTTCACCATCTTGCGTGTATTTCCTCGAAGAAATTATCTCTGGACATACCACTTAAAGGAATGAGTCGCTGTTTCTGAGCTTTATGAAACCCTTTTTCGTTTTGAAAAACCAACATAATTCAAGATTATTCAGCAGATTTTTAATTTTGCAGAACGTTTTAATCACTAAGTGAAAATCAGCTTTTAAGGCGCGAGCGAGTGCCTCTTAAGTGGTCCTTGTGGCGCACACATCATGATACACCTCAGGTGTGAAATCAAAAGATTAGCCAATCATTCGATGTTGTAAAAAGAAAGTAAACGTAGAAAATAATAGCCTATTTTTTAGAAATAGCCACGTTTCCAACTCTTCCACCAGAAACTGAACTTCCGCCTATTGTGGATAAACGAACGTACGTTATTTTTCGAAATTTACATTTGTTTTTTGCTTTTTAGAACCACAACTATTCCTGCCACCACGACGGATGTGCCATTTGAATTAATGATCTTTGGAAACAAAACGACCCCTCTATTTGACAAAAGAACAGGTTGTATAAATGAAAATAAATTGTTATTAAATACATTCAGGAATGATCATCAGTGAATCGACAAAACTTCTTTGTGGATTCAATGATGAATTTGCTTGCCAATGGGGACCGGAGGCTGGTAGATGGGCAATTATTGAAAAAGGCATTTTACTGAAAATTTTAAAAAAAAATTAGGTTAATTTTAGGAGCAATTCCATCACTGGAAGAGTCTTTGGCTGATCCGGAACTTCTCCCTTCTTATCCAGCTGCCCTAGTTCTTCAAGGGTCAGCTATGTTGACAAGTGACCCCATTAGATGCCAAACTGGCAAGGGAAAAGTAAGTCTATGCATTTAAATTCACTTTAATATTCCAGGTTCTTTTCCGTTATTGGTCAAATGGAGAAATTCTCCTTCAAGTTTGTGCTTTGGGTTACGGTATGTCAATTTAACTATGAAAGTGACCCTCTCTTTAGGCATTGATAGCGAAGTACTGATTTGTGTAGATCAGTCAAAGCCTACCAGACATCAACGCCACAATTTGGCTGTTTTCGAGATTGAGCAATCTATCAGAGAATCATTTACAGTATGCCATTTGCAATTTACTTGATAGTTTTGTTTTCAGCTGAACATAGTTCCTCAGTGGGAGCCAGGAGTCAAAAATAGATATTTGGTTGTTGATGAAATTGCATATATTGGAGAATGTGTTCCGGATAGCGGAGGTAAAATTAGGCAACGATAGTTGATTATAAACAAACTCAGGGAGACCAACCGAAACAAAGGTTCCTATGACGATTGTGACAACAACGACACCTGAACCAACCACATCTTCAACTACGGAAACTACTACCGTAACCACAACAATCCTTCCAACTACTACAGTTCCTACAACAACTACAGTTCAAGATTTTACAACTACTGAAGATTTGGTGCTCTCAGGTTTGAAAGCAATCCATCCAATGCAACAAAGATTTCAGCCAGTACAACCTATCCCAAGGTGCATCCTTGGCAACCAAGGGGAACCACCCATCGTCCTATGCCTTGGGGAAACACTCTTCCACCTGTATTCCCATTCAAACTTTCTACCAAACGACCATACACTAAGAAGAGACCATATCCAACGTAAGCAATTTTCAAAACATTTCCAATTTTGTGTTCAGGAGGACGATTGTTCCAGTGACTCAACGGCCAGTGATTCCTGAAGAGATTACCAAGTAACTAGAAACTTTTTACATTTTAATAAGGGACATTTTTAGGAAAACAAACCGTTGGGTTATTGAAACCACAACTCCTGAGACAAGGCATGAGGACTACTGCAATCTATTAAACTGCAATTTTGATGGTAAATTTCTACATTTATATTTTATACCCACGTTTTAGACAACGCCTGTAATTACCTCAACCACGGGTTAACAAAGAAGCCGTGGACTTTACGGAACAGAGGTTATGGTTATCCTCTAACTGGAAACACTGATATCCGTCCTAGTAATTCATTTTTTCTTTCCCTCGAGTTTATTGGTAATTTAGCTCCTTCCAATGGCCAATTTGTTTCAACCCTACTGGAACCCGGAGATATTGCCATTCTGGAATCTCCCAAGTTCAATTCAACAAGGTCGTTAAATGTATTGTTGTTCCAATACTACAGACCTTCGCAACTGACGACCATTCGATTATGCTTAGGTTGGGAAAATCAAAACATCAAACAGTATTTTCAGGCTCACGGTACACGAATCCATTGAGAAGTGTTTCTTCTTTCATACAGTGTCCCTCTATCTTGAGATCTGTTTCATCAAGGAACGCCTACAGATGGAATACGGTGCATGTACAACTACCCCCAGGAACAACACATGTAAGTTAACACTTTTTCCGTTTTTATACTCTTAATTCTGAAATTCCAAGTGGGTCGTCAAAGTATTTAAAGTGCCTGTATGAAACTTCGAAACTTTCTACATTTTCAAATATACAAGTTAAAACTCTGAAAGTTTTGGATTTATCAAGGCAACTAAAAAAAGGTTCAGCAAAATCGTGAAATATTTTGCATTGTTCAAACCGGACGTAGGGTGAATGACGGCTATTTGGTCGCGGGCGCATCCAAAGACCATAATCCGAACGCAGAGGCCAAGGTTGGCATGAATTTGCATTAATCTGTCAG
The DNA here is from genome assembly GCA_022343465.1 of Oscheius sp. G VE-2021. Lineage (NCBI taxonomy): Eukaryota > Metazoa > Nematoda > Chromadorea > Rhabditida > Rhabditidae > Oscheius > Oscheius sp. G VE-2021. Next base: position 489,174 of record JAJQXH010000045.1, read on the forward strand.
ATTTACGTTGAATGTAGTTCGTTTTTGCAAAAATGTTGTTTTCATAGTATTATTTCAGTAGTTACAAAAACTATTTCCCATTCAGCCACAAACTTATCCTTTCAGTTCTACCTCGTTGCTCACAACAGTGATCGTGCAGAGAGTCGATCTGCAATGGCTGTGGACAACATGAGGGTTGCAATCTGTGATCCTCGGGGCTTCGCACCTGAATACATCGATGAGATGACCGAAGGACAACCGTTCCAGGAATTCGAGAATCTTTGATAGATTTGAACCTTTTAGTCGAACCCGAATCTCCCAAACGTGCTTTAATAGTAACGCAATAATTTGTTTTGAAACGGTTGATTGTGCATTTCCAGAAGATACTGGAAGTTATCTGTATTCATACTGTGGTTTACAGTGTCTCGTATTCGATGTTCGAAACTATGTAAAAGTGCAATTAGAACAGGTATAGATACGCATTAAATAAAGGTTGTTGATAGCTGTTGAACTGCGGGGAAAGTGGACACGGAACAAGCGAGATTTCCGTTATCATTGGTTGTAAAGCATAGCTACGTGTGGTACGCTCACGCATGTGAAGGAACATCATTCAAAAGTGAATTTGTAGCCATGTGTAAAATAACTTTGTATTGCTAGTATCCGGAGAGCACCCCATAACACAATGAAATATATTACAAAAAGGCTAAAATTGTGCTAAACACTTTTATTGATGGAATCTTGCAGGGAAACGTTTTTGCTAAACAATATATTAAAGGTGCAAATCCTGTAGCATTTTTTTTTAAATTTGAAAGTTATATATAGGATAAAATTGTAAATTTAAAAAGAAAATTATGTTTTGAAATTAAGCTCAAAATAAGAAAAAAAATATTAGGAAACTCTTTTTAACTTGAATCCCTGCTAACTTTAACAAAATAATGGGGGTTTGCGCTGCATACAAGAAAATCATGAGGGAATCTCAACGCAAAATGATTTAAAGGACCAATTTTTAGCAATGAATGACAGTATTGTATTTCAGCTATTTTAATTTTTCTCACTTCAATATTTATGGTATATTATCTATTTTGAATTATAATTTTAATGTCTTGAAAAATTTAGCCATAAAAATATATATTAAGCTTGTAAATAATTTCTAAAGCAAACTTCTACCTGCAGTGCGACACCTAGCTAAAACGGCGGACAAAATGGGTCCCGCCGCGATTGCCGCGGCCACCGCGATGGTCATTGGTCTTCGATTTTAAATGTGCAAATCGCATGTATGCCATGCGTAACGAACTTGTCTGAAACAGTCTGCATGCATTCCTCACTCAGCTCGCCTCGTGCAACCTCATCCTCTCATAATACAACCATAAAGGGTTATCACCCAGAGGAAAATTCACAATAAATTTAACAATAGTAGTATATCACTATTTATTGAAATTTTTCTGAAACTTTAACTATTTTATACTTCAATTCACAGTTTAACCTTAAACGCATATTTTGCACAACATACCTGCTCCACTGCCAATTTGAATCGATCTTAGGGATGTGGCGGCCACTTTCTGGTCTTTGGCCGTGACTTTATTCTGTTTTTATTCTGTTCTACCTTTCTTTTTGCCTTTGTCTTATTTTATATTTTGTAATTTTATTTATTTTATTGTATTTCATTATTTCAGGAAATGGCCCCCAGTGCTCGCGACGCAGAGAAAGAATCCACCTATGGATTCGTCTACGGAGTCTCCGGACCTGGTAAGTTCTTATTTTCATTTATTTTTTAAAAAATATGATCTGTTTCAATTTAGTTTCGAATAGACTATTTTTGAAGTTTCTTTAGCAAAAGTCCTTAAACGCGCGCAGCAAGATTTTTTGTACACACTTGGCTCCTGTTTTCGGTGGTCTTTTTGGAAGAATCTATTGTAAAATGTATTAAAATGTGGAAAATGTTTATATATTTTTCTAGCTGAAAGCCTCTGGTTTTGGTTATTGCCTAGTTTTTGCCAGAAAAGTGATTAGTTTTCATTTCATTTATATATTTTACTATTTCAGTCGTGACGGCCGAGAAGATGGCTGGATCCGCCATGTACGAGTTGGTTCGTGTCGGACACGGCGAACTTGTCGGAGAGATCATCCGTCTCGAGGGAGACTACGCCACCATCCAGGTCTACGAGGAGACCTGTAAGTCTTTCTTCCAATTGGTTAAAGAGGTTTTCGGAAATTTTCCTGACCGTTATAATATTTTAACCTAAATTTTTAAAAACAGCACTCTCAAGTTTGGTCAAGCCTTATGTAGTGTTTTATTTCTATTTTTGTACTTCACGATGCGTTAGCTTGTTTTCGCGTAATTTGCTCTTGTTAGAGAATATTTAGCTGGCATCGTCGCGAAAATCGTTGTCTGGTGATCATTCATCGGTCTTTTGCCTTATCGAATTCGCTCTCTAACCTTCTGCGTCTCTATCAATGGCGCAATCTCTGGCCGCAACCGGGTGGCCAACTGGAAGCCGCCCGTACGACTGTGAAAGGACAGTCCATGATAGGCATAGCGAGGCAACAATGTAGAAACTCAAATAGAAAAAAGTAAAATTAGTTAATTAACTAAAATTAACTAGTAAATTTTAGCCGCCGTCACCATCGGAGATCCTGTGCTCCGTACTGGAAAGCCCCTGTCCGTCGAACTTGGTCCCGGAATTATGGGTTCCATTTTTGACGGTATCCAGCGTCCCCTGAAGGATATCGCCGATATGACCCAGTCCATCTACATTCCTAAGGGTACGCAGTTTATTATTTAGCGAGTATTGTCTAACGTTTCAGGAGTTTCCACCAACGCCCTTTCCCGCGAGGCTCGTTGGGACTTCGAGGCCAACAGGAACGTCTCCGTTGGATCCCACATCACCGGAGGAGATATCATCGGAACCGTCCACGAGAATCTGCTCATCAAGCACAAGATCCTCCTCCCTCCCAACGCTTGCGGAACCGTCACCTTCTCCGCTCCTTCCGGACAGTACACTGTCACCGTTAGTTTCCAGTTTACTGTCTCCTTAACTAGGTGATTGCAGGACGTCCTCCTCGAGGTGGAGTTCGCCGGCAAGAAGTCCAAGTTCACTATGCTCCAAGTCTGGCCCGTCCGTAGCCCTCGCCCCGTCGCTGAGAAGCTCGCCGCCAACAACCCGCTTCTCTGCGGACAGCGTGTCCTCGACGCTCTGTTCCCCTGTGTCCAGGGAGGAACCACCGCCATCCCCGGAGCTTTCGGATGCGGAAAGACTGTAATCTCTCAGTCTCTCTCCAAGTATTCCAACTCCGATGCCATTATCTACGTCGGATGCGGAGAGCGTGGAAACGAAATGTCTGAGGTACTTCGTGATTTCCCCGAGCTGACCATGGAGGTCGACGGAGTCACCACCTCCATCATGAAGCGTACTGCTTTGGTCGCCAACACCTCGAACATGCCTGTCGCTGCTCGTGAAGCCTCCATCTACACCGGTATTACTCTCGCCGAGTACTTCCGTGACATGGGTCTCAACGTCGCTATGATGGCCGACTCTACTTCCCGTTGGGCCGAGGCTCTTCGTGAGATTTCCGGACGTCTCGGAGAAATGCCTGCCGATTCCGGTTACCCCGCCTACCTTGCTGCTCGTCTGGCTTCCTTCTACGAGCGTGCCGGAAAGGTCAAGTGCCTCGGAAACCCTGAGCGTGATGGATCCGTCACCATTGTCGGAGCGTAAGTTTTGACCAGGACGCATGTATACAATACAATGTTTAGCGTATCTCCCCCTGGAGGAGATTTCGCCGATCCCGTTACCTCTGCTACCCTCGGTATTGTCCAGGTGTTCTGGGGATTGGATAAGAAGCTCGCTCAGAGGAAGCACTTCCCCTCCATCAACTGGCTCATCTCTTACAGGTTTGTAAACATGAGGATAGACTTTATTTCTCACTGGACAACACGTTTGCGGAAGGTTGATATGACAATACGAATATGTCGATTCAAGAAGACAACGGAAATTTGACCTAGAATGCGCTGAAATTATTGATGGGTGGTTCATTGTAGGTGATGTCGTTTCTTCCGGCATCGCGCATTGCATATTCTTGTGCTCTCGGCGGTTGCTCGCGTTCTCCTTTGACGATGCCGACGCATAGTGCAAGGCAGTAGCACTGAAAATCATAATTACGTTTGAGAACCTCATTATCCCGACCTTTTCCCCGCCGTTCATATAGACAATGTATTTATACCAGTTGACAAGGAGAAGTAGACAGACGCCTCCCAAGGCAACGGAGCAAAAGAGAATAACAGCCGAGCCGATAATTATAAGCATGCTGCGCCAATGCATAGTCCGCTATCAAATTATAGGTGTGCTCAGTAAACAAACTCACTTGATAATAGAGCAGAACCGCAATGAATAAGGCGTGGATCAATAAGTAGAACATGGCTGATGTTAAGCAAACCGCATTTACGATCACAAGATCAATTACTTCAAATTTAATGGATAATATCAGTGTCACAAGGGATATAAGCCATAGAATTGCAAGCGCAATATAGGCCAACGTGGATATTCGGATCATCTCTAGCACGTCTAAATTCGTGTCCTAAAACATTTATCTTTATCTATTAATTTTAATGTTACCGTAAGATCGATGTGAATTATGACATTTGGAATTTGTATTCCCTCAGTCTCATTGTCAGCAAGTAAATCTGAGACTTCTGGGGTTTCAAGAAAGAAAGTCGGATCAGTAGCATTGCCGGTGATTTCAGTTTCATTTATGAAGTTATCATCCTGAATAGAAGTCTATGTTTTCGTTTAATATTACAAACCTCTAGTAACGCTGCGATTGAACCGGTTTCTCGAGCAAGACGTTGCATAAACTTTTGAGCGGGGACGTCGGTAGTTGTTGTAGGCGCTGCAGTTTTTGAATGGACGTAGACTGGTTCAAGAATTGTGGAATTTTCATTCCATTCCATGTATTCGTAGCCGCCAACGTGGTAAAAGAAGAAGAGCACTGTCATTCCGCTCACCAGCAAAATAACAAATTGAATTATCAAGGTTGCAATGCCGGTTTGTTTAGCAGGAACGAAGCATGTGCTTCCAACTGTAGGAATTGACGCATTTGGTTGCAATGCTGGTGGTCCTTGAGGATCCATGCTTGATTCTGATCCAATTTCGGCAAATGCTTGAAGCTTATACTTTTCAACTAAGAAGGAATGTCGTTTTGAGGTTGTTTTTGCGTTTTCTATAGGCGCATCTGCATCTGGAGTATCCGGATGAAGGGGAGGGATAAGCTTGCTGAAGCAGGTGATAAGGCTGGAAATGCTGTGCGCTGCCGAGGGCGCGGCGGCAGCCCTGTTGTCTTGGTTACTAGCCGCCGTGGGTCATCGCAATAGGTGTTCGCGAATGATTAGTCTCTATTGACGTCACGGGGCTTGAATGCAATTGAACGGAAGTCAATAGCGTTAAATGAATAGGGAAATAAACAAAAGAAATGTCTTTCAAAAGACTGTATACTTTTTCAGTAAGTACATGCGTGCCCTCGAGGACTTCTACGAGAAGAACCATCCCGAGTTCATCGCCCTCCGTACCAAGTGCAAGGAAATCCTCCAGGTTAGTTAATCGGCGCTAATTTCATCATGACGATATATAGGAAGAAGAGGATCTTTCCGAGATCGTGCAGCTGGTCGGTAAGGCTTCCCTCGCCGAGTCTGACAAGATCACCCTTGAAGTTGCCAAGATCATCAAGGTAAGCCATTCCTGAGAATTTCATTTAAAGTTATTTTTTAGGACGATTTCCTCCAGCAGAACGGTTACACTCCCTACGATCGTTTCTGCCCCTTCTACAAGACCGTTGGAATGCTCAAGAACATGATCAGCTTCTACGACCTGGCCCGCCACTCTGTTGAGGCTACTGCCCAGTCTGAGAACAAGGTCACCTGGGCCACCATCAGGGACCACATGGGAGACCTCATGTACCAGCTGTCTTCCATGAAGTTCAAGGTGACCTGAGACATTTGTATTTTGTAACATGTTTACTTTGCAGGACCCCGTGAAGGACGGAGAGGAGAAGATCAAGAAGGACTACGACGATCTCTTGGAAGCTATGCAGACGGCTTTCAGAAACCTCGAGGACTAAGCACCAACTCTCGTCCGGCTGTTCCTGTCACAACACCATTTCTCGTTCATGCTTTGTTGTTAAGTCTGCTACAATGTGATAGAATGGCCAAGCTAGTGTATTGATTTGTAAGTAGCCACCGAAACATTCCTTCATCACATTCACTTTATATTTAAGCCCCCTTCGAGATAGCGCGTTAGGATTTGTAGTATACCGATATATCGCAGAGTTTATGTTGCGTCAGCAATAATGTCTCGTGTTTATAAAGTGTTTGTAGATGGTAAAGTATATTTTATCAAGTGTGTGTTCGTGGGAGTTGGAATTTCATTGGCTTGGTCGCTATGACTACCAGTCTCTGAACGTGAAAAATGCCTGACGCTCCCTTTGGCTTCCACAAGTCTTGGTGTTGTTTATCGTTTGGCATTCGCTGGGTGGATCGAAAACTATGTAGCAGACGCCCATGGCTTACAGCCATGAAAGTAACCTTGATGATAGTTGTCCGATAATAGTTCCGCTGAGATATTGATCGTTTCAACCCACCTGCCGTTCGATTCTCACCCGCCTACCTATTGTGCTGTTTATGACCTCATCTCAGCGGGCAGTTAGTCAACACCCGCAGCACCACTTTTACTCCACCCACAGACCGTCTGAAATACATTTCAAACATTTTCACTCGGTCTTTATCTATAGGCCAAAAAAACCATGCAAACAACTCTCTGAATCATAATTCAAACAATTGGAAACGTATCGATTGGGCCGTGTTTACGTTGCAGACCATGCGAAAACAATTTTTATCTAGATTTTCGTTATTTTGCTATATTTCTAATATTGGTTGTCACAAAAATAATTGCCCAATACATTTTTTTCAGATGCATTTAAAGCACGTTGTGGCCTTCCTGGCCTGTATCTCTGCAGCTCATGGGAATGATCTCCTTCAGATTGCTAAAGATGCTTTCTCTACAGATTTAGGAGCATCAAAACACTGCGGCCAGAATCTCCATAACTGCCACATAATTAGCGCTGTAAGGTTTTCTTCATTACGTTTGTTACTTTTAATTACACGCTAAATAATACAATTTTGTTTCCAGCTTTAAACAATATTTTAATAAAAAAATTGAATCTAAAACTTAATAATTTTTTAGACTTTTTTTATGATTTGAAAGCAATAAACAGTTTTAAAAAACTTTTCCTGCTGCGATTAAAAACTGTATAATTTATTGTAATTAAGGTTCTCGGAATAATGTGTGTTGGTCTCCTCATCATCAACATCTCCACCATTGCTTGGTTCAATCGCGAGGCCCTCCGCTATGCCTGTGGAAGACTGTTCTCTCGTTTCCGCTCCACTCCTGAAGATTCGCAGCCGGTTGTCCATCACGACGAAGATGATCACTACTTCAACTAGCATTCAGATACCATGTACAACCGTTGTTGCTTTCCCGGGTAAACTACCGGTTGTCTTATTTACTTGTCTCCAAACGGATATCATTGTACGGCTGTGAGAGTTTTACATTTGAGATTCATGTGGTTTTGCATAAACAGTTCAAACTATTCTTGTTATTTCTTTTTCCTTCAGTGAGCATGCTGAATTGTATTTGCGTTTTTTTATATAATGAAAGGAGTGTTGTTTGACATTGCCCTTAGTTTTCTTATTGGCTGACAATGGGAATTTACAATAGCTTTGTGCAACGTCGAGGTTTTGCCTTAATTCACCATTAACTTAAGTATCAAACGAACAAAACAGCTTGAAAATAAATCATAAAATCCGTCGAGTTTAAAGAATCTTTCTCACAAATTGATCTCCAGTAAGATATAGCTTCAACCACGAAAATATTTTTCACATTTAAAAACTATAATGAGTTCTTCAACCCCTTTGATAGTAGCAGATTCAGTTCACGAACATCGATTTTTCTGCCCACTGGCATGAGAAATCATCGCACGCGGTGCAGGCGTTCGTTGGTCGAACACAACACTGTGCAAAACATGTTTGTCCAACGCGATGGCCAGTGGAAGAGCGTTTCTGTTCTTTAACAGTTCTTCCAGTTATTATTACAATTTCAATATGTGGTTTTGGTTCACAAATAGTTTACACATTTATATTTTCCAGCTGTGTATACTAAACGGCAAATCGATCTAAAAACGTTATCGGTCGCACCAGTTTTCAGTTTCACTATACCTTGCAATGGTTGAAAAGCGTCTACGACTATGATGATTTAGAATGCTCAAATCTGTGGTGTTCGCTCTTCTCTTCGCTTCTGTCTATGCTGATGTCTCTGCCAATGGAAATGTCACTGACATCGGTGCTAGCCACAACTGCTCCAAGAACCTCCATCACTGCCACGTTCTCAACACGGTTAGTAAGCTATACAATATTCCGAATTAAATAAACAAAAAGAAAAGTATTTACAAAAGTAGAAAAGTATTATGCAATTACATCTTATTTCAGGCCCTTGGCATCATGTGCCTGGTTTTGCTCCTGTCCAACATCGGCACCGTCGTCTGGGTGGCCCGGGAGCCGATCCGCGGCGGCATCGGCAGGATTGCTGAGAGACTGAGCCGTTCCAACGGTGGATCTCACACTCTCTTGGTTCCTGACAACTGAAAAGTGCAGGTCAAATGTCCTCAGGCCTTGTTTATGCATCATTTTATTGGTCTCAGCGTTCTGACTTTGCATTCTTTTGGCTTCATCACTTCATTACGTACTTTCACACTGGTAATGACCTTATGGAGATAATAAAGATAATAAATGATGTTGTGTAAAATATTCAAGGGTTATCGAATGGAAATCGAGTAGAAAAGTGAAGATAACTTCTCCCTGAGATGTTACAACATCTCAGTTTCTTTTGATATGAACGATTAAAACTTCACATTCGGAAACGCAGTACCAAAGATCAAATCCTTTTATCCGCCTTGAAGACCTTCCATTCTTAACCTCAGCATAAGTCTTCCTTGCGACTTCCTTTGGAGGATTTCTTTTCCCCAATCGTTGAGAGACCTCCTCAATCTGTTGTGTTTCTTCGTTGGGCACAAATAAATTATGTATCGACTTCTTTTGTCCGCCAACCGGGCCTCATCGAAATATTTGCATGCTTTTTGGATATGAAAGACGCCTTTTAAGACTTATTTGTCGATTGGATGGGAGGATGCAATTAGGAGCTTCGGAAGAAGTAGTCAATCAAAAGTCCACACTGAAAACATATTTTAAATAGGACAACTACTTCCATCCAATGATTCCTCCCAAAGAACTCACGTCAGTCTACATTCCTTTCAAAACCCACATATGGTGAAACATAGTCTTTTGACAATTTTTTTAGTCAGCCTTTCCAGCTGAAATCACTAAAAGATCAAGCTATATAACCTTATATAGATGATTCGATATATTCTATTGTTGTTCTAATCGTAAAACTTATCCTTAACGTACCCATTTGTTGTTTAGAATTACTGCTTTATATATGCAATGTTCCTGAGCTCTACTTTATTCAACGAAAACAGAAATCCATCCGGCAATCGTGGGAACGAGTGAAAAAGGCCCGTTGTTGTCGCGCGTTAAGCAGTGGCGTTTTGTTATTCGTGCGGTATACCCACCTCTTCGTCGAAATCTGAACTGGGCGCCAATTGCTCAGTTTTTGTTTTTTTGTGCTGCAAAGATCTGAATTACCTTGCGGGTTTCCGCTCCAAAAGCAACGTTTACTGTTTTTAAGACATCTCTTCCCATGATATATTTTCTTTGCATTTTTCCAACATTGCGCCCAACTTGTAAAACAAACCTTTTCATTATAACACAAAACTTTGTTTTAAAGAGTCTGCAGCAAACAGTCAAAATACTAGGAGGTTCTCCCTCAGCAATCAAGTTGCTAAATTAATTCGCCACAATACGCTGATAATTGCAAAATCTTTCTCATGCGAAAGGTTTGTTCGTGGAATGGGTGAGTTGTCCGTTGAAGATAGTAAACATTCACGCCTGTGATTCACCTCAACCTCTTTTCTTTTGAATTTTCTCCTTAAAGGATTTCTAAAAGTTCCTGGTACACTTTTTTGTAAAAACAAACATTGATGTATGAGATGTAACTAACACAATTTAGCGTCTACTGACACGCATGTTTGTCTCTTTTCATATTTTTCTTTCATTGCTTTCAGAAATCCATCCAAAGCGATTGGCCACTGCGGGTGTTGAAAATTATGATTTCAGTCCGCCACAAAGAACCTTGATAATGCAATTCACTAGATGCTCTTCCGAACCGATTCCCCCACATTGGCGGATTTGCTCAACCAATGTTTTGTAGGAACGTTATGACATGGTCATTTTCTTTCGAATTACCCAGGATTATCATCAAACACCTATTGAAAACTGTTGACAACGAATTAATTCTTAAAGGCCTCATTTTGCAAATATGAATGGCCTTTTGTTCAAGTGTTCGATTTTCATTAGCAAGTTTGCTCACAAATCATGATTGGCATGGGATTAGCCTAAATTGTAATTTTCTGGTTTTCCAAAATGGACCAAAAGAAAAGTAGAAATTTTTTGTTCATGTTGTCATTCCGTTATTGTCGTCTTTGTAAAAAAACAGTCGTGAATTATGCAAAGAGTCATTATTTTAAAATGCTGCTTCTTTCAATTTGCACCCTGCAAAGGACAATTGAACGAAACTTTCCAATTGCCAGAAGCCATGCCGAACGTAAATTGCTTGCAACATTAAAGTGTATATCATTACTGTCATATCATTATTTTTTCTACGTTATTAGAAGCACACTTAAATGTTATGTTGCCTAATTCCAAGAAAACGGTTAACGTTGTTAAGATTGCGGTGCAACTGCACATGGGTAATTTTAGCTTTTGTTTAATCAGTTAGTTCATTGCAGTAACTAGCCCTTTTCATTGCTAAAATAAATGAATATATCATCCCTAATTCCTCTAATTGAGTCTGAAGGTGGTTAGTTTTTGCATCCGACATTTAGTAACGAAGGGACGGATATGCTGACAAGAGTCACGAAGTCAACAAATATTTCACGATGGCCCGAGACCATTTTCTTCCAGCCATTTATATCCGCTCAGCACATACGGCCGTTTTCCTCATTCTAGTTACCCATTTAGCGTATTGTTTTCATTTTTGTTTTTCCTTGTGTGTCGATTTGTTCCGGTTGGCCAGAAAGCCGGAAATCACAGATTGTTCCCTGAAATTCCTTGTGTCAACGATTTTTTGTTTTGATTTCTTGGTTCTCAAATAAATGAAGGATTATGATTCAGTAGAGGAAGCATTCAATTTCATTTATTTTAGTGCACTACTATCTGATGTTCATTCCTCACGATTGGCATCAACTTTTCTTTTGGCAATCACAAACTGATGAATATGACTCGTTAACGTCCATTTCTTTCGATAGCTCTTCAATGAAATCCCATAAATACTTTTATTGCAAGAAGAGAGCAGTTATTTCTGCAGAGGATTTAGATCGCAATGATTGCTATATATTTTCTTGGCCTTCTGCCTTATTTCCAAAATCTTGTCCTTTGATCCTGAGCAACACCTTTTTCTTCTACTAATCACTGTGCAGGAGTCGGAAATTGGCGCACTCGTGGCCGTTAGGAAACAAATCACCGCCGACGTCGTCCGTATCTATTTGACACAGGAACTTTAGTCAATCTGCCATTGATTACCCTTCCTTTCAAAATCCAGTTTACTGATACATAATTCAAATAGTTTCGGAACCTTAACCCTTCGTCGGGAGTACACTTTCGAAATTCAATATTCCTCCTTCTTTTCTTTTTGTGGAAGTCGCTGTTGTCAAGAACAAATCATAGTGTCGCTTGGCATTAGACCTCAACTCCCACGGGCACTTTTTCCCATAACCTTCTTTCCGATTTCTGGAAAGTTTGCCCTTGGAAAGTACAACTTTCACTTTAAAGCTTCTTTTTCACAGTTGTTCATTTTTCAACCTTTACCCTTCTGATCGATTTATTCTATCTTGTTTTGTAAGAACTCATGAGGTTAGATGTGATTCGAATTAGTAGCTTCCGCACGTTCATAGGCGAGTCTCTGCATCAAAATGTCGTCCAGATTAGCCCTGTTGGTCCTAACGCTGGCAATTGACCAGAAGCAGACACTAGGTATATACCAATTAAAGCATAGTATCTGGCGTTCAATCTGGCTGATTGGACCAATTTATAGTTTCTCGCCTCTGCCACCCTTTAATTAAGGTAATTGATTCAGCTGTGGCAGGAGGGCAAATCTTGGATTATCTCAAAGCAAGCATGCTGCATTGATTCCCCCAACAAGCACAGCTAATCGTTCCCGACTTGGATCGATGTCTGTCGTGTCTGATTTCCATCGACCACCCATTTTGAGCGCTATTAAAAAGTTTACTATAGACGCCCCATAAGAAGTCAATTAAGAGCACTTCAGACTTCCAGGAAAACATCCGGTCGCACTTGTGATTCTTTGGTGATCGGACACCGTTTGCAACAACCAGCGGCCATTCAGTGACGTTTCCTTAGTTCCACTTGTCATCGGGTTTTTTTTACTTTACTTGCGGTGAAAAAAAGAAAAAAGGACAAATTTTTAAAACATAAACTAAAAAACCCTTTAAGTTTGTTTTCCTTGTTTCTACCAGATATTTCACCACAGAACAATTCTCAGATTAGAATTGTGTTAAAACATTTCCATTTATGTAATATGTAATTCGATAGAGTCATTATGAACGAAATGTCAATTTTCAATTTTATTTTTAAAATACAAAATTTAAAAAAAAGTGCTACTCTTTTTAAAACAATAGTACAAAGGCTTCTGACAACCAAAAACCTTCAGTTGTCCGTTGTATAAAGTTTTTTCTGCTCTTTTTCATCATGCTCATGCACATTGTAGCTGCGATTGTATCATTGAACCCGATTTCATAGAGAACCGGATAGAGCGATGGCTTAAGGGTTTTTGTTTTGACCACTTTATTGTCGATATTTTCCCACGTCTAAAGTTCACATTCTCATTCCCTCAGTCTTTCCCGGCTCTCCGGAAAACTAAGGCGGCCTTCAAAGTTACAAATATTGTTCCTAGCCTCCATTTATTTACTATCTTGTTATTCCGAAAGCCGGCTGTCAACCAAAAGAGCCCGCGGAACACGCGCTCGTCCCGGATTGTAATCATAAATCGGCGATTATCGGCATCTAGGAAGAAAGATACGGCCGGCATTCGACACGTGAGCCGAGATTCCCTACAATTATTGTGCCCCCTCCGGAGGAGTCCGTGTGTCCAATAACTTCTGATTAGAGTGTACATCGATCTCCCCGTCAACACACCTGGGATGGGAACGTGTATGGCTTCGCGTGGTATTGCCAGTCCTGCCCTACTTCCATGGCATTCAGCCATTTTCGTGGCTTGTCACAAGTAGTCCCCAAGAGTGCAAATTATTTAATATTTTTGCCCTTTCTTCTGAAAAACTAAAATTTCTCGTTTTCGTTTCATCTCCTCCCCGTATTAAAAGACAGTCTTCAAAAGAATACCTGTCTGCTCAAATTCTAAGCAAATGAAATATCAGGGTTCCTAAAATTGATCCAACATCAGATAGACAGAAGTCTACGGTTGCTGTCGGGTATCTTCAAATGAGTAAACAGCGAAAACATTAAATAACCCTATTAAAAATCTAAGAAATGGCATAAAACAATATTCCATTCATAACTTTTTCTTTACAAGAAGAGACACATTTTTACTTAGAAGCGTATCTAAGTACCGCCCTTTGTATATATCATAACAGAAATATTATTTATCAGCTCGTTTTCGTTTCATCTCCTCCTTTTTGTATGCTCATTTGAGGATAGCCTTCAGCCACCTGTTAACTATATATTCTTTTTTGTTGTTGTTGAAAAAACTATTTCTTCTCAATACTGTTTGTCAGCTTAATTCAGCTTTCAGTGAGACAAATCAATCAATTGGAACCATTTCTTCTTAATTAATTTGTTTTCCAGGAAACCAACAATTAAAAATTAGCATTTGTTTTGTAGAACTGTGTTTAGCTATTTCTTTTGAGTAAAGGGAATAATTGATGTTGCGTTTGAGTACTCCACTCATCCTTTTACTTGCCATGTAAACAGCTAATTATTAAAAACCTTCTTTTCTCTTTGAGAAATCACAAGAATTCCTTTTGAACGTTGAATCAAACCAGTGTTTTTCTTGAACCAAAAAGATCCTTTCCCTCTTTTACATTTGTAATCAAAGAGTTTTTGTTATAAAATGGTCATTCCCAGGGGTTTTACACACGTGGTTTTGATATGTGACACGGATGCACTTCGTATTCCCTACAGAAACACGAGAGCCCCTGTTTCATATTGCGGTCGGGGGTATAATTAGAATCTATTGCGGTGGTAGTGATTCCCCCGCAGGGATTTGCAGCCTTCTTTGTGTATTTCCCGTGTCCTTGTTCATCTCTTTGTCTTCTTTGTGGAAGAGAGTTCAACAAGTACTGCTGCTTAACGTTATTTTCCCTGTCTACCCTAATTCATCTTCCGTTTCCTCATCGTGACGTTTTTGCACCCTTTCCTTGAAAGACCCCAGGCTGTATGATCGAATTGAGGCTCGCTTCAGATCGCCACATATGAGGTAATTTCCGTGGATGCGCGCGTCCCTATGTTCTTCGGCCTGCTACTTGCCTACCTTTGCCAGTGTGCCTCTGCGTTTCTCATCAGATCCTTCGTACATGCGTAAGTTTTATTGAATTAAAAATCACTCTTGAGTTGAAATAGTACATTTACCTTTTCAGGTCTGCCTCTTGCAATACAACTGCGGGGATTGCCTGTTTTACGGAACTTTACCAAATGATGGAAGAAACGTGCAGTGATCAGGAGCTTTCTTTTAGATGTGTACATTACACTGTAAGTTTTAGTTTTTAAATAAATAAAACCGAAAATTAAAAAAAAAACACTTTCAATCCAAAAAATATTCTGGTAAGTTTGAAATGGATTCGACTTTTGCGCCCAGCTTCTCTAATTAGCGACAAATAATACCATAGTATTAATGGAATATTTTGTGACACTAAACGACCAAATAGCTTGAATCAATCTTATTTAAGAACGAAACTATGAACTATAAAACTGAACTAGTTGTGGATTTAGTTGAACAAATAAAATAATCTTGTTAGCTTGTACGCTTAGAATGGGTGTTTTAAATTTACACAAGAATAAAAAGTTGAGTACAAATGATTAATGTAAGACAAACTTAACAGTTCAATTAAAATAAGCCCACATTGAGTTCCTTGGTATAAAGGAATTTAGAAAAATTAATAAATGGAAAAAGTGTAATGTATCTATACCAGAATTCACAAACCCGCTGTGCGGGTTTGCGCCTTCTGGGGAAGGCGGCCTTCGGCCGCTTCATTGGGCGGCCTTCGGCCGCTTTATTAGGCGGCCGCCGGCTGCTTAATTGGGCGGCCTTCGGCCGTTCGATTAGGCAGCCTTCAACCGCTGACATCACCTATGAAATGAAAATAATTTATGCTAATTTTTTGCCAAAACCCGAGCTGACCGCCGCACCGCCCTCTTTCTTTCGGGGAAATGAAGGGCGGAGGTGCGAACCAACAAAAAGAGAGAGACCCATTTGCCAATTGTATATATAGATTTGTTTGAAAAAGAGCATATATTTTTGAAGGACCCTTATGTGAAAAAGCACTCATTCTCCTTTTAAACACGCTTTGCCTATGTGTTTTCAATTTATGCTAGCCCAAGCATTCTTTTGAAAGAATTCTCTGTTAGCGACCTTTCACGCCAAACGGCCTTTTGGTCAGATTAGCCGATTAATACTAAGTATCAATCAGCTTAATTCCTTAATCCTTTGTAAACAGCAGTTTACAAACAAACGTGTTTTTGATTTTTTTAGTAATCCAATTATATAATTACAGTTTCTCGATGAATGTTTTGAAGCTCGTGTCGGGAAATGCAAAGCAAACCTTGTTGGTCAGTTTGCTAACGCTGGATTGAAAACCGCAGTGGCTACATGTGGAAGTAGAAAGAAAAGCTACAAGCATTCTGAAGGGGTAGGTTATTCATATTCATCAAACAGCATTCATAGGGCTTAAATCGTATAAATACTTGATCTTTTAGGCTGTTCAGCTTCTAGGGAAACCGCGGGAAATTACGAATCCCATTCATCTGGTGAATTCTCTAGGATATCTTCAAGTGCAGTGTTCTCTCAGTCGCTATAAAAATTGCTCATCTGATCACGTTCACAATATAATTTCACAATGTGAAGAACATATGAAACCCAAGTCCGGGTATATTCATTTTGATCGACATCGACTTTTGAGGTATGAGTTGCCATAGTTTAAAATAGTAATATTTACAGAATTAAACTCGACACGTCGAAAAAACTTATGTATTATGAAGAAACGGACAAGGAGCGGGAATGTCTGGTTGTGAGATCAATTTTCTCAGAGCTCTATTCGTTGCACCAAACTCATTGCTACCATGTAAGTTTTTCTCTTTATAAAATTTGGTTTAGAAAAAGATTTCAACCAAACCCGTGTTTCAGTCAATCGTCACCCGTTGTCTTTGCGAAAGGATGCAGTTGAACACTTTGTGCTCAATCGACTGCAGCCATCTGGAAGCAACCGCTCCCAATCAGAATGAACTTGCATGGGACGAGTGGAAAAGAGCTCGCCTCATCCGTTCATCAGCTCCACGCGATTTTCAAGCCGTCTTTCTATCTTTACTCATGTTTGTTTGCTTGTAATCCAGATGTTGTAATTCAGCAGTTATGCTTCTGCTTTCTCTTAAGCCCCTTTGATAGTCTACAATAGAGAAAGAGAGATATGAAATATTCTAGTGACCCCACCTGTGATATAACATATTTTAAGAATATTGAGAACAGTTATTGAATATATGCCTTATATAACTGACCACATTGTTTTTTAAAAGAAGGGTACTCCTTTTAGGCATCTGTGGTTATGCGTTTGAGCACATATCAGACTTTTTGCCCCAAGTGATTGTCGTGCGTACACTGTATTCCAAAATGTCTCACAGTTTTGCAAACAATTACTATTCTTATATAAACCGTTTTTTTAAATCTTCTTTTACAACACAAAACTTATGAATACAAAAATAAAAATTGATAAATAAGCCATTCTTTTATAGCTGTTTGTGGTTTTCGGTTATGGTTTCCTTCATCCAATAAACCAAAAAAAAACCTCAATTTGGGTGTTTCAATCAAAAGCCACTGCAACAATAAAAAGAGATTTTATAACTTAGTCAATATTTTTGTTTTGGTTTTTTTTAACGTTAGCGAAAGCCCAGCTAAAATTCAAATTTTAAGTAAAACTAAAGCCAAAAACCACTGAACATTAATCAAATGCTTGCGTTCGTTATTTAAGCCATTAAGTCTGGGATACCACACATGATGTCTTTGCTGTCAACATTTCCAAAAAAAAATATTCTTACTTGTTTATATGTTTTGCAAACGATAAGGACTTACTAAACACCGATTTTTTTTTGTTTTCTTAATCTTCATGGTAACCATTTTTCAGGACAGTAAATCGGTCTCTTTCTGAATAATGAAATATTTTTAGTACTTTTTAATTTTCTTTTTACCACTCCCTTAAGGCCATTCTCAATCTAATAGTGTGTGCACGGCCACAGAATTTGCACCTACTCTTTTTATGTGCTTTGTGCTCTCATGTGGGAATTGCGGAGGAAAGCATGGGTGGATTACCTAAATTGAAGGGCATTGCGCAGACTACTTAAGCAAGCGTTTCCGGCTTTAATGAGTTCGTTAAAGTGATACAGCAGGCCAGTTCTGTTTCTGTGAATGTAGTGCGATGCCTTGATTCATTTCAACTGCTAATGATTCATAAACAATCCAAACAATATTTTTTGGCTTTATTCTTTAGAGTCTAAAAAGACGAACACGTGGTACTGATTCATAATTGCTACCGATAGTCATTCTTCGAAAACAGTGTGACTATCAGAGGAAAATTGTTCCCCAGTCATTCGCGAGAAACAAATTCCCATAATCAGATATTTTCCCGGACGCTTTGCAAACACTGTTGACATTTTGTTTACTTGCTTGTTTGTTTGCCTTCGTATAATCGAACGTTTCATTATGCATCTTGTGAAGGAGAGATATTTCTGTCCGTGGCCCCAGCCCATCACGCACTCAGGTCGTTTTGGTGGATGCCATCTGCGTCGCCTAGAGACGCAGGACCATTCATCCCAACCCGCTTTAGTCTTACTCATGCCTACGAAACCACTTGTGTGGTTCGCTTCTCTTCTTCATGGTTGTGTTCAACCCCGAATGGTTCACTCAACAGGTCAATTTAAAACGTGTTTATAGACAAGCATGCAACTAACTAGCATCAGATCAAATGCAAATAAAATAGTACAATCACACGGGGTGACAAAATATTGGAACCACATCGTATCCAGCTTAAACTACAGTATGCACAACAAGCATTAGCTAAGAGACACATCTTAGTTCTTGGCCGATTTGTGGATGACTGGAGCCATGACGATTCCACCGGGTCCGGCAAGGGTAGTCTTTCCCATGAGATACTCGTCAACCTAGAAAAACCTAAGGTTAGAACATAGCGAATGCAAACCTGTCGAGCGCACTGACGACCTTCGTGGATAGCCCAAACGACGAGGGACTGGCCACGGCGACAGTCTCCAGCAGCAAAAACCTTGGCCACGGAGGAGTTGTACTTGTCCTTAGGAGTCAGGATGTTAGAGCGGGGGTCCTTGTCAAGGTTCAGCTGCTCCAAGACAGTCTGCAAATTTAATGACCTATGAGACTAACTTATTAAGGAAAACCTTCTCGGGTCCAACAAATCCCATGGCGAGGATGACAAGGTCACATTCCACCAACTCCTCAGTTCCGGGGAGCTCAACCAGCTTCCAGGCACCCTTCTCGTCCTTTTCCCACTCGACTTGAACAGTGTTAAGGCCGGTCACAACCTTGACACCGGCGGCATTTTCGGTAGTAACAAACGACTAAACCTCAAATTAAATTCAAAAAAGCAAAGCAGTACCTTCGTAGAGATGGAGTAGGTGCGGGGATCCTGACCCGTCTTAAGCTTAGCCTCCTCGTGACCGTAGTCAACTCGGAAGATCAGAGGCCACTCCGGCCATGGGTTAGTGGGCTTACGCTCTTCAGTGGGCATAGGAAGAATCTCAAACGCCCTCACGGATTTCGCTCCCTAAAACATAATTAAATTAGGTTCCGCACAACACCTTACCAGACGGTGACTAGTTCCAATGCAATCGGTAGCTGTGTCACCCCCTCCAAGGATGATAACCTTTTTTCCGTTGGGATCGAGACCCTCCCATGGAATCTCGTCACCCGCACGCCTCCTCTGACTCTTCTCCAGGTATTCCATTGCAAAGCAAATGCCCTTAGCGTCGCGACCTTCAACAGGCAAATCACGAGCAGTGGTAGAACCGGTGCAGATGACAACAGCGTCGTTTTCCTAATAAAAACTAGTCAACGAAGAGTTAGTTCATTTACCTTCAATAAGAAATCGGCAGGGACATGCTTTCCAATTTCGGTGTTAGTGAGGAACCTCACTCCTTCGTCTTCGAGAAGCTTCACCCGACGGTCAACGACAAACTTGTCCAATTTCATGGTGGGGATTCCATACCTAAATTCTTATGTATAATAACACATTAAATGGTTACCTCAGCAAACCCCCAATGCGGTTCTTGCGCTCATAGACGACCACAGTGTGGCCAACCTTGATCAGCTGGGCGGCGGCTGCAAGACCGGACGGTCCGGATCCAATGATGGCAATGCGCTTTCCGGTGCTCTCCGCAGGCTTCTGCGGCTTGATCCATCCCTGCATGAACGCGTAGTCGATAATAGCACATTCAATCGACTTGATAGTCACAGCGGGTGCACCAATTCCCAAGCAGCAAGCACCCTAAAGTTCGCATTAGCGAAATTGGAAATAAGGGCATACCTCGCAAGGTGCTGGGCAGACACGTCCAGTGAACTCGGGGAAGTTGTTTGTCTGGATAAGTTGTTCAAGAGCTTGACGCCAATTCTTCTTGAAGACGAAGTCATTCCACTTCGGGATGATATTTCCAAGAGGACAGCCAGTGTGTCCCTGGCAGAACGGAATTCCACAGTCCATACACCTGAAACAGTTTTTATTAACCGGCAAAAATCGCTATTTACCTGGCAGCCTGTTCGCGGATGTTACTGCGGATAGCTTCAAAGTCGTAGACTTCATCCCAGTCCTTTAAGCGCTCCTCCGCCGGTCGGTAGATCTTCTTCTGCCGCTGGTACTTGACAAATCCCCTCAATTTATCAAGAGGTTCCGCCTTCGGTTTGAGGTGGAACGGGATGGGGATGTTTTCAATGTCGGGAGAGCTTCGGTTGAACTGAATAATGTATAATAAAGAGTACTTTGTACGTGATATACCTCATCGTCATCAGAATGCGCACTCTCATTCTCCGACTGGTGATCGTGCTCGTCGTCTTCGTTCGCTTCCTGCAGATCTTCTTCGCCTTCAAAACCAAGAGTGTCCTGAGGGCGCAGGCTCTTAGACAGACGTCTGGCGCGAGGACCCATCTAAAAGTACAAGTTGGTTTTTTAAAACTAGATTTATCATGCACCCAACCACAAAGAGTTAATTAATTTGGACAAATTATTAAACCAAGCAAGTAACATCACCATCTAAGAAAACTAATAACCTTTGGCACTCGCAGTTGCAATTCCTCTTTCTAAAAATGACTATTGAACTACGTAATTCACGATGAAAAAACTCACGCTCAGTTTTCTCTTGTTCAGCTCTTTTTTGCGATGAATGTGAATGGTAGTCGGAGCGATCTGCATGTCCATGGAAAGGGTACGGGTACGGGTGCGACCATCTTCAACGTCGAGATGCTTAACACAACAATCAACATGTTTCGATATAGCAAAAACCTTGAGAGCGTCAGCTTGACGCTGTTCTTCCTCCAACTTCTTGCGTTCCGCAGCCTCTTCAGCCAGAGCTCTCTTGTAATCTCTAGGGAAGACCTAAACAGAAACCATATAAAACAAAATCTCAAAAACCTTGATGATCTTTGCATGCGTCTGTTGCCAGTTGGTGAGGATCTGTTGTGCAAGCTCGGAACCGGTGAGTTCAACAAAGCGCTTGATCTGCTGCTTCACCCAGATGAGATCTTCGTTATCAGGCGCATCGAGATCCACAGTAGCGTTGTTAATACGGCCAGTGACGTAGTCATTGCTTCAAAAATATATTATCGAAACATTCCAAAGTGCCTACTTGTTGAAGATGTAAGCGATTCCACCGCTCATAGCCGCAGCAAAGTTTCGTCCAATGTCGCCCAAGACAATGACTCTGCCACCAGTCATGTACTCACAACCATGGTCGCCGACAGATTCAACCACAGCCATTGCACCAGAGTTACGAACGGCAAAGCGCTCTCCAGCAACACCTCGGAACCAGCATTCACCTAAGGCATCATAATTACCGAAACTTATATGAGCACAAACCGCTCGTTGCGCCATAAAGGGCCACGTTTCCAATTATGGAGTTGTGCTCCGACTTGAACACAGAATTTTTGGGCGGGTAGACGATAATGCGTCCTCCAGACAAGCATTTTCCAACATAGTCGTTGGCATCACCCTCGAGTTCCACAGTGACTCCCTTCGCCAAGAAGGCACAGAACGATTGGCCAGCAGACCCTCCAAGGCCGATGTAAATCGAACGATTTCCGGCAAGACCCTCCTCGTCGTATCTTTTCGAGATCTAAAACAAACATTTAGCGTCGAGGTGTTTTCAGCTTTACCTCGTAGCTGATTCTGGCACCGAAAGTGCGATCGAGATTTCCGATAGACTTGTTTTCGAACCGTTTGTGTTCGCCTGCTTCGCTGAATACGCCATTCAGATCCTTGAGCAGCTCAGTCTCCAATTCTCCCAACTCGATGGTCTACACAAAATGTATTTAAAGTATATACATACAAGTGTACCTGCTTAACCGTTCCTCCCTTAGTGGAAACGTCAGGATACATATGTCCAACATTTTTCAGGATCGACCCAAATTCAAGCATAGTAGCCTTAAATTTACCTGACTGAGCATGACAATTTGATATGATACCTTCTTGTTGACTGGGTTAGGGTTAGCATAGAGAAGATCGGTCCTTCCCACGGCATCTGACAGGTTCCTGAGGCCGAGCTTGGACAGGAAGTAGCGAACTTCCTCAGCCACCATGAACATGTAGTTCACGACATGCTCGGGCTTTCCGTCAAACTTGGCTCTGAGCACGGGATCCTGCAAATATTTGTTATAAATATCTCCTTTTTATGTAAACCTGGGTAGCGATTCCAACAGGGCAGGTGTTAAGATGGCACTTTCTCATCATTGTACATCCCAGAACAATCAGAGGAGCTGTCGACATTCCGAATTCATCTGCTCCCAATAGCGCAGCAATCATGACATCGCGTCCTGAACGCAGACTTTTATATGCGTCAGTGAAACACTATTACCAGTTCGAATTTGGCCATCAGCTTGGAGGACAACACGACTCCGAAGGTTGTTCATGGTGAGGACTTGGTGAGTTTCGGCAACTCCCAGTTCCCAGGGAAGACCAGCGTGCTTGATTCCCGTCCAACTAAATTGACAAGTTACATTATTCTAACCAAAACTGAAAACCTGGACGCTCCAGTTCCTCCATCGTGTCCAGAAATGGTGAGATGATCAGCATTTCCCTTGACAACTCCAGATGCAATGATACCGACTCCAGCTTCCGAGACTAGCTTGACGCTCACTCTGGCGCACGGATTGGCACATTTCAAATCGTAAATGAGCTAAAACTGTAAATATTAGAATTAAACCAATAAGAAACCTGAGCCAAATCCTCGATACTGTAGATGTCGTGATGAGGAGGGGGAGAAATGAGACCAACACCCGCAGTCGATTTGCGCGTGTCCGCGATATCCTTTGTGACCTTGTGTCCAGGAAGCTCTCCTCCTTCGCCCGGTTTTGCACCTAGTAGACGATTGTAATAGAAGTACCTTGATAAATGGTTACCTTGCGCCATCTTGATCTGCAGCTCATCAGCATTGGCCAAGTAGGAAGACGTCACTCCAAAGCGGGCAGACGCGACCTAAATTAAACAGAATTAACTTTACTTGTTCTGAAGTTTATCTAACAATATAGATTCATAATCAACCTATTGAAGACATGCCCACAGAGTGCAAGGAAGAAAGCTTAATTTGCGAAAAGTCCGTAACACTTGTTTTCGCTTTTTGTACCTTCCATTGCATTTTTATCTCATACAATTCATTTTTTCCTCCGCTTACCTGCTTAATAGCAGAGCGAAGATTCTGGTTAGGATCCTGATTCTTTGCATATCTCTCAGGCTTCTCTCCTCCTTCTCCGGTGTTAGACTTGGCACCAATCCTGTTCATGGCAACCGCAAGGGTTGTATGTGCCTCCCAGGAGATCGAACCAAAGGACATTGCTCCTAAATCAAGTTATTGTGTTTTTGTGGCGAGACACAACAAACCAGTGACAAACTTTTTCACGATCTCGCTGGCCGGCTCAACTTCCGCAATTGGAATCTGGACCTTTGAGCTCGTTTTGATCTCCAACTGTCCTCTCAGTGAGCACCATCTCTGAGCCAAGTTTGAAGCCTGTGAGTACTCTTGGAAAGTCTTGGAGTTGTTAAGACGAGCCGCCGCCTAAACCGATGAATTGATGGGCGTTTTGGGAGCAGAGTACCTGGAGCTTAGCAATCGCCTCGGGCTCGTTGATGTGTTTTTCTCCGCCAGCACGCCAGTGGTAAGTTCCAGTAGCCACAAGAGTTCGGGAATCACCTGAACACGCATTTTGCATAAACATGCAGATTACGTAAAGTAAGCAAAACAGTTATGCGTTTTGAACAGGCAATTGCAACTTCTAAATACAAACAAATGGTATAAAGCAAGCAACGAGACGTTTGTTATTCAGACAGAGACCCTCACCATAGTTGCCCACGACGTGTGAATCTGCAAAATTTATTTTTCCTTAAGCTAGCCAATCACATCAGTCTGCGCAGTGCCCAAATATAAAACGTATAACTAACCGAAGGTGTGTTTTCCCGATTCTGATTGAGGGTACGCAGCCCTATGCCGCTTAAGAGCTTCTCCAGCCAGAATCTCGAATGAGGCACCGCCCAGGCGAGACATCGTGTTCTTGAAGCACATATCCACCACCTCCTGTGCCAGACCGACAATTTCGAAGATTTGTGCATGCTGGAAGTATTTATTATAAAAGGAACACCATTTCCCACGATTCGCCTTCTTCATTAAGACAAACACTTCCATGTCCAATTAAAAGACCTCATATTGTCCTTAAGCAACGGACAATTTGAGGAATGAGTGGTGTTGTTTATCGGGCTGACCACAGCGCTCATAAAGCCTCAAAATTTTTATACCTTGTACGAATGAAGAGTACTGATTCCCATTTTCGCCATAACCTTGAAGATTCCACGCTCAACTCCTTGTCTGTATCCTTGGAAAACCTAAAGTGGCCGTTAGTTCAAGCGATCTAACAAGTAACCTGGTCATCATTCAATTCCTTGTCCAGAAGACCGAGATGGCGCAACCTGTACATGGTTTCAAACACCATGTAGGGGCAGATCGCATCAGCTCCAAATCCAAGAAGAACACAGAAGTCGTGTACAACTCGAGCTTCTCCAGTTTCGACAAAGATCGCAACCTTCATTCGAAGGCGATGACGAATAAGGCACTGGTGAACAGCACCAACAGCCAGAAGGGCCGAGATAGGGACGTTGTTCTACACGTGAACAGTTAAAGAGGTGTTTGAAGAGTTATACCTGATTCGCACTCCTGTCAGAGAGCACAATGATCTGATATCCATCCAAAGCAGCGGTGCATGCTTCACAGCAAATTCGATCCAAACCAGGAACAAGACCTTAAAATCCGCTTTAATAGTCATGCAGAGACAGTTACCTTTGACGTCATACTTGGCAGGGAAAGTGATGTCGATCACCTTGCTCTTCCATCCCTTGTACATTGTTCTCTTGATCACCTAAAACCAGAGAATTAGCTACAATTGCAGAGTAGATGTTCAATTAAGCTCAGCAAAGAGCATCCCAACGGCCCATTTGTTTCTCATTTGCAGCGGCACGCACTTAGTCGAAACTTCGTCGTTCTGTTCATCACAGTACCAAGCGTATTTTAAATAAATTCTAAATTACCTCCATTTCCACCAATGACAACACAGGCTGTTCCAAGATCAGTCGACTCTTCAGTTCGCCGTTGGGATCCAGCATGTTCGATTCAGGTCCAACAGGGCAACGAAGGGACATGACAATTTGTTCACGGAACGGATCGATCGGAGGATTAGTAACCTAAAAGAAACAAGGTTGATGTTTTGTAAACAAACACCACCACGGCATACTACTGACATCATTGCGTGTGCCTGGGTATTTTCAATTTGAAAAATGACCACTCATTGTCAAGTCCAGCTGGCACGGGCTCAATTTGAAAGTATATGCAGCATTTCCTTGTTCTATACTCTTGAATGCAAATTTTGCTAATCGCGTCATCGTGAGCGGCAGACGCGCGCCTACTCATTTGGGTGTCGTTTAGATTATTAGCAAAGCAGATCATATGAACCCGGCACGTCGCGGAAACTTAACACTAACAGAACTGGAGACGCCAGTGTTTTATTTCACATATTCACTCTTTTCCACCCATCCAAAGTGGCCGATATCCTCTATTTCCGCTTACCTGAGCAAAGAGCTGCTGGAAGTAGCTGAAGAGAAGAGGGCTGAAGTCCGACAGGCAAGCCAAAGCGGCATCATTTCCCATTGATCCCAGAGCTTCTTTCCTATAAAAAATAGTTCAGTGCAGAAAGCAAAACAAAGACCCTTATTTCCCATACTTATCCAAATCAATTTAAAGCGCACAGGCTTGCACAAGCTCGTTCACGTCAGAAGTCTCCTTATGCAAATTCGGCGAGGCTCCGCTAAGACCCGGATGTTCCCTCGCTTTGTACATCATTTTTTGAGGAATGCTTAAGCTCATTCGCCAAGCCAGGTTTGAATTCATCAGCTCGTCTGATGTGACTGCCCGAAAATTCTTCCCGCAATACGCCACTCGACCCCTCTTTTCTAGATTACTCACTTCTCCTTGATCATCGGAACCAAAAGGAGCGAGAACGTATCGTGCGTGTAAGCATAGAGCGCAAGTCGCCGATCCGAGTCGAGGTGCACGTCCTTTCGCTTGGACGATTCAATGCCGAGTGCTTCCAGATGACATTTGATGAGGAACTCGTTAGTTACCGCTCCGTGAGACAGCTGAAAGTACACAATTATTTTAAATGGAGAGGCATCAGCGTATTCTTTTTTTGTTTTGCTCATTCTAACGAAGAAACACTGTGCTTTGGACAGCCAACTTCTCGAAAGGGTGCATTAGCCAATTATCTTGATGGGATACGCCCAAGAATTGTTTTCTTCTAGGTGAATTGACCCAATCCAATTTCACTTAGAACTTACCACATCATCCTTCTTCAGAAGATCCAGGTACACCCTCTTGTTAGCCAACTTTTTGTGGTCCCTCGATTTGGCAATGCGGATTTTCAAATCAACATCCTGCTCAATCTTTTTTTCCAGAGTGTCCACCAGTAGCATCCTTCCAGGCTTCAGACGATCCTGAAATCATATCTTGAATGAAATGACCTTTTGAGTAATAGCCACCCGCCTCCTAAATAATGACTTCTCGGCGTGGGATTGATATTCCCTTTTCAAGATTACCGTAATTCTGTTCCATTTTTCCCACTTTCTTTTAACATTCTTGATATTGTTTTCCCTTTACAATTGTGTATACCAATTAAAGGTACAAATGCAACTTGCGGCATTCTGCTTTGTCTTCATATTCGCCCTTCTCACCATCTTGGTAGGCTCACAAAATAATTCATACATCAAACATTTATCTTTTTCAGGGAAATGCTATGCCGGCTTACAAACAAGAAGACGAATACATGCCGATGAAGAGGTTCCGTGGAGAACCGATTCGGTTCGGAAAGCGTTCACCCAGGGAACCAATCCGGTAAGATATAAACAAAATACAATAAATGTAATTTTAAGGTTTGGCAAGCGGTTTGAAATCACTCCCGACTACTACTAAGCGTCGTCCCTTACTTCAGCTCACTAACGCAACCGTTTTGGCGATCGTAAGATAATAAATTGAATTCCCGTTGTTTTAAATGTTGTCATGAAACACTAGTTTGTGAAGAAAGAAAACTGTTGTTTTCAGATATTGTTTAATGGAACATTTAAAGAATTTATATGACAAACAGAAAACGTTTATGAAAAAAATTTTTTTTTAATGATTTAGTTGTATATTAGCTTAATTTATGTTAGCTGGAGAGACTAATTTTTACATGGTTTGCGTAGGAGTTATTTTGACATTGAGGTGCTAATTGGGGTCCCTCTGACTTCACCTCGCTTTTTATACCCCGGAAGCACATCAAAGGAGAATGTTCTGGTAATTGCCCTCGCACCTTGTGTTCATTTCCTATCCATTCAAAGTGCCCAAAATGTGACTACAAAAGCTTTCACTTTGCGCACCTGCAGCTTTGTGGCCGTCTCCTCTCATAGCTTAGTTGTCTTTCATGTAACCCTTTGAATACTGAAGCTTATCCTCCTTAGAGTTCTCTACATACATAAGTGACATTACAATGTTGTGCCAACTTCAGGATAACTATCTGTTTGCCCATAAGGCAAGCAGTTCGCTGAACCGTATAGCCGCTATAAAACGCCTCAGCGGCCCCTTGTACTCGAATTTGCCGTAAACATGATCTCTCGCCTACTTTGGCTGGTAGCTCTTGTGGTAGTCGTCGTCGTCGTTGCCGCAGGTAAGTGAACATTTGTTCATATACCCACAGTGAGTGTTGTGTAAATCTTAGGTTATCAAATATAGGTAATTCTTCTTATTCAGAAGATGAGATGCAGAAGAGGGGTCCTCTCGGTACCATGCGATTCGGAAAACGCTACATAGCCTCCTACGATGACTTTGACTACTCTAGGCTGGACAAAAGATCCCCGGAAGAGGAAACACAGCGTAGCATCCGTGCTCCTTTGGGGACGATGCGTTTCGGAAAACGTAAATCACCCTTAATCCCAAAATAAACTGAATTTTTCAGGAGGAGCGCCCATAGGAACCATGAGATTCGGAAAACGGTCCCTGCAAGAGGGTGAGTAGTTCAGTCTTATCATAACAACATTTTTCATAGGATCTCCATTCGGGTCCATGCGGTTCGGCAAACGTTCTCTCCCTAAAGCCGCGCAATTCCGAAAGTAAAAACAAGAGATTCTCTGGTTAATAAAGGCATTCGTTGTTACTCTTCGCGGTTCCAAGTTACAATGGGAAGAAAGGAGAATACTAAAGCGCGGTTCTCCAAAACACAGCCTCAAAGCGCTGTTCTCCAGCTTACAACAACCACGCCTGAAGCAATCAGTACGACCAATTGTGCCAGATTTGTCTTATTAATTGTGTTCCATCCTGTTTCCGCTTTCCGGTAATCCATCGTTGTGATTGAAAACAACAACATTCCAGTAAAACCCAAGACAAACCATTTTGTTCACCATACCACCGATTTTACTATAGAATCGGCAAACAAGCCGTATCTGGTAGAGCATTTCAACGTAAACAATTTAAACTTAACATAAACTTAGCCTATAAAACGAAGGGAAAATTGCTCGTTCGTCACTAGTTTATACTTGGCTGCCTGCTCCACTTTTGTGACTGAGCCTGTACTTTGCTTAACTACTTCTGACGTAAAACTGCAAGCCAATCATGACAGAAATTCAATCCACGCTTCAGTTCTTTCCTCAGTGGTGTGGAATTAATAACTTCAAAACACGGTTGAAGGTGGTCTACAAAGCGTGATTCGATTGAGAGTAACCAAAAAAGTGGAAGGTTGGCAAAACTATTTACCGGTATATGAGAAGATAAACATTGTTTTAATGCCATACAAAAAGAACATTTTCTTTCCTTTCAAAAGCAAAGACAAAATACTAAGGCAGTATGCCCTTTTTATTGTGGTCATAACATCGACATTGTTCATCACGCATACGACCGTAAAGCGATTTAAAATTCTTTTTAAGACGGCAATAGGAAGCGATTTCGTTAAGGATTAGCACTATAACCCGCAATCAAACCATTTTCCATTTCAGACAACGCAAGCGCAGTGTTATTTAGTCACTTCCCAGAACGGCCAACTGTTTCAGATTTATATAAAAGCTTTTGTTCCAGAATCGTTGCGTTTACAAATTTGCCAGCATGGTGATTTGGTTAACAAATCAAACCAACAGTGAAAAACACCCACCATCTCGGTTCCATAGGTATTATTCGTCAACTTTGGACTTATTCCGATGACTATTCGTTTAAAAAAGCTGACAAATTTAAAAACGCATTTCCGCTGACAGGACATAAGTTTCCTCATGACGAAAGCCGTTGTCATATTTCCTCATTTTGATTGCGAGGCGCTGCGTATATCGCCTGGTAGATAGATGCTCCGGCATCGGTCAACTGCCTTCTCATTCCGTTTTCAAGAAGCAATTTGTCATCAAGAGTATGCGCGAACCGCTGATTTCGGGTTCCAGACGCGTTTGCAAACACTATACGGTGGCACGTTCAAACAAATATGCTTCCAAAGCCAAACATTCCAAAAGCGCTTTAAAACCAATTTTAACGAAAATGAGAACAACCTTCAAGATCTACGTTCTTTATGAACTTTGTAACCATGCGCAACACCGTGAATCATGCATACGCTCTGAAAGGAGCCCGACATCCGAAAGCATTGAATTTCACACACGACAAAATGCTATCAGGTCGTGAAATACACATATCGGATTTCTATCTGACATTTCAATATGCCTTTCACATCCTTTCCGCTCGCTGAGCAGTGAACGAAATCCTAGAAATCAAACTAATTGTTGTCTACGCCCCGCAGGAAAAAACAGTCTCTGATTATAGAGAACCAATTCAATTTTAATTGCCATCTCATGTCATGACGCCATACACATGGCATCTTATTTCACAAGCAGTTGCAAATCAAGACAATTGGAACCTTAGTCAGGATCTGTTTACGCCCATCCTGTGAACACTAAACAATGTGGTCAATAGCGTAATTCCGAGGGAAATAGGCGAATTGTTCAAACACACCACGCCCCTTTTGTGATAAACCTTCTCCTTTAAATGCGGCCACATCCCCAGGGGCGGACCTCATTTCCTTCTCCAACAGTAACCGATGCTTCAGTCTTTCCTTCTACTTCTTTCTCGCTCACATATTTTGTATGCCACTTTTTAATCATATAGCTTTCAAACTACTATTTTTCAGGCATCTTTCGAAATCATGACCATCATCCGATTTCTGCTTGCTCTGTTCTGTGTTCTCCTTATGGGAGCGATTCCCGTAATGGCTGCACCCAACCGCATTCTCATGCGTTTCGGAAAGAGAGCATCCATGGGTCTTCCGATCGGCCATAACTTGGCGGACTACGCGCCCATTGAATACATTGGGTGAGAATTTTCCCTATTTTTATTTTTACAACAACACGTTTATGTCCGGAACAACCCATACTTTCAGTCTACCCTACAGCCTCGACAACGATTTCTAGATGAGTACGAACGGCGCGACAACAATGAAGACACGGCTTCTTTCTTGGCGACTAATAAATTTCCCGCAGTTGATTTTCCATTCAAGCAAAAGCACCAACCTTCTTGACGATGGAAGTGATTTCGTGAGCATTGACTCCAACTTCAGACGACAAGTACAGGTGGTCATCCTCGGTCAGATAGTAACGAGCAGGCCGCAGTCCGTTTCGGTCCAGAATGGCACCAATGTAACGTCCATCACAAAAGGCGAGAAGAGCTAAAATTACAAAGATATTTCATTAGCGTCAACATTCAGCCGCTGTAACCTTGCAAGCTAATAATTTACCTGGTCCATCCCATGGCTCCATTGTCATAGAAGCCCAACGATAGAAAGCGCGCTTATCGGAAGACATTTCCTGAAGATTAGCAATATACAAATAACTACTATTTTACCTCGTCCTTCTCCCACGCTTCCGGAACCATGGTCATAGCGGCTTCAGGAAGAGAACGCTCACCGGCTCTAACCAAAAACTCCAAGACATTGTCGAAACAGCCCGAGTCGGTCAGACCCTAAGCATATATTGAGTTTGCTTTCGTGAAGAACAAAACCTCTTCTACAACCGGGTAAAGCTTGTCGAGATCTTCTTGGTATTTAGCACTGTACATGACACCTTCACGAGCCCTCATCAAGTTGATATTTCCGCGGAGAGTGTTGATTTCACCGTTGTGAGCCAGCATCCTACAAGTGAATTATTAGAAAATTACATTTCACACAAAAGCGGTTAGTCGTATGACTCACCTATTAGGCTGTGCACGGCTCCAACTCGGAAAAGTGTTCGTGGAGAAGCGGGAATGAACCAGAGCCAAGTGAGAAACGAATTCCGGATTAGTGAGATCATCGTAGTATTTGTACAACTGATGAGTGTTGAATTGACCCTGAATGAAATAAGTTTTCTGAAAATGCATTGAACTACCTTGTAAACAATAGTCGACGTTCCCAAAGAGCACACGTAACAGTCCACGCTCTGCTTGGCCATGTTGTTTACAGCTTGCTTGCGCAAAAGAAACACGTTGCGCTCGAACCGCTCGGGATCTTTACCAGCATAGTCAGCGGTAACGAAAACCTAAAAACAAGTCTTCACTATGGTTCTAAAGCAAATAACCTGTCGAATGAGGGGTTCAGTCTTTTTCGCCTCCTCTCCAATGCAGTCGCGGTTGGTACCCAGCTTTCTCCAAGCAATAACACGGACTCCGTTAGCTCTAGCCAGATCTCCGAAGGCTTCCTGAAACAAAATTGTATAGAGAGGGTTGTCTAAAATAACAACAAAGAGTTTTGCAGGCTGGCTGAAAAAATAGCCCGACTAACTATTGAGCATACAGGACAGTTGTGCATAGGTACAAAACTGTTCAGCAGTTCTGCAAGTGTTTCAAGAGACAACCAAACAGTTCGTGAGGAAACACGAATAAACCAACATAACTTATAAGGGAAGGCAGCCTCGATAGTTTCGTCATCCATAGGCTAAAACCAATCGTGATAGACGAAAGCCCGGGTAATTTAGAATCAAGAAACACTGTTGATAACAACAATTTGCATTTTCAAAACGTAATTTAAAGTTGATTTGAATGGGGTAAAGAAGCTGAAATAACAAACCTTGGCCTGCTTGTAGGTGTCGGCATTGAGAAAGAGGAGACCCGTTGCGTACTCTCCGAGAGGCGGGATGTCAATATTATCTTGCCTAAATTAAATTATTATACAAGTTAAAAATTAAAAACTGAGTTGAGAATGATAAATGCAACTCCAGTTCCACGTTCGAATGGTTTAAGAATCTAATACACCGCACACGCTCTAAAACTATTATAAAACTAATTTAAACAGTGAGTAAAAAGAATCCGTTCAGATAAAAAAAACCCGATTTTCAAGACTACCGCAACGTCAAGAGAGCGCCAGCCTCAAAAATGTGTTCACGTACTCCATGCGCTTAGTTTTACCGTCCGAGTTGCGTTTTCTCTTCGATATCCAGTAATTCATATCATCAAACGGTATGTTATTTCATCACAAGGAACACTGCTTAAAAGGGATAAAAATGCGCGAAGAGATAAGCGCGGCACATGTTCCACTATTACTTACTAATTGTTCCCGAAATAACGCGCTTTTATAGTTTTTTTCAATCAACAAAACGCCAAAGCAAAGAAAAAGAGTAACTCACTCCTTCACAGCCTTCCTATAGAGAGTGTCCGGGATGCTAGTGAGAACCCCAGCGCCGTCTCCTGAGTCGTTGTCGCATCCGCAGGCACCGCGATGAGCCATTCGCTCCAGCATGGTTCTAGCATCACACAAGATCTAAACAAATACTACGTTTCACTTAGAAAACAAGCTACCTTATGCGTCTTGACTCCTTTGATCGAACAAACGAATCCCACTCCACAGGCATCTCTCTCTAGCTGGGGAAGCCAGAGCCCTTCAGCCGCTTCCTTTTGCTGTTCGCTTGTGAGAATCACCATAACCCTGAAAGAAATTGATTTTCACTTGAAAAAGCGACGACCGCACAGAAGAAAGCATGCCAGAAAAATGATCAAGTCAGGTGAAGTTAAAATTCAAAGGCCAATATCCAAACAGAGGCACATGACCTTTTGGTGCTAAGTCCAATGAACACCAAGATAAGAGCAGATGGACAAATATGTTCGTGTGTAATCGCGGGTGGCCGAAATAGCCAGAATGATAAAAAAACGTTCTGAGACAAAAGCGAATGGCCATTTTAACGAAAACAAAACGTGAGTTCCTCAAATACTGATCGCCAGTGAACATATGTGCACTTTGGCAGTGTTCGAGGCTAGCGCTGCCCTTTACACAACAGATCGCACAAGTGATCGGATGGGGTATCCTCAACGATTAGTGTAACAAGTTGCCTGACGACAAAAACGGAAGAAGAGAGCTTTCCGAGGAATATCAATAGGTCGCGAGGTGCGATTTGCCGAAATGCTAGAATAGTTGTTAGAGAGCGGCGTCATTAATAATCCATGCGCGGGTAATCTCTCTAGATTTAGACAGAGGCCGCAGTGGCAAACAAAACTCTTCGAATCAGGTAACATGAAAAGCCATTAGCTAAATGGGGAAAACAACAAAGTACGTCACAAAACGTATTTTATCTGACTAACAGTGGTTTAACAAAGGGTTTAATCCCAAAAATCGTCTACCGTCGGTACAGTTGGGTCGATAACAGACGAAAACAAGAGTGCAGGTGCAAGGCAAAGACGGAAAGTGCATAC
Organism: Oscheius sp. G VE-2021; assembly: GCA_022343465.1. Classification (NCBI taxonomy): domain Eukaryota; kingdom Metazoa; phylum Nematoda; class Chromadorea; order Rhabditida; family Rhabditidae; genus Oscheius; species Oscheius sp. G VE-2021. The sequence continues at coordinate 523,090 of JAJQXH010000045.1, forward strand.
GATCTTTCTCATTTTTAGCAAGAAATACCGACAGAGATTGATAAAAATGTTGTGCAAGGTAAAGAGAAGACAAAAACAGAAGTGACATTCGAGAGCAACATGTTTACAGTGGAGCTAAAACATAAAAGTAAAAAATAGACCAAGTTGAAGAGGACCGCCGCACACGAGAGCGCAATAGAAAGAAATGGCAAACACATTAATGAGTGATCGGAGGATAACGAACGGCGTTTATTGAATAAACGCGCGATCATAGGTCAACTGACCATCCTGGGTCACCCACGTGATTACTGCGTGCGCGATAAAGACACAGACATAACAGCTGTGAATGACGAACGTTGATCATACGAAAATAAACAACAAAAACCGGTTTACTAGTAAATAACCGTCTAAAATCTTAGAAGAACATCAGAAATCATTTTAAACCGAAAAACAAAACCGAACAAACAACAGTTTTCTTGAAAATTTAGATTTCCAAACTACATATTCGAGAAACTGAAACAAAAATTGATTGCAGTATTTTTTATATATTTAAAACATTGTAAAATTAATTTTATCGAAGCCATAGCCTTCATGTTCTTATCATTTCTTATCAATCATGCAAAACAACGAACCCGTCTAAAAACTTCTCGTCGTATGCTTCAAATTTGTTAATTTTCATCTAATTATCACTAATATATCACATGCTTTTAAGCTTTTTCTGGAAAGAAGGTGCGGTCAAAACAGCGGTCACTGATCGATATGCCAGGGGCAATGCCATTTGAGCATGTAGAGAACGGCTGGGCTCGCATGGTTCTTTGTTTTTAGATTGCGCGTTTATAGAAGCCTAGGATTTTTAAATCAATATTTATTTTTTGGCGTTATCTGCGGCGGTTGTCAGTTCGGCTAAGATTTGGATATACGCAAAACCCATAAAAGGAACGGGAAAGCAAGTTTGGCTGTATTCTAGCACAATGCGTTGCTACATTGGCATTAACTATTAACTTTGACGAGAAGAAAATTTTTTTGATTTTGTAAGAACTTTGTAGTTTGAAAAACAATGCCGGCGCCACGGAAACCCCGCTGTCTCGAACGCAGTTCCCCACTAATTCCCTCTCGCGTGTATCTTTGCCTCTATAATCTAGCAGATATTTGGATTATTCATGAACCAGTTTTATGAATATTTTATTTTTTTCCTAAATATATCTGGTATCATTAAAATATAATGCATACTCTAGCAGTTCAAGCTCAAAAACTTAACTTATTATTCTTAATTTAAGATTAAATAAATTTCCTTTCTAAAAAAGTGTCCCCTTTTATTATTTAAATTTTTCTGATGCCGTTTTCGCCAAAATGTTTACTACATACGCAGCCATTTTCCAGGCGACGCGAATTCATGCCCGCCTTTACACTCAGTTATTTATTTGTCACTCCCTCCTGTCTGGCAATTCTCTTTTTTTATAATATTTTTGCCGTTTTAATTCATTTATGAATGTATGAAATCTATGTTTGTTCCTTCTTTGCGAGCCGTTAGCATGTTTAATAATTCTTCCCTTGAAATCGATTTTCTCTTTTTTTTTATTCCCACTTTGTTCTCATTTAAATTCTATTTTTGCAGGTCTTGCCATGGACTTCCGGCGAGGACATGATCTAGGAGCCGCAATGCGCGCCAGTCCCATTTTCGATGCCGAGCCTTCTGCGCCGAGGTGAATTTATCGTGCTATTGCATAACCTACAATTCAGCCCTGAATCCATTGCCGCATCCCCGATGCTCATTTCTTCGCGGAATTCTGAGTGTGGTGACGTTCCTGTCGAGTCAGACGAAGTTAGTTTATACTTTCCGTTGTTGGGGGGCCGCTCCCGTTTATTTATTTATATACAATTGAACATTATTCACGTTGACGGTGCAAGCCCAGCCACGTCAAATGTTCTCTGATAGATTTTATTGTAACACATCCTTCTCGTTAGTCTTCCTTTAAGGGATACGGTGTGTCGGACGGCGGTGAAACGAGCAGACGTTCTACACTGAGCAGGATGGACTTTTACGATTGCAGCCGTGACGCCGACTTCCAGAAGTCTTATCCCGAACTTACTCTTCTCTCACAGGTATATCAGTGTCTTTTCTGGGATATTTTAATTGCAGGGCAAACCTCGTGGCGATCCAGCTGATGGCCCCCATCATCAGGAGCCTCTGACTGTGGTGGCCATGGAGATTCGCGAGCTATACAAGAAATACCGTGACCAGGATGTGGGTTTAATGTCATTTACAAATGACGGTTTTTCCTTTCTTTCAGAGACAGCTCCGTGAAATGAAGCGCAACTACAAAGCCGCCGTTGAATCTAACAAGCAAATTCGCGACACTTACGGAAAGATCTACGCCAAGGCCGAGCAGGAGGAGGAGTACATTAGCAACACTCTTTTGAAGAGGCTTGTTTTTATTTTGCTCATTGTTTAATTTATCGATAGTGCTACTTAGTTGTTTTATGATCTCTTTTCAGAATTCATCAGCTCAAGAACGAAAAGGAGCTCATCACTCAGCATTACGAAAAAGAAGAAATTTCTCTGACTAACGAACTGATGGCGAAAGTGAAGCACGTGAGTGGATTTCGTGTAGAATTGGAAATGTAGCCTTTTAGTTGCAAGGCGAAAGGGATATGTTGGAAGGCAAGCTTAAGAACGAGCAGACTACTGTTGTAGACAAGCTAATGACGACTATTCGCAGGATGGACCAAGACATTGGCGCTAGTCGCAAGGTATTAAACTTGTTTTTATAAATTTACTTGTGTTTGTATTTTAGAATATTGAGCGTTTGCGAAAAGAAAAGGTTGACCAGGAGAACGCTCTTGAAAATGAGGCCGAGCTTCTTTTCAATACTCTTGGAAAGAAGATGCACCAGCTCAACATTGAGAAGAGGTGGTTTTTAATCGATTACTGGATTTCAAGTTAAGATCTTTTTTAGAAATCTGCAAGTTAGCCTGGAAAAGGCTTACGCTAACGGATTTGTTGACTCTGAGCAGCTGGCCATGAACAACATCACCCCTAACCAGTTTGTGTTTTTTAAAGTTTATTTTAAATTGGTCTTTTAGACACGTCATGTTTGCCGCGGATAGCTCTTTATGCAACTCGGGGGAGATTTCGCGTCTGAAGGCACAGCTCAAGCGAGCCGAAACTCAAATTTCCGAGTTCAAGGAAAAGGAAGCGAACGGTTTGTTTGTTGGAAACTATTTTAATTTGGATATTTCAGACCATGCGAAGATTCGTAGGCTGGAGGAAAATAACACCCGTCTCATGAGGTATCACGAGCAAGTGAAGTATGGACTTCATATTGTCTCTTTGAAAATTACTTCTTTAGAAACATCCAGCAAGTGCTGGCTTCTGATCCTCTGTCTCCTGGACCGTCCCACAATATGGATGTCCTTATGCGTCGCCCTGATGTGGACATGGGGCCTCCGTCTACCCCGCGTGGTAGCTACTACAACGGTTGGCGTTTTTTTTCTACGTTATATATCAACTATTTTAAGGCGCTGCAATGGATGACGGCACTCCGTCTGCTCAGAATACATCTAACACGTCAGTTGACATGGCCTAAAGAGATTTGCTCAACCTTTCTCGATTGTAAGTGGCACTCGTGTAAATTTTTATGTATTTGTTTTCAGAGGCGTCGTTGACCACGTTACAATTCACTTTCGTCAACATTCCTGTATACTTGTCTCGGAGGGTAGTGATAAGCCGCATAGTTTTAGCTTCCCTTTTGTTGGAATTTGCATGTAGCCCGGTATCATTATCCCGTCCGCTGTAATTAGAGTCTCCTTAAGTCGTTTCTCTATCTGACATCTATCTACGCGTGTGCATAGAGCCGGTATTTTCTCTTCGTCTTTACCCCACCACCGAACTAACTTATTATCTTCGTTAAAGAACAAGCGATGTGTATATCAAGGGTTCCCCCATTGTTTCCCTGTGCTTAGTCATAGTTTCAACCAAGTGCTTCTGTTTTAACGGGCCTTCTCTTGACGTTACTTGTCAATTTCCCGCTTATCTATTACCGCGAATAAAAAGGCATCCGATTTTTATTTTGTTTTTGGTACAGTCATTGCTGCTGGGATTGACACAAACATGTTGTCGTGGAAAAATAGAGAAGAGGAGGGACACGGACAATTGATGGTTGTTATTCGCGATATCATCTCGACAACGCGGGAATTGAAGTGATATCAGTGATTGGGGTCTCGGATGTCAAATGAAAGCGGGCTTGCGCCAAACCCTAAAGGAGTTTTGCGAAACTCCCGGAGAAAAAGGAAGCGGGTTGAATGGGGTTAGCCAGCAGGGCACTAAGTCAAGGTCATTGCGCGACGCAACCTCTTCCAGACATTGTTACCCCAAACGCTTGGATCTTTTTTCTTCCCTTATATTCTTTCCCTTTCGGTTGTTGACCACATTAACTCACGGACGAAAAGCTTTGTATTAACCATAGAAGAAAACGAGACCCACGGAATTAAAAAGCTGTCCCACCAACTGGTTGATTCATTGTTCGGGAGACCTGACCATGTTTTGAAACGTGGTAAACCTGTTCCCCTGCCTTTTAAAGGCAACTTTTTAAAAATTGTTTCACAGGCCATGACCAGGTAAATATTTTTAACACGTATTTGAATACAGCTACAGCGCAAGATTTTCTTTAAATCAGGACATTTTTAGTTTTTCAAGTTTATTTATGCTAATTATTGAATGAGTAATGTTTTAAATCGCCGACAAATAAATTCACTGGTGAGTAACCCTTCCACAATGTTTGAAAATCTGGTTTTTTGAATCATTTCCGCCTTGCAAATCATGCATAACGATGTTTGTGCTCACACTTGTTGATGTTTTTGTTACAGTCATTTGTATAAAACTGTATTGCTAACACCATTCAACGATCGCAAAAGTTCGAATTTGATTAACATTTTGCGCGACAATTCGCTTTAAAGCCCCATCGAAGTTCAATAGAGGTTTGCCCTTGGTTGATCCTCCGTTCACCTTGAAGTTTGATTGGCTTTGTCATGGGTTTTCGCATACGGTTCTTTGCGTCTCCATAGGCGAATATATAGCACTGCCTTGATACCCCCTCCCCCAACCGTTTCCCAATCCGTGTTGGCCGCTGCAAAAGACTGTGCACTTTCGCAACCGCCGAAGGTCGATCAGTGCAGGCTGAAAATTGCTAAAAGGGCACCGCGCTCCTCTTTTTCAATCGTATAGATCACTTCATTCATGTCTAGTGCCCAATTGTGTTTTTGTGCTTGTCGCACCCTTTCCAGACAGACACGTCATTGTTCGCCGTTTTCGAATTTCTTTTGAAATCTTCGTGCTATCAGCTGACTCAATTTCTCCCGATCAGAATGGTTTTTGAACAATACATGTGACCTGAATTCAAACTTCGCTGCGCGGGAACATGTTCACTGTCCTTTTCTTGGCCAACAATCAGAAACCCTGCCGATACAAAAGCCATAGTCACGTACTTTTGTGCAGAAAAGTTTCTTCTAACTAACACCATTTGTCACTTAGCTAACATTCCTTGTTGCCCATCTTTAGCAGAAATATTAAATAAAACTTGTGTTTTAAAATATGTGTTTTAAAACTTATTTAACCTTAAGTTTTCAGAGATCCCATGAAGGTTAGCGATATCAGGTCCAAACGCCTCCGCCTCGTTTTCCAGGAGCAGGAAAAGGCAGCAAAGTTTGCATCTACAGCAACCGGATTCATTATGTAAATCTACTCTTAAAGTTAAAAATGAGCTTACTAAAACTGCGCTCTTCATCATACACCTAAATTACTTATAAACACAAACCAAAACATAAAGTTGTCTAAGAAACACAGACGGCATGCTTATTCAAAAGCGCATTATGGGAATAAAATAAAGGAATTGTCTTCTTTTCAGTATCGCATTTATTTAACCGTGTATTTTAAGGTCTATCTGTTTCTTCGTTCTTCCTGTGGTCTGGTCCAGCATGTTCCATCTGTTGCCCATTGCGACTCCCGCCTGTCAGCAGAACCATCCTCAGGATCCCTGGAACGAGTTCACCACTCTCCTCTGAGAACCTCTCTCCAATATAAGAAACACTGCTGCAATAGTAGCCTCGGGTCTCCTTGCTATACCGGATGCCGATTTTCGTAGATCTCCACGTATAAATAAACATTACTCGACTCGCTCAACATTGCTTCATTAACAAAACCTTCTATACCGAATTCAGCGAAAAAAGAACAAAGAGATCAAAGGGAATACTGTCGACGCTTGCCTGAGAACTTGCGCCAAAGGATGTCAAAGCGAAGAAGGGGTTGCTTCAGCATCTGGCCGTTGACCAATCTCTCTCGGGCCATCCGGGCATCGTCAACTTCATCGAGTTCTTTCTTTGCCCGTACCGATGGCCAAACCTTGAACCGCTCTGAAGCCAACTGTTTAAAGTTGTTTTCGAAACCACTGAATTGTGACTGTTTTTCGGTTTACAGCAAGTGCAGTGGTTACCAGTGCATAGATCGTCAGCTGACTGACACACTTTCGGCTGGGGAGCGATGCGCGATCACATGGAAAGATCAAATCTAGCGGCAAAAGAACTTTAGGAGAATTTTAGGCCAGATCTGTGTCAGGTGCTGTGAATAAAAAAGTGAAACAACCGATCAGAGTGTTTGATCTGCATATGGCTTCTGTAATCTTTCATAACGTAATCCACTTCACTCCTCATTCTCTACCTCTACCTCTGTCTCTTTGTCTTTTTCTGTCTCCGTCTCTGCCTTTGAAATAATAATCCTTATAATACTGAACAATCTTTGGGTATACTTTTCTTGTTATCGGTATCACATAATTCTTTAATTTGTGCTGTGGATTTTATACTTTTGCTCTTCCGCTTTTACAATGTGCTCTGCATTAAATTTTTTAGATTTTTCAAATGCGTATATAAAGCACATTAGAATTTTCTAAACTACATGTTTTTCTTAACTGGAAGTGATTTTTATATATTCCGTATTTTTCCCGAGGTAACAGAATTTAGTCTGACTTCATCCTTTTAGATATTCCAACAAAAAAAGTCACTGTATCAGTGTTCAGTTTCTGCTGTTAATAAATCTGCACTGAGAAAGAAAATCTTGTTTTTTATTGTGATGTTGTTCAACCCTCCCTTTCTTCTCCTAGGGTTGCTCAATACATATTTGGTGAAGTTTTGTGAAATGAAAAACTTACTGTCGATACTGTTGAAAATAGGTGAAGAGATAGAAGAAGACCGAATGCAGAGGAAGAGGCTTGCTAACAGTCCCAGTACAAGAGGCCATCGAGACATTGTCCTGAAGGCTTTCGATGATCACTTATGCGGAAAGAAGAACGAGAAAAGGTGATTTAGGCCTCACGCGAAACATAGCTATCAACAATGAGTGGTTAGGGACAAAATTATGACCTCGGGGAGGCCAATTATATAAATTGACGTGGAAGAACAGTTCACGTCGCGGCTCATTGCCAGTGGCTAAGGTTCATCGGTCTGGACGTCTACGTAAGTACACCGTGTGTGGTACTCCGGACAGCCCTTGATGGCATGTTGTCGTAACCATTCGTGCGATTTTTCAATAATCGTGTTCCGTCTCTAATTAAAACAAAGATGCCCAAACAATTTGGCTGCCAAGGGAGCACGAGAAGGGGTTTAGTGATTCTGGCGCCATTCTCTCAAGAGCTGCGAATACTTAAAGGAGTCCAGTCGTCTGTGAGGAACTTCCTTGAGTCAACCTTATTGAAATTAGTTAGTACAGAGAACTGGTGGTTGTGTTGCTAAATGAATGAACTTACTCCCACGGCGCGTAAAAAGGCGCCATATTTACTACGCACAACATCCGGGACAAACTCATTGCAACCCCACATGTTTTGGGTGTTTTTCCTAGAACTTTTATGTTTACGGACTTTCCAGACATGGCCTTCGCATGCTGGCCATTGAAGACAGTCAACGGAGACAAGAAGACAAAGAGGATCCCGATTTACTTCCTATTCAATTATCAGCTCTGCTGACTCTGTTGATTTAAATGTAGGTGATTAGTTCGTTTTATTAGTGGCATAATTTTATAAAACAAACAAAACGAATTGATTTTTTCAAAAGGTTTAACAAAAAAGTATACTTCTTTTTCGTTTGCAAATGATTATAGATTTACCTATGAAACGGAAACTGATACCCAAAGGTACTTTGGTTTATCTTTGCCTTGTGCTCAATTAAAGTGAATCCGATTGATCCTTTTTTTGTAAAAACAAGAAGAAAAGTTCAAAAGGTTGAGAATTTAAGAAATTTGGTTGCTATCGCAGTTGAAAGGCGTAATATGTGATATGAAGCTCTTGTTTTAAAAACGTATTTAGTCAGGTGGTCTTGCATATGGACTGTTTTTGCAACAAACATTTTGAAAGAGCGATTTCCGGAAAAAATAAATAACAAACATTCTAGACACCTGCTGGTATGATGCTATATCAACAAAATCAGCACGTCAAGCACAGCTGCATTAAAATACATTGATCACTTTTTTGGGTTGAGGAACATTCAGTATTAGGAAATATTTTATTAATTAAACAAACATAAAAGAGTAGGTCACAAATCCCGAAAGACAGATCGGTGGAGTGTAGAAATTGACAGTCATTGGGAAAAGATAATGGCGGTTGTTCTCACCCAACTTATGGCTGGAAGAACGAAAGACAGTGAATAATTAGAGGCGGAGAACGTCGACCTTTGCGTGCGCAGTGGTGCGCAACTTGCTCCGCTTCACCTAATTAAAAGCGAGCTGAAACTCTGAATTAAACAGGTCTCATTTGTCCGTCCTGCTACTGCGATCGAAAAGAACACGTGGAACCCAAACGTATAAGATCGGCTGCTGTGCTGACAGCCGGAAAGAGAAGGAGGGGGTGGTTGCGCGACTGCGTCTGGGAAATTATTAAGGGTGCTGAGGGAGAAAATGTTGAAAGGAGATCGCGCTGTTATAGACAGCTGATGGGGAAAATTCTACACGTAGGAGGCGGGGAGGAAAAGGTCAATTACTGAAGTCAGGTACCCAACACCAAGGGGTAGGTCCTGTTGAGTGGAGTACGAGGGCATGAACCGACGGAAGAACGAAGAGAGCCCTCGGTAAGTAGAAAAGAATGTTTGCTGCAGGGTCTTCAGTGCTAGGTTTGAATGGCAAGAAGCCAAGACTCCATTGACAAAGATGTCTCCTGAAGACGTCAGAGGAGCGTAGATTCCTTGGCCCAATACCTGTAAGAAACAGATGGTTTACATTAAAACGCGAAATGATCATTGATAAAACATCAAAATTCTCTTTCCTGCCGGAATTCTAATAATTGTATTGTTCTAAAATTCGAGACGAGAATAGATTAGCGTGGTTTCTTCAAATCAACAATTACTGTTATTTGCGGGTTTGGAACAAGTAATTAACAAGAATCCCACTTGAGGTTCGACTTTTGTTTGATCTTTCAAAAGACCACAGCACGTCATGGATCAACTAAAAGTTAAACGAATCATTCGCTTTACGACCAGAAGAGGGTTTTAAAAATCTTTGTAGGTGTTAAACTTTAAAATGGCGGTCTAATGCATACAAAAACAGGGTTTATAGGTGAATTGAAACTCGAAAGTTGCCTTTGGTTTAAATTTAGCCTTCATGCTCAAATGAGTTCGATATTCTGTTAACATGAGAGTTTATGAAAAAGATTAAATATTAATCCCTTTTGTCTGCCTCGACTAAAATAGATTTAATCGTATTATGCAATCAAAAATGACGCTAAACTTCAACTTACTTTTTGTATGCTCTTCACTCGTTCAGGCAGGATTCCTCGTCCATCGTTCAACACATAGACACAGTCGTCTTTCTGCACATCCTGCAAACTTTCCGCCTCATTGAGAGCGTTTTGGACGGACCTTTGCAGCAACGAGTTTCAAAGGAGAATTGGGTTCACAAGTCGACTTGTAGATCAGATGGAAGTCGGTTAGCTTAAGAATGCTAGATTTCTAAAAAGTTTAAGTTATATAAAAAGGAAAATAAGCAAACAACCGTTTCCACTTGAATGAACGAGGCGTTTTCGTTCTCAATCTTGTGCAGGAACATAATGACAGGAGCATATGTGACCATACTCTCATCCATGCTCAGAACCATGTCTCCTACTTCCAAGTCTTCAATCGCTTTGGTCCCAGTTGGAGTTTGAACCTGAATAAATTAATTTCATTTACCCACTTAGCAACCGTTACCTTATCAGATCCAGTGAAACATTGCATTTGGCTGAACAAACTATTCAAGTTTGGTTGTCCCGAGTATGGGTAAGAAGGGTAAGAAGGTTGATAGGCAGCTGGCTGGTAGGCAGGCTGATACGCAGGTTGATAGGCCGGTTGGTAGACGACTTGCTGCTGAGGCGGTTGAGGAGGGGGTTGCTGGGGTGGTGGTTGTGGCATCTGAGGAGCAGGTTCTTGATCAAGAACAGGCTGCCTGTCTAAAAGTTTTTTTTAGCTCAGAGAACTTATATGAAACTTACTTTGGATATTGTTCAAAACATAAGTATTCGTGTCGGGCGGGGGTGGAGCCACATAGTTCGGGCTTGGCGGTGGTTGCGGAGCTACGTAGCTTGAGCTTGGAGGTGGTTGCAAGTAGTTTGAGCTCAGTGGAGGCTGATATACTACTGGGGCTCTGTCTGGAGGAGGGAGACTCGGCTGCTGGACGTCCATCACAGGGTAGTATTTAGGGGTCTCATACATTGGTTTGGGTGGAACCATGTTTGTGCGAGTGGGCTGGTTAACAAGAAGTTGGTCGGCAGAACCGCTGGAGACCATGGCCAGTTCAGCCTCAAAATTTTAAAAAATCAGGCTCGGATTAACCTAATCTTACATTATAAACTGGCTCAGTCTCCACATTGTCATCTGCATGCTGTCTTACAAAAAAAGGCCAGTTCACCTCGTTCCTGAGACTCCTGAAACGTCATTGCGATATTCTGTTTTCGAAAAAAAAACCCTTTGCTCCTTGGGATTGGATCATATTCTTCCTCGTCATAGTCAAAAAGAACATTAATAAACCGCCTTAAGGCCTGTTTTTTCTGTCCACCTGAGAGTCCCCTGCGGCGCATAGGAGCTGCCATTTGTCTTCTTGCAACATATGGATCTATTGAAGGTGGCATTCTAGGCAGAACCTTATGCATTTTTGTATAAATCTCTTACGCGTGGTAACTATATTTATCCTCTTGATAGGTCGGGGCCAGGCGGCGCTTACTCCTTGATAGTTGCACTTCCACTTCCGCCGAATCAACGTCCCTAAGTAGGTCCAAAGAAGTTTCCTTTTCACTTGAGACATCCAGGAAGCAAGGAATGCGAACAACTGTGGCTACGTACCGAATCCTGCAACATTTTCATATTTTATTATTGGACAAATATGATTTAAAAACAATTCTGTGCCTGATCGAATTGAGAAACAACTTACTGAGTTCCGTTGACCATTTTCCTTAATTCCTTAACCAAATCAAAGGCAACAACTGTGCCATCTTTGTTATCAACTGTGAAACCTCCAGTAAACCTTCAATCATTTTGATTATCTGATTTTCATTAAACTCACTCTTCTTCGTGATGCAAGAAGATAGTTTGAACAAACTCGGAGTAAACCATTCCTGGGTAAGAACAACATTTGGTTTTGAGCCTATAATGAAATTATCTCCAAAAACACGAAATTCCCACGTGACATGTGTCCCATTGGAAACTTCCATAAGTCCTCCTGTCCATTGTTCATTGCCCTGGCATACCGTTTCCTTGTAGGAATCGTCACAAGTCTGAAGATAATTACAGTGGTAGACACCTAATCCACGCGCTCTTGTGGCCTATTTCCGATCACTGATCCTCTAATTGCACACTTCCACCTTTCTACTTGGGACAACAATTTTGAAGATTACATACCACATTGAAATCCTTGACAACATTATTGATGTGAGCAGCTCCACTGAGATCCTTGCTGTAATCGTCGCCGAGACAAGTTGGAGAAGCACAAAAAAGTTCTGAAAGTGAGCTAATTGTTTCGCTCACTAAAGGCTAAACAGTGTTTTTATATTAATTAGTGTTTGTTTGAGGATCTTAAGGCCTTGAAGAAAAATGATGTAGTCAAAAAAATGTAAAGTGTACTCGTTCGGAACAGGGGAAGATTTCAGGAAATATTTTGAAACACCTCAAAGTTGCTGAAAACCTTCTCTATCCAACCTGCTGACTTTGTATACACTTTACAAGGGTTTGCGGACCGTAAGTAGTGAACAAATACAATTAAAGAATGTGAAAACATACCTGCGCTTCCATTTTTGTCGACAGTAACTTTATAGGGAATGGAATCGGAATTACAAGAGCCTTTGATTGTTTTCTCAGTGTGAACGCCAAGAAGACAGAGGGTTACAACCCAGAGAATGTTCAACATGAGGCCAGGTTTGAGGCAGAAGGAATCCAGAGGACGCGCAGTGGATTTGGAGTACCGTAAATTCTGCGCGACGAGGTCTTTTATACTCTGCGGGCGATGTACCGTTTTTCGGGAGGTGGGGCCACTCGGACAAATCCACTAATTGCTCTGCGAAGACATCCGCTATTTATGAGTGGAAAGAGTTAAAGAAGAGAGACTGCGACCGCCGACTCCCAAGTGCCTGGGAATTAAAAAAGGTATGTGAAACAGATGTTCACAACGTAGGGTTTGTGGGGCTTCAATCATATCTTCTTGACTATTCCTTCTATTTTGAAACCCGTCATTAAAATCACCTTGTGTCTCCCTGCATTCACATTGTTTTTTTCTTTTTCAAACAACATAAGAAAGCCATATAAATAAGTGATCCACTCCCACTGAGATTATGTGACCGCACAATATAGGTAAAAAAAACGATAAAATTGTAAACTTTTGCGAACTATTCATGTATTATCAGTAAATAGAGTTTACAATCAGTTTTTCTTCAAGTGTTTTATGTCTTGTTGTTTTGATGTCATTCTTGATTTTCTCTTGCTTAGTAGAGAGATAACAATTTTCTTGATTTTTAGACATGACGTAACTTGTTATACAGCCAAATATATATTACTTATGTAGCGCAGATTGTGCGCTGCTAAAGACTCAATTTCTTTGTTTTAATTTAAACTCGATAACTCAGCATTAGAAATGTTCCTGGTTACAAAACAATTGTTCAGTTTCTTCGATGAAACTTGTTTAAAACCATTGAAAATGTGTTAAACATGAAAATATAATGTTGATTTAAAGACAGGACATTTTCTGTTACACTATTTGAACATTTTACGTTTTTTGCCACTTCCCTTCTGTTTATTTAACCGTGTCAATTAAATTCCCGTGGCTTCTAATTGTTATATTCGATTATTAGGCGATGTTAGGAGTCAGATCAAGCATTGACGGCAAGAATTTTTGAATCAAAGTTTTTCGAATTTTTATTAATTGTTTCTTTATACAAGAGAACAGGAAAGAGTCAAAATATGCCGGTGAAAAATAAACAATGCCCCAAACCAATTCGTTCTGTTTTATTAGTAGGATCAACATGTAGTATCCGATACACTAAGTGACCCCTTATATGGCCAAGTGGTTGTCGCATTGAGATGTCCACAAGTTCAAGACACTTGTTCTCCAATCGACCTACAGTATGTCCATAATGTGTTTGCGCCACGCCCGTTGATTCCGAGGGACGAAGTCAAAGATCACCGTCGTTCAGGATGTTCTCATTCATGGCCACTGAATGACCCTCAAGAACACAGTTCGCCAAATCTTAGTCCGAAATGCGGGATGTCTTTACTTTCGTTACGACTGTCATTTCAAAAGGCGAGTGAACTTTGCGAGAAAAAAGTGTTTCCACGTGATTTTCAATTGCGCTCCAACGAAAGGGAAATCAGAGGAACTCAAAGATTATTCGAAGAGGAACAACTTTTTCAAAATCCGGGCCGGACCGAGAATTTAGCCCGGTTCGGTTATTGAACTTGTCAAATTGAAATATTTTCAAATCGATTTTTCAAAGCAGATTATTTTTTTAAAACTTAGTAAAAGAATTTGTAGAACTGATACCATCTATCTTACTAGTTTTCAAGTTAAAAAATGAAGTGCAACGGTCGGGATGGGTGGTCCGACTAAACGGACCGAAGCGGGCCATGCACAATTGTTTTTATTGCTGTAAAAAAGTAGTCATCGAATTCACAAATCCCCGAAATCAACAGCTAACTAGTGAACCAACATGTGATTTTATGAAGTCGTGCAATACCCATCCGGACATCTTTGTGATCTGTCCTTTGCCGAAACCCCACTCGTCGTCAAGACCACTTGCGTTCGCTCGATGTATCTTCGAGTCTCACGCAATTATCGGACCCTGCTGAGGTCAACAATCGCCGTCTTTAACCCTCCGAAATTGCGTTCAAGTACGAGGGAGACCAAATGTTTACGCGTTTAATAAATGGTTTATTCACAAAGACATTAATCTGGGTAGGACGCTAAATGAGACCAGTGGAAAGTGTTCATTTGGGAACCGAAGACAAGTCATGGCACGAGGGAACCGAAGGACGACCGGGTTAGATACTGCCGGAAAGCTTTTGAGCAAGACTGACTATAGCCTGTTTTCGGCTTTCAAGGTTTGTCTTCTGTTGATGACCGACTCGACGAAGTGGAAGATGAGCATCTGTGATTCTGAAATACGTTTTTGTTTTTATCATGCCCATATCATGGCCAAAACAATAGAAATTTCGTTGAATTCAGGATTTCTTCCTATTTATGAAAATAGTTTCTTACGGGTTTTTGTTGCAGAAGTAATCTCAGTTCCTAACATTTGTGTGTAGTTTGTTTGCATAAGAGGGTGCGGCGAAAAATTGCGCAAATGAGGTTTGTGAGGAAAATGTGTAATGAGGGCTTCAATGTAGCTTTGATTAAATAATCCATGTCTTACTTTCGGTATTCAGAGGAAGCGGGAATCTTTTCATCACTTGCTGTGGAGCAACCTCTTCCTGAAGAGGCATTCGATGTTTTCGACTCGTCAGAATGCCTGAACACCCAAATAAGCAACATTGTCTTTTTATTTTACCTCCTGTCTAAATCACTTTTGTCGTTCATAGGGTTTGGGGAAGGCATGTATGCCTGATTTGTTTTTCCGTTCATAAAAGGAAAATGCTGATGGTTGTCTCCTATGGAAGCATTCGATACCCTAGAAGTTAAACTTTTATAATCCTCTTCAATCTTACCTATTTGTTCTTGGAGGAAAGGGAAATTTGGTTGGCCCAGATGAAAATTTTCCTGTTTCAGATGAACCAATGTTCACGTAAAAGTGATTGGATTTTGGCTGATCTATAAAAAAACAATTGAAAAATTCAGTCAACGTCTAACCGTGAATTGGAATAGAGTATTGGGAATGCCAGGCTGGAGATCCAATTGCCGAATCCACAGAAGGAGCTACGATTGAGTTGACAAGTCTTGTTGTTTCTGGGTAATCGGGAACTTCAGCATTCGATGTCGGATCTAAAGAAATCGCATGAAGCCAGACATTTTTTTAATAGCAGAGTGAGTTTTTCAAAATTGTTTCTACCTGTGTGTTGTCGAAACAATTTGCTTGGAACTGAATAATTTGGCTCTCCCATGGAGAATCGGGGAGGATCATTACTCATAAGCAAAGGCGCCTGGTACATGGGCATTTCTCTGTCTTCTTCGTCACAAATAGAATGCTGAGGCTAAAACTCACAATTATACCTTTTCAAAATCAAAAGTTACATCTGATGGGAGATTTACAGGTGCCGAGAGAGGGCGATGACGTCTAGAGGTCGACTCTTCCCCTTCGGAAGGGGATGACTGCTGGTCTTCTGATTCCCGGAAATCATCACTGCTGCTTCCCGAATCTTGCCTTTCAAACTGAAACCATACAAAAATTGTAAATTACTTTTAAATTTACATCAACTTCTTCGGGAACATCTTGAGAAAGAAGCCATTCAAAGAAGTCGACGATTGTTTCAAACGAAGGCCTGCTCTCCCGCTTTTCTTGCCAACAAGCTAACATCATATTGTAAACTTCCTCAGGGCAGTTGTGAGGAGGTTCCATTCTAAAGGCGTGTTTCTGATTTATTAATTTTAAAAATATTCAAACCTGTATCCTGATTTTAAGCAGGTGTATAGTTCATGCATTGCAATCGTTGGGTAAGGAGTGCCTCCGAGAGTCATAATCTCCCAAAGGAGAATTCCAAACGACCACCTTTAAAAATAGCGTACTATGCTACAAAGAATAAAACTTACACATCACTTTCCACGGTAGAAATCTGGTTTTCATCCAAAGATTCGATAGCCATCCATTTATAAGGAATTCTCTCACGTCCTCGTTTTCTGGAATTTTCATTAAAAAATGAATTGGAAAAGAGTTTGTAACCATAAATCAGCGATTCAGCACGTATATACTTCATTAAGTAGTTTCCCAAGGTTACAAAAAGTTTATGCCTCATGCTGGAATCGAACCAGCGACCTTCTGTTTACTAGACAGACGCTCTGCCACTGAGAAAATGAGGCGCCGCAGGGAAAGTACAGCTCGCGGCTTATCCCAATGCGATTTGCCATTTTGCACACAGGAGGAATAGAAGACTGACCTGTAGTAGTCTCTGTAGTGGATGTCTCGTGAAAGCCCAAAGTCCGAAATCTTCATTACGAAACCGTTGGCAACAAGCACATTTCGAGCTGCTAAGTCTCGATGAACGATCTGAGGACAAAGTAGGAATGTATTCTGGCAAATGTACCTTCTTGCTTGCCATGTACATCATACCTCTGGCGATTTGCATCGAAAACTCCACCAGATGCCTCTGAGTGAGGTTTTCAATGAAGACCTGAAAGAAAAAGGACGTTAGAAGCAGAGAAGCGCAGGCCTGAGAACATGCATTCTCAGCCTGCTCTGTCCATTTTGAAGCAGTGATAGGATAGGATGCGTGGAATCTGTTAGCGATCGTCTGAAGCTGTGGCACATGGGAAAGCGGCACACCACATCACACGAGGATCTTTTAAATGACCTTAGACGACTCAGCCTTTCTGGGTTCGAGGTATCCTAATTGAGGATTTTCCGTCGGGGCCTTTTCGTCCTTAGGGCGATGAGCGCGCAAGAAGTCTCTAAATATTGAATGATTGAAAATTTAACAAAACCGCGGACCGCAGATTTCCGTGTTCGCAAAGCTCCAGGATGACGTAGAGTGGGCCAATTCCTGTACAACATCCAACAAGACTCAGAACATTTTCATGTTCTCCGATGGTCTGCAAATTAAAAATAAGAGTTATTGAAGAACAGATTACCTTGAACATTTCCATTTCTCCAACTAAAGCGATGAGATCTTTTTCTGTTGCACAAGCCTTCACTTTCTTGACAGCCACAGGAGTTGCCTAAAAATTGAAGAAGTTTGTTGGCTGCAATTCCCCGTTTTCTTCAACTAACCTCTCCTCCCTGGTTCAATGGTGGAAGTAAATTTGCTTTACAGACTTCTCCAAAGGCACCAGAACCAATTTCTTCCAGGAGTTCTAGTCTGCTTCTGTCGATCTCCCATCGAGGATCCGTGTCTACCTCATAGTCGTCAAGCAGCGTCAGATCGGAACTGAGCCTAGGGCGTCTGCCCTTCTTACTTACTGATGCCTGTTCCACCACCTAAAATGTCCCACTTTTACAAAGTTGGGAAAATTTACTTGGATCTGGTATCCAGATGGAAGATCGGACCAGGCACCCATATCATCTCTGTGTTTCTTGTGTGTAACCACAATCTGAAAACTTTTGTATAAACAAAAGGGTATATCAATGAAACTTACTTTCTTTCTTTTTGTCAGAAGAGCGGCTCTGTCCTCCTGTCTCTTCTTCTTCACATAAGTCACACAGGTAAAATATGCAACGCAAAGTCCGAGAATCAAGGAGAGAAGCATAATCACAGCAACCAGAAGGACTAAACATTTTGAAGATGTTTGTATAAATGGTCACCCACTAATGCTCCATATGGAATACTCGGGTTCAATCTGTCCAGTGGGAATCTCCATTCCATGGAAATCGTTCACAAAGAGCGTCGCATTGGCCATTGTCTAATGAAATTTAGATAGTGAAATTTAGATAAGTGTTGACTGACCGTTCCCAGACTGTTTCCCGTAATGCAGGCGTAAATTCCTTGATCAGAATTAGCCACGTTCTCTATTAGAAGAGTCGATTCATCTTTGTTCTTGATGATTCTTGCATGCTGAAAAAAGATAAGCCAATTCTATAGGAAGCCTTGCCGGAGCTTGATCCATTTCGATGTACTTGAACATCATTTCCCTGGCGGTGTCGTTGTAATAGTAGAACTTTCCATCGTCAGCCTTGTCTATCTTCACCCACATAATGTGCGGAATCAGATCCGAAACCACCTTGCAGTGGAACGTGGCCGTTCCATTCACATAAACCTTTAGAAACAATTGATTCTGCACTGAATTCCTCTTACCGTTTGGTTTGTCAAAACATTGGGTACCATGAAAGGAGGTGACCTCATTCGATTGACAATGGTCAAGTTGAAATTCCTTTTTATGGTTCCCATGGAGTTCCAGACCTGAAATACACAATGGAAATTGAATAAAGAAAAATTACCTCGCACATGTAAACTCCGGAATCGGCTTCAGTTGTGTCCTCCAACTCGAGAATATGCTTTCGGAATTTGTATTCATTCCCTGACTCTCGTGGGCTGTCCGGTAGAATAAGGGCTTTATTCTTGTGCCAGGCGATCTAAAGCATTGTGTAATTAAAATAACAAACTTTTTCTTT
Organism: Oscheius sp. G VE-2021; assembly: GCA_022343465.1. Classification (NCBI taxonomy): domain Eukaryota; kingdom Metazoa; phylum Nematoda; class Chromadorea; order Rhabditida; family Rhabditidae; genus Oscheius; species Oscheius sp. G VE-2021. The sequence goes on from JAJQXH010000045.1 coordinate 541,812, forward strand.
GTTTTAGTGCTGAATTCACTCAGTTTTTGTGCAACCGTTTGGGAAATTTTAGTGTATGACTATAAACTCACCCTTGGTTCGGGAAAACCAGTAGTTTTGCAACTAAGACGAACAGTGCGGCCTGCGGGAGAAGCCAAGCTCCTGTCGGAGTCATCATTGTCTTTGAAGGATGGTTTGACTAAACATACGGGTATTTAATTCAGACGACTGTGCTACTTTCAGGTTGTGGCGTAAGAACTGCTTGCTCTATTTTAAGGGAAGAAGATGAAAAGTTAGAGAAGTAGTTCTTGTACGTCGAGAGTTCGGTAGGATCCTTTGGGTCTGATTCCAAAACACCCTCGATCATGTTATCATCTACTTTCTCTGAAAACTGCTTTGTATTCATATTGGTTATCAATTGGGTTTTATGAATGCCAGCATACCCTCAGCTAGTCGATCTTTATTTTCCCTTTGTAACTGGACTATTTTCCTAGCCCTGTTCATTTTCTCATTTGGGCTGAGGTGTTTCCAGTCGACTAGCATCGCTTTTAGTCGCCACATCTGGTCGAAATTGATCAGCCCCGGTAGGAGATGGCTAATGTCCGAAACGTTGTTCTGGACGATCCATTCGAACAATTTAACCGGGTCTGAAAGATAACTCTGTGAAAACCTCACCAGCAATGACATCTCCATGCTCATGCTCTTTCCCATGCAATGGTCTAAGTGGACGGCCGTACTCGTCGCAAGGAGGGTCGTAGCAAGGGAACTTCTTCAGCGGCCTCTTCTGTTGCCTTGAGATGCTGTCACTGTATTTCACGCAGTTGTCGGGAGTGGCCACTGCATAGTCGATGTCAGGGCGACGGAAGTTCTGTCTCGACCATAGACAGATGCACTCCAAAGGGATGCTGTTTTGAGGCATACCGTAGTTCAAAAAGTAGTCACAGAAGTCTGAAAACATGCGACATGCCATGCAAATATTATCCACCTCAAACTACATGCAGACTAACGTAAAATTACTTACCGACAATTTCAATTGTGAAATTTCTACTAATTGATCCGATGTAGTTGCTCACTTTGCAAGACCACAGTCCCTGAGAGTTACTGTTTGCCTTGTAATGAAATTTGATCACCTGATCGGAAACCTCAACCTTCTTGATCTCAAGAGACATGTCATTTTTGTTTTCCTTGAAGCGGGTATTTCGGAAATCATGTGGACTCAGAGGTTCACCGTTGCGGAACCACTGTGCTGTGGGGGCAGGGGTAGCCAAAGAAAAACAGCTGAGTTTGACCTTAACAAAATACTTTGAAGATTATGAGTTTATGTTACCTTGTCACCCAAGTAGACTTCGTTGTTCGACTTTTCAAAGTTTTTGAAACGAGGAACACCGACTGAAAATGTATATGGATGCATTAGAACCGAAACAAAATTGGTTCTACTGATTCATTTTAGCTTTAATAAATTCCCTGGATATAATGGTCATCCGATTGAAAGATTCGCAATAGGTATAAAGGCGGGGTTTATCTGAGAATGACTTGAATTGCTCCAACATTTCAAATTAGCGTAATGAATTCTTGAAGGATTTTCTGTTTGGTTTCCAATTTAACAACTCTTTTGGTTTACTTCACATTAACGTCAATCCCAAACCAATAATCAAGCTTTTCCCGCCAAGTAAGCTGCACTCGCGCGCTTAAAAACCTGCGCCGTCTGCCAGTGAATGACATATGTGCGTTCAAGGAGAGAGTGATACCGCGGGCGGTCCATTGCGAAAAAGATAAGTGTGTCATGCGTGACGCGTCACATGGAGGTTATACTATCTCACGAGTTTTCAATTAAAAATAGAAGTTCCACTGACTACGGTAGTTCTGTGGGTGTTGCGAATGCTGCGAAGGACGGCTGGCGACGACCGAAAAAGACCAGAGAACGAGGAGTAGCAAAGTCATCGGCGCTGCTGCATGTGTAGGTGCTGTAATGGGATTTTGAAAAGACAGGGGAATAAAAAGAGGTGAGAGTACTGGGAGGAAAAGTCGTAAATTGCGCGAGGGGACGGCGGTTCGATCCACTGCGCGCTTTTTTATTTAAGGGTACGACGCCGACAACTGCAATCGAGATGGACTACCGTCCATTGTTGTGATAGGGCCCGAGGAGCCTTCCGCGGAAGGAGGAAAAGAAAAGAGGCGGATTTCTTCAGATTGAAATCGCCTTTAGACAAAAACATCAGGTGAGAGGACATTTTAGGAGTGTCAAAGGAGCGTAAAAATTTTAGCCTTCACTTTATAAAAAAAATAGTAAATAAGATATATAAGGTAAACACGCCTTTTTTATCAAATTATCAGAACAAGTTGCTTTACAATACCTACAATAAAGGAAACAGCAAAGTACACTTGATCGAGACCACAAGACACGTTTGTGCCAAAAGTGAACGTAAATGCATTACTGACAAATATTGGGTTTCGTAAATAAGACGCAAAAAAAAACCCTGCCTTGAAAATCAAAGTACATAACTGAATCTAAAAGCATGGTTGTACCTCTGCACCGCAGGTGTCGAATCAGAAAACTTTTGCATTTGAAAAAAAAGGAAGGAATTCTAAACGTTTCATTCAAGAAAAAAAACATTTTACGCACTTTTCAATGATCTACAAAAAATATGACTTTCTCTTTGCATAACAAGTGCATAACAAAACACGTATGTATAAGAAAGAGAGAAAGGATTTCTAAATAATACGTAGAATAAAACTTCCATTCTTTTTTTCGTTTTTGGTCTGACAAATGGAGATCGACTAGTGATTGAAGGCCGATCAACGGCAGATAAAATCACGGCATACGCTCATCAAGACAAATGGAAGTTGAGAGTCAATCGCAGACTAGGAATTGTTCTTTGCTATCAGACAGATAATCCAATTAGTGTTGTAAAGTTGTAAAACACAGCAGAATGTTTCGAAAAAGTGCAGGGAGTTAAAACAAAGCATGATAATTGAAACTGCCATTAGCAGAATTAAGTACAGTTAGAGTACTAGTTTGCATCAACACTGGGTAAGTACTCACAGGGAATGCCAATTTTAAAAGCTGAAGTCAGAGGCTTTCGAAAAATGAAATGAAAATTGATTAGATCAATCAATAATCCGGGGTGGTAGGTAGAGAAGGAATGTTGTCGGAACCTGTCGCTCCATACGCGGTTGGCGCGAATTACGCCGTTCTCTCAGAGGAGAAGGCGCCGAAGACGTTTTCAATATTATTCCACTGAAGTTAATCCTCTGCGGCGGGAGGGGGGTCTCGAACTTGAATACAAAAGAGACTGAGGTGGAGTAGGTGAGGCAGAACAGAAGGGTTCTGGTTGAACGGTCGCAGTGCGCCAAGGCCCTCCGAAAGGATGTTTGGCCAGTGAGACGAGAAATAATGGGGTCGAAACTCGCAACAATTGCAAAGTAAAAGACAATTGCGGTGATTCGCGGCGAAGCGCAGAAATGACCCTGAGATCATTTGTGCGAGACAGCGACGCACGGGAACTCGGGTACGCACGGCAACGCCTTCGTCAATCACCTTCTTTCAGTTTTTGAATTTTGAAATGACGCCAACCTAAAATAGGATCTTTCTTAGGAATTCGAGAAGCATTGTTATTGCTAAATAAATTTAAGCTCGTTTTCACAGCAAAGAGTCACCCAAATACCTTAACCGAAACATATGTTTGACAAACATGTACTACTGATAGGAAATTTAAATACGCTTTTAAAATTTCATGTTACCGTTCATAATATAAATAACCAATACAAATCACGTGATCAATTCAAAACCAATTTTTAGTGGAAATTGTGGTTCTATTAAAATAATGTGAAATCACGTATTCCATACCCACAGTATGGAATGGTGGAATGTTTGTTAATATAATTTGAGAAAAACATCAATAGTTTGAATCACAGATTAATGAGAAAGAAGTGCGCGAGGAGCAGAAGGCGGTGTAACAAGAGGATATGGTCGAAGAAGCCCGATCAGATCCAATGGCGATCGTCTCCTATTTCCACTAGCTCATAAACAACGCGCAGAAGAACTCACTTATGGTTTTGGTCAATCTAAACAAACTTTAAGATGTACTTTGGTTCCTTTGCAAAAGAACGTCTCAAAAACAAGACGAAACATTTTGACACACTTTAAGGTTGTTCTTGAAAACTTAAATCATGAAGCTACAAGAAGAGACAAATTGGAGTGAAGAGTAGACAAACGAAGAAACGCAAAGTTTACTCGGCTGAGGATGACCATCTGACGGATGGTCCGTCAGAACGCAATTAGAGGCGCCGTTTAGACGGCCCATATTGCGCTCCTGTTTAATAATAACAGAATACAAATGCGACATCTGGTCGCACCGGAAACCTCTGCAGCTGTGGCTGAAAAAGTGGCATACGGCAAGGGAAAGACTTCCGCGTACAAAGGCAAATCAACACATGGCCCTGAGTAACAAATCGTCTTCGCACTGTCTCATTTGAACAGCTGGGATGGCACTGAAAGCTGAGAGGGTGCTGGGTACCAAATGGACATGGATGCACTTTTAAATAGTAGAAGCTATAGGAGCGATTTGAAAGCAAATGGAAAACAGTTGCATTAAGTCACAGTCTTAGGTCAAATTTACTCAAGGAGATTTGGCATTTCTAACATGATAACTTGAACCAGAGGGTTGTTTCTTTATTTTAAGACCAATAATATTTTGAACATTTCGTTTTTGCGTTTGTCATCATGCACAAACACACCAATTAAGGAGATCAGCGAAATACTTAAGGCTTTGTTTTACATTGCATTCGCAATCATAACATCCAATTTTTGACTCATAAGCAATTATCTAATAAGTAATAATGCACTTATCATGATAGTTTTCGAAACACACAATGCAGAATCTTGGGAAAAATTCAACATGTTTAATAATTTATTTTTAAGTACCTATAAATTGGTTATAAATTTACGATTGACTTTTTATCCAAACCGTAGTTTGTGCCGTTTTCCATGCGGCTGACAGCAAAACATTGAAAACTTAAGGTACGAATTAAAAGCATTATCTGCTTTTAAATTAATGGCACGGAGAGTTTTTCGTGCCCTTCTGAAATACATCATGCAAAATATGTAAATTTTATTTTTGTTTTTTCTGTTTCAATAATCCATTGTTAAATATTTTTGCCTCTCCCTGTGTTCCACATAGTTTTTTTTGGGTTTTTTTTAAAAAACGTGAAGTAGTTTTCGAATTTTAGCAGCTACAATCAAATTAAATTTACTATTACAACTTACTCAATTACTAAAGGTTTTTTAAAACTCTTATATTCATTCTTAATCGTTCTCAACTCTTTATATTAAATATTTTGACCCTGAAATAATTCAGCGCAATATTGCTTTGCCCCAGCTCTAGCTGATAATTGTGTGGTTCGATATCGCAATCTCCATGACACTCGTTAGCTCTATGCACCGTGCCTGGCCCCAGCAATTAGCCCACAATCCCGACCCTGTTTATAACGGAGCAGATGGCATGGTGCCAACGCGTTGCGGCTGCGGCGCGTGTCTGGTCACTGGGGCCTACTGACCAGCGATTTTATTCTGCCTGCTTCGTATTTGAACTGAAAAATCGCACCCTTAGCACAAACTACAAAATAGAAAATATAAACTTTGTTTTTCGGTTGCTTTCTTTTAAATGTAGCTAATATATCCTCAAATTTCGAGAGACGTCTTTGTTTTGTTTTCGCCGTTATAATGAGTTAATGTAAATGAAATCGGTTTAGATGGACGGGTCAGAGGAACAAGTGGAAGATGTTGTTTGTTCATGCTGTTGTGAACTAATTACTCCTGTTATTCATGTCATCTGCCAAGATTGTGAAGCAAAACTTTGTGTTCCGGTAAGAAACAATCCCAAATTCATTTTTTTTCTATATTCAGTGTTTTCGCATGGGAGCCGAAGTTGGCAAACACAAGAGAGGCCACAGCTACAAAGTGTGCGACAAGGAAGGTCGACCGACGTTTGAGAAGAAGGGGGCCTGGGGTCATCTGGAGGAACGAAAACTCCTCGCTGCTGCCCACAAATACAAACTGGGCAATTGGTAAGTCTCTAATACCATATCATGATAGCTTCAAAACTTAAGTTAATAGTTTGACTAAAAATTTCCATTTCATCTTATCGATTTTTTAGGTGTGAAATGAGGCAGATGATGAAGACAACTCGATCACAGAGCGAGTGCATTGTCTACTTTGACACATACTTCATCAGAGGCCCAATTGGCCGATTTGCCCTCCGTGATCTGGAATGGTAAGAAAATTTTGCCTCTTTAGTTTTCAACTTTAATTTAGGCAGGAAAATGAGAAGGAATACAGAAAAGACGGATACATGCATGAATTGCTAAGTAAACACACCTCAGATGATATGAGGTTCAACTGTAAGTTGCACTTGTAGACTTTCCTAAGGTCTTATTTAGTGTATCTAGCGGCTCTTCGGTGGAAGAAAGACGTTACGCTGAAAGCAGACAATGAAAATCTAAAGGATGACATTCGCAAAATTGCTAAGGAGTACGTAAAGTACTGGGAAGAGCGAGATCCTGGAGAAAGCTCTTCATCACGTCACGTGAGTTTTTAATATACAAGCAGTACAATTCGTTTGAATTTTAGTGTGTACATCCGTTAGTTTCAGGACTACTTTTCTTTGTCGCCCGCCATTCGATGCAATCGAGATGTGAGATCAGTGGATCCCATGGATCCATTCAGTGACAAGGAAGAAGAACCGGAGGAAGAAGAAGAAGAAGAGGAAGAAACCATGGAAGATGAACCTGGCCCATCCCACGCTTATTCGAACGTAAGCGCATTTTCTGCTTCTTTTAAGCTTTTTTTTTCAGGGAAGACGAAGCGATACTATGAAATCCGAGATGTCAGACGACAGTTTCCAGAGTATGAAGGAGGAAGCCCCTCTTCCAGCTATCAAAGTTGTTCTGAAAAAGGTACTGAATATTAAAACAAATTTAATGTTTGCCTTTAGGTTGATAAGGGAGAGGAAGGAGACAGTTATGTGGTGGCCGACTCTTTCACAGATGCGCGAGAGGTAGACTTTTCTATTTTCACTTGAAACGCTTTTTTCAGGCCCTGTCAGAGACAAATTCTGGGGAAGCCGAGGTTTGCAGCGATGAAGAGATGGCTGATGTGAGCTGTTCTCAGGAGGTCGAAGAAAGAGATTCTTCGCTGTTGACAGAAGACGATCTGCATGGATTGGAGAAGGAAATGAGCAGCGTAAGTTTTATTTCAAGGATTTCAGTATTGACAGTATCAGGATACCAAAAATTGTTTAGGAATCGGAAGGCAGTGATCACGAACCACCGGCTAAGAAGGCTCGCATGAGCAAGAACGCTACTCCAAAAACTGTGAAAAAGAAGAAGAAGATCTGGAAATCGAAGAAGCAGCGCAGGTTGGAATCGTTCCAAAAAAGACAGGCAACAAAGGCTAGAAAGAGGGAGCAGGAACTGGAAAAAGTAAGCTAATTTATAAATTTCAGTTATTTTTGTTTTCAGCATGAAGAAATTGTCTCTAAAGAAACCATCGCCGCTACGCGCATGCGTCATCAGCCCTTGGCTTTGTACAGAAGCAGGCCTCGCACAGAGAAGCCAAAGTTCCGCCAAGATGACTGTGTTCTTCTTAGCTACAACTGTGAACGCAATGATTACGAATTGGTTTGTTTCTTTTATTTTTTGGTTAATGTGGCTTTTCCTAGGAGTCCTACAACGATGCCGAGACTCTCATCAGTCAGTTGACTATCGCAATGCCTCGAGTGAACAATGAGATGATCAACTTTGAGAACAACGTAAAGTTCGCAAGAATTCAAAAGTGAGATATTATATCTTTCTCACAAAGCCTTTTCTCCAGGTATAAGCGCGCATTGATGGTTCGAAACGCCAGAAGAAATTCAATTGTGGAACACGACAAAATCACGAAATTCTTCGATTTTATGAAGGTAACAGGAAACAAGAAAAAATGGCCAAATTGATATTTTTAGGCCATGACCATGGAGAAACGGAAGGCAAGTCAGATTCTGGAGCAGAGGACTCCTACTGAGAAGATAAACGCCCGAATCACCCAAACGCTCACAAAGGAGGAACACACTCGATTCACGGACCGTGTTGATAGTGGGATTTTATTTTCAATTTTCAAGCTTTCTTTTTTTTAGAATTCCAAGAACTGAAGGAGCGGATTGAGAAGCTGCAGGAGCTCCAGAGACAAGGAGTGACGTCGCTGAAGGGTTGCGATTTGGGCGCTACTCCCAAGAAAAAGAAAACTAAGCTCAACTCTGAGACCAAGAGAAAGTGAGGATGTCTATTTTTTAATAGAAAAATGAGCACAAATATTATATGCTGGTATTTTTATAATTTGGTTTACAGTGAAATATGTGCCTTTTGACAAAATGTTTTTTTTTCACAAAAAATTGAATTATATTATATTGTTAATTTTATGTCAAACCATTTCATAAAAATCACAATTATTTTTTCATGCTAATTTTCGCTTGTTTGTTTGAAAAAAAGAAGATTTTTTGGCATACTAATAATTGTTGTCGTTTGTCTGCAGAAAATAACCAAACAATTCTTGTGATGAAATTGTCTTTTTTGCTAAATAAGACTTTTAACATTTAAACCTAGGTACGTGAAAAACCTTAAAGGGAGGTTGACCATTTCTTTTTTGTCCTTTTGTCAATAGACGGGCACTCAACCAGTAACTCTCTGTTTGGAAACATAGATGGCTAACCACTAGACTATTGTGATCACAAATCACTAAGCGGTATTCGGATTTGAGCGTTCTGCCACATGCAGATGACCAAGTTCTTTGAAACATGAGGAGTTAAGTCGTCCCTCTGCTACAATTGTCATTATCATTGGATACCGGGAGTGGATGCGCTAATCAACGGCTATCCCCTCTTACCCATCGATTTGCAGGGCCGGTCTCCGATGGAAGGCCATCCAACGGCAGCACCTGAAGATGGCTGCTGAGTAACCTATCCAGTAAATGACGCACCTCATCCGCCCATAATTCATCGATCTTCCCCGCTTACCGAGCATTTTTGTTTGAATTCGCTTTCATTTTGCCCCGTCTGTAGATACCGTTGCATTTTTCGCTTTTAAATGTTTCTATTTTTTCCTTTTCTAATGTATGCTCCCGTTCTCAACAAACTAGCTCCAAACATTGTTCTCATCCCAATGCATACTCCGTAGTTGTCTCTTGCCTTATTAGCTAAGCGTGTATGTTTCGAAGACCTTCCTATCGGTATTTCACTTGCTCCAACTATTTGTATCCCGGTTTGTCTTAATAAACCCATTAGTCAGTCTTACAATATTAATAAGCATGGCCGTTTCCATTAACTCTCCTGAGCCATTAACGAAAACTAAACCTTTTGTCTTTGTTCGGAAGCTACTGTTTTTGCAAGATACACAATAAGACATATTGATTTTCTGGGGTCGTCAATCAATGATAGGGAAAGCCGATCGATTTTTCGCCAAAAAAGCAATGCCCATTCAAAACAGCTTTCTTTTGTCGCTATTGTTGATTTATTAGTTTACACGCAGAATAATATTTTTAAGTTTTTCAGATGAATGCGGCGGAAATGTCACGCTCCGGCTCATCGGATGATTCAGAGCTGGGCTCAAAAAGAAAGGGATTCCTCGCTAATCTCAAGCGGAAAATGAAGAAGAAACAAATGCCTGGTGAAAACATGATCAACAAACCAGAAGAACCGAAACCGGAGCAGGAGTACAGCTCAATGCCAGTAGAAACTACATCTAAAGCTACAGCTGATTCGGAGGAACAGATAAGTTCCGAACTTCCTAGTTCTTCTGCCTTCTACGCTGTCGAAACTGCATCTACCACCTTAACCGAAACGCTAAACTTCGGTCTTTTTCTAAACAGCGACACAAGTGGCCATAACCTGAAGTTATTGGAGGACGTGAAAATGGAAGACTACTTCAAAGATGACTACTATAAAGATGCTCTCCAAGATGAACCTTTCAATTATGGAAGGCCCAATGTCAACTTGAATGTTGATGACACCTATCCTGAAGACGAGGACGAGTTTCTGTTGGACGATCTTCTTCTTGACACCGAGGATGATGAGGGGCCTCTGGAGTCACCAGAAGCTGCCGCAAAGGTCGAGGAAAATGAAACTATTGAGAAGTTGCTCTCACTGCGTTGCCGTTATCAACCTATAATCGAGCTGGACAAGCTTTCATCAGATGCACTCGCCATCAAGCTGTGGATTCTTCTGCACATAACAAAGGGAAATTTCCCAGCCATTCTTCCAATGATGTCACTCCGACAAACAATTGTCTTTTCGAAGCTTCATGAAATCTTTCAAAATGACGATTTACCTCTGGATATCCATCCTCCCCAGAATTTCCATAGCTTTGTTGACATCTTGTGGACGTCGTCTTACCTGAACTCGGTGCCAACTGGAATTGTACCAAAGGATTTGGAGGCAGTGAATAATATGCTTAAAGACAAGGAAATTCGTATCTTTGAAATAGGTAATTCAACTTGTTTTCAAAGCTAACTTTCCTTCAGGATGTTCGGTTAAGGAGGCGCTAGAAATCTGGGAAGCCGAGCTAAAAAACGACTATGCGTCCGATTTCAACATCTTCAACGGAATAAATTCGGTAATATATACTTTTAAACAATGATAAAAAGTAATTTTAGAGGGCAGAAGACTTCCTCAGCGGCCCACCTTGTGCAAGCACTGTCGATTTCATTACTACATTGCAATGTATCTCTATGAGTCCAGATTTCATCAAGATGATTGACTTCGATGTTGCGTTCTTTCGTCATTTGGAACCTCAGCTGGGTGTTGCTCAATCCAAGCATATCCCTTCATTTCGTAAGTTTGAAAAAACATAATGAGAGAAAAATCACCTTCAGCTATTTCTATCTTTTCTGACTTCCAAACTATGGGTGAAATTGCGAGATTGTTTTGGACTGAGACGGATAGGTACGACAGCGTAATTCTCTTGGCCGCTAATCGGGTGGGCAATTAACGTATTTCTAGGAAAATTTCCTTTTTTAGCACAGCTGGGTTTGGTCAAACTGCGACTGGGATTGGTTGGTGGAGTCTTTGAAAAGAAAGCCTCGCAAAATCGTCGGTCTTTGGCAGGTATTAAGGTACCGAAACAGAACCAAATACTAATTTATGTGTGCAGAAAAATGAAATCATTCGTGAGAAAATTAGGATGAAGGCCGAACAACGACAAAAGGACCTCGATTTTCTAAGGAATGCAGACATGCCGGTATAAAATTCGATGAATACTTTATTAATTGAGCTAACAAATCTATAACCTTGAGCCAACCCAGAAAACTAATAATTTTTAACTTTAGAACCATTTCGAATGGGATGAAATCGTCAATGAAGGAGACTCAAGGTTTGAATCAATTTAAAAATAATAAAAATTAATTTTAGTTCCGGAATCACAGGTGAATGCACGGATGACAACAAGCTCTCCGGAGCCTTGCCTGATACTTACACTTGTTTCGGTTCGTTGTAGATCTACTTTGCGAAAATATGAATTCTTCTAGAGCCAGCAAGAGTTGGTCATTCGACTAACTTGATAGACGACTGGGGAGATGACGATTCTCTTCCGCCACCGATACTTCCTGTGATGCGCAGGTAATTCTACTTATCTTGTCGTGTTCAATATAGGAATTTGAGGCACACTTCTTCTACTACATTGTACTCCACCGACAGCGAACAGTCGCTTCAGAGCTGTCGTCGATCTCTCGATCAGGTGCATTCTTCTTTTTGCGGACCTAATTAATGACCGCCGTTTACATTACAACAGACGTGTTCAAAAAGAATTCTTGCAGATTTCTCTGACGTCCACGAACTCTGATCTCGTTGACCCCGGCTACTGATATCACACGTCACCTCCAATTCTATCTCATCTTTTGCGATCTCGTTAAGAAAATGTAATTCTGTTGTTGTTTTGTGTAGGAACTTGAGTTTCCCATGACTGAATAAAAACGCCTCAATGGTTTTGCTTAAAGGGGGTTAAACGGAACGATTTCCCAGCCTCGCAATTGATTTCGGCTACAGTGCTCGGCAATAATTTAAATTTTTCAAGCTGTAAATTTTTAATTTTACATCAAGGTTTTTGTAATTGTAGTTTTTCATTCTAGAAGACATATGGCAGCGATAATCAATTGGAATGTCTGGTTAGGCGATATGGCGGCATCATTGCGACGCCTGTCTTTGAAAGTCATTGTTACACTTTGCAGTCATCTTATCAACTTTGATAGTAAAAAGGATGCGGTCGTTCCAAATGATATTTCTGCGTGTTGAAGGTAATCCAAACGCAAAAGGTTTACAGAACCATTATGACACAAAACTTCCATGAGTTTTTAAAGTTGCATTTGTTAAACTTAGGGTGAAAGCGTGTAAAGAACTTAGCATTCATGTAACAATAAACTTTGATTTTCCAAACATTCCTGAAAATACCAAACTAACCGTAAATTCACATTTTATTTGGATAAGAATACATATTGCGAATATTAGGACTCCATCTTGCCAGAATTAAAGCTGAAGAGTAAAGCCTAACTATGTTGTTAGTAGTCCACCGTACGTTAGACATGGCCTGGCTGAAAGACAGAGTGCTCCAATCTTCGTTTGGTTAATTGCAGGAATGTGCTCGTCGTAAGGAAATCAGTAAAAGTTTAGCCATAGTTGTTCCGCCAATCGTAGCCGACACAAATGATCAATTTCGTACGTCAGACAGCCTGAAAGAAAAGGTTACTGTAATTGAAAAACCAGTTGACCTTGTCCATTCAGAAGAAGGGTTTCTTTGTGACATAACCGGAAGCGGACTCCGTCGCGAGTCACTATCTCCACAATCCATTTCCCGTGCCCGCAGCCAACCTGAATACCTGCAGTGTGATTCATCACTTGGTTAATCTACTTTGCTTGGGTTGAAGGTGACCATTTCTGTGTGGGTAGGACGCATAAGACCGCTGACCTCGCCGTTTGGCGCCGTAACCTGAGAATTGATAATTGATTGATAGGAAGTTAATCACGTACCCTCACGAGAACTTCTTTTGGAACCTGGAGTCTGAAGTTTAACTCAATCTGTGAAGCCTGTTGGGGACAGAATAGTTGGGCATTTGCATGGTTGGCTACCCCAAATTCCTGTCGTGCTCTGAAACCACGCAATAGACGATATTCCTTCTGAATACCTGCGTTTTCTCTCGTAACTCGTTAGCTTGCAGTCAGGATCAAACGGTTTTCCATCTCTCGATAGAAGTCGGACAAGATTACATTCCCTCGGTGTTGGAGGATGTGGAAAGAGCACAGTCTGGGTCTCTTCCCGAATAGGTTGGCAAATTGTCAGCCGATTTTCGATACTCTAAATTAAAATTATATTTTGAATTAAGAATGGAAATAGTTTACCTCAACTCTGTAAATAGGGCGCTCATCCGTTTGATCAGAGGTAACTTTTGTTTTTTTGCTTATTCGCAGACTGGACTAAATTGTAACATTATTCATAGCACTCATCTTCTTTCTTTCACTCCGTAACACAAACTCACACACACACACTTGTTGATCTGAACTACAAGTTTAAACTCACATAGACAAATTTTCGGAACGAACTTTGTCTTCGTCTGATAAGTGGTGTGTCCTCCATCTAAAACAGTTCTTTGTTGTGAACTACAATCCAAAACTGACAAGCAAAAAATGGAAGAAAAATTTAGTGCTTCAAAAGTGTCTGTTTACACGACTGCTCAAACGTGAAGCAGAACTGAATTCAATTGAATTGGTTGATTAGATTGCAGAACAATGTGTTAATTCACATAAGGTGAAACGTCCTCAGGTGTCACCGGAAGGTGTCAAAGGCCCAAATGGGCGTGGTGCTGAACACCTGATATTATGGGGAACAGTTACATTACAGCGTATGTTTACCCTGCAAGATGAATTATGGGTGCACGACCGGATGTATTGTTAAAGAATGGGGTGAAGACGGTAGGAACAATCGCTCTGTGCACCGTGCCGGTCATTAATTTCGCTTTGCTGCTGCGCGAACACTTTCGCCGACAGCAAAGTTTGTTTGACGACCGTAGACGGGCAAAGAGAGAGATGCAGCGGTTGGTGGAAGGAGCGAGGACTATGCGCTTTCTGGAGGTCACGGTCCATGATCGATAGCAAAATCAACGAATCAGAAAGTTTATCATTGTTGACCAATGGAATGCCCCTGACGTCAATCGAACACCATCTACCAAAAACTGAAGTTTTTGCGGCAGTAGGGACAAAGGTTACAGTAATTCCCATTGAGAGAGCTAGCGGGAACTGTGATGTGGTGTTGTGGTATCCAAATAGTTGGATGATTAGAGAGAAGTCGAGACGGGTAGTGCCGCTGATCGACTGGTTTTCCACTGACGACCGTTCTGCCCGCCCACACAGAAGATCAGCTGTTCTTTAACAGCAATTACAGTAACCCAGAAGCTGTCTATCATCCTCAAACCCCCAGAAGATCATTTTGTGTCTTCTTCGACGTGGCAGAAGAAGACAACGTGTTCATCAGAGTGTGCCTCAAAATGACGTGATTTGAAAGTTTGGGGGCAGAGAACACACTGTAAAGCAAAACAATGAAAGGCTCTTATGACCGCATAGCGCCAAAGAATACGACAGACTACCCCGAGAGGAAGTGTCTTCAAACACCACAGTCTTCCTTTGTTCAAAAGACTCTGTTGTAATTTCGGCGTCTCTGAACTTGTGAATTTTAAAGGTTACGGCCGAAGGTTCTCCTAGAAACCTAAACCTGAGCAACTCACGTGCCTTTAAATCACGCGGTAGACATCACGTCATCATGTGCCTTACTGCGCAGATTTTTAATAAGCGGGCGGAGGCGCGTTCAGGGCGACGTCGGCCGCTGTCAGGTTTCATTTGTGTTCATGAAATACCGCAGCTGATACGGTATTACCGGAAAGGAGCCCAAAATAGGAGTGTTTACAGGAGAGTGACCGGATCTGCCTTCCTTCATTTTGCACAGGGAATTGGGATGATTCCTTGTTATGGTGCAGAAATCATGGGTTAAATCACAAAACTTTTAACTTGTTCCGTGCTCTTTTTCACATGTTATGAATTGTGATTACTGTAGCTGTCACCCTTGATTGTTGTTATTGGCGCTGCATCAATAGAGTTTTAAAACGATGACAGAAGGACCAAAAACACTGACATCAGGGGAGAATTTAATCTTTGCTGTCATCTACGAATCCAGCAAAGATATAAACCAACTCAAGCAGCTTTCACCTCATGGGTAAAGTGTGCGATGCTCAGAACACTTATCGTTCACGTTTGGTTGAATTTAGAATTTAAAATACCGTTTTGGATGTATTTATGGGTTTTTATTATGTCGAATAAATACAATGAGTCTAATTCCAGTTACTGTCAACGATACAGTGTTCTTTATTATTTTTATTTAAAATTGTGATTTGTGATCTGCAAGCAATTGACAGTAAACACTGTGATCCTTCGCTGGAAGAAGTCTGTTGGTTGAATCTTCCGAAACTAATCAGGGCAAAAACATCAATAAGATTAACATAGTCATGTCCATTTCTATTGTCCATGTGATGAGAAACAGTGAAAACCAAAACTTTTTAAAGCAACGCTTCAAGAATACCTATTTTCCTGTTAGTACCTAAGCTGAGTCATCCTGTCTAAGTTGTTTTCTGCCAACGACCATAAACTTTATGTTACAATCTTGAGAAAGTAGGGCACATCAGACCACCTACTTGTTTTTGAATGTTTTCTGTGGTGTGTAACTGCAGGTATCATCAAAGACCATTGTTCTTGTACCCACCGAATTTCACTTTATCAATATTTTACAAATTGATGAATGTTCCGCTAGCTCTACAAAACTGCCCTTAACAACCTTCACATCGAATTGATCAAAGAACGGCTAGATCGTAGGCGCGCCGTTGAGACACAGACATTAAGCACCACGAAAAAAGTAGGAGACCCAAAACGGGACGGCTGATGGTTCAGCGAAACCAACATTTTTATGCTTTGTTCGGGCTACCATAAAACACAGGTTTTGCAAATGAAAAGGGCAAAATTTGCAGCTGCTAATCTTCTAGGGGATTGTATGAGTTGTTATATATGATTTCATGCAAACATTAAACTGAAGGAAACACAGACATTGAAAACAATTATTGGAAATCGTTGCTGTTTTTATTAGTTTAGTAAAGCAATTAAACTAAAAAAAACATAACCGAAAAAGGAAATTACACCCTGTTACATCATGCATTGTGTTTTCAGTTCTGTGAAAAGCGCAAGTCTCCGCTCATTCGCGGATCGGTGACCGGTGGGTTTGCATCACAATGATTAAACGAAGTGGTATGTATTCAATACCTATGTTTGTTTAAACCAGATGCAAATTTACCTTTGATGGGATATTTTACACAGAAAAGTCGATCAATGATTGTGTTTTTCGGTGTTTCATGTACAGAATCAGTGCAGCATTTACAGTAGGTGCCTTAATTTGGCTTTCTGACGGGTTTTGGGCAAAGTGGAAGTGTCAATAACATATTAATATGCATAACAAAGCCCTTTCTTCTTGCAAAGAAAACATCCGCTCTGACGTATTGGTTGAACGTTCTTATGATCTTCGTTCTCTTCAGAGGAAGTGATTTATCAACCAAATCCGCGTGGCTAAAGTAAATTGTAAAAACTGTTCCAAGTTTGCCAACTTCTTGACGTTGAAATGATATGTTATTTTTTATAAAAGTACACTTCTCACTTCTTACATTCCGTACTCGTGGAATAATAGTTCTCTTAAAGTCATGTGCCTTCTGCGTCAACTGCAAGGTTGCAAAGGGTAATATTCCTAAAATTTATGACCCTTCACTTGGGGATCGTGGCGAAACAATCGGGTCCAATCCGTTCGTCCGAAGGCCTTCTAAATTGCTTCCTCGACGAACGCAGCCGTCAAAAGTTAGAAGGACAATCTATCATGCATTCATATGACCCTGCCCCAGGCGACAGAGCAAATGTTGCATGCTGGTCACGCGTCGGGCCTCTGAGGGTTTCCCCCACTTTTGAACTTGGAAAGCATTTGAGAGTACGTGTGGATTTACCATAGGGCGCAGTTCCCAGTGGTACTCCATTTTGTAGTGTTATTCCAAAAGTGCTTTCTAAAAGAACGCTTGCAGATTTGTATGGTGGCGAGTTTATAAACAAACCAAACTGCTCCCGCTGCCTGTATATTACTTTCGAACTTGTGTAGTAATAATCGCAAAACTTTTTTTTACATTTGTGTTTAAAATAGTTCTAAATGTAAAGGTGTTGCCATATGCATCTTTTAACTAGATTTAAGAATATTCAGTACTTCGTTTTTAGCAAAACTGCTTGCAGTTATTTAGCAACTGACGTCTGTTTGTTTTTGCCCATAACTTAATGGTAACTATCAATTGTAATTGAATAAAACAGGTGTTGTATTTAGTAAACATGCCAGTTTTAGCACGCGATTTGTCCAAAAAGTCCGAAGAACAAGGAGCGCCGCTCAACTTCTCATAACCCGTGGATTTATACCCCCAGAGGACTCTTCTCTTCTAAACTTTAGCTACTTTGGGTGTCAATCTATCCCATAGCAGCCGTTTTCTACCCAATCTTTCATTTTTATGACACTTTGGTTGCGCTTCTGTTGTATCTTGAAGTTCCGGAGCAGGTACTTCTATTGTCGCATACCGTATGTCTGCCTGTTATCAATCAAGGATGTCACTTGTTGTCTTAAGGAAGAAGTTGTTCCACTTTACAATTTTCAAAGGCGTCAAAACAAAGGTTTACGTGCACTGTGGAAGTAAATTTACACATAGTCTACCTTCCTTTATGGGTAGAACGGCGTTAGTGAGACCCATCTATCCATCTCTCTTTCGTTTGTCATCTTTCTATTTTAAATGAAAACTCAGGGATATGAGTGTTTTCGAAACCGTTTTTTCATTAAATGCCATTTGCATTAGCCGGTTTGGCAAACCCAAAAACAATCAAAACCTTAGCAACCTCGTTTTTACATTTATTTTCAATTTTCAATTTTGTCAGCTTCCAAAATTTATGTACTTCTTCGAATGGTTTAAGCTTTAAAATCAAAACTTTATTCATTCTGAGAATGAGATATTTTAATGCAAGAGCATTTTGAAGCAAAGGTCAGCTGCAGTTTATAGCAGAGACACTTGTGCTTTATGGTGTCAGCTGGTTCACAAAACGATTCCACGAACCCAGTTTTAAATGAAGCAGGCAGCGTTTTTGAAACCTTGAAACATATTGTTTGCGCCTTTTTCAAGGAATCCTTTAACGAACACACTGAATAATGCAAAGGAAGCGAAGATTGTCTCATCCTTTGCCTGCCAGCCTTCCGATTTCACCATTCTTCCTCACGACCTGACTCCGTTTGCACCTTCCAACCGGAGTGGTAGACGTGTGTATGGCCGTCGCGCGCGGCAAATGGTCCAATTACTTGTCCGTCCAGACTGAGACGGAACCAAGCCATTCCCGACGGCCCCGCACTCACGCCAACCGCGTTGTGATGAATTGCGCTGTCGCACGGCGATGCGGCGTTGCTCTGGTGAATAATATCTGCTATCCAAAACCCACTCTCAGTTGTTTTTGTTGGTCGGAAGTGATTCTTTGGAAAGACTTCCGGGATTCCTTGGTTATAGCCAAGTCACAAAACATAAAAATGCAATAAGTGCGGCCTAGAATTTTTTTATTAGACCAAAATCTGAAAAGGTGTAAAAGAAAACCCGGAAGCATTATTGCTGCAGCGTTGTTTTGAAGTCTCGGAAGCCTACTTATCGTTCACTGAGTATGACAACATTAGATTTGATGTGCCCTCCGGCAGCGCCTTTGAATGCATCTCCAAAGAGCAGATGTCATTGAACTTTTCGATCTTCCAACCCAAGTGGGATGTTTTAGTTCATCACATGTACATCACAACAACTCACAAAGTCCAATTCCTGGTTTCTACTAGTAGGTTCTTCCAATGTATCAGCCACATAGTTTTCGAATCAGGGTTTATCTAAACATAGGTTGTTTTCAGCAATCTTTACTCACTTCAAACTCTATTATTTTCCTTCCGCCCATCAGAAGCCCGTCGTCAGCTTCGGAATAATGAACAAAACCCTAATTCACTCACACAAACATGTTTTCCTCTTTTTCGTTCATTTCACATTTGCCCAACGGAGCCCTACTCCACAAGTTGATTGTTTTAGAAACCATGTTGTATGAACCAGAAGACCATGAACTATTCCTCACTCCTCAAATATCCTTCTTCTCTTCTCTCAAAGGAGGAGCCTCTCGACATATGATGGTCAATGGAAGCGACAAAAAGTAAGTTTAATAATAAAACTATCAATGTTTTTAGAATGGCAATCAAAATCAAATGCAGTAACAACGATGTATATAGAGTATCTCCTGTTTTCTGCGTCTTGGAGCCAGGGATGTCGCAACGATTACAGGTAAGGCGCAATCGTTGATTCCGTAGAAGCCTCTTCTGAGTTCTTTTTTCAAACTTTTTTCTTCTGTCTACTTAATTTAATGATAAAATCATAAACGAAAGCTTGGGACGTTTTCTTTGTAGTAACAACATTAAACTGACCATTGGTGATTTTCAGGTAGTTCGAGACCCAGGTGCAGCCAAACTTGACAAGATAATATTACTCTACAAATTCACCTCTCACCCAAACCCGCGAGATGCTTTCAGTGATGAAAGAGAACCAGGTATGAATTTATTAATCGAGTCAATAAACATAAATCCAGTTTACAAGAAAATGATCGCCCTTGTGGCCCGAGACGACATGGAAGTGCGATTGGCGCCAACGACGAACCTGCGCTCGATACTGAAGCAGACATATCCACAGCTTTGAATAATAACGATTGATGAATAAACGACTGGTAGTTGGCCAAACGGGATGGTGACGTAATGTGGCCTATTTCGAAACGATTCGATACCGGACTGTTTCGGGCGTTGACTGAACACTGTGTTTTTACACGAATAACATGTCTGGACGGAATGGTTTTGGGGGAAGTGATCTATTAATTTCGTGTTCCGAACAATTGGTTTGAAATTAATTTTCCTTTCAATTTAAGTCAACTTAATTGATATTTGCACTTTTTTTCGACTTCTCGTTTCAAGCATATCGGCAAGACCGAGATTACTGGTTCAACTAGCTCGAGCAGATAATGCTGTCTGATTTAAACATATTTTAAAAGCATTTCGAAAAATAGCATTTTTAAATATCGTTAAATTTTTTAAACAGCTGAATGGGGGTATAAATATTGTGTAAAAATCCGCAATATGAAGAGTTTAAACCCTGGCCATGTGACTGACAGTTTGAATGTCTATTGGAAAACCTGTTGGGCCGAAAATATTTATAATTCACCCCGGATCCATGAGAAGTATGGTTTGCAATACAAACTTTAGGAATGATTCTCCCTTCTACATCCCTAAGTTCTAATGTCTAATGCTACATACTTATTTATAAAATGATAAAACGCAGTTTGTTAACTTTACTATCTGCCCTCATAGTACAACACTGATCCCCTCCACCTGTGGTTTGTTTATCACAGCTCGTTGAGCATATGCCACCGAACCGTAGCCTATAATTTTCTCACCGTTAATTTCCCATTTTTGGCAGTCAACAAAACAGGGGCTGGAGCGAATGCCCTGATTGTAGGGTACGCAGGGTGCCAGGTGAGAAGCGGGCATTTGGCGGCAATCGAGCGGTGCACTACAAATTGTCCTCTCGATCAGGGCAAACCCTTGAAACCCTGGAGAAGGCTAATTGAATCTAACTGACTTCGGCTCATAAATTGTCAGGCGGGAAACGTCAAGATTTTATCTGCGTCTTGCCACCTCTATCGCGACCACCAAGATCGTGCCAATGATAGAACAAGGGTGGTCTTGACCATAAATTTTGCAAGGTGCCGAGATTTCTATCTCCGATTTTACTAATTGGAACACCTTGGGTTGAACTGTTACTCTGGGAGGTCATTTACATAGAGCACATAAAGAAACGGTAACACACCAAATTGAACGTGATCAGTACAATTATTATTTACTTAGGAGAAAACATATTTTAAGTAGATTGTTAGGCCGCTTCCCGATGTGTTTTAATAGTGAACTGTTTATAGCTGTTTTCTGTGTTTAACAATGGCTTACGTTCTGAAATTCTCTAACGTGTTTTTCTAAAGCGTCATACCTACAAATCCCACAGCTGTTCTTCCTATTCGATGGCTAATACAGTCTGTCGGCTAGTGCATTTGTTATGTCAGCACCGCCCTCGAGGGGATTACCAGGTGCTTGACCGTCTTTGCGAAGCCGTTCGCCGCCTTCTCATATTAGGCGCAAAGGTGCCACCCGCTGAGATCGCCGGGAGCGATTTCGGTGCCTCTGGGAATGATACTGCCTTGGTCAAAGGTTAGAAGACGAAGTAACCTCTGGATTGGCCATCTGCAGTAAGTTTGGGGACTTTGATCACTTGAGCTACTGAATAAGACAGCAGGCTGGCAATGTAATTTCAGTTTGACTGTCTCTGGGAGGTCAATGATGCCATCCATAATGTATTTGATAAGAGGACAGGAACAAGTGAAAAAAGTTGGACGGTGCAGTCTTCTTATCAAACGAGTGACTCAATTCTATTTCGACATCCTGATGTTTCCTTTTACTTTTCTAGTAATTTCATCGGGCCGTTCCTTAATGTATTTTAGAAGATTAAGGGAACACACCTTTAACTTTGCTAATGATTGCAACAGTTCCCATTAAATTCACTTTCATTAACCTCCAGTTTTCCCTTGATAGGCGAAATGTCTTAATTTCCAAATGTGTGCGGGATTCTAGTTGGAGCGAGAGCCCATAAAGATATCTGGATAATGCCGGGTGTCGCGATTAATTGTTACCGGAGATGTGTTATCTTTCTCCCGCAGAGTGCGCATTCATGACGACTCGTAAAATTTACGATCTCTTCACCTGACACCAGGTCGCGAGCGCAAGGGTACGGTAGATCGCATCTGTCACTAATCGCTTAATTTCCCACTTCCACCACATCTTTCGGAGAGTCAACGTTTGAGGAAAGACATTTAGACAATTGTTGAATCCCTAATTTCAAAATACTTTATTGCTGATTAAAGTGTGAAAACTCAATTTCTGCACTTCCCGTATACTTAAGTATGTACTTTCTGGTATGCATTTTAACGGAATTAACCAAACATATTCCATTTAAACAGTGGAAATTTAAATGCGGGACGGATCCATTTTTGATAAACACTAGACCTCGAGACTTCCCTGATCCACCGACTAAGTTGGCCAGCTTTTGAACAGTCAAGCAGGACATAAAACCCTCGAAATAGTAATGTGCATAAAATCATGAATATGACACCCTGAAGTTTGAATCAGTGCACCAGAGAGTGAGAGTGAACCACGAGTATTCAAGTTTAACGTCTTTTTGCTCCATTCTAAGACATTAGTTTGTTTTCGCATCCTGTGGAATTAGAGAATTATAGTAGTGTTCGCGGTGGGCGTCTAGAATGCTTGTTTTGGAAGAGTGCCCTCGAAGAGGAGCGTTTTCTTGCGTGTTCCCTTGCCACATCGCGACTTTGCTGGAAGACGGAGAACATCGGCGTTGACAAGCGAATCCCAGAGGGAACGCCTCATTCCAAATGTAAAACGCACCGATCCATCACTCCGAGTTGATTACCCTAATAGCACTCAGCAGTCTTCCTGAAATTGCGCGTTCATTCAGAAGACCCTCGAAAGCGGCGCTAATCGTCTACCAGGTTCGGTCGCTCACCTTCCCGCTATCAGAGGTTTCCGGCGCGGCGGAGCTCGTGTCACAATCGCCTGTAATTATGCTGTCAGAAAAGAGCTGATCTCCTGCACTGAGAGCCCGCGTGCCCTTCAATCAACGGATTTCCGTTGCATCATACCGCCTGGACAGGCAAGGGCGCACATCTTTATTAGCGCTATGAGAACCTCACGGCTTTTCTAAAATGAAAAACACAACGAGTTGAAAATTGACCACACTGTCTCTGATGGCAAATACTCCAATGCCCTTCCCTTTTATTTAAAACGTTGCTTAAGTTTTTCACGATAATTTCAACTTTATTACATTATCGTATTGTTAAGCAGCATTTCCATTCTTGCCTGAAGAGAAAAAAAGAACAAGAAAAGAATAGTTTCTGAAATTCAATAAGATAAGATGTTTGTTGCGCTCCGTTAACATTTACTTTTCCATTTATTTCTGGTGTGAACGACGTTAAAATAATTTGAGATCATTTTGCATAACCATAAGATAAGTTTAGAAATTTCTCAGCATGTTCGAAATCTCCTTTTTCGTCTTTTCAAAAGAGAATTCATTCAAGTTGATACTGTAGGGGACGGTTGTCCAGTGTTTTTCTTCTTCGCCGATCGCGTGCAAAGGTATACAACTTCGTCCTTTCCTGAAAAAGACATCAGCCGCCCGACAGGATAATTCTGGGCTTCGTTTCCTTTGATTAAACGGTCGCGCGCGAGGTCGGCCACAGTACGGGGCTGTAAAACTCAGTGTCAGTTCACTTCCTTTGCGGCTACCGTATGTGCGAACGATCGATAACCCTCTGTTTCAAGTCGATTTGATCCAGCTTTTGTGTTCGAAGACAAATGAAGGCAACGCAACCAGGGCCGAGAAGGGGATTTAGCGGTCCTTAAAACAAATCTAATCATACGCTGCACTGCGCTCTCGATATTCCCTTTTTTAGACCACCTGCCCTCCCTAATCCGGCAGTCAATTACCGTAGGAGCCTCGATTCGCATGCAAATCGGCCTCTCCACAGGGACGTAAACCCCAAAAGCGGTCATCAACCCTCGAAAATGGATATTTTTAATGAACCTGCTGGATTTGCGTTCCACATTGCACGCCATTTTTCTAAAAGTTCATGGACCAATTAGCCTTTTAGAACTCGAAATCAATCTCTAAGTTGACTTCAAACACGCTCAACTTTTTTTTAATGAACCCTTAGGTTATCATTTCAATTCAAAGAAAGTTCTATTTCAACAAAATTGTTTTGTCTACATGTAATTATTTTTAAGTGTGTATCAAGCAAGCTTACTTTGAGTTGTACATGTTATTGAAGACAATTTCTCAGACGTTTAGAAATCCCTCTCATAAAAGTCGCGTGTCTCTAGCCTATTTTTGTCTATGCTAACAGCAGGTCTCGCCCCATTTTAGCAAAACACCGCCTAATAAGGGGAATAACCTCACCGCCGCTTTCGAGGTGAGGAAAGCGCCGCAGAGAATCTGCCCAATCGGCGGGCTTTGACGATCCATCGAACGGTGAGAATTGCTCCTAGTTTTCACAGCCGTTCCCATCACAAATTCTAAACCAGACACCGTCCAATTTGCATTGAAACAATGATCCACCGGATTCGCGCCCCGAGAAGATGGTAATACAAGCCATGTTGTTGTCATTCAATGATCATTACGCGCACTATTCCGCCATATGGTACGTCGTAAGACAATGAGGAGCAAGTGATGCGGACAAACAACATTCGCACTTTGGAGAGAGCTCAGGGATCATAGCCAATTCTCGGAGGAAACTTAAAAGAAACGACATCCGAGTTTTCTACATCCAATCACGCAACAATCGCACAATCTGGTTTCATGCTCTTATGTGTCTCGAACGGCATTTCTGTCAAAACTCTCAACTCTTTTTAATTTTCTAAATTCTGTTTGCCCAAAGTCTTTGTATTTGTTGTTGCCTTACTTTACCGCTCCAAGTTTTTTAGAGTAATTCGAGAACCGTTGTGAATCGAAATAATTTTCCCGAAAATTACTTTTTCGTGTTGCTAGGAGATTGTATGGCCGTGAGAGAATGAAAAGCTCTTTCATCTTTGACTGCACTATTTTTTTATTATTGACAAGTTTAGAAATTATCAAAAATATCGTTCTCAGCTGAATTAAATGGTGTTTGTTTCCACATCTGAATCCATTTTAGTACCAGCTGCTATCCTACCCTACTCTTCTCTCCCA
This sequence comes from Oscheius sp. G VE-2021, assembly GCA_022343465.1. Lineage (NCBI taxonomy): Eukaryota > Metazoa > Nematoda > Chromadorea > Rhabditida > Rhabditidae > Oscheius > Oscheius sp. G VE-2021. The sequence goes on from JAJQXH010000045.1 coordinate 566,812, forward strand.
TCGTCGCTGAATGTATTCATGTCTTAGCTCATCCACACCCATTTGTTGTTTACGCGGCAGTCGTCGTGCTTCGATGGTTTTATGACATCCGAGTTGGTTCGTAGTTGTGAACCAATTAGACTAGTGCCCAGCCGTGATGTATTGCCCGGCTCCATATGTCACGTCGGTTCACGCTTCAACAGGCCCCAATACGGGCTCTCCTCACCTTTAATCATAGTTTGCGCAACGCCTGCTAATTGCACCGTTTGAAGTGGTGTCTTCCGGGACCGCCGACCCCAAACACTCGACCCGCTTACCTATATCCCAATCAGTCTCTATACATTCGTTTGATTGCGCAGGGCTCATGTTTGCGGTTAATTTTGAAATGTTTTCTAATTTATGCCAGTCGTAGCTCAGTAATTGAGCTTGACCCTGGCAACAAATCGGTTGGGTTACGCGGCTCCCAAAGGAGGCGGGCGCCGCGCCTTCGGTGCACAGCGGGCCCCGCCCCCGATGGTCCCCACGCACCAGCGCCATAACGATAACCGCTGCTGCCCTTAGCGGCGCGTTTATTCTTTTACAATGCGTTTACTCAATCCGCCGACAGTTTATGTTAGTCATAGTAAAGTTCCAGATGATTCTCCGGTGGACGTGGTTGATAGCACTTGCGGCAGTCGTTCAGTCCTACCCAGTGAATGTTGCCAAGAAGCGGTTTCCTTCCGCCATCATAATCGGAGCGAAGAAAGCTGGCACCAGGTAAAAACAACGGGTTTCCATCTATGAAGTATGTGATTCAGAGCTTTATTGGAGTTTTTGCGTCTGAACCCGAAGGTAAAGGCTCCTGGGCCGGAAGTCCATTTCTTCGACAAGAATTTCGACAAAGGACTCGACTGGTACAGGTGAGAGTAAACTTCTTTTCTGGGATCCCGCCATTAACTATGTTAAAGCGATGGTCATAACAAAATTTGGAGAGAGAAAAAACGTTTTGACTTGCTGAACTCTCAGTCTTGTCAAAATCAGAAAAAGCTTCTTAAATGACCATTTACGATGTTTTCCTCTGTTTACATTAGATCCAGGCTACACGGCTACCAGCACTTGAACAGCGTGGATTAGCTCAAGAGTCCTATCTGTTACGGGTGGCGCAATCTGTCCAAACACCCCATTCGAAGCCCCTAAACTCGGACATTAACATGCGACAACGCGACCGCATTCATATTAGAGGATGCTCATAAGGACACAGCTGCCTCTTTTCTAGTCACGAAAGCTACCCTCACAAACAAAGAGGTCAGGTGCGATCCGTCGAGTTCCAAGGTTAGCATTCGCATCAATCTCGGCTGGCGCGCGCTTTCTTTGAGAAGAAATTAATGCGGCCTGTCTCTTTTTCGTCGTCTCCCGTAACCGCAGCACTCGAAAAGAACTGGCCGCGCGGAATACTGAATACCTCGCGTAATTGGCTGGTCTGTGTGCTCCAAATTGGTCCTCTTTAGGATAACTGGCTTACTTTCCCGTGGCGAGAGTACTCTTCACGGAAAAATGCAGAAGATCTTGGTGGGACAATGGTGTTCCGTAGAGAGTTTTTGCAAAACTGGCAAGGAGTATTTCAATTTCGCGCCATCGGTAATTAGCCGACAGTTTGATGACAATCTGCACCATTTTTCAGCGGCGACCACCCATTTCACTGAGATATGGGAGGTTCATTCGCGCACACCTGTTGACTGTGCGACAGACAGCAGGGCGCCCAGGTGCTCAGAATAGGGTCACATTCTGGAGGAAAAGTCATTACCCGCTCCTGACTGTATAGATTTGGATCTAACACGCAATACAGCAATGTGTTTAAAGTTTTCCGGATAAAAGTTTCAAATGACTTTCCCTTTAAAGCTGTTTTGCTTGTAATTAAGGAAGTTAAATTTACTGCCATGAGCGTTTGCTAAAAAGCGGCGAGTCACCCGGTAATTAGCAGTCGATACTTGATACCTCACAGGTGGTTACACAGAGCATGCGCTGGACCGTGTGCCCAGACAGGTGAACAAGCCGTGCCTCGCATATCTGATTGACATGACCGCGTCAACAATTAGCAACGCTTGCCCACAGTAGTTACGGGGTTCCGTCGACAGTTTATCCAACTTGTTTGCTAGACTCGTTTGGGGGATGGGGGCAGCTGGCATCTGGGTTCTCTGCTAACTGCATTTGCTGTATTTGTCGGCTGAGCCAGTGATGCGGTGACCCCAGCAGAGCTCCAATTTGTCGCCGCTCGTCGCGACAACTGTACAAGCTGTTAATCAACCCGACGTGTGTGGCGCAAATAGGCCGAACTCGGCGGGGATTGTACCCAATCTGCGTCAGCTAATAGGAGATTCGGATCCGTTTCCGGACGACAAATTGCAACCAGGGGTGTTACAGCCAGTGGCAATCTGTCTGTCGTCGCCTGTGGTAGTTTTACGACCTTACGTGCCACCTTGGCGCACTGTAATGACGCCCGTCGCCCCACTGTCAATCATCCGTCGCATCCGGCACCTCCGGGGGAAAGGACCATCCTCACCGAAAATTTGATTACTCTGATGAAGGGCACGGATTAGTCGGCACTTGCAAAAAAGAGGACCGGATGTTTGCCCGGAAGCCGGCACTGTTTTGAAGGCGGCAAATCTGATTGTCGACGGGTGCGCGGCCCGACGCCGCTACCGAAAGCAATTACGTCACAGAATTTGCGGCAACTGATCAGATTTCGGCTGCTCGCCAGATGCACACCTCACCTTTCGGCACCGTGACCCTACCTGCAGCAGCCGCCATGTGCCTGCTAACCCAGATTGATGGTGGCCGCGCCTGGCCTACGCGCTAATTCTTTTAAAACGGGGGAGGATACCGATAGAAAGTTTTCTACAACGTGAAAGGAATAATCTATAATCTTCATTTGTAGCAATGTTTGACTGACTATACTTGTAAATTACAGGATTCTTAGGGGTTAGTGACAGCCAAAACAATAGGCACTGTAAAGAAGATGCTAATTACTCCGCCGTGTCATGTCGTAAATCATCGTTAGCATATGCCAACTGTGTGGAAGATACACAACTTTCACTGAAAGTAATCGTGGTCTTCCGTTTGGTTTGGTCTTCGTTTCAGTAGGAACATTCTGTTTTCAAAATCATTTCAGATCTGCTTCTTAACGCAATTCATGCATTATGTTCTGCGATGAAAACAAGCCATTGGAAAATTAGATTATTTTCCCTGCTGGAAAATTAGATTATTTTCCCTGCTTAGTTGTCCATTGTCTCTTGCAGTCTTTGACCGCAGTTTCCAAGCTCGACCTTCAATTAGGCGTTGAAATTGAAACGCCTAGGGAATAGCTTAGGAGATTGTCTCATTACGCACTCGCAGGAGCGCGTGTCTGTGCCGGACGTCTTCTTGGCGAAAGAGCGGGTCGCGTAAGAGACGCAGACTCGCCGACGCTCACTTACGGAGATTAGGATAACGGAGGGAGCAGAAGGAAACGAGACGCAGGGCAACATCTGCAGCTGATCTACCGATAATTGCGAGGATTGTCGGGACCCTCGATGAAAATCGCAGCGCTCTTGACTGTCAGCAACACAAGCGGCTGAGAGTTGCTTTGCGCAATGCGTCAGGGATCCAGGGCGATACGGATTAACTGACCGCAAACAGTACGCAAGCCTGCATCATCAAAGTAAATAGGTTGCCCCCGAATATGATACCCACCAGGAAGTCGACCACCGCTGCGATCTAAGGGACCGCCGTGTCTTCTGCCCATTCAGACGTCGGGATCAGCTTACCTAGCACATTACGCAAAAGATAGCCGCCCTAGTGGCAGAACTACCGGATCGTTAGGTATGGGAACAGAGTTTAGCCATTTTGTTGGTTGGAAAGTATCCAATCTCTTGAAAGTTGCATTACTGAGCTATTAAGAATGTTCGGTTTGGCGAGATCAAACGTGGGAATCTATTGGTTCTTAAACGGCCAGACAAGTGTTTTTCTCACGCTTCATGTTACCGATCTCAGCTCGAATCGGTCGGCTTGGCTTGATATTGCTTAATAAACCTACTATAAAGTGTGATGTATGTCTAAAAAGCCGTTATTTCAAAAATCGAACCGGATGTAATATATCCATTCGTTTTTCTGTTTTTGCCCTGAGTAATATCATTTCATTACTTGAATCTAAAAACAATCCTACCCTGAGGCTGTCAGTAACACTTATTTTGCCACAAAACACCACAACCAAACAAAACCAAGAAGATATTTTTTTCTTCCCGAATGGGATCCTTTCCTGGAAGTGCATCTCGGAGGAAGATGCCGTCCTGTAATGCGAGCTGGCGTTGCTCATAATGTGATTGGGAAGGCGTAATTAGTGCCCGAGAACCTTGTTGTTCCTCCATTACCCGCCGTGTTTATTCAATCAGCACAGCTCGCCAGCGGCGCACATATGGATCCCCTTCTTAATGTGCGAATCCTTTTGGGAACTGTGATGATGAGACAGATTTGTTTTAAAGCTGTGCATTTGAAAATTGGTTCTGGGTTTTATTGGGGTTTCACGGGGAACGTAGTAAGGCAATAACCCTCCAATCTTAGGTGACAAATTGCATAGGAATCGCCGCAAAACGACCACCTGGTGACCCTTAAATTGCAGGCCTTGCCAAGTCCGGGCATATAGGGAAGGCGATAATTGCCATACGATACCGAAGCTTTTTTGCTTACTACTTTGGTTTACAAACAACACATTCAAAAAATTTAGTTGAATAATATAGTTTTTTTGATCCCAATGAATATCCTTTTTATAAATATGTCCATACTTCCCTTGCTAATTGGGTATTTAACTTGTGTGACTAAGCAGTGTGTTGCATAAGCAACCGTAAAGTGTGGATAACCACCTGTTTCCGTCGCCTTTGTGTCGGCCTGACAACTGTACCCAGCCACCTGGTGCTCTTTGTCGGGTTAGCTTGTAGTACACTGCGCGGTCCCTTTGATCTGTGCTTTACGAGCCAATGTGTGAACTCTCCCACTCGCCGACCTTGCCCATTGGTCATAAAATTAATATAAGCTGGCGCCCCTGTGACTTTATGACTGCGCCAAGGGTATGCCAGCCGCCATCACTCTGACCCGCGGGGAACGCAAAAGTTATTCTTGATTTTGTCGCCTGACCGGATGCGTACAGGAGCAAGAGGCAGGTATCAAGCGGCCTCGATTGCGCAAACGGCGCCAGATATCGGTGCGCAAAAAAGGCGCCGCCGAAGAGTTATGTGACTGTCACCTCAGCGATAATAGCCAGTGATTCGCCCGTTCGCAACCAAAATGGGCCCGGGTTGATGAATGGAACGGCAATTGGGGAAGGATGAGAGAAAATGTGAACGGTTTCAGGGAGCGCATGCCAGAGACGACGGCGGATCAGTTGACTATTGAGAAGAGCCCAGCCTATTTCCACAGCAAGAACGCCGCAGAGAGAATCAAGGCACTCGACCCCAACATGAAGATCATTCTGGTTGTGAGGGATCCAGTGACTCGAGCTATCTCAGGTGAGTCATGGCGTTTTAACAAATTATAATGCTTTGCTTCAGAATACACTCAAGCTTCAACAAAAAAGAAGCGACTTGGACTGATGCCTTCCTTTGAAGAAATGGTCACTGGCGACTGCACCAGCTGGTTGAAGTCAAATTGCACTAACAAAGTCAGAGGCATCAATGCTAACTGGGGAGCAATCAAAATCGGAGTTTACCAAAAACATCTTAAAAGGTAAATTGAATAGGAAACTGGCTTTAGGTTGTCTAGGCATTCAGAGTTTTAAGTGTAGTAAACACTTTGTTTCAACAAATCTCATTTGTTTTAGATGGCTTGCCCATTTCCCCATGGATCAAATCCACATTGTCGATGGTGAACGTTTGATCACCGATCCTGAAAAAGAAGTCGCCGACACTGAAAAGTTCTTGGGATTGGAACCAGGTAATTAATCCTAAACTTTAATGATGAAATACTCTTTTTAGTTGTGAAAGCTGGCGACTTCCAAGTGGATCCAGTGAAGAAGTTCCCATGCATTCGCAAGAAAGACAACACCTTGCACTGCCTGGGAAAGACCAAAGGAAGAAAACATCCCGACGTGAAAGAAGAAGTCATTCAAAAGCTGAGGGACTACTATGCTCCCGAGAATGAGATCTTCTTCCGGATGATCAATCGTCACTTCCATTGGCAGTGATTCTTCCATTTCCCGCAGTAACCTCTTCTAGTCAGAGATTTTTGCCTTACCACGATTCCACAATCATACGAGTGTCACGCGTGCCTCCCGGTCTTTGTTCTATGTCTCCCCAATTTGTTGTCATACAGATCTCTTTAACAGATCTACTATAGATGTATATATTTGAATATATAAAGTTTTAAGGGTTTAACACCTTGCTGAATATTGCAATCGTTGCCATCTTCGTAGCTACAAGTAGCAAGGGATAAAACCACGAGGGGTTACAGGTTTATCCAACGCAAGCATATGCACAAAAGGTTGGAAGATCCTAAAGTGAAGTAAAAGATGAAAGAAGCTCACGCCTAATTATGTTAAAAATAAAATTAACTGGTGGACGATGGTTGTCTTCGGCAGTCAATCCCATCCCCAGTTTTTACTATGATTTTAACTGTTTCCTTTAATGAACACTGATAAAAGTGACAGACATATTCAAATGAACATTATTTATTCCATTTATCTAAGTAAAAGGCACAATACGGCAGAGGAATGGAATGCTATGGGTAAAACACATGCTTCCATAAGGCAGCCACAACCGGGGGATGAGAAGCGATCATGCGCAGGTATCGATCGACACCACTGAGAAGTTGCGCGCCTAGAAGAGGGCCATAATAGCAAGCACGATGGGAGCCACAGGGTCGGCCATCGGAGAGGCTCCCTTGTCGATGACGTCAAACAGCTCATTGATCTTCTCGTGGTAGTGCATGAGTCCCCAGTCCGCGTGATCATTGTCAGCGGCTGAAAATGATAGCATTTTCGGTTAAAATTTAAATGTACCGGTTCTGAAGTTGCAGTAGTCGTATTCGCACAAGATGATGCTATTCCAGAGATTCTTGAATCCCATGACGAGGGTCTTCTCGGTGTGGAGGCCATCCCTGAACTCCTGGAGGACGACGGTGTCATTGAAGATGTTGTTGGTGCAGTGACGCAGACGGGCTAAATTCACTATAAAAAAGCCAAAGGATTGCTCACCAACGACGAAGTTCTCGTTGTTAACCCAGTCCCAGGCCACACATTCGTCTTCACACATGCTCACAGGAGAGTTCTTAGTGCAGTGGGACAGACTTAAACGTTACAATTCGTTATTTTATTTGTCCCATTTTCTCTATTTTGTAAATCTGTTTGTCTTCCCTAGCTTTCTTTTCTTGTTACGTGTTTTACGAATATAAATTATCTGTTTCACTATACTTGTTACTTCTCTCTCTCTATCTCTCTCACACACACAGACACACAGACACACACACACACACACAACTTACAATCCCTCAAACTTCAGGAACGGGAGGGAGTGCATGTTCTGAAATCAAAACCTCTCGTTGAAGTTATATTAAACCCACCAGAATGAACATTCTGTCAGCGCACCTGGCGCAGGAGATCACCGAGTGGGCACTGGTAGCCAGCAGAAGGATAGCTAAGGAGCCGAATATGGTCTTCATTGCCGTAGGTTGTAGTAAAATGAATAGAGAATATGAAGCGACCGCTCCTTATTTCGACACGGGGTGGAATGACTGTGTCAGCTGATGGCCAACAGTTACTGTAGCACGTGCATGTGGATGGCGGCTTGAAATCATGTAGGCAGCGGATGATTCAGCGGTACAGATGTGCGCCAACGCAGCTGTGTTTCCGAAAAAAACGAGAAAGTACGTCTACCCGAAAGAGGACCGGCGGCGAATGTTTCGTACAGTGGCTGAAAAGGGGAAGATTGAACTGAAAATAAGAAAAACTCGTTTAAACATCTTTTTTTAATATCTGTTTGCAAACTTTCAATTAAAGTCAAATGAAGGCCAAACAGCCAAAAACGTTTTAATTAAGTAATCTTATGCGAATATTACAAGCGAGCGCATTTCACGAAAAATCTTTTCTTGAAAATTAAAGGCCAAGTGTTTCAGCAAAATGATAAAACCTTTCCATTGCCTAGTTGAATCCTTTTCAATAATTCCTTGGCTGCTCAGAAATATAGAAACGAAGATTCGAAGTTCTGTTCTCTTTTTATATTCAGCCAGATGATTTTCTAAAACCCATTATTTACTGCAAATAGAAAGAGAAAGGATCCAGCATGGATACATTCGGGATAAATGAAAACATGCGTGCTTAAGATGTTTTTGAACCAGATCAAGGTGCAGACTGAAATTGGCAGCTTCGCGTAAACAATCTTCGACTAATACATTTGCGCCCTGTTTTTGTGGGTCCAACCCAGCGAAAGGGTGATCTCAGTCCTTCCGAAGACCTCCCGGCTCTTTTTCAGGCATTTCGGAATCCTGGAAAGCGTTGATGCGTTGTGGCATTGCACGCCATCGTATCGATTCGCTATGACCCTTCTCTTTTAGAAGCCAAACCTCAGTCCAATGTTTCTCTTTTTTGCCGCTCTACCACAAAGTTTGATGCAAAAATATCCCTTTTCTTTGTAATCGAGCGAGTGGTTTTATTTTGAGCCTGATGATAATTCAATAAGAATCTCTTTATAAAATGCGTCTGGGAACATTCAAAAAAGAAAACTTTGAAATCTCCGCGCCCCGTAAAGTGAATTTCCGAACTACGGAGGATTGGCCTAGGTGTTCCCAGCTTCATCGACAATCTAATTCGTCCGCCCGTTAGTCCCTTTATTTGCCAACCCTCAGCCGAACTCAACAAAAACGCTACTTCGCCGGCTCTTCGCACTGAGTTAACATTTTGCGCCTTTCTACAAACACGTCTAGGAAATGTTTCATTAATTAATAGCTTGTTTTAATCATAACACCATGACAATTTAAAACAATGAATATTTTCTCTGCCACTGCGCCAGTCTTCTTTGATTCAGTAATGTTTGGAAATCACGTAATCTGTACATGATCTGGGACAACAACAACCGATCGGGTCGGCTGTTTCGAAAACTTTTTAAAAAATTGAATTCCGTAATTTCACGAAAGTACATTTAATTTGAAATGTTGGGAAAACACAGTAATTTGTGTGTAAGTTCGAGAACTTTAACCAAACAGTGTTCCATTAGAGAACCGAAAGGGTAAATATGGATATTTTGGCGCATGTTGTTTGGTTATATCTGAATTCCCCGGTGTTTTCGAGATTCGGCTAACATAACATGGCCAAGTCATGTAAAACAGACTGTAGATTTGCGTTCCTATTTATTTTTAACTTACATTCTGGCATTTGATTCCGCTTGTTTAATAGGCATTCAAATGCGTGTTTCAGGAGAATGATGAGTATCGCAGAGGGCCACTTTCGGTGAGTTTTGTCTTCGGACTGGATTGCATGGTGGCCGTGAGCATGTGCCGTTATCCTGTGTAATGTACCATCAATCCGGGATATTTATGAGCGGTTCCAGATCGATCCGGCTCGCAGCCAGCTGGAAAACTTAAATCTCCCCCATTTATTTACACGTGAATATATACTCGCATGACAAATTTTCATTTTATTTTCACGACTTTTAGTAGAGTTCGTGAGAAATGGATTGCATATCAATCTCATAGTTTTCGCAAACTATTCATATAAAATTCAACGTTTACTCAAACTGTGTAACTTCAAATTGTATTCACAATATATCACATGTTGGCAAATGATTGAATCAATTACAAGCTTTATGGCATCAAAGTTTTTGTTGTATATGAAAAAAAGAAAGCATGTACTCCATTGAATTTTCAATTTCCTCAGTTGTCCCCGTTCTCCACCTGGCTCAAATTGTCAGTTATCGACCCCCACCTCCCATAGCTACAATTTCTGAATCGCCAATAATTTTCCGGCCAGGCCTGCCATTTCCCGAGCTCTTTCGCAGACTCTCGGCGGGGCGTTGCCGGAATTCGTGCGTCATTCGGGTTTCCGCGTCCTTTTTCTGAACGCACCCTAGCCGAAGCCTTCTATAAAATTCCAAAAAGCGCCCATAGCCCTGGGATCGATATCAGCCACCCGGATACCCCTTCTAATTAGCCTTATAATATACATTCGTGTGGTGGTCGCCTTTCCCACGCTCAGTCCATTTGGCCTCACTTTCCAGTTGCAGAGGGATGAAGGAGCTCCTTTCCTCCATGGAACCGGAGACGGACGTCAATGACATGACTGAACTCAAAGAAAGGACTCATATGCTATGCGCAAGGTTAGATTGTACTTGTCCTTTAAACAAAGTGAGATTTTCAGGTTTCTTGGAGGAGCCTGGAAGACCGTACCTATTGATCATTTACGTATCAGCAGAATTAAGTGGGTTATTCACCATTTGACTACTTGTTCCAAATGCAAATGTTTGTGTGAATCTCTTCCTTAATTGAGTGTGTTTGGGTTTTCTGAGAGAGCGAGAGCATGTGTACAATGACATTTCCCAGGGGTGGAATGAGCAACATGTTGTTCCTCTGTCGTCTCTCCGAGTCCTATCCGCCTGTTCGAAACGAACCAGACAAGGTTAAAAGCATTTTTGACCATAAACAAAAGAATCTTAGGTTTTGTTGCGAGTCTACTTCAATCCAGAGACGGAGAGTCATCTGGTTGCGGAGTCTGTTATCTTCACTCTGCTCTCGGAACGTCATCTGGGACCGAAACTATATGGCATCTTTAGTGGAGGAAGACTCGAGGAGTACATTCCGGTAGGTCGAACGGAAAACTTTGATTTACTAAAACAACCTTTTTTTGTTCTTCGTTGAAATCCTTGATATATCATTTAGTTGCGTTCATTAACATAAAAATACATAAGAATTTTAGTCTCGCCCTCTTGCCTGCAGGGAAATCCACCTTTCGGGAATTTCATCAAAGATCGCTAAACGACTTGCAAAAGTACATCAACTGGAAGTGCCCATTTGGAAGGAGCCTGATTACATTTGTGATGCACTACAGAGGTTTTTTTTACATGTTCCTGCAAAATGTGAGTTTTAGATGGTTAAACCAGCTGAGATCCAGTCCCACTGGACAGTCCGATTTCCTTCTGGGAGAAGAGCACGCTTCCTATGCTCCTGCTTATCTGACTTGCGATATGATCGCCGATGAGTTAGACAAACTAAGGTTAACTAAATTTTATTGGCAAACACAACAAAAAAGTTCAGAAGCTTAATTGGTCGTAGTAAAAGCCCAGTCACCTTCTGCCACAATGATCTTCAGGAAGGTTAGTTCTTAGGATAAAGCAAAGGCAAGTAATTTCAAGGAAACATTTTGTTGCCCAAGGCATCTTCTGGCAATATTCGCATGCCGTCTGTATCCGATGAATTTTGCCTGGGCGGAAGGAACAGCCTTTCCGCTTTCAATCCCTCTGATCCCCGGCTCGTTCTCATCGATTTTGAGTATGCAAGCTACAATTACAGGTACATTCTTATTTCCCCACTCCCTAATAAGTGGGTTCAAAATACAATAACAATAATTGAGGTGATTGTTGTTTTTGGTTGTTTCTGCCGGAGATTGTAATATAAGCCTGGTATTTTAGGGGTTTCGATTTTGCTAACCATTTTGTGGAGTACACAATTGACTATGACGTCGATGAGCATCCCTTCTACGAGATAAACGCGGGGAACTTCCCCAGTAATGATCACGTGAGATTGAAATTTGCCTTCATTAAAAACTAAACCATTTAGATGGCTGATTTCTTTGTGAACTATCTCAGAGAGTGTGGTGGAATAGCGGAAAATCAATTATACCCCAAATCTGAGGAGCTGATCATAGTAAGGCAATCTGATTACACATTGACAAGCACTTTCAGGAAACCATGCCGTTTGTGCCAGTGTCCCACTTCTTCTGGGGAGTCTGGGGTCTGCTACAAGTCGAGTTATCTCCAGTGGGCTTTGGCTTTGCGGTAGTTTCTATGAAATAACTTCATCAATTCGTTTTAGGAGTACGGTCGTGACCGTCTTGCCTTGTACTTCAAGAACAAGAATCTACTTGATGTCTTAGCCGAGCATTGATGATCTCTGCATTGCAGCCAAATGTCACTTCAAGCTGGTTTTCAAGCAATATGTGTAGATTGAACAGCTCAAGTTCAGCATTTTAAGTAGGAACAGGGCTCTCGTGTGCGTTGCATAGATATTTCTTGGTTGTCGTGAATAAAAGCGCTAAAACTGTGGGCTTTCCAGGAGTTGCTTCAGAACTGAAAGCGAAAATCAAAGCTCAGTTTCGCTTTCACAAAAGCCATGGTTCGTTATTCATAGCTTCTACTTCCTTCAGTGGGTGCCACAGTTATTTATTAAATGTATTATTTCAATTCTTGTTTCATCTAATTGTACATTCACTCCCTGTTGTAAGAATTTTTTTTTTAGAATTTTTTAAGTTGTAAGAATGTTTTTTTTAATTCCGAGGCGCAAAAGGGTACCAACCTCCTTGAGAGATAGGAGAACGGAAGCGGTTGTCCACCTATCGTGGGTCATCGATTTGTTCGACCTCGTATCGGAAGTGGCCGCTTATTAACACAGATCTTTATTGCGGCTCTATTTATTGTTTTGAATATTGTTTTGTGTATTTTCAATAAGTCCAATTATTGAATTGTGTTTACAGATGGAAACTCTGCCTTCGGAATGCATTCTAAAAGTGCTGAGTTTTCTTCCCGGAGGTCTTTCCCACAAATTCAATCGGCTCTCCAAGAAGTACGGAGAAATCGTGGACTCTAATTTGAAGAAGCTGCGGAGAGTTGAACGAACTGTCACCATCGCGAGAGCAGATAATTCGGTATTTTGAATTAATTTTCTGTAAAACGTAATTTTCAGTACCATTGTCAACTGCGAATTGAAGAGTCTCTGAGTCCTTTGATCAGGACCATCTACGTAATTTCTCCTCAAAAGTGCCGCTGTAAGGAATGTGAAACCGGGGGAGAAGTCTACCTTCACTTCAAAAGCGGTAAAATCTTCGACTACCTCAAAGTTGGAACAATTACTGAATTTCTCCCAACATTCTTCAAAAGAGTCAACATCCCCATGTTGTCAATCGTAAGTGTCTTTTTATTGCGGCTCACCATATTTCGTTTAGTTCAGTGGAATGGACTGGGATATGTGCAGATTCTACGAGTTCTTCCTAGAGAGCGCTGCCGAATGGAACTGTCTCATTGAATCTTTTGGAATGCAACCGAAAGACTACTGCGATCTTCTGAAGAATCTCCCTCTGTCGTTAGAAGGTGATATTTAATTTTCGAACAAAATCAAATCAAATTTAGTTTCCAAAAAACTTCACGTTGACGTCCTTTGGGAAATGCTTCGCCAAGGATCCATCCACCAACTTCTGAAGGACTACACAAGATACCGCTTCGAAGTGGAATTTCAAACAAAAGGCAGATGGATCTACAAAGCTATCGCCCATTCTATTGCGGTTAGCATTTATTTTTTATAATTTAATTTTTAACTTTGTGATTTTCAATGTTTTTTTTTCAGTTGTGGCTTGATTTGAAGCCATCCGTGAACTTCACCTTCAGCTGGTGCTTCAAATACACTAAACTGGACACTGCCTACCTCAAGTGCTTCCCCAATCTCCAACCCCAGATCGATCCTGCCGTATTGGCGTCTCACACGTTGTTTGAACTAAATGACTATGACACCTTGCCCAATTTTGTGGATATTACTAAGAAAACGGACGCTGAAGTTATGCGTTTTCACCTTCGTAAAAACGAGGCTGAGGGAAGCGTCGTTGTCTCAACTCAGTTCATCCGTCCTATTGTCAAGAAGATCAGTGCCATGTCCCATTACGAAAGAGAAATGCATCGCATCCATTGTAATGTGTAGTACTCGTGAAAATAAAGTATATTTTCTTTGTTTTGTTCTTCACAAGCAACATGTTATTAAAATCTATGTTGTTTGATGCATCAACTTCTATTTCGGGCGGTTTCCTTCACTTTAACACACACCAATCACGTTGCTACGTTACTAGGTACACTTTTACCACACCGTGTCGCTCATCCACAATCGATATTAGGGATAGGGTGCGCTTAGCTCGCTCACGCTCGCTAAGCGCACCCTAGCTGGGGGGGCTGCGCCCCCCAGACCCCCGCCTTGGAGGCTCCTGACAATCCACGTCGGCGGTCTTTACATAAACCTCATTGAACAGGCCGCCGTACCCTCGTATACTAAGCATCGTACATTATTTAGCTAGTTTATGGTATATGACGACCTTATAAAGCCACTTGCACCCGCGCGCGATAACCCTTATATAGTCCCCTACCGCGCCCTCACGCGATAACCCCTTCGCTTTTGTCGGCCAAAGTTTAACAAATGAGCTACTTTGCGAGCTTATAAATCGGTTTAGGTTGGCGCTATCTTTCTGATTTTTGGTAGAGTTGAAGATAATGTTTTGTTCATAGTGTCAACTAAGAATCAACCTAATACGTCAAAAACGGCAAAAATTTCGAGGACATGAAGAGGCTGAAAAATCAAATTTCAAAAAAAGTTTTTTTTGATTTTTTTCAGCCGTTCTTTAATTTGAGGCCCTACAAAGTAGGTTTGCTTAAACCATATGTACATACAATCAAAACGGCCCAAGTCGTTTGTTCCATTTCTAAAAAATGCGGGTGACATCAAAATTTTTTATTTTTTCATGTTTGAGGAAATTGAGGATCTTTTGTTTTCAAACAGTTGGTACATGCTATCCAATGTTACCTTTGAGATCTGAGCTCCAACGAATGATTATCGCCGTCGTTATTAAACGACAAACTTTTTTTAAACGTCGACTTTTGCACTTTGGCAAACATTTCTCTCTTTGTAGTTGGTCTCAACGTACCATATTGGCTACAAAGTTAGTTTACCTTATTACATAACTGCTGGATACAAATTTAATAACAAAATCTAAAAAAATTGAGAAAAAAAATTTTCTCCCCTATTGCGAAATCGATTGCGAAATACCCTCCAATTGATTGATAATAGTCATAGTAAGTTTAGCGCCAATAATTAGTTCGATTGATTAACTCTCCGATTTTTGCGAGATAAAAAACCACAAAAAAGTCAATTAAAAATTTTGTACTTTGTGGTTTATCTCAGCCGGTTTTGATTTTCAGAGTTTCTCTCAAATAACTTTTTTGTTACTCACGCAAGGCTCAAGCTTTCTCTTAAAACAGAATTTGCGAATTCCAAAATTTTTTGGTGACACAGTGTCATTTAATATAATAGGTGGACTAGGGTGCGCTTAGCTCGCTCACGCTCGCTAAGCGCACCCTAGCTGGGGGGGCTGCGCCCCCCAGACCCCCGCCTTGGAGG
This sequence comes from Oscheius sp. G VE-2021, assembly GCA_022343465.1. Taxonomy (NCBI): domain Eukaryota; kingdom Metazoa; phylum Nematoda; class Chromadorea; order Rhabditida; family Rhabditidae; genus Oscheius; species Oscheius sp. G VE-2021. The sequence continues at coordinate 582,148 of JAJQXH010000045.1, forward strand.
CTCCTGACAATCCACGTCGACGGTCTTTAAATAAACCTCACTGAACTGGCCGCCGTACCCTCGTATACTAAGCATCGTACATTATTTAGCTAGTTTATGGTATATGGCGGTCTTATAAAGCCACTTGCACCCGCGCGCGATAACCCTTATATAGTCCCCTACCGCGCCCTCACGCGATAACACCTTCGCTTTTTTTGGCCAAAGTCTAACAAATGAGCTATTTTGCGAGCTCATAAAACGGTTTAAAGTGGAGCTATCTTTCTGATTTTTGGTACAGCTCTATAAAGTGTTTTGTTTATGATGTCCTGTAAGAATGACGCCTATGTGTCAAAAACGGCAAACATTACGGGGCATGAAAAAAAATGAAAAATGAAATTTCGAAAAAATGTTTTTCTTGATTTTCTCAGCTGTTCTTCAAATTGAAGCTGTACAAAGTAGGTTCACTTAAAACATATATACATACGATCAGCATGGCCAAACTCGTTTCTTCAAGTTCTGAAAAAAGTGAGTGACATCAAATTTTTTTATTTTTTCATGTTTGAGAAAATTTAGGTTTTCAAGTTTGCAAACTATTGATACATACCAGTCAATGTTATGTTTGAGCGCTCAGCTTCGGCGAAAGTTTCTCGGCCCAGTTATTTAACGTCAAACTTTTTTTAAACGTCGACTTTTGCATGTTTCCAAATTTTTCAGCTTTTGTAATTGCTTTGCAGGTACCATATTGGGTACAAAGTTAGTTCATTTCATTACACAACTGCAGGATACAAACTTAGGGTTTAAATCCAAAAAAATTGGGAACAGGCCCAAAAAAAATATTTCTTCCCTATTGCGAAATCGATGGCGAAATACCGCTGTTTCCATAGATAATAGTCACAGTAAGTTTGGCGCCAATAATTAGCTCGATCGGTTCACTTTCCGATTTTAGAAAAATAAAAAACCCCAAAAAAGTCAATTAAAAATTTTGTACTTTGTTGTTTATCTCAGCGGGTTTTGATTTTTAGAGTTTCTCTCAATTAACTTTTTTGTTACTCACGCAAGGCTCAAGCTTTCTCTTAAAATGGAATTTGCGAATTCTAAAATTTTTCGGAAGCACATTGTCATTTAATATAATAGGTGGAAAATTGTATATCCCTAAATTGACTGAATCCGAAAGAAAATTCCTTTTACCTATCATGTTCATTATTTGCGTTGCTCCGGAAAGTTATCCTAATATCATTGTTGTGCGCAATCCAAACCGGCGTGTTATTAACCTCTCAGCACTCAGGTCATCGATCCGTCAACACAGTCCCCTCTGATATCACACACAATGACCCAACGGTTTGGCCTCAATTGATTATTTTATTTTTCTCTTTTGCCAAAGTGTTTTAAATTTTTTTAAAACAAAATAGGTTTATTTTAGCGATGGATGGCCTTCCAAACGAAATGCTTGTGAAGATCCTTGGCTTGCTTCCATGTGCGGATCTCTGTAGATTCACCCAGCTGAACCATCATTACGGTTACCTCATCGACTCACATAGGAATAGTTTGGCGAAACCATATGTTCACATTACGCTAGACTCCATGAACACTCAGTTAGTGACAATTCAACGCACTGAAAATGATAGAAAAACTTTGAAGGTTAAACTTTTCTTGGAATTTTTAAAGGGTATTTTAGCATCGTCGTTACGGTATCATCTATAATGCAAATAAAACTTTTGAAATTGGCGATGAAAGTAATCAGAGATCTTTTGTTCCGATTCTCGGATTTGCTAGTACTTCAAGAATTTTGCGCACTTGGATGGAGCGGTGTTTCCCAGGTGATTTTCATTTACAATAAACACAGAAAAATTGAATTTTAATGTTAATATTCAATCAAATTTTGTCTGATTATAAACAAAAACAAAATTTTTTAGGAGTAGGGAGCAACATAGAAGAAGCTATGTTGTGGTTATTAAGTACAACTAATGTGGCAACGCTTGACATTGAGGTACAAAACCATGTGTAAACCAATTTGCATTTGTTTAGAAACTGGACTTGAGGTGGATGTTTGTTCATACTGTTATGTTCAAAGCTGCCCTGGAAACCAAATGTGATCTTCAGCGCGTCAAATTACTAATTTGTCTTTCCAATGACAACCGAGGGCCAATGGATCAATTTCTGAAATCAATTGATGACATTTTGATGGCCCATCCTGAAAGAAAATGCAAGTTTCAGTGATTTATTAGTTTCAATACGTAAACTATCACTTTTTGTATAATTACAATCAAATAAAGACTAAACTATAACTTAGGATTTCAGTGAATGCTCAACTGTTGGTCCGTTCACAAACTTTCGACGACCTGTTCCGCTCGAGGAGTATTGTTGGCAAACTGATGACATTTGGGAAAGCTTACAATGATGTGGTTTTCTGCTCCAACTGCCGATGGATTTATGCAGCATTTTATCGCGTTATTGTGGTGTGATCTTTCTACAATCTAAACTTAGACAACTTTTTAGCAATGGTTGAATGGAACCGACAGGAATGGCTTCAACTTTCGCTGGCGATTCTCATTTCCCCGAGAGAAGCACTGCACCATTTCTAAGTCTTACGTTAAGAAATACCAGAACCTGAGAGTTTCGTTATTTGAATTGACCCACGAAGAGTACCACGCTCAACTAAAAAAGTTTGAACGACTTCCGGATCATGTGGATTTCACAAGACGTACTGATCCTAAGACGCTGAGATTTCAAATAACAAAAGAAGATGAATTTGCCTTTGTGTCAATGACAGTACTTCCGACACAGTCAACAACTGTGTAACCCAAGTTTGTTCACATCCCATGTTTTCATCAGTTATATAAATCATTTTCAACCTTTGTAACAGTTCAAACCAAGCATGTGTAGTTTATAGAGAAATTTTCGTCATGAATACTAATTGAAGATTTCCTTATTTTTTAAATAGACGCGTCGGCAATCACCAAATACAAAAACAACAACACTTATTAATCGATTTTTCAATAGTAGTAGCTACTTCAACATAACATGAAAATGAGGTAAATGTTTAACATGAAATGTGCACAAATGCGGACTGGATGACACTACAGAACAAGATGACTAAATGGTGGTTGCACACTATTTGGTGGGGCATTGCAATGACGAGAAATCACTGTACACAAATTGCAGATGAAGAACACAGCTTATTTCGGCATGCAACGCCGTAACCCAGAAGATTGAGAATCAAAGTGCTAAGGACGGCTATGGGTCGCACTAAAACCAGTTTCTAGGTATTGCGAGGGCTTATAGGTACAGCGGGGTTTGTACATTCAGCAGAGTTGTCTGTTGAGAGTGGCTTGCATAAAGTTGTGGAACAAGACCTTCATCGCTGGGTTCTGCATAAATGGAATTTGGCCAGGAACTGGGAAGAACGGCATAGGAGCAGCAGCGGCTGTTGGCTAAAACACATATTTATCCCTTAATTAACTATAACAAACCAATGTGAATTCTTGTTTTTCGGCCACTTTCACCTTCTGCATTTCTTGAATTTTGCTCTCCAGCTGATTGATTTTTAATTCGTACTCTCGGCATTTTGCTTCAGTCATGGACAGACGGCTTTTTACGAGCTGAAAACATTCGTATTTAAAACCCATTTACAATTACCTGGCAGTCATAGCATTTCCTTGGGCTGTCTCCGTGGTGAGAGCTGGTACCACTGGTATGAGAATCCGATACTGTAGGGGAGAGCTGTTCAACCAGACAGGTTTCTTTCTCTTCCATGGCAAGATTCAGGGGGGTTGCTTTCTGAAATTCGTGATTTATAAAAATAGTTACAACTTGTAAGCGATTGGTGTGTCAATTCGTACACTTTGGTTAGTCTCTAAAGTGATGTCTTGGCAAAATAAGTTTGTGTGTGAAATATTGAAGTTCTCTTACCTCAAGTTCTTCCGTAGATGTGACTTGGACTGGACGAGTGGCTTTCCTTTTCTGTGAGCCCTTCGATGAGTCGTGAACCTTCTCATCATCTCCATTATCAGATTTGACCGTCACAGACTGAAACATTCATGTTTGTGAAAATCATTTTCTCCAATTACCCTGGGGCTGTGAGATTGGAGATCCTCTTCCTTGAGATCTTCTTCTGTCGTCTCGATCTCCAAAACGTCTCCCATTTCCGAGTCGTCCTTCTGAATTTTCTCCATGATCCCGACCCTTTTCTTCCCTACCAGTTCCTCGTCTGTGTGTGCTCCCTCGCTGCTGGGTCCGTTCTGTGTTGACACTCCGAGCCCGAGATTCGACACAAATGGGTTGTTGGCTAACCAGGAGGACAGCCATTGGTTCGACGAAATATTAGACACATCAAGGCCTCTAAGGCTTTCCTAAAGTCTCCCATAAATTGATCAAAACTGTAAATTTTACCTTCTGGATGAATTGTTGTAAAAGATTTTCATGTTTCAAGGCACTGGGGAAAATTGAGCCAATGTTGTTATTTACGGCTGACGAATTGTTATTGCTTGAGAGAAGCTTTTGGTGTAGGTTTTCTGCACTTATTGTACTTGGCTCTATTCCAAGGTCCGATGGCCCATCTGAAAATGAAACTTTTCTATTTCATTAAAATGGCATTTTGGAGTTTCGGTTATAAATGATCTCAATGCAGAGCTATCGATTGCAACCGTTGTTCAAAACAAACACCAGCTAGATGACCACACAGGTGACAGTGCGTTGTTTTTGATTACGCGTTATGGGAATTTCAGTGACAGCTACGTCTCGTGATGCTACCGTACCTTCTGTTGAACTCCGTGCTAAAACAGCGACATCTCCTGGTGTTCCATTGCGTAACATACTCTGCATGTGAATGTGTAAACTTGTCTTATCGGGGAAAGCCCAGTTACAGCAGCGACACATGAACATCCGGCTAATACTGTGCATCCGAAACATGTGCGACCGTAAGGTCTCATTGCCTGAAAGAATCTTTGTAAAATCAATGCTGGTACCAGTTCTCGTACACTGAAAACTAGCTAGAGAAATAAACAACTATGGACTTTCAGTATTTTCCCCCCTTTCTCAACTAGCTTCGTTTGATTTTCATCGGCCTTTTCAAGGTTCGCAACCCCGATTCGCAAATTTGGTTGCCGCCTTCTTTGTCTCTTTATGTGACGGCGTGGGTGCTTTACTGCCTAGCAATTACTGTAGCGCAACGCGCATAATGAGCTCTTTGTATCCGCTTATTTGCCAACACTGCCGCGATGGAGCTTACTCATCAAAATTCCGGTTTGCCGAAATAATCGGTGCGTAAAATGTTGGCAATCCGGCAAAATGGAATACCGCAAAGCGGTGCTGTTCGATTTGGAGCCGATTTGGTCGACCGACCTTGTCTACACAACTCAAAAACAGCTGGGGGAGTGGGCGTTGAGCATCGACGATCACATCACGAATTGTGTCTGGTAGAGGAGTAAGTGGCCAAAACACGTAAAAGATTTGACACAAGCGAGAGGTTTAAGAATCAAAGATTTCTTCTTTTTACCATATTTTGCGAGGTTGATTTTTCATCCAGAAATCTAACAGTTTTCAGCCCAACAATCCGTTTTTGCACTGTTTGTGTAATGCCGCTGGTATACAGTTGTAATGAGAACAACACATATACTATGATGTACCACCACAATAATCACCTTTCATGGCAATTTGCCCAAGAACAGGAAATGAAACTGTTTCGATAAAAGGATTGCGTTGATATAGTCTCCTCGCAGTATTCTTTTCTTTAAAAAAACATGCTAAATCCAAATGTGATGAATTTTTATATCACTGATGCAACTGAGGCCTCTGACGTCGGTCCCGATCAGCTACCTCTCCCACGCTGCTCGGATTCGCGTGCCATCAGCCGGTAATTATTCGCCTTGAATGAGGTTCTCAGGTAACGGCGGCGACTGAGGTCACTGCGCACGTCCTTGGAGGGCACCTATCCCTCGCATAACAGGAAGCCGACACAATTGGGCCGAGTAAACAGCTACTCTCTCTCGCGTTGCGCAACATCCAAAAAAGGACGCTACACGACGATTTGCAGGTCAAGTGTATCTAGTCGAAGTGTTGCGCGACGTGGGCGGATTCATAGCGATTCACCAGAGCGCAGCATTGTTGGAGTTTACGGGCAGGTGGTAGCACTACACACTAGTCCTACAAAAAAGGCCTGACTTTCCAAAAACTGCCATTCCCTGCGGGAGGGGAGGGTCACATGCTGTGTCAACCTGAAATCCCGAGCAGCCATTGGTCGGATACTGTATGCTGTCGTCGTGTGCAAACAACCCTAATGAACAAGCGCAGTAGCACAAATATGGTGCGATAAGCTGCCACGCGCTAAACTAAGGTAAACAGGATTAACACTACCAGACGGAGAGTAGCTGGAGGCAATTGTCCTATTGAAACCTAGCCAAACAGATGAGGTCCCGTCGATCTGTGGTCAACTATGACCTCGAACGGCATTGTCTAGCCGGACTGTAATGCCAGTGCTATCGTTGGCAATTTAGACAAAATGCCACGCGATGAGAGCTAGTTAAGTCCCCCGGAAATATTTTGCCAGCCGGCCGCTCTCGACCGGCGGCTGGCGCTATCACAGTAACCAGTTCTGTGGAAATGGAAAGCCTCGCGCCGCTCAGAAACATGAAAACACTGGGGGCGCGCATGACGTAAAAAGAAAAATGACGTATAAAGCGAAAGTCGTTTTTAACCGTTTTAGTCATGAGGGTCAGTCACGGCCGTGACTCACTTGAAATCTCCTGGTTGCATTGGGTACAGGTGTAACTTTTGAAATGTGCTTGCATCCGATGACGACTCAAAGACGACGAATGGCAGAAGATCTTCCCGCAAACGGAACACGGAAATTGACCTGCAAACCGGTTTTAATTACTTTTACATCTTGTTTTCGCCAGTTCGGACTTAGTCATATGTTTCGCGTCACAATAAGTACTATTCAATTACGGTCGTCCGGGCCCACAGTAGTGCAACCCTTACAGTTGTTCATTGAAATACAAAGTAGTGGATGATATAGAAAATTTAGTAAGTTTTTTTCCTACAATTTCTTGATGGGCGTACAATTAAATAAAACAAAACAAAAAACATTCCGTTACTTAAACTATGACTAATAAATACGTTTAATTTGTGTTAAGTGAGCAAAAAAACTAAAGTCGCTGAATTTTCAAGAGTATGATTAACTTTTTTGTGTACTACGGTATGTTTCTGTTTCACAATTTAGGCACGCTTTGGACGATGTCTATAGTAATTCATTTGCACATCTAAAAATGAAACTGTCATAGTTGCACTCAGTTTCCAAATCATTGGATTTTTGCAAAAGAAGCACTGTTTAGCTGAATTTCTAAGTGAGATATCGCCCTGATTCTTCACATTCCTAAAACCTATTTGGTTATTTGAACCTTGTGGTTTTCGATAGTATCAGAAACCTTGGCTTCCCTCGGGAATTGACGTTTGTGTGTTTGTGTCGCAGTTGAAAGTGAGGCCCTAAGCGTCTGACCTCAATCCCAGCGAAAACACGCAATCATAGCCCGAAGTTGAATATTTTACCAAATCCTCACCTTTCAAATCTGGTCGTTTTAGCTCTGCTCGGTACGGCATCGGCTCTGAAATAGGCAGGTGGCGTAAAGTGCAACGAAAGCGGCATGAGCAAGATGTTCAAACAAAGACGGGAGCGCTCTTTTTTAACTACTCATCGGGAGGGGGATGGTGGGTAAGCAGGCACCTGTCTGGGCGTTGCGGTTGCCCTGAGTAAGGGTGCGAATCGGTCTGGCAGTATGAGGGAGGCGCGAGCGGCGAGCAGTTAATATGGCGCCGTGTTTGGCTAGCCTGTCGATCGGATGTGTAACAGAGAATAATAGCCAATGAGCACCTAGCAAACATGACTACTGTCAATAAGCTCCGGGATACTGTATCTTGAGAGCAAATGGTCTACAAAGAGGTTCGTGCCAGCCGTCAAGCGTGGTAAGAGGAAGTGCTAGTGTTTGCGAAGAGCATGAGCGACACACTACTTCAGAGAAGAGTAGGAAGTAAATTCAGACAAACTGTCTCTGATAGACATGGGCAGAGTGCTCTAACTCCGTTTTACAGTCACCGGCTGGCAGCCGCCGTCAACAAGCGTAGGACGAGATTTGTCCATTTTTCGGCGGTGTAGCAAATTCAGCCAATGGGGAGCAAAACAGGGCCGACCGCATTCAGTGAGCAGTTTTTAGCGAGTATCTCGGGTTGTAACATCTGAGAGAAAACAGGAACATATCCATCCTACAATGGTACTGTAGCTGGACATTTGAGATGCGGGGAAATGAGATTAGGAGGGATGAGGAGGACAGCAATTTTCGCAGTGGGGGCCCACGCACACAGCAGCTACAGTCTCCACCCACAAATGCAGTGCTCGCTCCGGCGCGGCTCCAGTGCTTCAGTGAAAACTCGTTCCGAAGGGGGACTCAAAAGGACAGCGAATTAGCTCTGGCCTGCCAGTCGGTAATCACTCTATCCGCGGTGACAACTTTGGGGGCGCCAATGAATTCGAGTTTCGGTACGATGGCAAGGACTTTTTCAAGCACTTTCCCCCAAAACAATGGATTCAAGGTGAAAAGACATTTTCGTTGCTACAGACACATTAAGAAAATAAAATGTCATCCAAGTGATCAATCAAACAAACGAAACCTTCAAAATGCAAAACAATGCATACAATTGAATGCACACAACTCCGATGTCTTCCTATGAAAATGACCTGGGAGTTATTGTAGGTTAATGTTGTGTTGTGTTTTTGTTTGACTTAATAGGTGTTTGGTATATTGTATGTGTATAAAGATCGTCGAAAACCCTACCGATCAGAGTTCAAAAGGCGCGACTGTTTTTCGTCTGTGTCTGTCGCTGCGGGAATTCCCTGTCATCACAAAAAGTAGATAAAGTATATATATTGAACGGTGAGAAACTGTGAACACTTAACAATAGCAGAAAATAGGCGGAACTTTGTCTGTGCCGTCAGTTGAAGGACCAGACGGCCTTCAAAAGTACAGATTCTGTTGAAGGGAAAAGCCGCTGGAAATGAGATAAAGAAAACTAAACGAGATAAAGAAAACTTTAATTTCTGGAAAGAAACGCAGCTACCATGTGACAGCGGTATCAACCGACCTTACTCTACTTTCTCTTTCCCGTTCAAGGTAAGCATCAAAATTTAATTACAGTTTGCTAGCTAACAAGTAAATAAAAGTCCAAAAACTGTTTGTGATGTTTCGGTGGCGGCGGAGGCTAGTCGTAGTAGCAGGTGTGTCAAGGTGTGGCACTAACGTCGGTGGCTAAAGATAATTACCCGTGATAAGACGGGGCTCGAGGTGAAGGTTGACTCAGATATGCAAATGCGGCGACGACCTTGCGCTAGTCGCATCGCTACCTATAATGTACTGCGCTATAGGGCAGAGGCCAAAAAGCCAACCTTCGTTTGTTTTCAGAGACTGAGTTCAAAAGGTTGAAACAGACAGAGATGAGTGCAAGGAAGCGTAAGTGGCTGGCTGAGTAGGCCAAGGAGGTGTTGTCCGACTGATCGTTCGCATGTTCTCGATTTGCGAGGCTGAGCTTTCCAAAAAACCGAGAGGTCTTTAGGCGGCGCCTGGCGCGAGGGAAGTGATGAAAAGTCGGCCTACTTTCGAGGTCGCGCGTGGCTTATAAGGCTAACAAACAATGCAACTCTAGCACTTTTACAGCCCCGAGGATCAACACAATTTACCCAAGATTTTGCTGAAACGGGGAATTTAAAAAAAACCGTGACTGGGAGGCAACTATTGGGAATTGCCAGTTTAGAGGTCTAATTGTTTTGATTAATTTGAAGAGTTCCACACACGTAGAAACGTTTAGAATGAGGTTGCAGTTTTTACAAGGATATGCGATCGACATTACATTTTCCTATGATCACAGCGTTAAGATACGCCAATTTCAAAGACACATTTTGTAATGTAAAGTGTTTATAAATGGCAACTTTCACAATATCGGCGACCAAAGTCCATGTAAGGAACCGCGGCGGGGAGCAGTTCACCTGTTTTTCAGCCGCCGTTCGGCTGTCATGTGCTTGTACTATTTTGTAAGGGCCGAATCAGCTATGGCAAGGCAACTGGAAACCGGAATTCAGTGGTTGAGAAGCACTATCTGCCGCGACAACTGCCAAAAAGGCCCGCCGTAAGGGGTGCACAAAAAGAAATCACACACTCAGTTTTGAATTCAAAGAGAGAAGCTTGCTGCTGAGGTTCGTGATAATCCAAGAAAGTAGAAAACTGATAGGCCTTGGAAAACTATATGATACTTGTTTTCGGTATTTCCATAAGATGTATCCACGTGGCAGGTCTGTCTTGAAACAGTCTAACAATGGGCGGCCGAGATGCAAGAGCAACACTATGAATAGCGCGGGGTCACCCGCTAATGCACTGTCAGGCAACCGTATTCTACCGGCAATCATATTGACGGCCAAGGTGGCAGGGAGAGGTTTTCTCGAAAAAGAAGTTGAAGAAAAGGATAGAAGAATCCAAATTTTTCAGTTAGGACCCACACTTTGAACATAAAACGGTAAGCAGGAATGATGACTCAGTAACTAAAACTTTAGTGTGAACAAGCATTCTTGTAAAAACCGTTCATTCATTTGAGTAAAAATACTCTAGATAAGAAGCTGGATAAGCTAAATTGGTTAACGTTTCACATTTATAAAATCGAACAAATTTGTTGAACGTTGACTTTTGCGCAACCCTGGTGAGAACATTCATGAGTTTTGACTGAAAAGTGAAACTTATGCAAACTTTATCGAATTTTTCAACAAGTTTGTTTCAGACAGAAAATTTTAGTAAATTTTACACGTTTGCCTTTTTTTAATTGAAAAGACCACTATTCGAGTTATAATTTCCTTGCGCAAGATTACCTCGAAAAGCCGAATTGTGGGTGAAAAAAGTGAAAAGCGACGGCGGACTCTTGTAAAAGCTAATTAAATGTGCTTGTTTCACAGTTCATTTCGCAACTGTTTTCAACGACAAAGCCTTTTCTGTGTTTACGCCTGTGCACACTGTTCGAAGAACTTCGACGTTTTACGCCCCAAGACCAGATACTAATAATTTTTCAGAAAGTGTTAGCCAAACTTGGTAAACCCGAACCTAACCTCGCTTCATGCTTTCTTTTTTGAAGATTATCCGCACATTTTATAATCTTAGGAAGAGTTTATGTAGTTGGTAAATATCTGGCAAATATTTATGTTTGTCAATTGGGTTCAATTGTAAGTTTCCCGTGATGCCTTCACTGAAGAACTGTGGCGCCCTTGAGTCGTCGCGACAAAAATGTTGTGTGCAGCTGTAAGACGCGCTCGATTGCACGCGCAATCTTTTTGTTGCATCCTGCAGGTTTCAATCAAATCTACTCAAAACTTCAAATGCTGATTGGTTTAAAACTTAAATTCCTCTTTATAATGAATTTATCTAAAAATAAATTAGATTGTTTTTGACGGTTCTATAACAAATCTAGCAGTTAAAAGATTTCTCATCCTTTGTTTTCACAATAGCGTGAAGTTCTTTTAAATTTATACACACTGTTTTTTACTTCTGTCTATGATTTTTATTAATTTTTAATACATTTTCTTTCAGAATTGATCTTCTGCAAGGGTTCTAAAGGAACAGCCTCTTAAACCCCAAAGTGATATTTACAATAAATTTTTAAAACTATTATTGGCTTTATTATTATATCATTCCAATATTGAAGTAGTATCTTAGTTCAAATTCATTTTCGTTTTAGTTTTTAAGGATTTAGATGGTTCTCCCAAATATTCTTCGTTCTGGGTTCAGTCACGGGTTGGCTCGTCGCTACTCTTCGTCTTACTACGATGTAGTAGTCGTAGGTGGTGGTATGGTTGGAAATGCCATGACATGTGCCATTGGTGAGTTTTTAAAATCAAGGTTTTTTTGAAATTCACTTCCAGGAAAATCGCCTGCTTTATTTGGAAAAAAAGTTTTACTACTAGAAGGTGGTAAACCGAAAGGGTGGTCGGCCCATGTGCCCGAGATCTTCAGCAACAGGGTTTCCGCTGTTAGTCCTGCTTCCATCTCTCTTTTCAAAGGTATGTTGGGAAATGTCTGGGTTAAATATTCACTTTAGATTTGAATGTTTGGGATCGTCTGAAGTCGGCCAGAGTGAAAAAGATCAGCAGACTTCATGTAAGTTGTTGTTTTTGTCTTATTAAACAATGTTTTAGGTTTTGGATAGTTGTTCAACATCAGAAATCACATTTGATCAGCCTTCGAAAGATCAGGGTTAGTATAACATTAGAAATACGTACCTTTCTGCCTTTTAGAGATTGCGTACATAATTGAGAATGATTTAATTGTTAACGCATTGTACGATGAACTTTCGTCGTGCAAAACAGTCACTGTCAAAACTGGCTCATCGCTGAAAGAATGCCGGTAAGTAAAGTACTATCTCTTTAAAAGACACTTCAGTATCCCCGAGTCTCTGAACGACATGACAAAGCTAAAACTAGCCAGTGGAGAAGAAATCGAAACTAGTCTTGTGGTTGGTTTTCTTCTATTCTTGTTGATTCTTACTTTCTTATTTTTTTTAGATTGGTGCTGATGGTTTCCGTTCAGTTGTTCGCGAATCAATGGGAAATGACTACACTTCATGGAACTATGGACAAAGTGGAGTAGTTGCTACACTGAACATCCAGGTTAACCAAACTTTGTTTTTTTACTATTTAGTTGCAGTCATCTTCTCCTACGAATGACATTGCGTGGCAGCGTTTCACCCGACTGGGCCCGATTGCTTTACTTCCTCTCACGGAGAAGCTGTCTTCTCTTGTCTGGACGACCACATCTGAGGAGGCAAAACGCCTAACTGGCATTCCGGAAGATCAGTTCATTGATGAACTGAACCATTATCTGGTTTGTGTGTTTTGTGTAATCCGTATAGTGGTTATTTGACATCTGCATTAGAAAACTACGCAAAATTAATTAACGTTTTCTAAACTGGGTAACAATCCTCACAAAAAATACCGTTTTCCCAATCTCTTCGGCAAAGCTAACTTTTCATTTAGAGAATTATTTTAAAACTTTTACATTTTCAGTTCACCGAAGAAGACCAAAATTCATTTGTCAACCAGTCGATGTTCCTCCTGTCTCGTCTCTGTCCCACCAGTGGACATCGTGCAGTTCCTCCTCAAGTCATCGCCTTGCAATCTGACACACGAGCTGCCTTCCCTCTTGGATTCGGACATTCTCACAGGTTTAAATTAACCGACTGTTTTAATCTATGTTAATTAAGCTATGTTGGTTGCCGATCTGCCGTGATTGGTGATGCTGCCCATCGTATTCACCCTCTCGCTGGGCAAGGTGTCAACCTTGGTTGGCATGATGTTCTGGTACTGAAAAAAGTACTCGAGAAGTCAGCTGTGGATGGCTCTGACCTAGGTTGGTTTATGGTGCGAAGCTTTACCAATATGTTAAGGTTCTCTCACGTATCTCTCTGAGTATGATTCAAAGGCTCAACGTCACAATGTGCCTGTTATGGTTTCCGTAGACTGGCTAAATAGGCTGTACAGAACTGATGCTACTCCTCTGGTTGCTCTGCGCTCCTACGGATTGGCTGCGGTGAACCGGCTAACTCCCATCAAGGTTACGTTTGTTTTACAACAAGAAGAACCGAACATTTCAGGACTTTTTCATTCGCCAGCTGTCTGCCACACAGTAATCTCATTGAGTAGATCGTAAAAAGAGGCTACTAAACTATTTGAATAAAGAGCATTTAGATATCATTTTATATCTGTTATTTTAATGTGACAGCTTCCTTTTGTTTTAATATTTTGTAAATTTTACAAACTTTAAAAAATTAATTTTTTTCAAAATGTAGTTTGAAAAAGTTGAAAATATTCAAAAATAATGCACCTTATAATTTTCCCCAAAATATCACAAATGCACACAAAGCGTGCTCTAATGCTAACTTGGTGCAAAACTTTCTGTCGGGGTTGCTAATTTCAACAAACAAAAACGATTATTTCATAACAATAACGTAACAAGCACAAAAGCGATCGCGAACAATCTATTCGTCGTCTTCCGCGATGGGCTGAGCAAAGTTGACACCGGCGTCGATGAGGAGGTCGACGTTGGAGACATCGCGGCCCGGCTCTTCGATCTCGTTAGTACGAGCATTCTGGTGATTGCGGATGATCAGGTAACTACAACATAGGTTTAGGTAAATCGCAATCTAAACTCAACTCAGAGCCATGATGGCTAGCACGAGGAGGGCGCCGAGGACAACTGCCGTCTTCTCCCACCGGTCGACTGTGTTCTTCAATTGACCGATCTTCTCAACGTACTCGCGGCAATTATGCCTCTTCTCGAACGACATCTGAAATAAACACGAGTTATTATTTTTTGTATTTAACAAAAAAAACTCCTATTAAGACAAAATGCAACCGAACAATATTTGAAGAAGTGACGGAGAAATCTGTCTAACCAAAAACGAGGCTCATAGACGCGAAAGTGATTCATAATGTAAGGGCAAAGTTGCTGAGAACCATGGGAACATCAAATAGTGGATGGCACTTATACAAAACTAAATACATATGATAACTTTATTTGGTTTTTCTCTGAACATAACTGCATCACAGATCGAACTTTATTCGTTATAACTAAAGCATTTTTCTGTTTTTACTGCAATTACAGCAACTAAGTATAGGATGTTTTATTGTTACTTCTAGTGAAATTGAGGTAAAACTAACTTCACAAAATTTACAAAAAACGGCAAACTTTTAATGAAAAATGAAAAAAATAGATGATTTTGAAAAATTAAATTCAACTTTGACCGCAGTTTTTTCTTGGTTAACATTTTCAGTGTTTTTTAGTTAACGTAAACTAACCAAAAGATCCTCATAAACAAAAGCTGCCATAGCGATAGTATCATTCCAGCTATGCAAACCAGAACCCCCATGTTATCATTTCTTGTTCACGGCCCGCTGACCAACGGCGGTATGAGTCAAAATCGTGAAGTTGAATAGACGGCCATCCACACCTCAAACACAACCCTCCGGCCTGGTCTTACAGGAAAATGCCTACAATTCTCAAACTTTTATGTTTTACTTTATTAATCAGCATTCATTGTACTCTAGCTATAACCTGCTATGAATGCACATCCAGTCAGGTATGTCTTCGTATTTGCTACAGATTGTTTATAACGAAGCAACTTTCCTTTTTATTTGAACCCAATTTTCCATTTTAGGGACAAGACTGCAAATACACAGCAAAGCCTTGTTCTTACGGATTTTTCGGTTGCGTAAAAATAGCCATGTATGCCGGAGGAGTTGATCGACGTTTGTACAATTGTTTGATGGTAAACATTATTTTTCAGAAGGCAATTGGGAGCTCGATCAGGAACGGAGAATTGTATCAATCTCTCGTGGATGCTCTATTATTCCAACTGGAAGTACGCATTTCACACTTCCATTCGATTATTTGCATTTCAGCCGTGGACATGTGTACTCAGACAACTTTTTTCGGCACAAGGATTCATAAGTGCACTTGTTTCAATGACTACTGCAATTCTTCGTATTCACTTTCTCTGACGACGGTTTTTGTAATGTTGATAGCGGCGCTCATAATATGAATATTAACAATGTATTTCCAAAATTTTATTTTGGTCAATATCTGGAAATGTCATAAATTTCCCAGTGAAAAGGGATTCGATACAATGTGTAACAACAGAAAAGATTTACAATACAAATGAAACACCATGCTTTGAGATCTTAAAATCCTATAGAATATGAGACCGGAGGGCTGTATGACTAGAGGGAGAACCACGAAGAGTTAAGTTGGGGATATCGGCAATGACGCAAAAGTGGAATAAGCGGGCTATGGCTAAAACACAACACAATGTATCACAACCAAGGACAACCAGGAAAGAACTGAGCTCTAGCACTAGCTAATAGTCTTATACGTTGTTTGGTTTACCCACAATTGCGAAAGAAAAGTTTCTTTGAGTATTCTGACCGGCCTGGCGTTGTTTTGTGGTGTAGTCGACCACAGACTTAGCCCTGTTGGGGTTGATAAAGGATCTGAAAAAAAAAAGTTTTATGAAGGTTTATCCTTTTAAAACTTTGAAAACTTTGCATTATTTGCTTGTTTAGCATAATAAGTTTCTTCGAGGGCTCATTAACGAAACATGGCTATAGAAACCTACATTTTGTTGGTCTCTTGTCGCATTGTAGAAGGCAGATAGTCGTTGGAGAGAGAGGAAGGTTGTTGAGAAGAACGTTCAATGAGAGCTGTTGTGTTACGTCTTTGTGTGGCAGGGGACTTGAGCGGCACTAAAAACTGTCTCTAGCAAGAGTAAAAGCGGGTTAAGCGGACCATAACAATCTAGTAAAATCGCGCGGGCGCTTGAGAAGAAGCGGTAGAAATCAGAAAACAGGGTTTCAGACACATCACACTGCACAACCACAATTCTTACTAGCGCAGCGAAAAAAAACTTGGTCTTATAGAGTGAACGGACGCGAAATGTTAGAAAAGAAAAGTAAAGTCATGACAGGAAAAGTTTCGTCACCATCGCTTTCACTACGCTACATTCCGCAAACAATGCAAACTAGCAAACGCATTACCTTGGAGACCAGTATTTAACCTGAAGTCGCACACGTAAAATATAGGCACATGCAGAAGAAACTAACCGTTGGAGGCAGTGCTGCCTACGGACCGCATCGATGGAGACTGACTGTAGGGGTCTGCGCTAAGACCAGTTTCGCTCCTGTCCTGAAGTTGGATAACATATTATCAACGGTCTTCTGGAATAAATGTTGATACACGTCAAATGTTTATATTGGTTCGCATGACTTTGAAAAAGCTTGAAGTTCTCTGCCAGCTCCCAAGATCCGCATTTGCAAAATGGAGGCACTTCTCAGAGAACACTATGGAAATCCAAAACTTACATTTCTAACACTATTACTACCAGTCTCCGTATCAGAACAGGCTGATCCAACAGAGGAATCTGACAGTCTACGCGGCCTCACCATCAGCGCCGTCTGTTGAGCTCGATCCGGCCTGAATCAATCAACTTGCAAGTGTTTACTACCACAAACCTTTGTTTTGCTGAGGATTGCAAGATTGATGACAAGTGCTCCACAAGACGCCGGAATCTCCTTGTAGGACCTGAAGCATAATTTCAGGCTTTGGAAGGTGCCCTCTTACCGGCTAACAGAGTAAATTGAACGACGTATGTTGGTGTATCCCCTGCTTGAACAATTTGCTGCGGGGAAGCAATTATGTCGACCTGAATAATAAACACCATACTCGAGAATGGGAAGAACGCACATTCATTTTGACTCCGCGACTGAAAACACTTCCTCCTGCCGTCGGTCCTCGTTTGTACTCCACTCGGAAACAGTTCTGTCCAACTACAGAGTGACTCAGTTCGTGAATCTGAGAGTTAAAAAATGAAATTGAGCAAAAACTATTTTACCGTTAAGAAAGCTCGTATCAACTCGGCCTTGATCCCATTCAGTGTTTTCCCCTGCACAGGAACACAATGGGTGTCATCTCGTTCCACAGAAATGCTCGAAGCTAGCGATCCAAACCACGGCTTTTTCACCAAACTGAAGGGAAACGATGGACTCAATTGAAAATGTGGCTTACTCAGCAGAGTCAATCATCTGGCTATCTTCACTATCACTCTCCGCAGCCGATCCATTCGACGTCTTTCGTCTGTGGAACCTAGGAGTGCCTAAGAAGGAATTCTTGATATTGGTGAGTTTTGATCTCCAAGGACCAGCTGTACTTCCAATGCTAGTTTGACTGTTTCCTGAAAATGTAAGAGTTAAAAACCGGATTATATCATATCACCTACCTGCAATAAGGCTATTGGTTGAGCAAGAAGTTGAAGAAATGTCGGTACTGAGTGTTGATTCTGACATTTTGGGCGGAGTTTGTGTATAGGGGGAAACCTAAAACAGGCAAAGTTAACAAACAAGTTGCAAAAATACCTCTCCACTCTTGTAGCTGTCTTTCTTCGATATTTCTCTGCTATTCCTCCTACTTCTGTTTCTTTCCTCTCTATTTTCTCTGGCCTCCTTAGCCTGTTCTGCCTCCCTGTGTGCTCGTACATGTCGTGCAGCTTCAGCAACAGTTTGTGGATCCACGGGTTGGGTGTAGTAATGGTAACTGTTCGCAGTCCTAATTAAATCATTTTGAAGATGGCAGATGTTTCTTACCGTGATGATGACTTGCTGCGGTCTTCGCTTCTAGCTGAGTATGTGCCGTTGCCAGATGTGCTGGAGAAGAGTTCCCTGACTGAACTTCTTGGGGATTCCGTCGGAGAACCACCAAGGGAACTGTGGCGACCATGACGACTGTGCCTTCTGAAACTTATTACTAAATTTAGGATTGAAACATTTTTCCATCAATATTTTTCGTGCTGTATGAGATTAAACTTGAAAAAGTGGCAGAATCGTCAAACGAAGTGGAGACAATCGGTGGTTTGGCTAGATCAGTTGTACTTTTACAAATTCACTTAAAAAGGATTGTGTCGCAGTTGCCGTGCTCTTTAATCTCCTAATGAGAAGCTTTAGAACTACTCCCGCAAATGAGCTCTGATGCCGTCAAAAAGTCAAATATCCACGGGTGAACGTTGTGTTCGTTTAGATGTGGTCATTGCGCGAGGCACCATGTTAAATTACATGCTTCAGCCTGGAGCCAAAGAGCGTACCCATATGTTTTGCGTGGATTGATGGGACTGCCGTCTGCGATGCTTCCCACGGCGTATCGGTTCGCGCGAGCCGAGTCCGTCCTTTTCCGGGGAGGATCCAAATTCTGCGTAGCTCCTCGAAGGACAATTTCTGTGTCGTCTTCCTGTGCCGGTCTTCTTCTTTTCCTATCGAGCAATAAAAAATAAACCATTTTCTCCGTGTTGTGTCTGAAAAGCCTATGATTCTTGTTTGAAAGTGGGTCTACCTCGCCGATAGTAATTCTGTTATTAATTTCTGTTTGTCTTTAAAACACCCTAGGCTATTCATATGCCTAAGAACATCAGGATCTATACTATCTTCTGTAGGAAGGACATGGGTCTAAAATGAAAGTTAAAATAATATTGGATATAAAACAACCTGAACGACTTGAGCCATCGGTTGTTCTAACTCTGGTTCTCCTTTTGAAGTTCCAGCAACCCACGGGTGACGAAAGACATCAGAAAGCTAAATGGTTGAATGTTTGACAATCACTTATTCATCTTAAACGTTTGACTATGTTAGATTCGCAAAGTGTTGTTTTTCGTTCCAAAGTGATTGATAAATGCTTAAAGGCTCACCGAGTATCTTTTCGCAGGGTCCACTTCGATCATAGCACGGAGAAGACTTTGAACATCGGCTGGAACAAAGTGCGGAATGTGGAAGACCCCCTTCTTGACTTTCTCCAGAAGATTCCGCAGATTGTCATCGTCAAACGGTAAAGCTCCCTAGAAATGAATAATTTATATAATCAAATTAATGTGGTCTGTTTCAGTTGATTAGATTATGCGGCCGGAAAATACAACGCACATCCCGTTTGGCAAATGAGAAAACAAAATGTAATCGGCTTTGGCTAGACCATGTTTTTGCGAGGAATCAAATCAAAAACAGAGCTGTTTAGAAAATCGAAAAACAGAATGTTATTATTTGTGGCAAAAAGCTTCATTGAAACAGTGAAAATGAAGTAAAGGCCAGCCACATGCGAACTAGAATATTTCCTTTGAGGCAATAACAATCATTTTAAATTCAGCCATCGGGAAAGGGTCAGTGAAGCGATTGTACGGCACCTTGCAAAAATCGTTAATAAAATGCGTATGCACGCTTATGTAAATGGTAGCTATTTAAATTAATATACGGAAACATGTTTTAAGCGAATTGGAAATAATTGTATTTTGTACCAACTCACCACAAGTAGTGCGTACAAAATAACACCACAACTCCAAACATCCGCTTTTCTTCCGTCATATTTTTCACCCTGAAAAAAGAAATAGAATAACGAAATAAGTCATTGATCCCACCCTGATAACCTCAGGACAAGCGTAATGAGGAGAACCACAACTTGTTTCCAACATCGAGCCTTCTACCTGCAGAGAAGCCATTCCAAAATCTGCCACTTTGATATTATTCCTTTCATCCAAGAGCAAGTTTTCCGGTTTCAAGTCACGGTGACTGAAATAAGTACTTTCAATGATCCATTTTTACCAGTACCAAATATTATGAGCATGACAAAAGTCAAGGGCAGAAATAATTTGCCGGAAGAACTTCCTGGCCTCTTTGGACATGAGCCTGCCCTTGCGCACCAAGTAATCGAACAGTTCCCCTCCACTCACATGCTCCAGGAGCAGATATCTGAAGAAAGAAGTGAAAAGCAACTTGAGATGGATCTTACAGGCATTTCTTGTTTTCGTAGACCTCGTACAGATGGAGAACATGTGGATGTTCAATTAATTTCATAATGGCGATTTCCCTTTCAACCTGAAATCTCTTTGTCTTTTGAGAAGTGGTGTTATCCCCAGGGCCCGCTGCATGTCAGCAGCCGTCTGTCGGCATTCTCATTCTATATGCAAGTAACCTTGCCTCCACTGACCCATGTCACACGATAGCTCTGCCGAAAAGGCAAATGGGATCATGGAAAATGAGCAAAATCGATAATGTTTCAGTATTGTGGAACCATTGAGGTTCTTGGTTTGTATCACACAGACGTTTACAAATTTGTGGGAATCCCAATTATTAAAGCTTGATCAATATATCCGAGATTTCTGAACCTTTTCTTTTTCCTCCAAAACCCTGCAACATCAAGCGTTTAGAATCGGTGATACCGGAAGTGTGCTCCATTTAACGTCACCATTTCTGCCGTCTTTCTCACTTCCTCGTGTATGTTTTCGATTTTTCGATGGAATAATTAGCGACTAGCCCCCGCCGGGAACTCATTTCTTATGCTAATTCCTGTGCAGCCCTCGGCGGATATTAAAATCGATAACGGCAATCTTTATGAGGTGCTAATTATGGGAATGACCAGGTCGGTCGGATTGGCTCAATTTCCGGCCGCTAATGGCAGCGCCGGAAACCACGAACACCACACAAACACGTCTTTGGTGGAAGCCAAAAAGGCAGGAAATTACAACAACATACCTTCTGCAACACAGACTCGCTAAGCTTCTCCTTGTTGACAATTTTGATAGCGACTTTCCGACCCGTAATACAATGCGTTCCCGTTTTGACCAGTCCTGAAAACGATACAAATCAAGTCGTAGAAGGGGTATTTTTGGAAGACTAGTACCAAAACTTTTAGGCGTTGACCTAAAATGAGTTCTTTGAAGTAGATGTTATGGTATATGATTATGCATTGATTGAAGACAGATTCTTGTAAAATATTTTGTTTTCTGTGGAATAAAGGTAATATCTTGAATTTTAAAAGCAAGCGTTAGGTTCTATAAGAAATTTGCATAGCCTCAAAATCACTAGTTTTAGTTTCCTGTGAGAGTGCCAGTGGATACTTCCAAGCCAATCTCGAAAACCCTGGTCGGGTCTTTATTTCCCCATTGTGCGAGGCACTTGAGTGCTCGCCGCCTTGATAGACCCACACTTTTGGTGTCCATCCATCGACGGAAGAAATACGAGAGCTGTAATTTCTGCCCGGAGGAAACGAGAGTCAGTCCCCTGGGCGCGATCAAGGCGTCCGGCGTCTGATGGATGGACGCCGGAGCCTGCACCCTTTTTCGATTTTTCGTTCAAGTCAGAAAGTTTGAATTAGAAAAGTACAAGTGGGAAAACATTCTGCGATGCCATCATGGATGAGAAATGAACGAAAACAGCAGGAAGAGGATCTGCGCGGCAACGTCCGAGATTTGTTTTCGTCGTGGAAGAGATTGAAAACTTTGCACCAGGAACATCATAATGCAAAATAGGGCGTAATTCATATGAAAATGAAGGAACTTACTTTTAAAAATAAAGCTTTGGACTTCTTTAATCAAGAGGATCGCTTTGGTAGTTATTCTACGCGTTGATTGCGTCGTAAAGGGTTAATTCATTCTTTCCAAGCCCTCCATCATCCAAATTCATCGGGGAAATGGACTTTTCAAAAGAAAAACCACAAAGACAAAAAATGAAGATGCGGGAGGCTAATCAAGGAAGTGAAGTTTATACGATTCTTTTTCATTTGCAAACACAATTTACGATGTAGAAGTGATTACATCAAATGACCACCATGGCCCAATACATGACAGACTAGTTTTTGTTGAAATCGGTCATTAATCTGCCTAACAATGTAGAATGTTTTCAGAATTCTAGGAACATTAAGGTTTTGTTTCAGTAGTTTTTTTGTATTTGTATTAATACGCTCGTGCTCAAAACTTCAAAAAAGACTGTTAAAATGTTTGTTTAAGAAAACGGCATAAAATGTTTTAAAATGTACCTGTTTGACCCTTTCCGAGGGTTTTCTCTAGTTTATACGGTCCACAATACTGTGCGGGCGCAGAAGGCCGCTGGTTTGCATTTTCGGCCATCTTCAGCGATAGTTCAACATTCACAGCTGACAACTTGCTGTTGATCTCGACCAGCACCTCCTAAAAAGTGATGTAAATTCCCAAATGTTGTGAAATCGAGCGTAAACAAGCGCCTATTTACCAAATTGAAAGCGTATACAATCAGGCAACGAGCCTACTAGTGAAAAGAGAAAGCGCTTATTCACTTTTGCCTAAATTCAGTTTGTTTACTAGTTTTGCTTACCTTTAGGGTTTCAAACATGGAAGGCCGCCACCTTCCAAGAGATCTTTCATGCAGACGTGGCTAAATAGATTTGTTCTCGTTGGAATGACATTGACCATAATAAAGGAAACAAGGAAATTACGAAAGTAAAAATGCATAGAAAAGTAGTGGAATTTGAAAGGAATTGCGTAAGAAGACAAAGCTGGCAATGAGAGGTTACACCAAGGTGGGAATAGTGCAAATATGAAGTGTAGTAGTATGCAAATGAGCGTTCGCTTGCCAGATTCGACTGGCGCGTGCCCGTTTTGCCGTGGCGCTCAATAGCGACCCTCATGCTTCATCCAATAAGCCTCTCGTCGTCTGCCGCCTCCCGAATTCACGCCCTCTCTAGCCCCTGACCACGGCGCTCTCCGGATCTGAACCTCCCTTAACCCTCATTGCCTTTAATCTAGTAGACATTTAGGTTCTACCCAAAAGATCTGGCAAAAATGGAATCAGACTACAAACAGGTTTCGAAGGAGTTTTGTTTATTATTTACTCCTGCACGCAGCAGTTCCTTTTGATTGCGTTCTCGACGAAAACAAGGAAAGTGACTGAAACAGAAACTTTAAAGTAACTAGAAGGTAATCTGAACAAAAATAACTACATTTCATCAGATGTTAAATCACAAAAGTCAATTATCCCTTTCAGATCAAGAGCACAAACGAACAATGAAAACGAATATTCCAAACTCAAGCAAAGAAAATCTTTTGATACGTGCGAAAAAAAAATTCCTTTTAAATTGGGTACGATTTGGCCGGAGAACAACGACCGATCGCTGATTTGAATCCCATTTTCAATCAACGCTACCGTTTCTGCTGTTTAAATAACCGATAAAATAATTGAAACTGTTTGAAGAGTTGTTTGAGGGGATTTTATTGTAACAATACGTCATTTGGATTTCTGGGATATCGAACAATTTTTCTGAGGTATGTCAGGGAATTTAACACAACTTTAAGCGAGAACCACATTCGTGGGCGGGGCATAATCTGTCAATTAAATGTTTTCAAAATTGTTCCCGTTTCCGTGAACTGCTCTTATAATTGCTTTATAGCAACAATTCTAAGAGTGCAAATCAAGGACATTGTATATTCTAAGAAAATTCTAACTGGGATAGATGAAACAACCAAATTGACTGTTGAGTGCTCTGTAAAAAACATAAATCAATCGAGTGTGCAATTTCAAAAATTGTCAATGTAAGAAAATTGGAAGGAAGATGACGTGCCTATGAATGCCAGGGTACAATGCCTGTAATTATTGCGCGAGAGGTTGATTGCTGGTCACTGCAGGCAGGTGGTGCTTATGACAACTGACATGAATTCTTGGGACAGTTTCAGGAATCAAAAAATATGACGTCATTGTGTTGTTAAACCGTTGAAAACGATGTTTAGCATTTCGATACTGTTTTGGACGGATATGATTCAATTGACTGATTTTAGGATATGATTCAGTTGCCTGATTTCTTTTGAAATTACTCCGCTGGAAAGAAAGAAAATTCAAAAGTTGAAGAGTAAATAGATTGAAAAGTGATACATCAGTTCTTGATATGCTAAATAAAACCAAAAAAGGAACCAAACCTTCCATTATCTGTTTTTTTAGATAAATGTTTACAAGAACACGTTGTGTTGTCACTGTTTCAAGACATGCAGAAGAAAAAAGGAGTGTTGCAAGAGGGTTGAGTATTCTTGTTTACGGATGTTGTGCTCCTGTCCAGACTATGACGTAGTGGTAAAGAAAACAAAGACTCTTTTTGTGTATTCTGCTTGTTTTCAGAAACCGCGCTGATAGTTAATTAATTTTTTTAGAATTGATTAGTTTATATATTGTACTCGTTTATTGATAGAGAAACAGAAGACATGTGATATATTACACGTAGCAGTGAAATTATGCACAACCGTGTACACGCATTGGATTGGATGATTTAAAGAAGGGGAGTATCCGTCTGCTGAGTGAAGGAAGCCGGTCGACCTTTGATAAAAACGCAGAAAAAGACGTTGGAAGAAATAAGAATGGCGCCATGGAGAAGGAACAAAGGGAACCACTCAGCCCACGTTGAATTAGGCGCCACAGCTCCGACTGAAAGGGAAATTTAAACAAAAGAAATTAATTAAACAAACCGAGAAAAGGTTCCGACAGGGTGCTGAACGTCAGAATCAGTCCGTAGCAAGTGAGCAATGCGTGGGAGTGGGGCCTAAGTTTTTTCTATAAAGACCATAAAATACTAGTCTACCCTGCCACTATAATGGCGGCTTTGTTGAATCCGGCGGCGTTGAAACCAATAATTCCTTGGAAAATGGCCATCATAATTCCGCACGCAAGCTGTAATTGAGTTTTAGTAACGTTTTTCTTTTACATTACTTACGGGATATTTAGATGGAATAAACGCAGTGACACAGATCAATACACCACAAAGTCCACAGGAAATGGAATTGAAGATACGAAGTTTCAGGCCTTCGTTGGCTTTCCACCGATCAGTCAGAAAACCTGACAATAGTTTGACTAGATTCAAAATTTCTCAGCTTACCGCTCAAGAGTTTGAAAATTAACTGTAATAGAAAAGAACCAGAGTTAAGCTTCGAAGTCAGAATATCGGAAAGATTGAGAGACTTTTTCATGATCTGGGAGGCGAATACGATGAAAGGAGAAACACCGTTGAAATTCCCAGCGCATGCCACTAAACAAGCCCAAACCGACCAGTTCGAGAACATTTTCTTGTAAGGGACCGGCTGCCTTGCTCTGGCTGTCTCATGAGAGCCAATTTTCTAAAGCTTTCACACTTCATTTTCTAATGAACAACCTACGTCCAATTCTTCTGGTGAGATCCATGGATGAACTGACGGGGTGTCTCGGTAAAGGATGAGCCAGAGAACGGCTATTAAGACGCCAAACCCTCCATGAAAGTAGAATATACTTCTCCATCCGAAGTTATCACAAAGGACACCACTTGTGCTCATGAGGAAAAATAGACCAATCTGAAGAAATGAATAGAAGGTGCACACAAAATATTTTAGCTATTGTAGGTTCACTTTATTATTAAATCTTTTAGTTACGTTTTCTGGATTTCAAATGAATAATTAGCATACCTGGGAATAACTAGTCAGCAGAGAGACAAACATGCCCAATTCAGATTTTGGTGCCCAATGAGATGTGATATGACCAATTAGAGGAATGGTTGGAGCAACACAGGCTCCTTGCAATATTCTGAATTAATATATGTCTTATGTAACATAATAAATAACCTACTTTAATATAAGGGTGGTGTTTGAATCTAAGTCAAAAAGAGGCGGAATCAACATAGTCAACACAGACGACATCAAGGTACACACGAAAACAGCTATACGTACGGGTATTTTCTGAATAGAGAATTGTGTTTTGGAGAACAGAAAATGGTTACCTGATAGCCCTTCCAGCACATTATAATAACTAGAGCCCAGAATACACCAAAGGGGTAAGAAGAATACAGCAGATTTGTCATGTGATGAGTGAAGAACATCACTTCCGAATCTTTTGGATTCCTTAAAAGCATTGATTTTCCTGTTTTCTAACAATTTACCGAAAGTACACTTCTTCTGCGTTGACTGAAGAGTTGACTCGACAAACAACTGCATAGTTGAAGGCGAAGCTGCCCGCGAGGGTGACAGCTGAGACAGAAGTGGCCAGGCAAACGACGAAGAAGCGAAGGAGGGGGACTTTGCAGCCTCTCTTAATAACTGAGATTAGCCCTTTCTAATTTTAATTAGTTGTGACAAAGTTTTAAGAAAAAACTTCCATTTTCAGTCAGAGGATTTTGAAAGTTTGATTTTCAAACTGAAAAATGTTTTTTTTATCAGCACAAGATAGTTTTCATGTACTTGAATGTGATGCCCAAAGATCACTCACTTTTTCTTCCCTCTCAGGCGTTCCCTCCTCCGACGGGAGCAATTTGTCCATTAAACCCGTAGAATCCTCCTGCGCTCTGAAAATTGTTCCTTGGAAAGCTGTAGTCAACAATCGAGAAAGAAACGGGTTCGGGGTCAATCGCACTTTGATTACAAACTTCGTTAGATAGAAAACGGCAAAGTTTGAAAATATGGGTGACAACAAGTGACAATTGCATTGTGGCTACTTGCCACATGAACAGGTGTTCATAATATGCCCCAGCTGTTCGTCAGAAGAAAAATGGGCTGTGAACGCGGAAGAATGCAAAATGCGGTTTGCTCATAGGGCAAGCGGCGGTGGTTGCAAAGGGCAAAGGCCGCGTGGGTGTCATCTCCAATGTTTAGCGGCCTTTCGAACACAACCGTTGATATTGTACACACCACTGTGAGAAAGACACCGCAATGTGTTTAATGAATCATTTTAGTTGTAAGCTGTCATCTACTAAACATTCGTCGACACTCACTTCAACATTTCAATAAATTCGTGTAAATGTGTTTATATAATTATTTAATTACCTTCGACGTGAGAGAAACATTGATCTAACCAAGCTGAAGACAAGAATAAGTGTGGTCGCACTAATTCTACTAGAGGAAGTGGGCCATTTGACCGTCATATCCTGCACTTGTAGAAATTAGTTCTCACGAAAAAGAAAAAGGAACGCAGGCTCAATCGCTGCAGAGAACCAATTTAGTAGAGGTAGAAAATATTCTTGATGGAATTTGATAACATGGAAATATTGTCCCGCAAGGACATTCCCTAACCTGTATCCTTATCAAATGAGAACAACAACATGAACATTTCTGTTTTGACCAGAAGATGAATTTAAAGGTATTGGTCCAGGTCAAAGATGTTATGGAAAATAGTGATAAGTAGTGTAGTTTGTGAATGCCCCAAACCATCAACAAATAGAAAATGAAAGCTCTGAAAATTGTGGAATTTGCATACTAGATTAGAAATGAAAAATATCAATTATGCAACTCGTTTGTAGAGACTTACAAAACAAGGAAATGAAAATAATTGTAAAACTAAGGATCGTATAACTGATATACGATCAGCGAGACATGTCTTGGACATTGCCGTACAAACAACGAGACCTTGGTGCAAAACAAGGATCATTCGATGTTTTGGTTTAAGAGAATAAGAAATCGTGGATAGATCTTAAATTAGGTTGTTTATTGTCTAACTGTGCTAATTGCGGGCATCGACGCCAAAAAAAGAAAGATCGTCGCTTTATCATTCCGATAGTCGCAACATGTCTCGCCATTCCATTAAACAAGCACTTCTTTCCGTCGGATTCAATTTGCGTCTTGTTAGAGAACGGAAATGTTAAATTGAACAGTTCTCTCTGTCAGTGAAAACAGCATCAATCACATCCGACGTAGCCCAGATTAGACCAGAATGCGCGGGCGGAACGCATATCCACCTTCATTACCTACTCATGAACCTTCTCTTACTGCTGCTCTTTATAGGAGGTTTAAGGACAGTTTTCATTTGAATGTTGTATTTGAGCAGTATCTGCCTCCGACTATTATGGAGTTTCCCTCGGATCCTTCAGGAACACCTCCTATGCCTTGGATGCCGAAGTGTTTTTATCCAATAGGACCCACATCCAAATTGTAGACCTACACGTCAAACGTATGATTAGTGAGACCGAGAATCCATTACAATCCGGGTCTATTCAGACAGGGCGCAGTTGGAATTCCGATTCTATTACGACACTGAGGAATCGGGACCAAGTGCAGTTTATGAGTACAAGGTTCTAGACAAAAGAGAGTGGCTGCAACCAAAGTAGGTTTTTCACATTCTGGCTGCATCGGACATATAAATCACCCCGTTTCAGTGAAAAGGATCTGCGAGACGGCGCTGTCGCTCGCAGGATTGTTGTCGTCATTCCAAGTGACTACAGCCACTGGAAGAAATTCGGGATTTTGGATGTTGAAAAAAAGGTATGCGTTTCAAACTGTTAAAGAAAGTAAATGAAAAAAATCTAAACTCAATTTGTTTAGTTAGTGAAATATTGAAAAAAAAGCTCGGTGGTTTTCTCACAGGCAACAGCGTATGAGACGGTGCGTTCAGCAATTAAAAATATTTCATTCTTCAAGGAAATGGCGACAGGCATTCTTTTGTACCCTTTTGTAAGCGTTATCTATTGTAGCACAATTTCAATATAAGTCTGGACACATGTAAAAATAGGTGTTTGAAATAACACAAATAGAACAACTAAAACATAATAGGGTCTTCTACCAAAAATGTTTGTAGTCTCGACAGTTGGTCGCTTTGTATGGTCACAGGGTTAGTTTTCGAATAAATCTTACGGTACTTTTTGTGGGCGTCGTCTGAATCTCTCAAGTTTTCACGCTCTCTCACGCTAGAAAACACTTTTCTGGGGTAGGTCTATGATTTTGCTACGGGACCATTTACACCAAAACTCGTTTGCTGGCTAAAACGGTGAAACCAACTTTTGGTGCGGAAAGTTCAGAAATTCCAAAGGTTCAGCGAGAGCGAATAATTGTGCAATGAACAAATGCCATTTGTGGACAATGTCGCGACCAGCGCAAAAGTGGTATGGCGCTGGATTTGGCGGGCGCTATTGCGCAATATCCATTGTTCTTAGAACCCAGAGTTCTGTGGTTCTTTCTTTGCGAGACCTTGTCCCTCGTTTTTCGCAAGAGTTTAACTGGTACGTATATCTCTTTAAAGAAACATATCAAAGAAGAATAAAATATTAAGTTATTAAAATTTTTGAAACAGTGTAATTTTAAATGTAAATGTAAAAGCCAAGTGGGGCTATTCCACTGTAAAACGCTCCAGTGACTCTGGAGTTTTTGCGGTTTTTGTAGAGGCATTAAATATGTTGAAAGACACTAAATGTGAATGATCCAATAAACATATCGCATATCTATTCCAAAGTAACGATCAATTGCCTTAAAAACGAAAACCTTACAGACCAATGCTGAGTGAAAAACACAAACTGAATAAGATTTTTATTTGCCTTCTACAAAACATGTTTACTGCCAATTTGGCACATAGTTTGGTTCTAAATTAAACCATTTGTCTACACGTGTATCTACCCAAAGCAAAATACCGGCACAAACATCACAGAGTCGAAGGCGGTATCAGACTATGTACACAAAATGGACGATACTGGCAAAAAGAGCAAACAATAGAAGATGATGGAGACTTCAGGGTTCTTCAGCTAGAAGGGCGGCCCCGGAGAAGTTATCCTCTCCTCTCAGGTGACCGTACCTCTCCATATTGTTTGTAATGCCACATAAAGAAATCCTAAAAACCTCCGCGATTAAGTATTTGTGCAAATAGATCTCACACCAAAGCCAAACAGACGAGGAAAGTGAGAATTCCTCCGACGATATAGAGGTGAGGAGACTGATCATTCTCTGAGCCCAGTTCCTGCGCGTAGACTGAAAAATTAGTTTAAAAAGGTAAAATTGACACAATTACCCTGGGGAGAAGATAAGGTTGCAAGTCGAACAATCAAGTCGACAACTGCACCATTTGTCCAACCAAAGCCTTCTTGAACTGGGTATTCGCCACCTCCGCCAGCCCGGCCATCAGAGGTAGTTGCATTGTATTTCTCCCAAATTCCGCCTTTCTAAAAATAGTATTGACAAAATCAAAATTAGAAAGTGTTTTAAAGTTTAAACTTTAAGACTTGCGATGCCTAGTTTTGCAAGATTTTCAGTTTTAGTAATGATAACGTGACAGAACCATTGGATGACGTTTGGCCCGAAAAAACCAACTTCTTGATCTTCGATTAAGAAATGCTAAATAGTACACATACCTGACCAGCGGCCGGATGAAATACTCCATTGTAGACTTCCGTTATAAACCGCACAGCCTGATCCTTGGCAATCTATGAGAACAACAAATGAATAAACAAACTAAGCCTCTACCTTTACAAGATCATTATCACCCGTCTTCCAAAGACTGAGGATGAACAAATGTTCATTGGGCGCCCAAACATTTGGGAAATCCCATTGCTCCTGAGATTTTGAAGGAAGTGTTGTAGGAATGCCTCCTAAAAATACAAACTTTTTAATTGATTTTTTAAAAAAAATTACTAACCAGGGAAATCCAATACTTTGTTCTTCTGGAGATACCCTTTGACTTTCTGAATTTCAGCGGATGTCGTGTTCAGAATCATCAATGGGTACAGATTTGAAGGATAAAACGATACCCTGAAAACGTTCAAAATATTCACATGGTCAAAAAGATCACCTATGCATAAGGGTATTGACATGAAGGTCCATCCAGGCTCCTTCTGTGTTGTTCCACATAAAATGGTGGAGTTGATGTTCTAATTCAGATGCAATTTGTGCATAAAGTTTTTGTAATCTTAATGCACTTAATTTTATAAAATAAAACAAAATCTCACTTTTCTTCCTCAAGAATTTGTTTAAAGCGTGACATCGCACGGAAGTTTTGAACCATGAAGACGTTCAGATCGACAGGAATTATCTCGTCGGTGTGAATTGTCGCTTTTTCATCTGAAACCACTGTAAACTATGGATTTCCGCTTAACATACAAGCCCTTTGGCCAGTGTGCTTGAACCACCTTGAACTGAAATCCCAACCACTTTCACAGGCAGAGGCCATAGACCTCCACACGGAATCTGGGTGGTCCGACAGTTCGCCTAGCCGAAAATCTGAGAGATAATTCTCAGGACGCGGACAGTTTGACTCTGCCTGAAATTAAAAAGATATTCAACTTTGTAAATGAGCTCACTTTGTATCTAAACATAGCCTTGGCGTCTCCCTCTTGCACAGCCCTGTGTTCCAACCAAAACTGCATCTCCATGTCCATGGCTGTTGACCATCGTTTAAGGGAAGCCACATCCTTTGTGACCTCAAAATAGTCCACAATCATCTGGACAAACATAGGAGGTTGGGTGCGACGTTGAAGGCTAAACTAACATAAAACCGAGAAACGGGCTTAACTTACTAGATAAATCCTCCATTTGGAATGTGGCCTATTGTTTTCACCAGCGATGCATAGTTGTCGATTATTCCTCTGACTGTTTCTTTCATGTCTGAGAGGATCAACCCTAAATAAAAGCTTTCCTTTAAGATTAAATAAAAGAAATGTTGATTATGACGAGAACAAACCTTTGTTGATCCAAAAAGTATCCCAGTAGTAGTACACATCGAAAAATCCACCTGGAACCACAAAGGGGTTTCTCACTGGGATTACTGGAAACCGGTCAGGATACGCAAAGACGGCAGCAGTGAACTGTCGGGTGAGGTTCTTCCATCTGTCGTTTATAAACCGAGCAAGTTGTCTAAAAAAAGGAACTGAAACATTTAAGCTTTTCAAATATACCGGTGTTTAGCGTCAGTCACAATATCCAGGCTATGGGGAGTAGGGGACCAATCGATTGGATCAACTTTTTCCAAAAATTCGTAGTTTGCAAAATTTTTCTTACAGAAATCGGCAAATGAATCGTTTGTGATAGGATAGCCAAGCCTGAAATTAAAATTAAAACTCAAACGTGTACAAATTCACTCACTTGTCGAAATTGTCAATCACAGTCTTGGGTTCAAAGCGCAATTGTCTTCCCGGACACCAGGACTCCAATCCAAACTGGTAGGCGGCGGAGATAATCGATCCATGACAATAAATTGGGGCCAGTGGGCCCTCGCACACAGACACAGAACAATTAACGTCAAAGGGGCCGTGAACGACAGAAACCGCGTCCTAGGAATTATCGGTTTATTATATTATAACAAGTACACGAAAACAAACATGCACTTTAAAATTGAAAATCACTCACCGGGCGGGGAACTTTTTTAAACAACGCTATTACGGTTGGTAGAAAAATACATAGAGAAAAAACGAGCATCTCCCCTCGGGGCTTCAATTCCACTAGTTGATAACAACTACAGTTCCTAGTCGATTTGATAAACTGATAAACCTGCAGGTTTACTTTCCTATTGCCGCCGACGTTGGCATTGGGGCGCGTTTACCATTGGCAGCTCAGCTGTTTCAGAGTGTCATCAGTTCTATTTCGTTGGAAGGAGTGCAATCGCCAGAATCTTTCTGTTGCTTACGAAATGGGACGGAATATTACGCAATTGAAGGAGAATACGGGGTGAAAGTCGATCCAATTGAGGTTCTGGATTCTAAAACTCTCCATCTTCCTAATTTCAACTTTTTGGGAACGAAGCCACCAGGTCGATTTTACAATTTTTTTCTTAATGTGATACATTCAGATGGATGGATTTTCGCAGGTCGCGGAAATGACATTCTCCAGTCCACGGGGAAGAAGGCTTTTATTCTAGGAAAAGACACGGAGAATCAGTTACCAACTTTAAATTTTAAACAACTGTTTTCCATTTCAGCCACTGTGCCATGCATGAAGACTACTTTAACCAGGACATGATTGTTCGTCTCACTGGAACTCAAACGGTGTACGATATCGACTGGATCAGCGTCTTCTGTTATCAGTATGAACACGATTTCGGACACTTGGAAGTGCACCTCGACAGACAAAAGAACCCCGTCCCTGCCTTCCTTCCACCTGTTAGAACATCCCCTCCACCAAAGAAAAAACAGAAGAAGTGCGCATAAAACCCTTTTTCACATTTTATAATAAAGACACTTTATTTGACTAAGAATTTCCAAGTTGTTTTCAAATTGGATTTTAATTCATTATGGAAGAAAAGGTGTTGAAAATTAGAACATCAAATACAAAACTGTAACACATTATGTTAATATCTCAATTTAACTTTTCCAGCATGATTCATAAGAAAGCCAAAGTTTGTTTAACTGTTTTGAATTACAAGACTCTTTTGGCTTTTGAAAGAATTTTTTAAAGAGTACCCAATGTTTTTTGCCAAATTTTAAGATTTTCTTTACACAATCGTTTTCAATCGAAATATCAGAATGGCTACTTTACAAATCTAATATTAGAAGTGACAGGATAGAAGAGGTTTGTTGTTGTTAGCGGGGCTCTTTGCACGGCCGCTTACAGTCTCACGCCCCGCGGACACTGGTCGTGTCTTAGCTGGCCGGCTGCCAGAATCAATGAATGAGCAAGGTGTGTTTACTTATCGCGCAACTAACCTATTTGTCCAGCATGCTATAGCCAGCGCATGTCCTCATCCGGAACCATCCTACCAGCCACTAACCAACTGATTTGCCTCTCTGTTTTCATATTCATCCCCAGTTGTCATTGACAGGACGAATCGTGTGACTCATGGCCGTGGGAGCCGGCGGTGTTTGCTGTAGTTTCTTTCAACGCCCGCGTTGGCCTATACGCACCTTTATTTTCATTCCCAAACGTCTTGCAATCACATCTCTAACCGTTTCTTCTTTTCTTGTTTATTTTCTTTTAACATGTTTACAGTAAACCACCGTATTTACCCGTTTCGGATGTCTTACAAAGGAAAACAGCAGTATATTTACGATGAAGATCATTATTCACCGCGAGTATATTCTCCAATGGCTAAAAGAACACACCACGAAGATAGATTTACTTATAGCTCTAGAAGGTTGGCTTATCGATTTATAATCTGATCAATCTTTTTTAAATTTTTAAAATACCCTTAATTTGGTTTTCTTTTCAGCGCCTCCCTTGAAAAAGAAGATCAAGGATGCTACCCATGGCTGAAGTATACTATTTACGGAGCAAATATTATATTTTGTGTAAGTGTGTCTTTTTTCAATAATAGTTTATTCAATTAGTTGGTTGGAGTATTAATTCTTGCAATGGGAGTTTGGCTTCGAACTGACAGTCGATTTCGAGACTTCCTAAGTGAAAGGTTTGTTATCCGTTTACAATTATTCAAATCAGAAATATAGATATCGGCAAGCAGTTCAAGAAGCTTTCTGGGAGGCACCGACGTTATTTGCATTTAGCTATATTATGATTGTCCTTGGCTGCTGCATGATTATCGTGTCATTTTTCGGTTGGTTTGTTAAGTTTAACATTTTGATTTTTGATTTTAGGCTGCTGTGGAGTTACGGGTCGAGGCTCCCGCGTCTGTTTAATTGTTTATTCCTTATCCGTTTTTGTCTTGCTTATTTTTACGCTGTCTGCTGGAATCTACCTAATGTATAAAAAAGATGGAGTAAGTTCCTGGTTTTATTAGTTTGGGTTAGAAAAAATAAACACTTTTGACTTAGTCATAGTTTACAAAAAAAACTTTAGAAACAGAAAATGAGTGGACCGGGATCAAACTACAATCCTTCGGCCCGCTCTTGCTTTTGAATATCGTTTTCTAATATCTTCATATCTCTTATAAAGATATTTTTTAAAGTATTTTAATTTCAGATCGATGTTGAAGTTTCGGATGCATTGAACTACATGGTTCAACATTACTACCAAGGTCCTGGAATTATCCAAGAGTCATTGGACCGTCTTCAGCAGACCTTCAGATGTTGTGGTACATAAGACGCTAATTCAAAAATAGAGTGGATATATTTAGGAAATGCGGGTTGCTCTGATTTCCGAATGTTTCGACAAGATCCACCGCGTACATGCGACATTCGATGTGATGGATGTCAGTACCGGTGAGTTGATTGAGATATTTTTAAATTCTGTTTCTGTTCAGAATAATGGTCGCACTTCAAATTGGCTTTTCAATTACCCTGGTGGTTTTTCTAGTCGTGGTAGTTTTTGAAGTAATTGCCATTTGCATTTCCTTGTATCTGGTGTTCACCCAGCCAAAAGAAGTTCGAGTGGTAAGAGAAGAGAAACTAAAAAAACGTGCTCGTACTTCAGGTCTACATTGACAACAGAGGACCGCAGCGAGTTACACTCACACAGGAAAATCTGGCAAGGCACGATTTTCCGAACAATCTACGGGCACCTAGAAGCCGGTCACACTACTGAAATTGAGATTTATTGTATATTTTGAGCTGATCATAATATTGCCAAAAGACTTGTCGGTGCCTTCTACTTGGTTAATCTAGTCTTTCACAGTTTGCCAATAAATGGTTATAAAATAGTTTTTCTCAGAGGAAGTGAAGGGTCCAAAATTTTAGAAACAGGACTTTTAACAATTCTTCTCAGCCTGTACCAAAGACGGTATTAAATAGTACGAGTTAACTGGACATTAAAATGACATGATGTGTTTTTTAAAGTTTAGCTTTGAGTGCTGTTATTCGCTTGTTGTGCGTTAACACTATGAGTTGCCGCTTGCAAACTCTTGTGTTTGTCGAACTTTTCAATTTTATTTAGTCCTTTGTTTTCTGTTGAACAAAAAATTCCTGGCATCCCATAGATGTATATCGTGGGTACGTATTTGTCAGATGATCTATTGCAGTACGGCGCCTTCGTTTGCGTGCATTGAGAAATGTACAATTAACGGTTGTCAAGGCCACCACCTTCCTACAGCCGAAGCAGCACCAACTGAGGTTTACGAAGCATTCCCTCTCAAGACATTTGGTGTAGCTGGCAAACAATAGTAATGCTAAGTTATTAGGTTTCAGTTATATATTGTGTTACAATTCGACCTTCAACTAAATGTGACATTCCTATTCGATGTAAAACCAGATTTTATTCATAATCAGAATAAAATAAAAGCTATTCATATTTGAAGAAAAAGCGTTTCATTATATTTGAATCTATTGCAGAAAAGCAAACTGCATAATTGTTAAATTCGATTTTTTAAACTCTACATTTTTAATCGTTTAGGCAAAACTTTTATTTTAGAATTTAGTTTTCCATTAATTTAGTCATAGTATTTTGTAGTTTATTTGGTTTAATTATTTCAATTGTAAAACTGGGTCGTCACCACTGCCGCATTTAAAGGACTATGACCCATTGCGAACCGAATGGACGACGGCCAAACGATTTTGCAATAAGGGTTTCTTGTTTTTTCACGTTTAATATCCAGTGAAGATAGAGAATTTTACATTACATTTTAATTAGTATTAAGTGGAAAACAAGACACACTAATTTAAATTATAATAAATTTGTGGTTTGTTGGCTTTTTTACAATATTTAACAATATAGTCGCCAGTTCCTTAATCCACAGTACATCCTTTCTTTGCATAAATGAAACAAAAACATCGTGTTTTTTATTTCTACATTACAATCTAACCCCTATTTTCGGGGACCCGTCCTTTTCTCAGCTGATCGGTTTGTCATCATTTTCCCTTTATTGTTCCATTCTTGGGAAAACATCGGATTAAATTGTTAAAACAAATTTCCTTTTATTTAACAATTTACAATTTTAGTTTCACGAGAGATTCTTAAATTTTCATTTAATTTTCAGGTAAAATGGAACCCCAGGAGAATCCATACCGAGCCTTCGGAGACGGAAATGATACAGACAGACCAACTATTCCCCCTTCACTGCACGAAGTAAGCCACTTATTCGAAGTTTCCTTTCTTCTAGGTTTATTGTTAAAACCCACTACAGGTCGGTAAATTTGCGGGGAAAACGTGCACAATAGATGATCTCCTTGGTAACTGCGCTGCATCGGAAATGAACAAAACTGAACGCGAGAGCAATCAGTGCAAAAGGAAACTGATAGCGCATCCAGGATAAAAGCTGGACCAACAGTTGCTCCCAGTGTTCCCTGATAATCATCTGTCCGCAATGCCGCCTTCCGCCAGTCCAACCCTATATTTTGGAGGAACCAATCCCCTCCTCATAATAATCGTTCTCACGACATGGCTTCTGAAAATGCTTGTTGTAAATATTTCTGCTGCTCTTATCCGACCAGCAGCCAATGTTTGGCACAGCGGACCGCTCACGTGGTGCTGTTGGTGTGTGGAAACCTCTATCAGCGCTGTTCTGTCGGGGGGCCAAACAATCGAATCATCAGATTACGTCATTAACTCAACTGAATATCGATTCGCCAATTCAGTTGTGAGCCAAGCCACAAATGTGAGTGATAGAAGGACAACTATAATATAACACAGTGATAATTATGGCATAATTAGGAGTTTAATTATACCTAAAACAAATAATCAAGGAGAATGAACTTGACTGCTCCTAAGACTCTTGATTTGTTGCGAAGCAAAGCTTGCCTAGTAATATGCAAATAGCAGAAACCACAACTTAGTATTAAACATGGGTACATTACATCAAACAACCAACTTCAACCATAGAGATCATTAACTTTTAATTTGTTTTCCAGCGGGTACAAGCTGCAGCCAGTGAGGTTTTGATGCACACATATGCCAATCGCCGTTTTCCTACCAATCAAACCGGTATGAACATATTTCTTATTAAAATTTGAGAAAATTTCAGGGGTTACCGAAGGGGATAACTCCGCGACGTCAAGTGAGTCTTCAGAAGGAACAGAACGTAAGCTCGATACACAACTGTATTCTAGTCATTCCTTTAGCGGCTGAAAACACCGGTACAGAACGTCTTCGGGCTGATTTCAGTCGTCTTCGCCACACAATCAATGAAAACGAAGATGCTCAAACGGTAAGGTGTCCCGTGAACTGTCTTTATGTGTGGGGGATTCAGGAAAATCCTTCCTCGTATCAATCAATAGACATTCCCTCGATTATGCTTCCTTCGGGGGAGGAGGCGGCGGGCGGCCCGAGCGCTCCGCTTTTCGACCTCCGGTTCGACCGCCTGACCCCTGACCAACCCGCGCCTACGGCTGTACTTGAAGAGGTACACGTCGTGGTGCTTACTTCTCAGCTATCTTTTCCGCTTTGGATTGTGTGGTGTTCGATCCTTCTTTTATTTTAACGTGTAGAAAATTCACAGTGAACTTTCTCGTTTTCGGTGGTAGCACTAAATTGTCTGCTTGCTTGTGATGCATGAAAACCTGTTCTGCTCGAGTTTATTTTTTCAGACTTTGAATTTTGTTTTAGATATGTACCTTCTTCACAGCATTGCTTCCCTTTCTTCTAGTCTTCCTCCTGAAGGCAGTGGTCGACTACTACCAGGATCTTTCTATGCTAATTGCGGGCAATTTCTTCTTTTTCAGTTTGGATATGTACATACAACTCTGGATCAGTGGAGGTTTGTGAACATTAAGGTTTAAACGAATGTTGAAACTTTTAGGAACTTTAAATATTAACCAAAAGTTGGGCAGTATGATTTCTTTGGTAGCGGGTCTTGCCATTACATCCAACACGGTATTCTCCCCCATTGAGGATTTCAGCCTAATCAATTGTCTTTCTCTCCGCTATGCCGTACGTTTAAATTCTAAGCCAATTAAAATTTTTGTTTCAGGGTAACAATTTCCACGGATTCTTGGGAACTTTGCTGATCGTGCTTCTCGTGGATAACTTTGTGAAGCTGGTCACATGCGCGGCTAAAATTGTGGTACGAATTCTGTCCAATAACTTAAGTAATAAAATTTTCAGCTTTTTATCCTTCCATGTGCCTCGGTCCATCAAAAGCGTCGTCTATTCCAGTGCACCGAGTACGTCTCACAGGTAAATTAGTTTTCTCCCTTAATTTACTTTTGTTTTAGATGTACAGGTGTGTTCTTCCGGCTCCACAGTGGTTCTACTACTTCATTGGTGATTCTCCTGACTCCTACAAACTAAAAGACTACGGGGTTGCTTTCATCTACAATGGACTGAAGGTAGGTGTTATTCACGTGTTTTTTTATAAATGTTTTCAGGCCCGAGAACTTATTTTCATCGGAATCGTTCTTCTGGACGCCTGCAGAAGAGCATTGCAGGTTTGGTTTAGTTGCATTTTCTTCAATACATTACCGGTTTTTCATACAATTGATGGTTTTTCTGGAACGTAACACAAAAGAAAATTGAACGTTTGATTTTTTTGTCGTTGATCTTTTTGAACCGTATTTTTGTTTATTTTTTTTAAAGATATGTGCGCTAAGAAGCCATCAGAAGAATTCTTACAGTTTGAAAACAGTTAATGCATTTTGTTCAGGGCTCTAACTATGGCTCGTATCCGACGCAGAAAGAACTGGACGAAGTTCCAATGTGCTCCATTTGCCACGACAAACTCCATTCCCCTACCAAGGTCAGTATTATTTAAACGTTTCTCAATTATTATGTTCCAGCTTCCTTGCACTCACATCTTCTGCCACGAATGTATCGACACCTGGTTGGATAAGGAGCAGACCTGTCCCATGTGCAGAGCAGTGGTAGAAAAGAAGAATAACCAATGGAAAACGGGTGCAACCAGCAAATTGATTCGTTTCTATTAATTGCGGGTCCTCTCGTCTGAAGAATATGTCCCTCTGCTTGCCATCACCAATAGCTTGGTTGTGATATCAATAGTCCCCTTTAGCCTTGTCCTGTTAAAATGGCATTTATTGTACGTATGCGAATTGGTTCTGATAGTCTGACTAGAGCGAACCTTGTCCGCAACTTCACTTTCTTCAACCGGAGCTTTGAACAAATACGTGTACTGATCACAACATGCAATGATTGGAATATGCAACACAGAGAAATAATAAAGTTTTATGCTTATTGTATACGTAGAGAAGTGCTGGAAAAAGGAGAAAGGCAGATTCTGACGACACGGCTAGTGGTCCTCTGTGCCTGAAACAATTTTAATCCCATGCTATTTGTATACCAATCTTAAAATTTGTAGCTAACGAAACATAATTATAGCATTTTAACATTATTTATATGCCACATTTCAAGAGTTGTAGTTGTAGGATCCGTGGCCCCATGGCGGACAGCCGTGACCGGAAAACTAGAAAAGGCGTTACTTTTTTTCAAGAACTTTGTTTCGAAAAAATTTTGTCAATAGTGTTATACAGAATTGTCCGTTGTGGAACTCGTTTAAAATAAAAGCCATACCCGTTGCCAAAACATTTTATTTGTTGTGGCAAAACAAAGTTGTTGTTGTAATTTCTTTATTAATTAATACTCCGTAATTGATACCAGTACATTTATAAACCGTATATTACACAAAAGCTTATGCAGAAACAGATGAATATGGATAGCTCTGTGTAAGAAGGGACAGAACCAACCAACTCACACAACAAAGAACTATCACTAGACTATAAAAACAGTTGACTGTAATGAACCAGCTCATGGATGACCGAAGCTTCTCTGTCAGCTTGTTGTAACAACCCTGTAAAAACCTTTTAGTTTAGTTTTCTGTCTTCTCCTACGTCAACGTGCTGGAATATCTGGCGTGGCAGTCCCTTCGGAGAAAGAGAGTGGCCGTTGCAGACTGCTTGGTTGGCGATGACGTTCTCCGCCGATGAGCAAAATGCGCTGGCTGAATAATGAAGGTAAACATTGGTGAAATTCGCAAAATCAACCTCTAATGCATATTTTCTTATCCTCCTGTAATTGACGCTCCTGACTGAGAGAAGATGGCAACCGAATGAGTGATCCTGGGTTTTCGATTTCGTTCTGAATCTCGATCCTAACCGCATTACAGTACCTAAAGTTTATTTATATAAAATCAAACTAAAACGACTAAACCTCTCATGAATATCTTCACAAGTGGTGCAGCAACTGACTGGAACTCGAGAACGAGGATGGCTGTAAATATTGGTGCTTCTCCAGATGGAAGTTTACCTGATTTGAGACTTGTACCACATAGTAGCTTGCCATTCGGTGCCGTTCCGTCGAGATACTCCGCAACATTTTAACTGTAATTTAAGTTGTTAAGCAAAACAATTTCCAAAAATGCATAATTAAAGCATGACTTAGAGGTTGGAATGTAGTCTTGTCTTTTCAACCATAGGCCACTGGACCGGCTATTTGCGTGAAACACAAGTTAAAAAAAACAAAAGCATAAGTTTGTTTACATGATGCTGTATAATATTGAAACTCACGTCCTGCTGTAACCTATTCCATGCATAATCCACATCTTCACCATAAGGATGACCGTATTCATCTCGCAAACTCGACGACATCCATACCTCTAGTTGTCCAGCGTCAATCTAAAAATAAACATCCTTTGACTGTTAATAACACCCACCTCATTTTTTAATGTCTTTGCAATATACGCAGAGTAGAAGCAAAGAGTGATGACGAAAACCATTATAACACAGTACTAAACTTAATTGTAAGTGAAAGTTGTTTTACTTACCGTGAGCATCATTGTTTTGCGAGAAGTGATCATAGAAAAAAGTCCCAGTGGAGTTAAAACAAATGTAATAATCCCAGCCAAGACTGTAATTAGTGAAATGTAGAAAGAAGAGTTAGATCCAATTATTGGGCCAATGTATCCTAGGTCAACGAGGAAGCTCATTGAAAATCCGATGATTCCAATAGAAGACAACTAAAAAATGTTCCCGAACTTTATCTGCCTTACCATACTCGTAGTTATTAAAATAAGGCAAACACATCGAAGAAACGGGACAGCTTGAGTTGAGTGTGCGGCCATAGCTGAAAGAAAGGTAATTGAACGGGCGACAGTCATCGGTTGCTCAGTCAGCGACAAAAGAATCCTAATCATAGATCCAAGTTTGGCCAAAGATTTGACCCTAAACGTACTGGTCAAAAAAACGGAATAGTTTAAAGGTTGAAATAAGATTTTCTTGAAATGACGAAAAAATAGTTGTGCTACAGGTTGAGAAACCGGAACCAGCTGGGCGATATATGGCCTCTGAGGGCCGCCGAGTCGCCATTTCCGCGGCTGGCGCCTTAGGTACACAGTGTCTCCGAATAGCAAACAGTACTCGGGTCAGATCCAACTCGAAGAGGCCGGCACCTTGCGGAACTGTATGTGGGTCAACACTTAAGCTTAGATATGTTGAAACTGCACATGTGAGCTTGTGTTTACCAACAAGGTAAGCAAAGATATGGGTTGGCGTATGGCAAAAACTTCCTTATTTGTTTAGTGATTGGACTAAAAAGGTAAAGCTCTGGAAACAGTAGAATATCCCTGTGTTTGATCTGGAAACAGCCTGAGGTTGCAAATAAGTAGCTTAACTTTCTCACGTACCTATATTCAAGTTTATTACATCATATTACTATTTAAATGGTTTTCATAGTCATCATTTTTTAAACTTAACTAAATAAAATCAAAGTTTTACAAATAATGTTTATTATCCGAATTCTCACTCATTGAGATCAATCAACATCTTAAACGTCTTTTCACTGGAGACGTCTTCTAGGCTGATCCTCTTCTGCTTAGGCTTTCCCTGAATTGTGTTCGATTGTCAAACCCCATCCCGAAACTCACATCTGGACAGGTGTGATTAATCAAAAGGTATGGCTCAATGTGAAAGTATTCATGCTCTGATCCACTAACTGTGAAAGTTCTTCCAATAAACACATCGAGTCTGGTCATTTCGTCATCATAGGAACCTAGAACTAAATGTGTGAGCTGGAAAAACGTACCTCCATCGTCCTCCATGAGCATAACTGTAGCTTTCAGGCAGGCAACACTTTTCTTGTTGCATTTGCATCTCAACTGGCCAGTTACTGTTGCGGTTTTAATTGCAACAGTAAAAGTTTGAAGACA
This sequence comes from Oscheius sp. G VE-2021, assembly GCA_022343465.1. Classification (NCBI taxonomy): domain Eukaryota; kingdom Metazoa; phylum Nematoda; class Chromadorea; order Rhabditida; family Rhabditidae; genus Oscheius; species Oscheius sp. G VE-2021. The sequence continues at coordinate 625,139 of JAJQXH010000045.1, forward strand.
GGCGGTGCAGGCGAGTATCAGAAGAAGACAACGCATTTAGTGCAGACGATATGGCTGATGACAGAAGCTAGGGTGGTTATATGAGCCCCGCGAAGAATGATTCACAGCAGAAACATTCTCGAACAACGTCAATCGTTCTAAACACAGATTCTTGAAACAGTGTGACTTTTTATTCAATAGAAACTGTAGCCAACCGCATCGCGAAACACTCTGAAATGAAAATAATTAGATTTCGCAAGTAGAAGACGTACAACCTTGAAGAATGCATATATATAGTGAGTGACATTGACAAAATTATTCAGTGGTTTTTTAATGTCTGCAAATTATGCAACTACAAAAGGCAAACAAAAATCTTTATCTGCAAATGAGGGTGGCCACAGTGATTTCAGACAAATCTATGACCACGTGCTTGCTTTCTCTTCCTGGCTTCCGGCCTGCAACCCAAGCGGTTGGAGATTAACGCAACCACTGTCGATAAGCCGTTATCACATGTAAACTCATATCTTGTAGAAGCGTCCGAATACCAAAGCGACCAGCTTTCCGTCGGTGCTCCATGAATTCTGATTCTAGGGTCACTTCCACAGAGAACGTCTCTTCTCTCACTAAAGATGAAGGTAACAACTTGTACCATTCACCTTCAAACTCGATTCAGAAGAGCAGCTGCTCCAAGAATTAGAAGATGCAGAAAATATTTATTTGGAACTATGTCGCGAAGAAGGCGAAAACTTCACAAGTATGACTACTTTTCACGGGATGGTTTGTTTATTCTCAGAATTGAGACTGAAGCCTGTCGTAAACTTGTCCAAATCGATCATTCCTTTGTTGTGATAAGAAGATTATGGGAATTCCTCTTGTTAACTGACTAATTGCAGATCAGAATATTTTCTTCCCGGACTTGGACTTCTTTGAATTTTTGGGTTCTTGTAGTTTGTACTTGCCTGGTCTTTTACATGATTTTTGTAAGTTATTTTGATTTTAGTTTTTTTGTAAATAAAATGTTTTAAGTGTGGTAAAATATTAACAAATTACGCTAAAAGAACAACTTTTCAAAGAGTGTCTTCTTTATATATTCCGAAACGAAATACCCGCTTTTCAATTTGTGGCGCGGGAAAGTAAGTTTTTTTTTCCTTAATAAATTTAAGATGTGATTTTTAGTGTTTCATCTATGTTTTCTCCAATAGTTTTCACAAACAACTCATTTGGAGCATGTAATGAGTATTCCACTCGGACGAGAACCAACAGTTTCGAAGTATCTCTTTCTAACTTCTCATCTACCTCAGGTTTGATATGTTGCAATTCTATAAACGATTCAATTTTATAATCAGTATTTTATTTGAAAAAAATATTTAACTGTTACAACATGACTTTCTGCAGGGCTCTACCTCTCAATAGAAGACCATTATCAGTTGACGCTCAGAGAAGGCTTTTCTCACTTTTTAAGACTGGACCCCACAGAAGTGGGTAAGTTACTTTTTTGAAAGCGCTTTGTGCTCTTAATTGACAAAAAATTTCTTGTGTAAAAATCTTTTCAGATTATTCGTCAAAATAGCTCTGAACACAGATGTGTACATTCTTGGAAAGAATTACCTTGGGTTTCAAAATTGCCTGATGAACCTTATTCTCTGAGAAGCTGTGAGAACTCAGCAAGAACTTATTTGTTTACTCATATTGGATTGGATCCCAGAGGTAGGCAATTGACGTATTAATTCTGCTATTTAATGAATAATTGAAAAACATTTACTGTTTGAAAAAAAATTAAAATTTATAATTTATCAATCAACTGAGTAACAATTTCCCCAATCTAACTGTCAACCACACTTTTTTAAAGGCGAAATCATTCTCTTTCACTGGTTTAATTGTACGATTTAGATTTTCGATGTTATCCTCCATGTCGAGAAGTTACCCATAAGTCCACTTTTTCTTCAATGCGGAACAGATTAAACCGCACTTTGGTGTTTGTGGAATTCGGCACGCACAAGACCACCCTGGAGGAAACGAGGAAAATGACAATGACCGACGTCTTATGTAGGCTTTACTATTTTCAATTAGAAATGACGTTTAGCTCTGCTGGGTGGGGGCACCTCCCTGTTCCTCGGGTGCAGCTGTGTCACTTTAATGGAAACGTTTGTTTTCCTCTTCAAACTCGTAGTGCAAGCGATCAGCAAAGACTTGGACGACGGGGCCGAACGTGAGAACTTCTGACCCACATTTGCATTTCGGCTAGCGTTTCCTCTGTTTTTGTCACTTGATAATCGGTTTCGGGCGTGAGCTGAATATTCATGTGTGGGTCGCGGGGCATACCTGGTTCTCTTTCAGAAAAGTCGCACATGACCACGATTGCCGCCAAAACATCGGTCGCTGTGGCCGATATCCTTCCAAAGAAAGGTTTGTTTCAAAACTCTTCAAATAATGGTTCTCCTGAAACAGAAGCCAGTGTTTTACAGAATCTGAAGCACCGACAGAACATATCAAACCTAAAGACATTCCAAAGAGAAGAGCTTCAATGTATCCTGGTCTCACTGTTAGGTAATCATTTCATCTGTGAACACAACGAAACATGTTTTAGATTTAACGAAACAGTGGTTGACGAAACCGGAGCTAATGTTTCTAAGCAACCTCATCCGAAATTAGCGTAAGGCTCTTAGGTTAAAACAAACATTAAGCATTTAGGCGTCAAGTATCAGAACCTGAAAAGCTTCTTTCCACAGGTGAGTTTTCTTTCTTTAAAGAACAGATAATTCAATTAATATATTTGAAATTGCTATGTGAAAATAGCATTTTTGGCACATGTTTTGAATTTTGTAACGAATTGTTTTGAAATCTTTATGAACAGAATTAGATAATTCTACTCAAAACCCTACGCTAGGAGAGAAACTGTTCATGAAACCTCGCCAATTCATTCGACAGCATGCTGTTGACATACCAGATGACGTGGGAGACCAGGTGATTGGCAAACCTAGTTTGTATGATTTTTCTCTCCAGAATGCTCGTACAAGCTCTACAAGTGGTTTTCCTCTAGATGACTTCACTAGGACACATTCTAGCAGAAACATTTGTAAGCACCACTGTTAGGGATTAGACAGATTATTCGATGTTTTCAGTACGAAGAGCTTCCACCGCTACCTCAAAAGCTTCCAATACCAGTCGTGCAAGGAGTGTGAAATTGATTTCTCAAGTGACGCCAAGGCGAAGGAGCCAAATTTTCAGCAAACATCTCGTGATGAATGATTTCTGAGTCGATCTCTCCAATGTACATATAATAAAAGGTTGTCCACTTTCTGTGCTAAGCAGCGGACAGCTATCGCCTGCGTTCCGATAGCAGTGACACTACTTACCACATCCAGCGGGAGAAATGTCAACGCCGTTTGTCAGGACGTCGATCATTTTCGATGAAGGGGGTCTCAGGGGAGGAAATGGGGTGCGGCCGCTTCTGGGATGGGAGCATTTCGGACAGGTGGAGAGGTGTGCATACATATCACCACCCTGTGGAGCACCTCTTGCCGCTCTATCGATATGCGACCAAAGCCACAACTCACTGCAGTCAGTACCAGAAATAGTCTTCCGAAGGCTTCTGCCTCAATGAAGGGATGCCGTGGGGTGAAGAGTCGAGGTGCCACCGCAGCCGTAAGAAGCTCTTCGGGCAGAATGAAACCGTGGATGTTTATAATGAGAACACACTTATGACGGAATGTAGTCTTTAGAAGTAAATGTCGCCTACAATGATTCAGAAAACGGGCCAGAAATAGCAATTGCCAACATTACGCTTCAACGTGTCCGTACTAAGAAAAAAAAATCATTTTATGTACTTGGAAATGACGCAAAATTTTTTGTAACGTAATTTGAATGAAATTAAATTGCATAACAAACAAATGCATAACAAATAATATAGGGCATCATAACTGTATCAGAGTTTGGAACGATTATTAGCTTCCTTTGCCAGTATCCTCTGCCTTTCTGTCTCCTCTCTCTGTCTCTGTTTCTTCTCTCCGTCTCTCTGTCAATTGAATAGGAACGTAAGAGAGAAAATGGCAAAATAAACTACTTGTACACTAATACATCTACAAAGACTTTATTAAACATTTCATAAGTACAACATATATTACAAAAAACCTCTAAGGCGCATGTTACTCCGAAACTTTAATGTTGCCTAACATTAAGTTATTTAATTATTTTAGTCTCGAATTTTATACATTAAAGTGTGAATGATTAAATTAATTATTGCTTATCTAGTCAAGGTATTCTAGTCTCTTCTTCTAGTATCCGTAGCCCTCGCTATTCACGTATGGGTTGGCAGGTGGCTGTTGTTGTGGAGGAGGTATCGGTGCAGGTGGTCCTCCTGCCTGGTAAGAAGTATTGGCAACTCCAATGGCTCCAATTCCTGGCAAATAACAATTTTTATTGACCAGTTTGATCTAACCTTCCGAACTTCCACCGTATCCATATCCGTCCTGTACTTCGCTAGAAACTCCAGCGAAATGTTCATCGAAATTCATGGTTTCGTTGAAAGCGTCGGCTGCTCCTTCTTCATGGCGACGCCAAGCGAAGAAAGCGGAGCCAGACTGCAATGAATAAAAAATGTGCCTTCTTCTTTATGTACCCAAGCGATTGTGGAGAAGAGGGCCAGCAGGATTCCGAATTTCACATGCCCAGTCTTTACGTCCTCATCGGTTTCCAGGGAAGACAGCTTGCTCCAGAAAGTGAAAAATCCTATTAAATAGATAGCCGCAAAACATCCTAAATGTGGTTTGACTGCCGATTTTGCTAAGACAAACCACTAACGACAAGGTCCGCTAGAATGACCTTTTTCCTCGTGGGAACTGAGCTAATATTCTCAAAACGGGCATCTGCGAAGAGAAGGACGGCAGCTCCGGCTAGAGCGAAGAAGCCCAGAGCGGATGCGAAAGAGCAGGTGGAAGAACTGTTACCGTACAGGCACATCTGAAAAAAGACTTGAAACACTGAATAAAACTAAGTTGTCTTCTCGACTAAAGGAACTTTGTTTAGTTTTGGACCTAAAACATTGTGTCTAAAATGTGGAAACTTCCGTCTTCATCGTTTTCTTCAATGTTTTAGGTAAAAAACAAAATTGAAACAAGTAGCTAACGAACATCCAAAACGGACATCATAATAGTTTTTGAAGAAAACTGGTATTGTTGCACTCGTTACATCTGCTAGCTAGCCAAACGTGTGTTAGTACTCCCATTACTCCCATTCCTACATCTCCTTCTCTCTTGGTGGAACAACGAGTGGGTTTCTATGGACGCCGCCAACCGTGGGAAAACTGCGCAGAATCAATGCGAGCTTACATCGCGTAAAAGCGTAGAAACGGGTACGAGTACGAATTTTATGGGAAACAAAAACTTTTCAAATTAGCAGCTTCAGTTATCAGCGAAATAAAATCGGCTATGAAGGGATAGCAGTCGTTGTATTTTTTTTGTCTCACCGCTGGGCACAATTTAATGTGACCATTTAAAAGATTGCTGCGTTAATTTTGCAACTGTCTTACTTGGTGGTGAGTGCTCCCACTGAGTTTGTGCCATCCTCCTTTGGTAATGGAGTACCACAACAGGGCTCCGAACACCTAAAACAGATTATCGGGCTTCTAAGCAAATGAAGTTCTTGAGGCAGCACGGAAAACTTTCAAACAAAGGTGGGTGAAATATATTCCAGGGAATACTCACCAGTCCGGCACATTTAAAGATGACAGTGGGCTTTTTGAAAAAGCTGTTGGAATTAAATTGACCTCCAGCTAATCCGGCTCCGTAGGCTCGGATGTTGTTCATTCCTTAATTGAAAAACATCCATAGTTATGAGGAGAATAAACTATTCATTAGAGAGGGAGGGTAACAAATAAGGGCGGATTAGATGGGGCGATTGTTTTGGCGGAGGGTGCAATCTGGAGAGATCGGTTGGTGGGAGGGAGGCGCCAGTGCGGGTAATTTGTAGCCGACGGAAAACACTGATTTCCCGCTTTGGTTTTTACGTCGGCGTTTAGGGACCAGTCAGGGGGAGGAACCTAACGTGAAAGGTCTTGACGGAGAAATGCGAATGGCATAGGCCTAGCCACTATCGATCACTCACGCAGCCAAATCCCAACACTGAATCCAATTGCTCCTCTGCGCAAACTCTTGGAATTGGTAAAACGCAGAGTCTGCGTTATCTTGATACTCGACGGTTGCAGCTGGCGGATTAATAGAAATTGCGCCGCTGGCAAAGCGAAGGCCAATTCTTGCTTGTTTTCCGAGTGTTGAAATGGAAGGCGACAAAATTGTGATATAAGTAAAAAATTAATATACTGGAATCGTAGTACTAAAGAAGTACACCAGAAAACCTCAGACGGTCATTTGAATTTATATCATCAGTTTATTTATATGATTCTAACATAACTGATGGATACGATCCAATTTTTATTATCCTTAATATTTACAATGCTTTTCAGCTAAAAACTTAGTTTTCAAGTGTGAAAATGGTTTTAATTCAGCATTACTTAACACTTGAAGTATGAGTTTTTATAACTCAGGGAAGCATTAAAAACCGCACATTCTCTTTTTTATTTTATGTCTAACTTCAATTTAAATGTTTCGCGATTGTATTGACGTTGCCTCAATAAATTCATTAATATGTTCTAGGTGTCTAAAAATTAAAGCGTTGGTTTAATCCACTTGTGGCGAATGAGTCCCTCGGAAAACGAAAAAAATTAAAACGAAAACCTGGCGCACAGATGTCGACTAAAAAGGAGTTTCTGCAGCGACCGCGCATTTGACGGATCATATGAAATAAACGATGCAGCAAGATAAGGAAACATATTTATTTCCATGATCCATCAAAATAAGTAAATATCACACTAGGTAAGGCAATCGAGGTTGTTTCTTGTATCTTGCTTGCAATGGCTCTTGGATGAAATGCATCACAGGCAGCCCCATGCTTCCCGTCCGTCAGCACCGGAAATTGAATATCATGGCAATACATGATCAGTTAAGTGCTCCACGCCAATGCTAAAAAGTGTAGGCAAACAACGTTTCTGACTTGTTCCCCCACATTATAGAACCACCATTTTCGAAACTTCTTTTGTAAGAAATGTTTCTTATCTTAATAGTGCATTACGAACCTGCACATTCAAACCTGCACATTCAAACCTGCGAAGTGACATCCGAAAATTTAATTTTATCTAGTGTCAATCGTCAGAAAATGAAAATTCTAACATGTCTATATGTGATAGGATTTATAGCAATCCGCAACGGAGACCTCACATTACTTGCGAATCATATTTTTGAAAAAGTATGCAAAGCCCAGCATTTTTATCGCCTTTTAAAATTCAATGACTTTGAACAATGCCGTGTCACACAAACTTGTGGACGTGACCCAAATTATGAAATACAAAATACAAATTCTGAAATACAAAATATATTTATTAGAAATATCTGTTCTGAGACAATAAACATTTCATAATATGAAAGAAAAGACCCATGGTTTTTAGTGCCACATTATTTTTGCACATTTTATTGCATTTTCAAACACATTTTAAAAATAATATAATTAAAAATAATTCGTGTACAAGTGTTTTAAATCGTTTTTTTACGAAGGAAAAATGATATACACTCAGTACTTCTAAGTGATATCACTTATGATTTCTGAATTATTGTCATGTGTAGATGGATGGCCCTTGTTAGATAGGGCATTGATTCAAGGAATATGAAATTCTTTTCCTATTGAATAAATCTCTAGTTTTTTTTTTGAATAGTCTGACTCAAACAGACACAGATAAACAGAAAGGCCAAATATCACAAGCCCTCTGAATACTTTGTCCTGGAATGAGATTGGTCACTTAGCAAAACAAGATGTTTAAGAGTTCATCTGTTCTTTTCTGTTTTTGACAAATGTTCTTCAGCTAATTCCACTAACTACATGCAGTACTTTCTTTCAATTTTGAAGACTAAGCGACCGCACTTCAAACATCACTTTTATAATCGATGAGAGAGAATGTTTTCTCCGAAAGAAGAGGATTAGCATAGGTTTGCGTAAGTCGAGATTACACTAGAAACCAGTCCCCGATTGTTCACACATTTCACTAAATTCTTTATTTCCAATGAATATATATGAAATACATTGAATGACATCTTCATTAAGTTTCCATACCCGCGGAAGCTGTTTCTTTCTCAAGATAATCTTCAAGAGCTATCGGTACACCAGAGAATTGTGAGGAAAACAAAAGCACCAAACACCCAGTTAACACAGTGCCTAAACCGAACAAAACGTAACAATTTGGGATATGAAATGAGTGAGGGGGATACAGTCACACGTGCTTCTGGAAAAACGAGCAGAAGATAGCTTGAGAAAGACGCGCCAGCGAGCCGGTCTCCGAGGCCTCGGCCAACGGAGACAGACCCGCCAAAACTATGAAGAATGTCGACACAAAACATAGAGCAATGAAATGAGGCAGAAAATCCCGAAAGGGGTGTGATGGAAAGTCATGAATATAATCCCTACAGAACCGTTTTCTTTCTACCGTAGATGGTACCCTTCATCTATCCGTCGTCTAGCGAAATGGCGCTGGGACCCGTCTAAGTTACAGCTAGCGGGACGCAAATTGGTCCCAGCACCACCACTTCATATCTTCTATTAAAATTCTTTGATGACTGGAGAGCGAGAATCGTCTTTGCGAAAGAAGAGAGAGAACCGAGCGTTGTCCCGTAGAGTGAAGGTTTCTACTCTAGCGAACAGGAAAACACCCAAGTTGAGCGTCATCTGCAAAAAAGTAATCCAAAGAAACGATGATTCACAAACCTTGTGAGGACGATAGAATTATCCTACAAAATAGACGCCGCGAGGAGATTGGCAGTGACTGTCACATTGTGTAACTCTATTAAACTGCAAATAAACATAAGTTTTACCAATTGGCTGATTTCACCTTTGGAAAGACTTTCGCTGATGTCAGTGGAAGGTTTCGCGGTTTATTCGTCACATGGCGCTGAAAATAAACAAATATATGAGAATAATTAAACAGAACAAGGCAGAAGACAAACATTCCAATGACGAATGCTGAAAAATGAGAGGGGGAAGTTTGGGCCGAGTGTGCGGAGCGGAGAGAAGCCAACTTTAATGGAAGGCGGCGCGACGGATTGCACTTCTAGTGCAGAAGGGAAAGGCCGCTCGGCCACTAGTCGGATTGTAAGGACCGTAAGTTCAACAATTCTCGCTCTTCGAGACAGTTCAATGGGTGTATCGGCAGCGCATGATTAGTTCGTGACAAGGACATGCCCGCATGTGACGCTGTGGGTGGCCTTTGGTGTTTGCGTCGCTTCGACTAATACTCTGCCGGCGTCGAAAAATTGAGTCTTCTGCCAATCTGAGTCAGAATGGTTGCGAAATTCAACCACTGGGCGTTGAATGATGTCATCGTTTGAGGAAAAACAAAAAATAGGATCTGAATCTACTTTTACTGGGAATGGAAGGGAGCCGAACGCCCTTGTCGCTATGCGAAAACAGCGTATTTCTAGAGGTTTCACGACAAAGTGCTCCAATTAGGATTAGAGCAGTTCTTTTGGGAAAACAAGCGTGATCTCGAAAGACCAGAAAACACGAGAGGAAGGAAAGTGAAGGAGGTGGAGAAAACACATGCGCATATGAAATGTGTGCTCGTTCTATGCCTGCTCGTTAATCACCCTTTGCGAAGACTTTTTCTGCATATTAAACGACAAGCGGCAAAAAGTTCTTTCCGAATGTTTTCAAAGATTGCGTTTTCTATTGGGTGCAATGTGCCACAGAAAAAAAAATGATGTCATAAGATTGAAAAGACCAAGACAATTTCTGAAAACGCATTTATATGTGGTGGAATTGCATAAAACAGATACATATTTCCAGTTGAAGCGAAAATGCAGCCTAGAATACAATGTAATGTCATCATGATGCATGAGGGGGTGTACACGAAGCATCGAAAGCCAATAACTGACGTGTTTCCGGAGAGTGCGTGCCGGACAGCCGGCTGTAAAGAACGCCGCAAGTTTTCGGCGGCTGCCCTTTGCGTCAGGACACTATTGATTTCTCTTGGCAGTCGGCCAACACGGCCCACGCAGCCGACGGGAGGGCGGAAAACGGCCGCAGGGGAATGGGATTGCTGGGAAATTAAGGCGGCTGACCAGAAGGCAAAACATCAAAATGACGATCGTTCCGCTATCGTTTCCAGGCAAAAGAGATAAAACAACGGCCGATGGCAACTTCGGGGGTGGCTACTACTCTGTTTTATGGTTTAGTTGTGTAAAGGAGAAAGAGGGAGGCGATCGAAAAGCTCATTGTGCCGTGGGCAAGTGGTTGTACTACGGAAACGGCGCCGACATGCACTTTTAAGCCATTCCACGAGCGGATATGGACCAAGATTCCCGGAAGGAGTTTCGTCACGGGAATAGCAGAGATCGTTCCAAGGACAAAAAGGAAAGTCACTTGACTCTTTTTAATTAAATCGTGTTAGCCAGAGAAAGCATAAAAAGGGTCCAAAAGCCAAAAGACATCCAATATGTGCTGACTTACTGACTTCCGCAATAGGACACACCTTCTAAATGCTGACGTGTTTGAAATCGATTTTTGCATTTCATACGAGTCGAAACAATTCAGACGTGTTATAAAAAGAACCAAAATCCTTCGAGATTGATTTCGAAAAGCTCATTGTGCCGTGGGCAAGCGGGCGTGTTCCAAACTCTTTAGAGACCAAATCTCGCTCCGAAACTACGCATATCAAACACGGTCGGAACTAAAGTACCATGCAATCGATAGGCTTCGGCAGTTCAGCAGAGGAAAGTAAAGTAAAGTTGTTGAACCACTGCTCTTATCAAGGGGTAACGTCAAAGAGTAAGCTACAGTCTTGCAATGCGAAGATAACATTTGAATTTTCCTTTTTCAGACTTTAGCCCGCATTTGTTCTTTGTATATATTTTCTTATTAAAAAAGTGTTCACAAGTGTTTAAAAAAAAATTTAACTGTTGATTAAACCAGTAAAATGTATCAAGCTCGTTTTTTGAATTGGTAAGCCTGTGTTTTTGCATTAAAAATGCGCAAAAACCGATGTTACATAATGTGATGTGCTTTTCAAAAGAACTACACGTGTCTGAGTGAGCTGCAAGTTGTGATAAGGGCCAGTGACGGCTGATGTTATCAAAGTCTCTGACAATCGGCGTCACGCGATGGAATGCCTTCCTGCACATCAGGCGCTACCAACATGACACTTTCAATACGGCAAAAGCACATCATTCCCTGTTTGGGAAACGCAGCGGCAAAGCGACGAAAGCGAACAGGGCGTGTTTTCGTTTTCGACGGGTGCTCAGTTGCCCGGAACCGGTGGTTTTCGGCAGGAAACCGGGTTTCACAGACAAAACTGGAGGAAAGTTCAACGACCAAAAAGATTGTCTGGGCTTTGTCTAAAAATAGATTGAAGCTTCTGAAAAGATTCTAATTCACAGTTCACAAAATGGTTTTCAAAAGCTATGACCCTGGTTCAACAAGTAACATTTGAGTTACTGTAAAACAGTAATTGCGTACAATTCCAATTACTCCGTGTTTGGCTTTTTTTTATTTTTCCAAGGCGCAACAATTTTTTTTGTTATAAAACTTATAATTCTTTTTACAAATAACTTCTTTTCTACTTGAACCAAGCAAAAAGCAAATATAATTCGTGAATTTTTTTTAAAGAAAAATTGCAATTACGCGAATCCGTGTTACAGAAAACAGTCTGTGCGAAAGGGAAAGTGGGAGGTAGACTCGACCTACATTGCGAGGACAGAGTCTCCGGAACGGCACAGATCTCAACTGCAATCGCCCGCTCCCGCCAGAAATCATTAATTTCGGTGGGAACCTCCTTGTCACAGTGTAACCTTGTTTTCAGACATGGATCTACTCACCGAGATCCGCAGGCACATTCGATACTTTGTCACAATAACACTTGGGTATTTACACTATCACTATTCCAAGAGGTTCACAACAAGAAAACCGAAGGCTAATCTTAAACCTGTGGATGATATAACGAAGGTCTCGGAGAATGTGACCCATGTTCTGGCTCAGAATCCAGGACCGTTCACGCTGCAGGTAAGTGGAGGGAGAACGCGGAGCGACGGGTTAGAGCGTGACGACAAAGTGATGGACGACTGTTTGTTCGCAACGTTTGTGCTTTCGCAGAAAAAGGAACAATCGTCAAAAGAACACGAAAGATAAGCAGATAAAAGATGTATGCACGCTAAGTTTAGAAAGATCATGTTAATTTGACTAATTCAAGGGATATGGGAAAATGTTAAACAAACGAACCTAAGGCAGATAGTTGGAGAAGGAATGTGATTCGAAAGTCTTTATACACTTCTGTTATATTCTTCATACACATAAACTGTTTCATCGGATATCTCCGTCATTTTTGCGCAATAACATTACAACTATAAACATATTTATCATCACGTTTTCAGGGAACCAACACATACCTTGTTGGTCGCGGACCAGAAAGACTTCTCATAGATGCGGGGGAGCCAAACAAACCAGAGTAAGTCCATTAATTCCTGAAGTGTTCGCTTTTTGAACGAGGGCAAATAACGAGTGTTCGCCCATGTGCGTTCCTTCGTTATTCCTCGAAAGCTGATGATCTTGTGGTTCCAAGTGTTCAGCGAAGCCTTCTTTGTTTGTCTTAGCTGAACGTTGCAGGTACATCGAAAAATTGGCCGAAGCGCTCGGGAACGACCGAATAGTGGCTATTCTCTGCACCCACAGACACCGTGATCACATCGGCAAGTACTTTTGCACTCACGAAGCACTTAAAATATACAAAACTAACAGTATGTTCAGGGGGTGTGGATGAAGTTACACGAAGATTTGGAACAGCTAACACAATGGTTTACAAATTGAAATGCAACAAGATCGAGGTGTTTTACAATCGTATATTTCAAAAAAGTGTATTTAGGATACGAGCGGGTTTATACTAGTTGACGATGGATATGAAGTGTCAGCTGGTGGATGTACATTAAAATTTGTGGAAAGCAGGTATACATTTTTGTTGAAACATTCAATTTTTCCATAAGAGGACACACCAGTGATCACGCAGCGTTGTGGCTAGAAGAAGAAAATATCCTTTTCAGCGGAGATTGTGTGCTAGGTTTTGGTTCTTTGAATTTCTAGAAATCCATTTTTTCCTCAGGAGAAGGGTCTTCAATTTTTGATTCCCTATCGGAATACATGAAATCTCTGGAAAAGCTGCGAAAATTTGACTCCAAGGTGAGAATTTTACAGTACGAGATTCAATTGACTGTTCCAGATTATTTGTCCTGGGCACGGTCCTATGATTATGAATCCCAAGGAAAAGCTGGATCAATATGTCGCTCATCGCATTAAGCGGGAAATTCAGATTATCGATGTGCTTAAAAAGGTAACCAAGGGGTTTGAAGAGTGAAGTAAATTATTTCAAAAGGTGTACATAAAACTTTAAAGTATACATAACATGTATAATATACGTTTTTGAACGTTCGTTAAAAGCAATGTAAGACAACTTAGAGAGTGTGTTTCTTAACAACTTGTTTAAGCAATTTCTCTAAATACATGAAAAAGATGTACAACTAAAGTCAAGTTTACTTTTTCTTTACTGAATCAAATTCCATTAGCGAAGGAACAAAAGCCACTTTAGCTCTTTTTGTCTTAAACGCCCTAATGCACTTCTAATATCGGTACTTGACTTTTTGATCCGCGGTGTCTGAAAAATTTTCAGGGCATATGAAGACTGTACTTGCACTTTGCCTATAATTTGCAGACATTGGCTACGATCTTATTTTCTATTTTAATGCTCTGAACTCTGGGTTAGACATTGGAGTTTATCCTATGCGGATTCTAGAAAAACAATTATCCCTCTTTAAACGATTGTTATGGCAAAATGGGGTAGGGCGTCTTTGCTTTAAGAATAAATTTAATCAATGGCAGCCGTTTACCCCTTTCTTCTAAAAGGAAATTAAAAGTAAAACAAAATACGAAATGTCAAAGGTCCAAATTCTCCATGATTGTTTCTAGAGTAAACTTATTGTCGTGATTGGAACATTTTCAGCTCGGCCGAGCGAACCCCTTGGAAGTGACCCAGAACCTATACTCCAGTCTGCCCAAGTCTGTTCAAATCGGCGCCTTCGGGAACATTCGACAGACGCTCGACAAACTGTTGTGCGAGGGGCGTGTCGCCCGCGTTGGACTGCTTGATTTCCAGCTGGTGTAAATAACCACGGCACACTCAGCTGTTTTATCCTTGCGTATCTTTTTCCCAAACAATAAATCAAAGTTCTTGGGATCCATTGTCTCAGGCGGCGAGTTGTTTATATTTGTTTACCCAGATGACCGCGTCGCAGGACATTCGCGACGCGGCCAATTGCTTCATTGCCCATATTTTTCCCCACTGCCCTTAATTCGCATCATTCGTGGGATTATCACTCCTAATTGCTACTCAAAGTCAGAACTATTGCCAGTCGTCTAGAAGACAAACAGTTGATTCATGCTTGTTTTCCGCTGGATATTGATAAATGCGAGAACAAGAGATGTCATCCAGGCCGCGGCCTTCGTGAACGCGCAGGGTTGCACTGTCCCGACCAGACAGCCCATTTTGTCGATTTAACTGCTTTCGATTTCAAATTATAACTGACTTATTATACACCATTTCCTTCAACAAATAATTCTTACAAGTAGTGTCGGTGCTACCAAATTGTGTGGGTCTTTTTTCTTTTATTTATTGAAATTCCAGTATAGTTTTTAAATTTTTAAATTCGCTAATTCATTTTTCATTTTTAGTCTCAGCAGCACATTTAATGTTTATCTATTAAAATTATTAAAATTCTCCAAAAAAACAACATGACACAAAGTGAGAACACAATTTTTGATAAATCAGACGACAAAAGTGTATAATCTCACGATTATTGGAGGCCACTGACCGTTGAGCCATAGCAACGTCTTTGTTTTTCACAAAAGTATCACATTTACGCATTTCATGTTGAAGTTGCTTCGTTTTCCCCCATTTTCAATCCAGAATGCCAGCTTTATTTTGAGTTCTAATAATGGTGAATGAATGTAGTGTTTCAATCATTCAAATGACAATTGTTTTTGAACTTAAAGCCACGAATGTCTGACTATTTTAGTAGTATTTTGAGGTTACTGGCTGTCACTTTTCATCTTCCTGAGAGGAATTGTGAGGTGATGAAGTTTTCAAATTGTGAAGGATATTTGGCTCATTGCGGAATTATCAAGAGAAGTATAAGCCATAGAAGTATAAGCCACAGGAGTATCCCAAAAAATCACCTCAACCCAGCAGTTTTGGTAAAAATTTTCCATGTTTCGTTTTCTTAAGTGATCGCTGCATTCTGTTGCTTGTCAAAGGCGTTCCACCAAAATTCAGGTAGGAAAGAGCGATGCAACTGCGATATCATGATGCAACAATGGCATGATCAACCGTCTTGCGCCATTAACGAACGCAAAACCTAACCATTTTAGCCGCTCTTACGCAACAGAGAACAGTTTGCTTAAAGAGAAAAGGGTTGCTCATATTTGCCTGTGAACAGTTTCAACCTGCAAATTCCTTAAAACTTGCTAAATCTGTTGCCACAGTTTTGCAGGGCGGCACTCGTCGTTCCCACAAACGATGTTTCATTTTCGGGGCCTACTCATTCCTTTGTTCTCGTACCCCCTCGTGATATTGCTCATATCTTTCGTAAAACGAAAACAAGGTGGGGAGATGTTGCCAAATTTGCAAACTACGTTCGCGTAGATTGGTGCTCCGCCAGTTAGTGATCGCTCAACGAGCTGTAGTTAAACATAGTACTCAACAACTGCTGCATCCACCCTCAGTTCTTGAGTCTTTCCCTACAACTACAACATTTTCAACAATTGTTTTCCCAAAGCTCAAAAGACATCTTCTGAATTAGTTTAAAAATGTTCTCTATCCCCACTTTTCTCGGCATTGGTAAAACCTTTTAAAACCCGAAGATATATGCATTTGTCCATTTTACCCCGTTAGTCATCGCGCGAGGGGGAGGGGCCTCTGGCCATTCGGGCGAACAGCTGAATCTGGCTGGCGTCCATCACGTTGCTCGCACCTTTTCCGACTGTTTGTTTCTGTGATTCTGCACTTTGCCCTGATTCTTTGTCAATAACCCTACTTTCTGACATCAATCAGATAATTTTAGGTATGGCTGCCGGCGAAGACGATAGATGTCACTCGCCTATGCCGGAAAGACCATTCCAGCGACCTCTCAAAGGGGACTTTTGTTCCAACTGCGCAAAAACCAAGGAGGTAGGAGAGTTTATGCAAGTTTTGCGAGAACAGTGTGAGAAACATTGGACAAATCCAATATAATGGACGAATACGCAGACTGTTGTTCTTTTTGGACATGCTTTTTTATTGCAACTCTGGAAGCGTATTGGTTGAATAAAAAGCTAGTGGGAACATTTTTATAAAATAGTTTTGACATAACAAAGACTGAACTATTCAAAAACTGAATGTTTTTTTTGTAATTTAGTAGTTTTTAAGTTTTTAATGTTTCACGACCTACTAGCATTATGGAAATCATGCATAAAAACAAGTGCGGTTTGCAAAACAAAACCGAAAGTTCTTTTAAAAACAAAATTTGTGGAGTTTTTCTAAACTATCCCTTGACTTTGCAACAGTTTACCAAGCAAACTCTCAATCTCAACTGATAAGCAATCCTTCCCCAGACAATGCCGTGTTCTTCTTCTTCGCTTGTGTTTTATCACTCAAGCGCGATGCAAGCTTCGCATAATGCAGGACCGTTGGTGTTGTGCGAGAGAGCATGCACGTGCCCATCACGTGAGCGATTTCTAAAAGTCGGCGGTCGCTTGCAGCTGGCGATGGGCGCCCCGCTCAGACAGGGACCATTTCGCAAGCAGTCGCACGTGTGCGCAGAAATCCATTAGACGAAATCATAATAATTCCAGCCAAATGGAAAGATAGGCGTCAGTTCGCAAAGTACAATTCAGATTTGTCTCCGTCTGTTGCCTCTCTTCGATGTCAAAGATATCCCGGAAGATGACAACGACAGCTTCCTACCCTTCTGTGCGGATGTGTTCTGCACCGAGTGGAAATCGAGGAGCAAGAACTCGGAAATTGCCCTCAAAGTAAGAATCAATGACCAGTGACCGAACACCTTACCGCTTCAGGGACTGATGTACATATTGGAGCTTTGCCTTCTCCAACCGTCCACTGGGGACCATCTCTTCGCTGTCCTAATTGACTTACTCGGCTTTAATTCAGTGAGTCACAACACAGGGCTTCATAACAACAACTGTTTACAGGTGTCGTATTGGAAACTTGCCGTTCCAATGATCTACGATTCTGATCTCAGTTCCGGCACCAAATATCGTGATTCGTTGTTGTTCTCTCTTGCCCTTTACGATGTAAACCACAGCAAAAACAGACTCAGGTCATTTTAAATTGGTGAAAAACATAATGTTTTATTTTTAGGGAACTCTATGCAGCAGTCCCAGGTGTACGTCAGAGTATGCTTGGAATCCATGCCAAGCGCTTTGGAGAAAAGTACCGTCATCTTCAGGTTGCTTTAACTTACAAACTTATAAAATCAACAGTTTAGCTTGTCAGATCGCGAGCTAATTCTCGCATGGGCTCAGTGCAGGGATCTACTGAAGACCTCCTCAGTCTTGACAATGACGTCATCGTCGATGACGGGGTGGCGGAATCCTCCTCGGAAGGCGCCCCGACAAGCGAAGGAATGGCCAGTGGAGGCCTCACTGACGGCTCACATCACAAGGTTTGCCTTTTTATGGGTACTTTAACAGCATTTACAGCAACGCGTGATCAACGTATCGAATGCCCCTCCCGTGTCGATTCAGCGAAAGTCGAGTGGTTGTTGGGAGATCAAACAAGGTGCTGCCTAATGGTGATGCAAGAAATTGGTATTTTTCAGGCTCCGGTGGTCTTGTGGCCTGCGTTGACCCGGTAATGTCGGTTGACAAAGAAAACATCTGGCTCTCAAACCTTGGTATCAACATCAATGAAACCAGTGATGACTCTGACCTTCCTCCATCCACAAACTCACTTGGACTTCCGCTGATCAAACAGGCCAGAGCTGGAGAGATTTTCCACGTTTTGGAAGAGAACGAGAAGAAGCAGGAGCTCACTCCCAAGGAACAGATTGTGGAGTGAGTCCCATTTGTAGCAAATGTAAGTTTTCATCACAGGCGAGATATGTCCCTTCTGACGGTACTACATGATTACAATCGAAGCAACTACCAGCTAAATCCTGTTTTTGTCAATCAGGTGATTCATTTCTTTGATGTTTCAAACTCGCCTGATTCAGGAGGATTACAGTGCCTACTACGGTGGAATCAGCAATGGCCTTCTGTGGCCGGCCCTGCACAACTTAGAACAGTACATAGTCAAGGACTACGACAATTTGGAGGTAGCATTTGTTTGGATCCTTTTTCATTTGGGGGTTTAGGTTCTTCGTGAGCACTGGTGCGCGTATGTGCGTGTCAACTATCAGTTCGGCATCAATGCAGCCAGGAACAGTCGTCCACAAGACTTCATTTGGATCCATGACTATCATCTCATGCTCACTGGACAAATCATGCGCAGTTTGGACAGCAGCCTCGAGGTTTTTAAAACATTTAAACAAACTTTTATTTTCGGTTTAGATTGGCTTCTTCCTTCACATTCCCTTCCAGCCACCGCCCTGCTTCATGACCAAGTACCGTATGGTGGCCGAACCCATCGTGCGTGGAATTCTGAGGTTCACAAAGGTAGGCCAGACAACTGAGATTACAACTTGACGTTAAGGTCGGATTCCAAACTCATCGCGATCGAGAGACCTACATAAAATTCGTCAGGGAAATCGTTCCTCGAGCTCGCATCCACTATGACTCCAGGGACATTTTCAGTGTAACCTTTGAGGTGAGTGAGCTTATATCATTTTCTGTTCTAAACACTCCTTAGGGTTGCACTTGCTCTCTTGGTGTCTTCCCAGTGTCAATCAAGAATGGAGACTTTTTGAATATTGTGAATGATCCCCAGACTGTGATCGAATCCCAGGAAATTAGGAAAGACGTGTGTTTAACTTCAGATTCTATTAAGCTTGATCTTCAGATTCTGGGATCCTCCGGTGAAGGCGGGATGTTCTTCTTCTCGGTAGAGAGATTTGACTACACTAAAGGAATCAACGAGAAACTTCGAGCATGGAAACGGTGATTTACCTAATTTAGCACGGTTATTTCATCATTTTAGCTACTTCGAAAAGTACCCCGACAGGATTGGACTCGATGTGCTGTTCCAGGTGGCCGTGACTAATCGGCGTGCTGTTGAATCTTACCGAGTCTACCAGGTGAGACATTAAAGTTCAGTTTATTTTTCTTACTTTTCAGGACGAATGCATGGCCTTGGCTGATGAAATCAACGCCACAGTGAAAAGCGAAACTTACCCTGACTGGAAACCCATTAAGTTCCAAATCGAAGGTCTGCCCAGGGCCAAGTTGGTCGCCCACTACTTGGCAATGGATATTGGAGTAGTGACTCCCTCTAAGGTTAGCTGTAGTTAAAGGTTGTTTTATTGTTCTTAGGATGGAATGAATCTGGTGGCTAAGGAAATGCTCATCTGCAACCCCAAGGCTTCTCTCGTGCTGTCAACTGGTGCTGGAACTGAAGTTCAACTCGGAAATGCAGGTTTCTACAACGATCAGAAGAAGCTCTATCACCGAGTGGAAGACATCTCAGATATTGAGGCCTGTCATTCAGCTTTAACAATGTAACCGGTGTTTTTCAGAAGTTCGCCGACGATTTCTACGCAGCTGCTACTGAGCCGAGTGAGCGACGATCTGAAAATGGTGGAATGCTAAACGAATTTCTCAAGCAGCATGACATCGATGAGTGGAGTACCGCCTTCCTTGATCCCGGCTGGACCCATGAAGTCATCCGCATGTGCGAGGTAGAACTTTCGGAGTTCCTTTCTTTCATTGTTCAGGTTAACCAAGTGGCTGATTTCTACATCCTCATGGCCAAAACGGCGCAAGTCCGTAGACAGATTGTTGAGGTCATCTTGAAGGGAATGCCTATCCGTCCCCATTTTGCACTCAGCTTGGAAAATGCGAAGGTGAGTCCAATTTCCTTCATTGTTCAATGATTATTTAGAATTCGTTGGAAAATAGCTGTGAGGAAAACTCCAACATCTTGGTAGTGGACACAACTGCCACAAAGGACGACCCAGACGGGGCCAATTCTCAGATCAAGTTCGACATCACAGATGAACTGACAGAGCTTCACAAAGACTTGGCATTTCTACAATTCATTGAAACTGATGAGACCAACAATGTGGAACAGTTTGTGGATGTGAGGCAAAGAGTTGTAAACATAAATTTAAAGTTTTAAGACCTTGGGAACTTTTCATCCTTGCGGACCATGTGCTTTTGTAACTGAAGTGGAAGAAGCAGCGGCCCTTCTCTCACGGGGAGATCATTTTCAGTACCTATTCACTGACAGGTTGTTATAATACATATTTGTCATTTTATATTTTTAGGGATGGAACTCTTAAAAGCCACGCTTGTTCTTATCCAACCAGTATTCAACCTGCTTACTCTGCTGTAATTCAGGTGACTTTGTTTCTTCGGACAGTAACACAAGATGTTTCAGGCTCAGTTTTCCAGGCGGTGTGCCCAATTCTGCGCAATCGTCACAACTGCTCCTTTGGTCCATATTGGAATCTTGAACGTTAGTACCATCCCTGAAGGTTTTTATACTTAGGAAATTTTTCAACGTTTTGTTAGGGTACTATGCCTACGGGGCTTCTGCTGGTCGTGAGTGGTACTTCAATCCAGCCATGCAGTTCAAAGACGATACTATTAGTGATGCGGACATTGCTCTTCTGGACCAAGCTTTCGACAAGGTGAGATTATAACGTTATCCTTACAACTTTTCTTAAAGGTTGAGGATCTTCTGGAGAACCCTCAGTTCCGAAACTTTACGTGGATTGGAAGTGGTCTTCAGAAGCATTACGGTCATATCACCATCGCACAGCAGGATGTCAATAACTCTGTCCCGAAAAGGGAAAGTGCAAGACTGTAGAGTTGCTTTAAAACTGACATCAATTTAAATTTAGCTACCAAGAAGTCGTCAGCCTCGTTAACCTTGTAGACCCTACTGGCTCAGTGCTCACAGTGAGAGACAGTGAATTTGACATTAAGATCTACACCAAGGTTCAGTTTTTAAATCATTCAAACAATTTGATGTTTAGGCAAAGCTTTCCGGAAGAATCTTCAACAAGGGCCATGGCTTGCGTCTCCTGGAAAGGAAGACTGGCATTGACCTTAAAGCCGGTACGCTTTAATTTTTAGAAACGTGTATTTGTTAAAAATGAAAACATTAAAAGTTTTTTTTATTGTTTAGGAAATATTCTGGTGTGTGGTGATTCTGAGACAGACCTTCCTGTCCTCGAGGAATGCTTGTCTGTAGCGCAAGGAAGTGTGTACACCATCTGGGTAACTAAAGACAAAGACCTGAAGACGAAGGTTTGCAAACAATGGAAATTGAGCAAAAATTGTAATTTGAGGTGTCTGAGACCTGTGAGCGAATGAACAATCACAACTTCATCTTCGTCTCCGGCCCCGAAGTGCTCCTAGGAGCAATGGCCCAGGCGACTGTGAGGGAAATGAACCTTCGCGGAGGAGCTATCGATGACCACGAGTGATCTGCCCACATATGAGAACGGTGTTGAGTACGAGTTCCTGTGCCTGAATTTCAATGATATGACTACTGTGCAGTCTTATTCAGGTCAACCAGCCTTAGCAATGACTTACTGTATTATAGAAAACATTACTGTTGTTGTCGTATTTTCCCACCCTTGAGTTCTGTGAGCTGTATAAAGATGTTGAACCAAACATGAGGGAATATAACGCTATTGTATGATTGAAAACTGGAAAAGTCACTACCGCTGGAGGACTGGATTATTCAAACTTCAACATCCACAGCTCATTTTGCATGCCTTATCATTATCCAATTCCGCATGCCTTATCGAGAGTGTTTTTGCGCCCTTTAGTACACGACACTCTATCTGTCAAACGAATTGGAACTCAAAGTGTTAGTACTACAAACCATTACGCACAATACACAGACGATAAAGTGACTGAATATTAACGTTTTAGATGTTTACAGAGAACAATGAATCAACTTTTAGAAAACGTGCGGTAGCTTCCATAAAACGTGCTTTTTGAAATGCGATAAAAACCTATGTTAACAACGTGGACGAAACATAGAGGTAACGAGAAGGGAAGGTCAATCTGTTTTCAAGCTAATGTTCTAAATCTGGTTCAAACATGTCACGTACAACAGACAGCCGCATTGCCTGTCAGTTGTATCCGTTATCACAGGTGTCATTCAGATCTCGCATATAAGCCGTGCCCGCAGAAGGCATAGCATCTTCAGGATGAAGTTCTTCTTCGCCCTCCTCGGAGTGGCCCTCGCGGCCCATTCTTCCCTGCCTTTGGTCCGTCCTCTTCCCAGTGAGCAGGAGTACCGTTTCCGCTACGAAGCCACACTCGCCTCCGGAATTCCTCTCCAGAACACCGACGCTGCCCTCACCCGCATCCGCGCCGAAGTAGTCCTCCAGTACCCCAGCGAGACTGTCGGTCTCCTCCGTCTCCAGAAGATCGAGATCGCGACTGACAAGGATGTCCAGTCCACCGAGTTCGAAAGCCTCGAGAATCGTGTCCTCTCCGAGGAGTACAAGAGCCTCCTGGAACTGCCTGTCCGTTTCCACCACAAGAACACCATGGTCTCCTACCTCCAGTTTGCTTCTGAAGAGCAGCCGTGGTCCGCCAACATCAAGCGCGCCGTTGTCAACATGCTCCAGGTCAACATGAAGGTGAACCCCGAGCAGGAGAACGTCGAGAGCAACTACTTTGTCGACACTGAGAAGACCATCGAGGGAGTGTGTGAGGTCGCCTACACTTTGGTTTCCGAGCAGGAAAAGACTCTTGTCACCAAGTCCGTCAACTTCGACAAGTGCGAGCGTCGTTGGGATGTGGCCTTCAACCAGCGCTTTGTCGCCAACTGCGCCGATTGCGACTACAAGATGATCGTGCCCCAGACCGTCTACAACTACCAGTACGAGAAGCAGCAGCTGAAGTGGATTGAGGTCCGTTCCACCTACACTGTTTCCCTCAAGGAGCAGCCTCTGATGAAGACCGAAACTCTGGCCCGTCTCACTCTTCTCGAGACCACCGACATCCGTCGTCCTATTGATGCTCCTAAGGGAGAGAAAGTGGACCTTATCTACTCTAACGAGCTTGAGCGCTCTATGGAGGAGTACTTCATGAAGGGAGAGGAGGCCGAGCAGAAACCTTTCGAGCACATTCCCAAGAAAATCGAAATGATCGAGGAAATCGTCTCCAGGATTGCCGAACTCAAGGAAAACACCCCCGAATCCGTTCACATGTTTGCCCGTCTGGTCCGTGTCCTGCGCATGTGCTCCCAGGAGGAGATGCTTAGACTTCACAAACTGTCGGAGAAGAAGTACGAGCAGAAGGAAAACACCGTCATCGAGCACGCTCTGGCCGTTGCTGGAACCAAGATCACTATCGAGCATCTTCTCACTGTTGACTTCAAGCAAATGACACCCATCAAGGTCGCCCAGCTCCTGAAATCTATCCAGGAAACTCCCTATCCTTCTGAGCAGATTGCTGACCTCCTCTGCAAGTTCTCCCATACTGAGCTTTGCCGCAATGAGCCCGTCATCCGTCAATCTGTCTATCTGGCCTTCGGAGCTATCGTCCGCGGAGTTATTGTCCCCACTCAGGAAATGTCCCTGAGCAGGGTGCCCGAGCATCTCAAAGAAAAGTACGTCTCCATCCTGAAGAAGAAGTGGGCAGAGTCCGAGACTATCTACGATAAGATCCTTGTCCTCAAGACCTTCGCTAATGCTGGAATCGACACCTCCATCGTTGAGTTTGAGAAGATCCTCCTCGACCAGCAGCAGCCCACCCTTGTCCGCATGGAAGTTATTGACGCCCTCCGTCTCCTCTCCGAGCAGATTCCTCGCAAGGTCGTCCAGATTCTGATGCCCATCTACAACAACCGCCTTGAGAAGAACGAGGTCCGCATGGCCGCCCTCAACCAGCTGATGCAGTCCAAGCCTACCAAGACCGAGCTCCACCAGATTGTTCAGCGCATGGAGCGTGAGCCCAACCACCACGTTGCTGCTTTCACCTACCACATGCTGACCTCCATTGCCAAGTCAACCCTGCCTACTTACCGCACCGTCGCCCTGCCTCTGACTCCCCTTCTCCGCCAATCCAGGTTCCGCCCCGAGCAGCGTTTTCTTTCCATCTACCAGCAGTGGCCCATCTTTAACAAGGAGAGCTTCACCGGAATGAGCGTAAACTTTGGAGCCATCTTCGGAAAGGACTCTGTTATTCCCAAGGACATGATGACCTCCCTGGAGACCGTCTTCGGAGGAAACTGGAACAAGTACCTCGCCCAGCTTGGCTTCTCTCACCAAAATGTTGAGCTGATCTTCAACAAGGTCCTCTCTAAGCTGAATCTTCTCGAGAAGGAACGCAAAAACATCATCCGCGCTTCTCGCGTGTCTCACTCCGTCTCTCTGCTCAAGGACCTCGCTAAGAAGCTGAACATTCGCGTTCGTGATACCGTTTCTGAGGAGGCCTATGCCATGCTCTACCTTCGCTACAAGCAGATGAACTACGCTATGTTCCCCATCAACGAGCAGATTGTCGACGAGCTCATCGAGAAATACATCCGTGACGGAAGCGTCGACATGAAGAAGGTCGAGCGTCTCTTCCAGAAGGACTCCGAGTTCGACTTCTCTCACGCTGGATTCTTCTACGAATCTGTCATGAAGATGCCTACCACTCTTGGTCTTCCTCTCACCATTTCTTCCAAGCTGCCCACCATCTTCTCCGCCAGCGGACTCATCTCCTTTGAGAAGGTCTCCTACGGAGTGCGTGCCCGTCTCCAGGCCCAGCCAACTCTTGCTTCCACCCACGTTCACGTCATGAGCCTCTGGATTCCCGTCTTTGAACATGGAGTCAAGATCGTCCGCTCCGCTCAGATCGCTACTCCCATCGACATTCTTGCTGAGATCACCATGAAGAAGAACTTTGATATCGTCTTCCGCCAGCAGATGCCCGAGCAGAAGAAGACTCTTCTTCGTATCGATTCCCGTCCCGTTGCTTTCATTCGCTACTTCAACAAGGAGTCCGAGCGTTACACTGAGACGGAAGAGAAGACCATTGCTCTGCCCAAGGTTGAGATGCTCTCTGAAGAGCGCACCCTGAAGACTGAGTATGCCGGTTTGGAGTTTGTTCTTTCCGGAAACAACTACCGCCAGTGGACTCTTGAGAACGTTCTCCTCGGAGAACAGCAGATGGAGGTCACCGTCCGTCCCACCAGCCGCGTCCCCAAGGACATCAAGCTCACTCTGACGGTCGAGCCCCTCACCCAGAGCCACATTGAGGGTCCCAAGGTTGACAAGATGATGTTGAAGGAGATGAACGTCGAAGAGGGAGAATGGGAGCGCAGCAGCGACAGCAGCCGCCGCGAGTACCTTCACAAGATGGTCCGCGCTATGGAACTTACCTCTGCCTACAAGCACCGCATCTACATTACCTTCCGTGCCATCGAAAAGTCCATGGTCGAGTTCCGTACTGAGTGCGAGGGCAAGCTCAATTTCTGCCGTCTTTCCACCGAGGTACGCGTTCCTACCATCGAGCGCCGCAACTGGAAGCTCAACTCTGTTATCGAAATGGTCCTTCCTCGCCCCGTCTCCAGCGTGCAGGAGCTGAAGGAACAGAAGCATCGCGAAGTCCAGCTGTACACCCAGACAATCTGGGGAACTGAGGAGCAGAACAAGCTTGAAGTAGCCGCTCAGCTTGAGCAGTCCGAGGAGCAGCGCAAGATGATCCAGGAGCCCAAGTCCGTCCGTGGTCTTCCCGCTTATGAGCTGCTGAAGCGCCTTGCTCGCCTGAACCAGCTTAAGGCCGTGGCTAACTACGAGCTTTCCCCCGTTTCTCAAATTGCCTTCGACCGCCTTTTCTCCGTCATCAAGGCTTACACTCTCTGGAACTCCAAGATCGAGATGGCTGAGAACGAGCCCAGCCGTGTATTCATCAAGTGCACTGTTGACCCCATCGCTTCGTCCCAGAGCCAGCTGATCATTGAGACTCCCCAGGAGGTGCTTCGCGTGGACAGCATCCGTGTGCCCATGGCTCTGCCTACTCTTGCCCGCCTGCCCAAGAATACCGTCCTCCACTCCATGGTTGAGAAGAGTGAGTGCACCGTCGAGAACAACAAGGTCTACACCTTCGATGACGTTATCTTCCGCGCTCCCCTCCCCACCTGCTACACCGTCATCGCCAAGGACTGCACCGAAGAGCCTCGCTACGCTGTCTTGGTCAAGAACCTTGCTAAGAACGGAGAAGAGAAGGTATAGATAACTACTAAATTATTTAGACATTTTGAAATTGCAGAAGGTCAAGATCATCTACGAAGACAAGGAATACGAGTTGGAGGTTATTGATGGACAGATGAAGGCCTACGTCAATGGAGAGCGCATCACCGAGCAGCAGTTCCAGGAGTACAGGTAGGATTCAGTTGATCATGCAAAACAAATTTACATTCAGCATTGAGAAGCTCGGAGACGACTTGTTCGTGGTTGACTTCGAAGACCTGGTTGTCCGCTTTGATGGATACACCGCCAAAGTCCTTCTTGGAAACACCGAAATGAACAAGCAGTGCGGACTTTGCGGACACTTTGACGGAGAGAAAACTAATGAGTACCGTACCGCCTCTAACGAGGAGACTGAAAACATTGAGGAGTTCCACCGCTCCTACATCCTGAAGACCGAGGTGGGAGTAATTTATGGTCAGTGTTGTAATCCATGTTTAGGAGTGCTCTCTGGAAACACCCCTGAAGAAATCCTACAAGGAGTACAACAAGGAATCCAGCTCGGAGGAAGACTACGAGAAGGAATCGGAGAAGTACATGCTGAAGAAGACTATGCCTTCTTCTGAGGAGTACGAGGAGGACAGTGAGAAGAAGACTGTTCAGCGCTCTGGTAAATATTTCAATTTATAATCAAAGTAATGGCATAGTTTCAGAGCCTGAGATGAAGGTCCGTGTCCAGGAGTTCGCTCACCGCGTCTGCTTCTCTCTCGAATCTGTTCCCGAGTGCCCCAAGGACCTCACTACTGGAAAGCCTGCCGAGAAGAAGGTAAGAAACATTAGCTACGACATACATCACACACCCTAGGTGCGCTTCGGCTGCCTTCCTCGCCACGACTCCAACGCCCGCCGCATCCTGGCCGCCATTCGCCGTGGAGAAGACGTTGTCCGCGGAGAGTACCTGAATGACCTGAAGCTGTCTTTCGTCGACAACATTCTGGTTCCCCAGACCTGCATGGCCTAAATGCTTGCTTTTGCATAAATATATAATTTACATATTTCTTGTTGTTTATGAATTACATGCCACAGAAACAGGAGCTAAAACTATATGAGGCAGTTTCTAATATATTTCCACTTCATTCTGAAAAGAACCTAAAAGAGAAGGAATCGAGAAGGATTCACTGATTTCATATTGTTAAAGGAAGTTTTACAGTGCGAATAAGTCAAAAAACCGTGATGTGTTGTTAAATTTGGGCCATTTTCAAACAAATGTCTCTGTATTTTTCGAGATAAATTAAGGTTAAAAAAAAGTTGCATTCATTGTTGAGATTTTGCAAATCTGAAGGCACCATTGGAATCAGCGTCTAAAAATAACCTAAGTTTGTTTTTGCAACTTTTTTTTAACCTTAATTTATCTCGAAAAATACAGAGACATTTGTTTGAAAATGGCCCAAATTTAACAACACATCACGGTTTTTTGACTTATTCGCACTGTAAAACTTCCTTTAACAATATGAAATCAGTGAATCCTTCTCGATTCCTTCTCTTTTAGGTTCTTTTCAGAATGAAGTGGAAATATATTAGAAACTGCCTCATATAGTTTTAGCTCCTGTTTCTGTGGCATGTAATTCATAAACAACAAGAAATATGTAAATTATATATTTATGCAAAAGCAAGCATTTAGGCCATGCAGGTCTGGGGAACCAGAATGTTGTCGACGAAAGACAGCTTCAGGTCATTCAGGTACTCTCCGCGGACAACGTCTTCTCCACGGCGAATGGCGGCCAGGATGCGGCGGGCGTTGGAGTCGTGGCGAGGAAGGCAGCCGAAGCGCACCTAGGGTGTGTGATGTATGTCGTAGCTAATGTTTCTTACCTTCTTCTCGGCAGGCTTTCCAGTAGTGAGGTCCTTGGGGCACTCGGGAACAGATTCGAGAGAGAAGCAGACGCGGTGAGCGAACTCCTGGACACGGACCTTCATCTCAGGCTCTGAAACTATGCCATTACTTTGATTATAAATTGAAATATTTACCAGAGCGCTGAACAGTCTTCTTCTCACTGTCCTCCTCGTACTCCTCAGAAGAAGGCATAGTCTTCTTCAGCATGTACTTCTCCGATTCCTTCTCGTAGTCTTCCTCCGAGCTGGATTCCTTGTTGTACTCCTTGTAGGATTTCTTCAGGGGTGTTTCCAGAGAGCACTCCTAAACATGGATTACAACACTGACCATAAATTACTCCCACCTCGGTCTTCAGGATGTAGGAGCGGTGGAACTCCTCAATGTTTTCAGTCTCCTCGTTAGAGGCGGTACGGTACTCATTAGTTTTCTCTCCGTCAAAGTGTCCGCAAAGTCCGCACTGCTTGTTCATTTCGGTGTTTCCAAGAAGGACTTTGGCGGTGTATCCATCAAAGCGGACAACCAGGTCTTCGAAGTCAACCACGAACAAGTCGTCTCCGAGCTTCTCAATGCTGAATGTAAATTTGTTTTGCATGATCAACTGAATCCTACCTGTACTCCTGGAACTGCTGCTCGGTGATGCGCTCTCCATTGACGTAGGCCTTCATCTGTCCATCAATAACCTCCAACTCGTATTCCTTGTCTTCGTAGATGATCTTGACCTTCTGCAATTTCAAAATGTCTAAATAATTTAGTAGTTATCTATACCTTCTCTTCTCCGTTCTTAGCAAGGTTCTTGACCAAGACAGCGTAGCGAGGCTCTTCGGTGCAGTCCTTGGCGATGACGGTGTAGCAGGTGGGGAGGAGCGCGGAAGATAACGTCATCGAAGGTGTAGACCTTGTTGTTCTCGACGGTGCACTCACTCTTCTCAACCATGGAGTGGAGGACGGTATTCTTGGGCAGGCGGGCAAGAGTAGGCAGAGCCATGGGCACACGGATGCTGTCCACGCGAAGCACCTCCTGGGGAGTCTCAATGATCAGCTGGCTCTGGGACGAAGCGATGGGGTCAACAGTGCACTTGATGAATACACGGCTGGGCTCGTTCTCAGCCATCTCGATCTTGGAGTTCCAGAGAGTGTAAGCCTTGATGACGGAGAAAAGGCGGTCGAAGGCAATTTGAGAAACGGGGGAAAGCTCGTAGTTAGCCACGGCCTTAAGCTGGTTCAGGCGAGCAAGGCGCTTCAGCAGCTCATAAGCGGGAAGACCACGGACGGACTTGGGCTCCTGGATCATCTTGCGCTGCTCCTCGGACTGCTCAAGCTGAGCGGCTACTTCAAGCTTGTTCTGCTCCTCAGTTCCCCAGATTGTCTGGGTGTACAGCTGGACTTCGCGATGCTTCTGTTCCTTCAGCTCCTGCACGCTGGAGACGGGGCGAGGAAGGACCATTTCGATAACAGAGTTGAGCTTCCAGTTGCGGCGCTCGATGGTAGGAACGCGTACCTCGGTGGAAAGACGGCAGAAATTGAGCTTGCCCTCGCACTCAGTACGGAACTCGACCATGGACTTTTCGATGGCACGGAAGGTAATGTAGATGCGGTGCTTGTAGGCAGAGGTAAGTTCCATAGCGCGGACCATCTTGTGAAGGTACTCGCGGCGGCTGCTGTCGCTGCTGCGCTCCCATTCTCCCTCTTCGACGTTCATCTCCTTCAACATCATCTTGTCAACCTTGGGACCCTCAATGTGGCTCTGGGTGAGGGGCTCGACCGTCAGAGTGAGCTTGATGTCCTTGGGGACGCGGCTGGTGGGACGGACGGTGACCTCCATCTGCTGTTCTCCGAGGAGAACGTTCTCAAGAGTCCACTGGCGGTAGTTGTTTCCGGAAAGAACAAACTCCAAACCGGCATACTCAGTCTTCAGGGTGCGCTCTTCAGAGAGCATCTCAACCTTGGGCAGAGCAATGGTCTTCTCTTCCGTCTCAGTGTAACGCTCGGACTCCTTGTTGAAGTAGCGAATGAAAGCAACGGGACGGGAATCGATACGAAGAAGAGTCTTCTTCTGCTCGGGCATCTGCTGGCGGAAGACGATATCAAAGTTCTTCTTCATGGTGATCTCAGCAAGAATGTCGATGGGAGTAGCGATCTGAGCGGAGCGGACGATCTTGACTCCATGTTCAAAGACGGGAATCCAGAGGCTCATGACGTGAACGTGGGTGGAAGCAAGAGTTGGCTGGGCCTGGAGACGGGCACGCACTCCGTAGGAGACCTTCTCAAAGGAGATGAGTCCGCTGGCGGAGAAGATGGTGGGCAGCTTGGAAGAAATGGTGAGAGGAAGACCAAGAGTGGTAGGCATCTTCATGACAGATTCGTAGAAGAATCCAGCGTGAGAGAAGTCGAACTCGGAGTCCTTCTGGAAGAGACGCTCGACCTTCTTCATGTCGACGCTTCCGTCACGGATGTATTTCTCGATGAGCTCGTCGACAATCTGCTCGTTGATGGGGAACATAGCGTAGTTCATCTGCTTGTAGCGAAGGTAGAGCATGGCATAGGCCTCCTCAGAAACGGTATCACGAACGCGAATGTTCAGCTTCTTAGCGAGGTCCTTGAGCAGAGAGACGGAGTGAGACACGCGAGAAGCGCGGATGATGTTTTTGCGTTCCTTCTCGAGAAGATTCAGCTTAGAGAGGACCTTGTTGAAGATCAGCTCAACATTTTGGTGAGAGAAGCCAAGCTGGGCGAGGTACTTGTTCCAGTTTCCTCCGAAGACGGTCTCCAGGGAGGTCATCATGTCCTTGGGAATAACAGAGTCCTTTCCGAAGATGGCTCCAAAGTTTACGCTCATTCCGGTGAAGCTCTCCTTGTTAAAGATGGGCCACTGCTGGTAGATGGAAAGAAAACGCTGCTCGGGGCGGAACCTGGATTGGCGGAGAAGGGGAGTCAGAGGCAGGGCGACGGTGCGGTAAGTAGGCAGGGTTGACTTGGCAATGGAGGTCAGCATGTGGTAGGTGAAAGCAGCAACGTGGTGGTTGGGCTCACGCTCCATGCGCTGAACAATCTGGTGGAGCTCGGTCTTGGTAGGCTTGGACTGCATCAGCTGGTTGAGGGCGGCCATGCGGACCTCGTTCTTCTCAAGGCGGTTGTTGTAGATGGGCATCAGAATCTGGACGACCTTGCGAGGAATCTGCTCGGAGAGGAGACGGAGGGCGTCAATAACTTCCATGCGGACAAGGGTGGGCTGCTGCTGGTCGAGGAGGATCTTCTCAAACTCAACGATGGAGGTGTCGATTCCAGCATTAGCGAAGGTCTTGAGGACAAGGATCTTATCGTAGATAGTCTCGGACTCTGCCCACTTCTTCTTCAGGATGGAGACGTACTTTTCTTTGAGATGCTCGGGCACCCTGCTCAGGGACATTTCCTGAGTGGGGACAATAACTCCGCGGACGATAGCTCCGAAGGCCAGATAGACAGATTGACGGATGACGGGCTCATTGCGGCAAAGCTCAGTATGGGAGAACTTGCAGAGGAGGTCAGCAATCTGCTCAGAAGGATAGGGAGTTTCCTGGATAGATTTCAGGAGCTGGGCGACCTTGATGGGTGTCATTTGCTTGAAGTCAACAGTGAGAAGATGCTCGATAGTGATCTTGGTTCCAGCAACGGCCAGAGCGTGCTCGATGACGGTGTTTTCCTTCTGCTCGTACTTCTTCTCCGACAGTTTGTGAAGTCTAAGCATCTCCTCCTGGGAGCACATGCGCAGGACACGGACCAGACGGGCAAACATGTGAACGGATTCGGGGGTGTTTTCCTTGAGTTCGGCAATCCTGGAGACGATTTCCTCGATCATTTCGATTTTCTTGGGAATGTGCTCGAAAGGTTTCTGCTCGGCCTCCTCTCCCTTCATGAAGTACTCCTCCATAGAGCGCTCAAGCTCGTTAGAGTAGATAAGGTCCACTTTCTCTCCCTTAGGAGCATCAATAGGACGACGGATGTCGGTGGTCTCGAGAAGAGTGAGACGGGCCAGAGTTTCGGTCTTCATCAGAGGCTGCTCCTTGAGGGAAACAGTGTAGGTGGAACGGACCTCAATCCACTTCAGCTGCTGCTTCTCGTACTGGTAGTTGTAGACGGTCTGGGGCACGATCATCTTGTAGTCGCAATCGGCGCAGTTGGCGACAAAGCGCTGGTTGAAGGCCACATCCCAACGACGCTCGCACTTGTCGAAGTTGACGGACTTGGTGACAAGAGTCTTTTCCTGCTCGGAAACCAAAGTGTAGGCGACCTCACACACTCCCTCGATGGTCTTCTCAGTGTCGACAAAGTAGTTGCTCTCGACGTTCTCCTGCTCGGGGTTCACCTTCATGTTGACCTGGAGCATGTTGACAACGGCGCGCTTGATGTTGGCGGACCACGGCTGCTCTTCAGAAGCAAACTGGAGGTAGGAGACCATGGTGTTCTTGT
This sequence comes from Oscheius sp. G VE-2021, assembly GCA_022343465.1. Classification (NCBI taxonomy): domain Eukaryota; kingdom Metazoa; phylum Nematoda; class Chromadorea; order Rhabditida; family Rhabditidae; genus Oscheius; species Oscheius sp. G VE-2021. The sequence continues at coordinate 657,887 of JAJQXH010000045.1, forward strand.
GGTGGAAACGGACAGGCAGTTCCAGGAGGCTCTTGTACTCCTCGGAGAGGACACGATTCTCGAGGCTTTCGAACTCGGTGGACTGGACATCCTTGTCAGTCGCGATCTCGATCTTCTGGAGACGGAGGAGACCGACAGTCTCGCTGGGGTACTGGAGGACTACTTCGGCGCGGATGCGGGTGAGGGCAGCGTCGGTGTTCTGGAGAGGAATTCCGGAGGCGAGTGTGGCTTCGTAGCGGAAACGGTACTCCTGCTCACTGGGAAGAGGACGGACCAAAGGCAGGGAAGAATGGGCCGCGAGGGCCACTCCGAGGAGGGCGAAGAAGAACTTCATCCTGAAGATGCTATGCCTTCTGCGGGCACAGCTTATATGCGGAGTTTGAGGGACATCACAGATAAGAACCTTCGCTGAAACTGTATCTCTAACGACAGGTGTCATTCTAATAATCACATTACACAAACAGAGAACAAGCATTCACCAATGAATACGTATTTTTTGTAATTTCGACTTTCAGAAACGATTCAGTTTGATTGCAAAGTACAGGTTTTTGTAGTATGTGACGACTACTGTGTTTCCAACCTAATTACCTTGTTGGTGTTCATTTCTGTGATGACTGACATCTGAAACATCTTATCTTGCAGTGCTGTCACTATCATTATCTCCATCCCAGACAGTTCGGCCTTGAAATAAACATCACTGCAGATGAATTGCTGCATTGAAATTAAATAAGAAGTATCGGCCAAATATAACCTTCGTTGAATACATATTAAGACTATTATTTGTTTCCTCAGAACAAACAACAGCCGTGTCTACATGTCCTTATTCGGCTTGTCATAATAGAGCGTTTAGTAAGCGTACTCCGTGTTTGCGCAAGTCGAATTCTTTTAATAGGAGGTATTATGTGAGGAGGAGGTCCGATGACGTGCGGCGGGGAGGCGAATCGATGTGGCCATTCTCAATGCAGTAGCGATGGCGCTCCCCCGGTCGCAGTCGTACGGTGCAGCTGAAGGAGGTCAGTCAAAGAACAAGCCTTAGGCTCATTAGGCATTATACGACGCCTCTTCCATTAAATTTTAGCTTATGAGAAAAAATTATTTTTTTCACGATGTCTTTTCATTTTGTGGAACTAAAATACAGCTTGCATTTTAAGTTAATCTTTGTTTGTATATTTTGGCTACTAAACATCTAATTTGGCTGTTAACCTTTTCCCTTCCTCATTTGGCTTGGAAGCCTCATTGCGCACCAATTAATAGCGTTAAGCCGGCCACAATGGGCCCCATCTTGCCACGAAATTGCTGACGCAATTTTTGACTAAATTTGGAAAGCATCTTCAAGATTATACAAACACAAGGAAAATATTGTCAGTCAAGTCAGAAACAATTCTTTTTCTGCTCTTTGGAACCAATGAACACTGGAGCTCCTCCAGATTTATTTGTCTTTTTTAAACAACGAATTTTAAAATAAACAGTGAATCAAATGCAGATGTTAGGTACTTTATTCATATTTTAACAGTTATGTTAAAGTCAAAGAAAAGTTTTGTAGTTCTTTACTTCAAATCTATGTTATTTCTCTCTTTTCTCGTTTATGTCAATGAGTTTGGAGAAAATCAATCATATGAAAGCTGAAAAGACATTATCAACTAAAATCTGTATATACTTTAGCATATTTCAAAATGTTCATGTGTATTTAATTTTAAGTTGCAGCAAAATTGGCGATAAACTTCTTATTGTGCTTAGCAATTTTACATTCTAGGAGCATATAATTTTATTGAAGTGTTATATTGTTTGCTTTATATTAAACTAGCGTCTTGTTCTCCTTGCCAAAACGTCTTGGGCAGTGCGGTAGCGCGTTGTTGTGATTTTTGTGCGAGGTGACGTGGAACCGTGCGCCGACCCATATTGACCGATCCCCCTTGCCCGCCTTCGTCCCGTATGTATAGGAGGGTCGCCTTGAATGAGGACGAGGCTAACGAGATCATTCGTGAGTTCAGTCATCCAGTAGAATTGTAGTTGTTTTTGGAGAAAGGAAGGCACGCTTTGAATTCCTCACCCCTGTTTTTGTCCGCTGTACCTGCAGTACAAATCATTTCGCCTGCACTTATTATCAGCGCAAACAATGCATTTTGAGTGAATAATGTCTCAATTAAAAACTACTGATGGGATGATGAATTTCTTCAATAACATACAAACAAATATCTGACTAAAATCAAGCGTAAAGTTTGATGTTTGTTTACTTAATTAAGACTTCGGAGGAAGTATTCAGAATAATGATTTTGGTTGAAGAGCTTTCTGAATTATTCACCGGACCTATGACCAAAAGTGCGGGAATCGCATGCCTCTTTGCCAATCTTGCAACTAAAGCTTGATTAATACTATAGATTGTGGAGAGTAAATGTTCAAGGCAGAAACTGGGTACCTTTCTGTTTCCACTAATATGGGACTCTTGAATATCAAATAAGTATATTAGTCTAACGTTGTTTTTAAAATGCTCTGTGTACCATCTAATGAGTCGAATGATTTGTGTTGACCGAGTTTTACGCTTCGTTAGATTGTTACGCTTCTTTGAGCAGCGTGAAACACTTTTGCAACAGAGTCACGCGTTTACTTAATTATTGGCACATATCCAGAGTTTTAGTTTTGAAGCTTATACAATACGAAAGACGATCCCGAATAAATTTTGGCCATTTACGTTTGATTTAAAATCTTTTCAGAAGAGCGCCCGGAGAAATGGCGTATGGCTCGGCGTCACTTTGTTGCCATCTTGGCACTACTTGGTTTCGCCAACATCTATGCTATGCGAGCCAATCTGAGCATAGCCATAGTAGAAATGACCTCTGGAAGTGATAGACTAGTGAACGGAACCAAACAACACGTGAGTTCTTTCCCTGTACCCTTGACGTATCGACCCCCGAAGGCCTAATTACCGCCTCAAGAGCCTCTTTTGTTTGAACAGGCCGTTTCAGACTGCAATTTCACAGCGGGCAGTAAAGCTTAAGAAATATGTGTTTTGCGGGGGAAACGATCCCTGAAATGGTATCGTTTCCTCGAAATTGCTGGTCTTAGCAAGGATTTGTAGCTCTAGCTTTAATCACTTTCCATAAAAGTGATCCCGATGGTTCTAGGAAGATATCCCTTCAGTTATCTGAAATGACGCGGTAATTCAGTGTTCCGGCACACACAACGTGACCATTGCGTCACCCGTACAAACCTCCGTGCTCGGAAGTGATCCTGGAGATTGAGATAAGAGGAAATTAGAAGCACTGGGATTAATTAAAAAGTCGAAGAAAGCTTTGACGGAGGCAATAAAATTGAATTGTTAGGATTATACCCGAATAACGTTAAGGTTTTTTTTCCTTAGTTTTCTAGGCTTTTTGTGTTTATTTGTGTACATTATGCGTTTTAAAGTTTTAGACGAAACTTTAGACGGGGGCATCGAGTTTCCAATTCTTTGTTTAGTCTTTGAGAAAGCAGAAGCCCCAGATGTAAAAAAGCAAACTCATTACCAATCATTAAACCACCAAGTTCAAGCAAATGCTTTGATTTATACGTGTAAATTCCCAATTTGGAAAAAAAGGTCTTCCTTTTTTGTTTGCCTCTGGTTTGTGTTGCAAACCATCAAATCTTGTAAATCAGTTTCTTTCGGAACACGATTGGTGGCCACTTCAGTGAATTTCTACCCAGACGCATAAACAAAATGGTCGCATGAAAAACAACCATTACAGGAAAGCATATTTGCAGGTCGCTGGCGAATTCAGCCAATGGACTCCCGTTACTCAGGGCGTAGTGCTCGGATCCTTCTTCTACGGGTACATCATCACGCAGATCCCCGGCGGATTTCTGGCTCATCAATATGGCGGCAAAACAGTGTTTGCCGTTGGTGTTTTTGGTGGGTGTCAGATGAAACTGGAAAACATGAAAATGAGGATTTGAGGGTTCATCAGAGCCAAACCCTATAAATAGCATCAAGCTAACAGACGGTTTAACGCGCTAAAAGAAAATAAACTGTCTTGTTTTTTAAACCAATTTCTAAACCAGAATTTACCCATTTTTAGGAACTGCCGTGTTTACCATACTCACCCCTCCAATGGCTAAGGCTGGCTATGTCCCTCTCATAGTAGCTCGCTTTATGGAAGGTCTGTTCGAGGTAATGCATATCCCAAAGAAAGCATCTAAGCGTGTTTCTTAGGGTGTGACGTACCCTGCCATGCATGTCATGTGGAGTCACTGGGCACCCGTACTCGAGAAAACAAAACTTGCAACATCCGCCTTCTCGGGATCTTACTTCGGAACTGTCATTTCAATGCCAGTTTCAGCCTTCATCGGAGAGAAGTTCGGCTGGCAATACATCTTTTACTTCTTCGGTTTGTAGATTAAAAACACCTCAAAGTTGTTAGTTTAGGTCTTGCTGCAATGCTTTGGTGCTACTTTTGGATAACGCGAGTTCAAGATTTTCCGGCGATGGACCCAGATATCACAACTGATGAACTTACACTTCTACAACGAGATGCTGTCAATCAAAATATTTACGTAAGTTTTGACTGTTTCCCAAAAAAAAACCTTTTGCTTCCCCTGTTGTGATTCCGTTGCAAGTTCCCACAAGCCAATCCCCGGAAAAATTCTCCACGCAAATGATGCGGCGCGACGCTGTTACACCGGGAGCAACTGTTCCCAGAAAAACAAGCGCTAGGAGGAAGCGACGGATTACATCTAACAGACTGTACATTGATTGTAAACACATTGTTTATTGTTTAGATTGTGCCTTGGAGAGAAATGCTGAGGAGCACTCCGGTGTGGGCTGTAATCGCGGCTCACTTCTGTCAGAACTGGGGATTTTACACTATGTTGACTCAACTTCCCCGCATTTTAAAGGATCTGACAGAGAATTTCGAGATGGAAAAGGTGAGAAAAAAGAATTTCGCAGACAACAAAAACGAAAGAACTGACAAATCATGAGACGACTGATTGTGAACATCTTAAATCAAAAATGGGAAACAAAAGTGTAAAAATAAAATTTGTGTGCCTTATTCTGCTACTCCATTTGAAACATGCATTCCCTTGATGATTTCTCATCCCAGCGGAAGCTCGGCGCCTCCGCAGATTTTTCTCGGCTCTTGACAGTCCTTACGCAATGCCAACACTACCGAGAAACTTGTCCTTGTGTTTGTCTCCGCGCACTGCGCACAGCGGTGACATCTGAGAAACTCATCTAAAAAGTTTCTGATTAACTAAAGTATCGCATTAACTAAAGTATACATTTAAAAAAAACATTATAGGCTGGATTTGTGGCAGGATTGCCGTACTTAATCATGGGTGGAACCCTGATCTGGGGTGGCCAACTGGCCGATTATCTTCGAAAGGAACGAAACGTTGATACTCTTACTGTTAGGCGTCGATTTTGCGTTGCTGGTACTTTTGTTGATTCTTTTTATAAATCAGATTATTCAGGATTTGTTGGTCAAGCTGTTTTCCTTATTCTCGCTTCCTTGGCATCTTCCCCTACCCTTCTTGTCGGATATCTTTCTGTCTCCATCGGCTTGGGCGGCATCTGTTGGGCTGGCTTTTCCGTGAATCATCTGGACCTCGCTCCTCAGGTTTACACAACATTTTACGGTACTTGGTTTTCAGTATGCCGGCCATTTGATGGGCATTTCTAACACTCTCGCTACTCTCCCGGGAATGATAGCACCTCTTATCGTCGGAATGATCGTGCAACACGGAGTTTGTTTGAAAACAAGCGATTTGATGCAGAACTTTCAGACCCAAATTGAATGGAACATCATCTTTTACTCCACTGCTTTGATCTATGCTCTAGGAGCTGGTATCTTTTGGAAATTCGCCTCAGGCGAGCTTCAACCGTGGGCTAGCGACCAGACCCCTTTCGTCGGTGAACTCCATTGATCTCAACTGCATTATTGTACATTTATGAGAGCAACCAATGAGAATATGGACAATTTGCGAATGTTACACAAGAGAAGGAGGGAGACATATGACTAGGGCGCGGGCGCTGCGCAGCCGAAACGCGGGGGCGGGGCTGTGGCCGCCGTGGGGGGCGAATGGCCCCAAGGGCCACCCACGAGGGCCACGCGCCCCTGCCAGAGGCCGACTATCCGAAGCACTGAAATGCGGGCAGAAAGAGGGAGATTAGGGGCGCGGAATGAAATGAAACAACGCGATCCGACCGCACGAACGCCCTAAGACGCGAACCTGCGAGCGGCACTAGTGCACCGCGCGCAAATTCGCGACGCTCCCATATAGACTGGAACTGTAGGTGGGCAGTGGTTGTTCAGGCATTGGCGAGCTCATCCTGGGCACCGGTGGTAATAAGGTGGGCGAAGGCCTTGTAGTCGACCTGTCCTCCATCAATTGGGGGCTTGCCCTAGAAAATGTTAGCATTTACTGGTTTGACAAGAGTAGTCACCTTGTACATAGCCTTGATCTCGTCCTCCTCCAGGGGCTCTCCCCTCTTGTTCCTAAGGATCTTCAGGAGCTCATCCTCGGAGATCTTTCCGCAGTCCTTCTTGTCGAACATGGCGAAAGCTCCGCAGATAGTGGCTTCGGGGTCGGTTCCTGATACGGTTGTCGTATAATTAGAAAAAAGAGAGATTACCGGTAAGCCTCTCTCCGAAGAGGGTGAGGAAGGTGGTGAAGTTGATCGGTCCGGGGGCCTCCTTGATCATGTCCTCGATCTGCTTGTCAGAAGCGATCTGTCCCATGGAAGCGTACAGATCCTTGAGATCTCCCTAAAATCAATGTTAGAACAGGTCTTTATCTTAGATATCTTAAAGTTAGATTTTCCAATACATTGGTTCTTGTTTGAAGGACTATATTTTCAAAAGTGTGTAAATGCAATTGCAGTTAAAAGTTTTAACGTGTAATATCAGACAAAGAGGAAACAGAAGACAGTTGAGACCAACCTTATCGATAATTCCGTCCTTGTTCTGGTCCATGATTCCGAAGGCCTCCTTGAACTCCTGGATGGTCTTTTGGTCGAACTGAGCGGCCTCAGATCCGGAGCGCTTCTTGCTGGACTTCTTCTTGGTGGCCTTGGACTAAAACAAAAATAAGTTGGATTAAAGAAACATTAGTTATGTTTTTTATCTTCTCCAAAGAATTATTCAAAACATTTCAGCATATTTTCAAACGTTTTATTGATTCTTTAAAAAATTTTGATTTACCATGGCTTAGGAGTTGGGGAAGTTTTGCGTTAAAGTTAAGTGAAGGAATGAGAACTCACCATCTTGTGTGACTGCGGTCTGAGGTCTGCGGATGCTGGCGGATCCCTTTACACCTCCGCTCGCGGCTATTTTAGCTGGGATTCTCAACAACTTTACAGCGTGCTCCGCCCAATGGCACGCCTACGGGAACGCGTACTTGGCACAGTTTTTCGTTTTCTTCCGACCTCCCACGATGCATGAAAAACTACTTTTGCTAATGTTAACGTTCACACTTGTAACCGACTGTGTAATCATTAAACCTCAAGGCAAATACTCGGAACCTCCCGGTTTTTCTCATGGGAGTCGAAGTCTCAAGTGAGATGCCACAAAGTAGATGGATGAGCTAAGGACTGAAAAGCTACTATAGCTTGCTATTAACTGCTGTATGAATAGAAACTCACAGGTTAATACTACCTCTAGCATAGGGGAATTAGAAACAGGTGTGAATTTGAGAATCTGATAATCACATATTTTCCATTTTGGTTCCAAACATTTCATTTGCATTGAAACTTTCATGGTTTCCAAATGCAAGTAAAAACAAACAAACCTTTGACTTTGAGCCAAACCTGGTGTTCACATACAGTCAAGTTGCTAAATAAAAAAAACAGACGTATAAAAATATCAATTTAAGTTTTCGCTCATTTTGAAATTAGATAATAACATGAAATTCTGACAGTTACTGAAAACAGACCATGGAAAAATCGGAAAGGAAGCTACATTAATATAAATTCTTGGGCATTTTAAAATAGTATAATACCTTGCTACATTTCTTAGAAATATGACTTTTTCCAAATGTCGCAAGCATTGTTTTTAAAAATTTCGTAGATATAAGTTTTCCAAATTTTGCAGTTTAATAATGAAAACTGTTTCATCCCCGATAGCGTTAAATTTTCAACAAAATCTGAAAGTTTTATTGGAAGAACCGTTTACTTACAGGAGCAGAATGTTTGATAACAATAAAAAAATCTTGAAACTAGTGAAATCTTGACTTGAAACAGTTTTTCCAACTACCGATGAAATAACTTGGTTTTACTTTATTACCCATAAGATGAAATCTTTCTTTAACTACTGAACGAGTTCGTAGTTAGTGCCTTGATCAGGTTCCCTCGTAGAAAATTTGCCGTAACCTTCAGTCCCCTAATGACCCATTTAGGAAAGTCCTCGATAACAGTTGAGATTACCAGTTAAGAATTCGGAGAATTGGGTTTTGCGCGGATTTTCGGCTCTTGAGTATTCCTCTGTTTGCCGATTCCGGTCGGATTGATTGAGGGTGTTACACTGGCTTTCGAGCACTGCCACTCCGCATTGATCGCGCCGATCAGCCCCGAGCTTACACTCCAGCCCACCCCCACTCGCAGACCTCCCCAGATCCAGGACTACATAGGCTGCGCAGCCAAACCCTCAGCAGCACATCCCATCATTCCATGGCTTAGTTCCTTCTCCTGCAGCAAAGCAATCACATCTTTCATTCTCCCCCATCTGTGGATTTCAAGTCTTTTCTCTCAGTCTTCGACTTTCCAATTTTTTCAAAATACATTCATCTTTCAACATTTCCAGGTAGCTAACCAGTCCTTCCAACATGTCCAAGGCCACCAAGAAGAAGTCCAGCAAGAAGCGCTCCGGATCTGAGGCCGCTCAGTTCGACCAGAAGACCATCCAGGAGTTCAAGGAGGCCTTCGGAATCATGGACCAGAACAAGGACGGAATCATCGATAAGGTTTGCCACAACACAAACTTTCCTTTCAAAAATTATTTCTGTCAATCACTCTCAAATAGAAATAGTTCATTACAGTTTTACATGCAATATTCAATACTGCATCACATTTTAGCTATCCAAAATCTATGTTTCAGGGAGATCTTAAGGATCTTTACGCTTCGATGGGACAGATCGCTTCTGACAAGCAGATCGAGGACATGATCAAGGAGGCCCCCGGACCGATCAACTTCACCACCTTCCTCACCCTCTTCGGAGAGAGGCTCACCGGTAATCCTGTCCTTTTTTTTTATTTTTATGATAATATTTTCAGGAACCGACCCCGAAGCCACTATCTGCGGAGCATTCGCCATGTTCGACAAGAAGGACTGCGGAAAGATCTCCGAGGATGAGCTCCTGAAGATCCTTAGGAACAAGAGGGGAGAGCCCCTGGAGGAGGACGAGATCAAGGCTATGTACAAGGTGACTACTCTTGTCAAACCAGTAAATGCTAACATTTTCTAGGGCAAGCCCCCAATTGATGGAGGACAGGTCGACTACAAGGCTTTCGCTCACCTCATCACCACCGGAGCCCAGGATGAGCTCGCCAACGCCTAAATCCGCAAAACCTGATCATCGATGCGCTCAACTTTCGACACCTAGTTTTCGCTAATAAAGATCGTCGTAAATGTGCAATCTTGGAAATAAAAAAAGTCAAAAATCACACAGGCTTCATTCACGGAAAAAGTACAATTCAATCAGCGGGGTAACACACACTCGTTTTACGAAAGAGATAAAACCGGGCAAATCTACATGTAAAACCGAATTTTTGATTAGAATATACAAGCTTACAGTAAATGAGGTGGGGTAAGAGATCCCAATTATGATCTCAATTATGATTTTTTTAAAAATTATGCTTAATAATGCTTTTTGTTTTTTCATAAAAGGATAGTTACACAAATATTATAGAAGCCATTTAAATATTATGCGCAAAGTGTAGAGGTATTAAGCTTAATATGTAAGAGAGGGCGCAAAAACGTTTATTTGGGAGACGAGTTCCAATGAAAAGGAGCTGTTCACTGCTGGTTGAGTTTCTTGTTGTAGAGATGGAGAACAGCCAGATCGGCGTCGTTCCTAAACGACAACATTTCTCCTTTTGAATTTGTGATTAAATTGAGTTTTCTGGGAAGGGCTAAGCCCCAAATTTTTGAATTCTCACTTTGTCAGTTTTAGCATTTCCATTGCCTCTTCGCGGTCGAAACCCATTTCAATCAAACGGAGTAACTTTTCCTCATCTACCACGAAGTTTCTTGCTTCTGAAAAGCCAGAGTGTTGTTTTGTTGCCCTCATACCTTCCGCTGCTTTCTGTTCGACAATCTTGTTGACATCCTGTTCGCTCAAGAATTGGGTAACTGTTCCGTCTCCCATCTCCAGACTAAAAAATAAAGATATGAAATTGGCATCGGCCAAATTACCAGTTGGCCTTCAAGTTGATATTGCACTGGTGGATTTTCAGAACATTCAGCCCGAAGAGAATGTCCACGCTGCGATCACGCATTACCTCAAATGGGCACAGGAAATGGTGATTTTCGATTTTCACGTCGCCTGAATGAAATTAAAAGGAGTACTTATAGAACTTACAAGCATGGATTCGTCCTAGACTTTCTTCATGACCACCAACTCCATTCATCGTCATTTTTGTGTCTCGATCTATGAGATCAATCAGGCCACAGCGTCGTGCACAAGCTTCAGACATAATGGATGTCTGAGCCCCTAAACTCATTATTAGGAAAAGTAAAACCGACAAAATGGTATGCTCTGTTCTAAGGAAATGGTATACTGTGTTCTATGACCCAGCACCGTTTCCACATGGAGTATTGTAAAACATGAACTTAAAGCTACGCTCTTACTACTAAATTCATTAAAAAGAGTTCAAGGAAATGCCACAACAGTTTTTGCAAGAATTTGCTTACATTCAACAAATGGGATAACTCACCGGAGTCCACAAACGCATGGACAGGGTTTTTGTTGATCTCCATGTTTATGTAGAGCATGGTGCATCTCACAAGATACTCCGGATGGTGTTCGTAAGTCTAAAAAAGTAGCAGTTTTGTATTATCTCTCACGTGTTGGTAGGAATGCTCAATTCTTTGACGGTTGATTTCCTCCTGAATCAGACGTTGCCCTTCGACGCTGGTTGGGTCGTTCTTCATTTTGTTTTCCCACTCCATTTTCTCAATCACCTTTGTATATTCCGCAGCAAAGGCATCTAAACAAAAGAAATTCGGACTTTGCTTCAAAGGTATACCCAGATCATTGGGTGCCTTGCTCCACTGGTCGAACAGAGCTTTGTGTTTTCCATAAACGAAACTGCGAAATCCTTGTTCAGTTGACATCTGAGAACCATAATTTAAAAAAATAATAATTGTATCTACCCTCTTGAAGAGCTCAGTTGCCTGTTCCTTCAAGATCTGGCTTCGAGTTTTGGATGGTCCAGCTCCCTTCACCTAGAAAAACATCGTAATGGCTAATGTAGTTGTTACCTTAAAATTGGCAATCGCAGTGCGAAGTTCGGCGGACATGACAAATCCTGTACTGGCAGCATGCTAAAAACGCATAAGTGACATCATGATTTTCTACCGCAGCTCTGCTGCTCGACGAGGAAACTTCCGACGATTGGGCTTGTCTTTGATTCAGAACGGCAGTCGGCACAAGGACAAGTAGATCTCCATCCACTACTCCAGCTTCCTGAAATAACTACGGCATTCTATGTTTAGGCAATAACTAATTTAGCTCTTGTGTTTTACGCTAATTTTGATTTTAACATAACCCATATACATATGCATATCCACCGAGCAGTCAAAAACCACGCCTTTTGTTTTTTTCTCTTACGGAGCCGGTATTTGGGTTTAAAAAGCTACTGTGTTTCTGCAATGTAATAAAACGTTGTCTCAAAGCCCCTGAACACAAACCTCAAGAGTCAGGGCAAACTCATCGTTTTTTGCCAGGCAGTGGGTTCCCCTCAAGATGGAAACCTCCATGTTTTCTAAATGCAGATCAAAGCTTGCAAGGCACATCAGATCGGACAACTGAAATAAATCCCAACAAAAATGATTTTAAATTATACCGTCATGTCGCTTGTAACGTCGTACGCTACTTCATTTTTCATAGTGGTCAAAGTTACACGCATCTAAAAACATGGAATAATTCTTCTTATTCAACGTCGAAGTGGAATTCAACGGAAGATACCACGAACAAGACACATTTTGATTTATCAACATTTAATTATAACAGTGGAGGTGTTTGTAAATCACAGATTATGGAGTGCCGATATCCAGGAAGCCTCCGAGGGCTACATTGTGCCAATTTGAGGAAGGAGGCAAATATTAAAAGCCTCAACACAGCTACCACAGTTGAATACATCAACAACACTAGGAGATTTGATACTGAAAGGTGAAATCACACTGTAAGATACCTAGAAAACAGGCAACAGGGAGTGTTTCTAGATCAGAAATGGGTGACTAGTCCATGTTCTCGTCGGGAGGGGTACATGGGGTGCAGGGAAGGCCGTCGGTGCCCTCGCGTTGACGAATGTTGAGCGGAGACGACCGTAACATCGCAGCCTGAGCCTGTAATTTATACTGTCTCCAGATGGTCAGCAAATACAATTTCAGTGTTTAAATAAGTTCTCTTTTTTAGTGAATTTTAATTTTACTTTTTCACATTTACTAAAAAATCCTTCATTATTGAAGTTTCAATGTGTTACTTGTCCTTGACCAACCTGACGAAACGGGTTGTAAGAACTGGAGACCGGAACGTTTCCACCGATTGCGTAGGCACTGGGAATTTTTTCATCTTCGTTGATATCCTGAACAAAAAAAGTAAAATATAATTATGAAGAATTGGATTACCGGAGCATCTCGAAGCGGAGCTCTGGCCAACTGCTGTGTAATGTCCAAAATGCCGTTGTTGTCAACTTGGATGATACACCAAATAGATTCTGAAAGAAAATGTAAATTTTAAAAAAAGAACTGATCAAACCTCCAAACGGAACTTGCTGTGCTGTGTTCAGCTGCCATCTACATTGGTATATGCCAGGTTCCGATGGACTTGTCATTGGAACGCTGATGTCTACGTCATATCCTGGTGGTACGGCAGCTATAGAATGTTGCGGCTCTGCTGCCAATGAACTGCCTGAAAATTATATGTTGAGGGCGTGCCAATGAACGCTTAAGCATAAAAAGTGATTTTCCCAGTTACTATATTTGTAATGCCACAATTGATTTTCAGTTAAATTCTGTGAAAAACGTTTCTTTTTTTCGTTTATGTAAAAGTAATTTCTTTCATTTGCAAATTTTGCTTTAGCAACTTTGCAACATGTTGATGTTCCCCCGGAAACGGTTTTAAGACTTCTGAGGTAAATTTGTTCAATTATTGTTTTGTAAGTTAAAGGGAAGTCAGTCAAAAGCGAGATTGAATCGACAAATTGTCGGAGGTAGCATATGCTTTCATTTTTTTTCTGTATTTTCTTGCAGCTCTATAACTTGAAATAAACGCCTGATATATTCATTATGTAACTTGCCCAATTCAGCGAAGAAAATCATTAAAATATGTTAACCAACCTTCCATGAAGCATATTTTGCATCCCTCTGGCCAGTGCATTGAGCCGTTGTTTTTGACCCTCCACGTCTTTATGAAGTTCGTAGAAGGCGAAACAGATTCTCCCTACAGTAGCAATAAAAATTATTAACCAAAGTGCCTACTTCTCCAATTGTAATGTCTGTTACAAATTGTAAATTGAGGTATCCGTGTTGTATTTGAGACATGTCGTTGATGGAGAATCGTTCCCCGTGGTCGTAATAGGCACCGATGGCGTCTGGGAGATTCCTAAAGGAAAAAAACTAATTTTAATTAGCAGAAATCCTCACCAGTTAGCCATTTCCAGGAAAAAAGTACACATATCAACTGTCAGATCGACGCCCAGAACCTGACGAAAGTCATTTATTTTCGTCTAAAAGGAAAAAAAGTTGAAAAATGAAATTTCTGCGATTACCTCTCTATCCGACGTTCCCAAACTGCTCAGCTGCGCTAACAATTTGGCGTCGATTTCATCGGTTTCCATTACCTAAACAGAACGAATTAGTTAACAGAACGAATAAGTTAAACCAATAATTTATTCTAGAACATGTCAGAAAGCAGTAATAAACGTGGACGAATGTCAACAGAACCTGTTAGGAAAGCGATGACAGCTGAGGTTCTCCACGGAAAGGAAATCTCAGACCTTTAAGTGCGTCTTCGCTTTTGAGTTGCACTGAGTAACTAAGATAAAATTTGCAAGAAAAATGAAGGTTTATTTTCATTTCATGAACTAAAAATAGATTGCACTTAAAGTTTGTAATAAAATACTATGGTGGTCCTTTTTGAGGACCTCATTTTCTCGTTTTGGGCGAAACGTAATTTTGCGTACCGAGTGGACGCCAAAGCCACTCACGCTGACCACGTGACCTCGGAAATATCACCCGGCTTTCGTAATTGACTCCGAGATTAATTAAGCAAGGATCGATAAAAGCTGCTGTTGAATTCAACGGGGATTAGGTTTAGGTAAACGACGGAAGATGACATATAAATGTTTAGAAATTAATAATAAAAGTTTTATTAAAAGCTCCATACAAAGAATTTACAAAGAGGTAATCAGCAACACCGGGTTACATGTAGCTACGAGTGCTGACTGGCTTCCAGGGGTTTACTTGGCCTCAACGGGCTCGGCGGCGGCTTCGGTGTCGGGAACTTTCTCCTCCGCCTGAATATTTGCATGAAACTTGATTTGTTAACTTCAGCTTACGGGAGGAGCAGCGTCTTCGTCCATGAATTCCTTCTCAGGGAGTTGGAGAGGAATGGCGGCCATGGGGGGTCGGGCAGCGTCTCCCTCTGCCTTCACCTGCTCAACGTACTTCGGAGGCTCCAGGTTCTTACTGAAAAACGTTTTGTATATCGTTCCATTGAACAAGTGTACCGAATCTGCTCGAGTTCTTCGTTCTCCTTACGTCCCCAGTCGGTGGGAGGTCTGGCGGATCCCCTAGCAATGCTGGGAGGCTTCTTAACGGTGGGATTCTCGAACATGTGGCGACGGTCACCATATCCTCTGAAGTTCAAACAATTCGGATGTTTCATACAAATTACCTTCTGTCAATCTGGCGATCGAATTTCGAGGAAACAGTGATCTTGGGAGGATGGACGGAGGCAGCGGCCTCTTCGGGGTCCAATCCCTTCTTGAGGGCCTTGTTCCTGGCAACCTGGCGCTGACGCTCGGAGAGTTCTTTCAACTGAAAGGGTGTTACACTGTGTGGCATAAAAAACAAATAATTGGCGTGACGTAGCTGAGTTCTCAAAATCAAAGTTTTCGGTTTAGCTATCATTATAAGTATAACCAAAAATAGCTGTAAAATCAATAAAAAACTAACGTCGTACTCCTGACGCTCATGACGCTTCTCCAGGTCGTACTTGTCAGCCTCGAGTTTCACAATCCTGTTGTGGAGCTGCTTGATCTTCTCCTAAACTTTGCGCTCTTGTAAGTATTTGGAGAAAAAACAACCTTAAGATCGTTGGGGAGAAGGTTGGAAACATCCATATATTTGCAAACGGCATTGACGTAGGCGTTCTTCTGCTCGGCCAACTGCTCAGCAGAAATCTGGGTCTTTTGACCACCGCTCTAAAACATAAAGTCAGTTAAGACAAAATGGCTTACCTGAGCAAGATTTCCGAACTTCTCCGCTTGATCTCCCTTGGTCTCGATTTTGAAGTTCTTGCCACCTCCGGCTCCCGCAGCAGCTCCAGCAAAGGATCCAGCCATCATCTGCTGCCTTCTGGCGCGTTCTTCATTTTTGCGAGCCTTCTCAGCATCAGATCTGTTCTTCCTATCTTCCTTAATTAAAACTATATTATCCATATTTTCAATGTTGAAACCTCGTCCTTCCTTCTCTTCTCCTCGTCCTGCTTGCGGCGTTCGTTGAATTCACGCTCCTCCTCCTCACGCTCAGCCCTATGCAGCTTTAAGATTAAAGCAAAAGGCAAGCGTACTTGCGCTTCTCCTGTTTCTCCTTGAGCTCCCTCAGTTCTTCCTCAATGCGTTCCTTCTCAAGAACTCTGCGCTGTTCGTAATCGAGCAGTTTGGCGGCTTCCTCTTCCTCGTGTCTCTTCTTGGCGGCCTGGAATTTTTTCATAACGAAACATCCGTGTTCGTGTTTTTCACCAGCATGGCGGCCTCTGCCTCAGTCATCTCCGCAGGAGGCTTTTCTTCCTGAGGAGGAGGACGCGGTTTGGGCCTAAATACATAAGTTTCAGTTTACCGTTGATTGTATTTCAATTACTTTTCCTCCGGTGGGGGAGCAGCCTCGTCCTCGGCTACTTCAGCAGCTTCAGATGCGGGCTCAGCCTCCTCGGCCCTAAATGCCAATAGTTCAAATTACTTCTTATAGTAATAATTTCTGGCAAGACGTACTTGCTGTCCTCGGCGGCTTCCGAGACCTCCTCATCGATCTCTTCCTCCTCCTCCTCACCGGAACTGAAAGAACTTTTTTGTTTCTTTCGAGCACAGGGGCGCTGCGTGGGATAAACATCACCAACAACAGCTGACGCAACCGCGAATTTCGCGCATGGGCACAAGTTTGAGCGTGAAAGCGACTTACAGCACTTCCTCTTCCTCAGACATGGTGGTTGACGCTGAAAATGAACAATTTTACTTTATTTAAAAATAAAATGAAAATGAAAATAAAAATGAAAAAGACAGAATGCTATCAGGATAGACGCATTGATATTAATGA
The DNA here is from genome assembly GCA_022343465.1 of Oscheius sp. G VE-2021. Taxonomy (NCBI): domain Eukaryota; kingdom Metazoa; phylum Nematoda; class Chromadorea; order Rhabditida; family Rhabditidae; genus Oscheius; species Oscheius sp. G VE-2021. The sequence continues at coordinate 674,614 of JAJQXH010000045.1, forward strand.
AACTTGAATACGAATAAGCAAAGCCACTCCAAGGAGAAAAACTTATGTTTGCAATCTCGATCCCTAAAATCAGGAAGTCGGGTAATTTTTGACAAGTTTGTTTAACTTGTAAGCAAAAAGATTTCTTTTACTAGCTTTTCTCATTTTTATTTTCCGAAACAATTATCACACGTTTCCCCGTGTCTTTTTTAAGTCACTCATATTGCAAGGCTCATGGTTAGAAAAAGTGAACAAATTTGAAGATTCAGAAACAAGTATCTCTTGATTGAGATGAAGTCTTAGGTATAATATTCAGCTTTGCTTAGAAGTTGAGAGAATCAATAGTTGGGTAATGGTAAAGCTGACATCTAAGAGTTTTCTGCGATCAAAAGACTGTATCATTAAACCAGATGACTTGGGATGCATATGATTAAGAAACTGTAGTTGCCAGTGGATAGAGCTAAACTGCAACTTGTTCCATCGGTCTGGGCGTGGCAGCAGTGGTTGTAACTTGTAAGCAATGCCGAATGGCAGCTGATCCCCGAAATATTCCCGGGCGAGTAGGCGGCAGCTGTAAAGCGTGCCGTGACAAAAATAAGGGCCCACCCATCCTCCTGATATTTAGCACTCGTTTTTTTCAAAGTCAATGACCACCCACAAATATCGAGGCTGTCGGCGGGGGCGACGCCCTTTGGAACGGCGTTCGCACCATAAGAAATGGCAAGGAAAGAGCAAATGTCGGCCAGCCATGTTAAACTCTCGGCGCATTGTGTTTTATTCAACAGATGCGATTGCCAATCGGGGTATTTCATATTGCCATGAAACTTGTTGAACACTGGGGTTCCGCTTATTTTTTCTCTAACCTAATGCAATTCAAATGCACGATTTGAATATAAACTACTCGGAAAATTGGAACGCTTGGAAAGAAGAAAGAAACTTTTAACAAGTAAGCAAGAAAGGGTCAGGGTATTCAATTCTCAATTTCATAAGCATCATGATTTTGCCATTCAATTCTCAATTCTTTGTACTGAAAAGTTGTATGAATATGAAGAAGGTGACTCTCATTTGATGTTGAAAAAAAGATACAACACACTGCATTTCTAGAATACTTCGTAGAATGTTTGAAGCACTATTAGGTAGCACACGATCAGTTGAAGAAGCAAAATAAAACTTGATATGTTGTTCCTTTGCCAACACCACACGCCTCGGCAGGTTAAACTACCATTACAAAGCAACTCTTGCGCTTATTGAATGTTGTTCTGTTATTTATTTTTCAAGATTTTACAATCAGTTTATTTATTATTGAAAGCTCTGAGTTACACTAAAGCAGCAAAAAAAGTTTCCAAAACCACTTAGTATTTTTTTAATATTTTACGAGCTAATATCTCTTTATTTCCCATGAACACTCAATGTTGTCTTTAGAATGAACCAAACACATAAAATAAAATCTTTTTATTATGAATTCATAACACAGGTACGAGTAAAATGTGAGTAAAATGCGAAAAAGTTCATATGCATGGAAGTGATCGGGGTAAGTCATTGCGATAAAGCGAGAAAAGGCACTGAGCACCGATTTACAGATACTAGATAATAAGAGAAAGATCAAACAGGAGGCAGTTAAAGGCGTCGGAGTGTTTCTTCTTGGCTGAAACTGGAGTCCGCAAGGACAATTGGCTCTTTGTATTGGCTGAGAGGGGTGAATTTTGTCATGAATTGAGGTCCAGCAAGGCGATTTCCGTTCAGTTTACTGGTATAAATAATCTGAAAACAACTATTTCTTTCAATAAATCAGATCACACCTGTCGCGGTTTCTCCTGAGGTCTTTGTGGGGTTGCATTTCCATTTGGATGAGGCAGTTTTCGTATAGTGTAGTTCTGCGGCAGTCCAAGAGGAACTTTCATAAAGTCCATGTCTTGCAACTTCCTCACTGGGTCTGTCGGAGGTCTGGAACACTTGAATTTAAAAAGATTAATTAAACTGTTTAACCTCATTTTGACTGGGGCATATCGAGTGACAATTGGTTGAGGTATAGCAATTGGAGCTTTTTCTTCCTTCATAGTCAACTCTTCATTCATCACTGAAAAAAACTTGAACGAAAACTCTTTGTTGTCTTACTTTGTGCATTGCAGTCAAACTTTCCTCCTTCTCCTCTCACACGAGCCAACGCATGCAGATGTCTAGATTCGTGCAGATATTTCTGAAAGAACAATGATTGCCATTAAAGAAACTAACTTTTCTTTCTTTTGTTATCCTCCCTTCAGCTTCTAACTTTTGTCGGGCGGCCCTTCGTTTCAAAATTTGGTGAAATTGTCTTGCATTTACATAAGTTGGTTCCTAAAGACAAAATGAAAACAAGGGAGTTTTAGAAAACACCTCTTCTTTAACGGATGCGTGCATGTTTGGCAACTCTTCTGTGGGTGAAGTGGGCATCTGACTTGATATTCCGCTGTTCGAAGAAGTCGGTGAATTTATTTGATCGAAAGAGCTGGATGTTGGCCCTTGTTTGAGTAAGTAAGATCCATCGCCCATTGGCATTCCTCTCTGGAACAAAGAGCTTAATTTTATACAAACAAAATCTTGCCTCATCACAGAGTTGTAGTTGGCCAGATTCGGAGTGTGCTAAACAAAATATATAAAGAGAAATATAGAAAACTTACTTGCATAAACAAATTGCGGATTGGGATCAACTGCTGGAACCATTTGTGGCGTTTCGTTCAGAAGAACTGTGAAAGGAAGGCCTCCTGGTGTGCTAGACGGAATAAACTGGAAATAAAGGTAAAATTCAATTTTTTAAACCACCTGATAGTTGCTTAAATTTGTTCCTTCCGGCAGTTTCACGTAGTACTGAGTAGTGTTGTTGTCTCCGACTGTTTGCGTGACTTGTATTGCAAACTAAAAACCATTTTATTCAATAAAATCGATTTCTCTGCATAACAGCGACCTCGTCGATACCTCGAATTAGTTTTCATTTGATGAAATCATTTTGGTAGCTTTGTTTGTATAATTGTTTGTTTTATATAACAAAACTGGAGTCATTAAAATTTGGTTAAAATCTTTTTCAAAAAAGGTGCGCTTTGTTCAGTTTTGCAGCTTTGTTAAAAAAAAAAGCTGAATTTTGCACGCGGCGTTTTGGTAACCCTGATTGTTCTCTTTATTATGTATTTTCCCCCAAATAAGTAAACCACTGTTGTTTTAGTAATTAACAATGATTGACTTCAGTAATATATCTTTTCAAGTGACCCGCTTCAAAAATCCACTTTTCGAAATTTCAGAAGAAAGTATTTATTAATGTTTTGTAACGCCCATATTGTATTTTTGGTGTTTCTTCTAGTAAAAGTCCGCCTTGTCTAAAGTTAGGTTTATTCGCAGTGAAACAGATTTTGAAGAAAACTTAAAATTCTGTAGAAAGCGAAACAAAATTAACACTAATTTAACCTGATTGTCACACTCCTTCCCAGCCATAGATTCTATTGGACTGTTGGAATATGCGTGAGAGGTTGTTGATGAGGTGGATGGAATGGACGAAGTTTGAACTGTCGAAACGGGAAGCATTGTTGGATGCGGTTTCGGACGAGAAGCACTTGTACCACATGTTGAATTTCGTTTGGCACTCGAATTCCTAAAACTAACGTTTAAGTTAATTCCAAAATGAAAGTTTTGAAAAAAATCTCAAGAATAGAAAAGGTTTGGACTTGTTTATCTTTTAATCTGAGCGTGTTTTCCTCTAAAGGCGAACAAATGCCGCCGACGACTAATCTGTCCTTGAAGGTCAAAATTTCACGGGCTTTTTTCATCTGTCACTTGTTTCTGGCCGAACGCCAAGCAACTTACATTATGAGGGTGGGCGAAAGGCGTCCTGATTGGTGGTGCAATGGGCGCCATCCAATCATAATCGATGCACGCGACGCATACGCAGGACAATGGAGCGTGTTTACACAAGGCTTTTTGAAAGCAGTGCACAATTGTACAGAAAACGAGAAAGAAAACAATCACTACAAATGTTTACAAAATACAGATAAGAATACAATGTCTCAAACGTGCCGATAAGAGGTAGTTCCTTATCTTAATTAAGGCAAACAAATGTAGATTACCTCATGGTTTTGTCAGTTTTTGTGTTACCATTCTTCTATAATTTTTCATACTTTTTTCAGCTTCTAGAGAAACACAATTTTATATTCTCTAAATCATTTTAACTGAATTAGGGGAATTTTCAAAATGAAGAAATATTTTTGAACAGACGCAGCTCCTATTTTTGGCGGAACGCGCATTCGCCCCTGACTGGCGGCATCCACTCTGCGCCTGAATTCAAACAATAATCCCTAATACATTCTGTTAAAATTAATGCAAAGTTGTAAAGTTGTCCTTTAAATGAATTTGAAATAAAAAAAATAACATTTTAATAGATCTGAAAGAATCAAAACAGAATGTTGGCTATTATTTGATTTACTCCTTTTTTCGAATGGTGATTTCCTTTTTTATATTTACGTTGAAAAAATTTTATAGTTTGGATACCAGATTTTACAAACAAATCGCTAACTTTTTTTATATTTTATTTTCCCGCTAGATATTCACCAAAAGAAAATTAACTAATTTCCTCATTTTTTATTTTATATTATTCCAGATAATTAAAAATTCTTAAATACTTGTTTATAGATTGTATGTGATGAATAGGAAAGGGCCAATACCCGAAATCTACGACGACCCTTCCGTCGTCGACAAGAAGGTGAAGCAGTTGGTCAGACTGCTTCTAGAATCGAATAAGACCATTGTGTACACAGGAGCCGGAATCAGCACGGTTTTTTACATATTTAATCAAAATTATAAAAACATTCAGGCTGCCAGTATTCCTGACTATCGCGGTCCGCATGGCGTCTGGACATTGGCCTCGCAAGGCAAATCTGTCTCCAGGTAGGAATCCAATGTTTTATCTTATAATTTATTCTTCAGAGTGGTGGATATGAAAAGAAGTAATCCCACTCTAACCCACATGTGTCTTCGGGAGATGTATGAAAGAGGACTTGTTTCCCACATTCTGAGCCAGGTAACTCTTCCACAAAATTTGAATTAATTTTCTGTTTTTTATTCTCTTTCTTAATAATGTTTTCTTCTTTTAGAACTGTGATGGCCTTCATCTCCGATCTGGTCTACCACACTCAGCTCTCTCCGAAATTCATGGAAACATGTTCATAGAGGTTTTAAACTACGCTTTCCATCACTGGTGCATTCATTTAGGTCTGCGAATCTTGTGATCCAAATGCCATGTACACACGTCCTTTCGACTGCACTGATAACAGTGGATACCAGTGAGTTATTTATTTTGTTTTACAATATACTTTTTATTTAAGGAAACACACTACTCCTCGCAATTGCTCAATTTGCGGATCCTCTCTCCGTGACACCATTGTCCATTTCGGAGAGGTTGGCAAACTTGACTGGCCTCTCAACTGGAATGGTGAACTTTTTGTGACAATTTTTTGAAACTTCGGCTAAGGTACCTACAATGTGTTGGAGGAGGCTGATCTAATCCTTTGTCTTGGATCCAGCCTTGATGTCCTAAAGAGTTACACTCCCCTCTGGCCGTCGTACTTCACTTCCACAAAGGTTTTAAAATCTCATTATCAACATGATGCGCACATGCAGGTTGTAATCATAAATTTACAACAAACTGCTAAAGATGGTATCGCCGCCATTAAAATCAATAGCAAGACTGATATTGTGATGAGAAAACTGGCCGAAGCACTTTGCCTCACTCTTGGACCATACTGCAGGTATTATATAATTGCAACTATCTATACATTTAATTTTTAGACGTTGCGACCCCGTGCTTAAACTCAATGGAACTGAGGGTCCATCGCCTCTTATGGACACTCTCACTAAGTGCACTTGCGGCGATCCTCTGACGAGTATCTTGCCAACGGAAGAGGAGGTGAAGTTCAATCTGACTCTTCATTTTTATACCTCTTCTTTAGAAGAAAGAGAATCCGGGATGGTGGGCTGCCGAAATTGCCAGAATTGGTCCTGCGGCGATGTGCAGTTTCCTTCCTTCTCCAACGGAAAATCGCCGAGCTTCTCCTAGAACGAGCACTCGAAAGGCTGCTAAAAAGAGTGCCACGCGTTCGCGCAAGGAGACAGAAAGCCGTTTTGAGAAGGTTAGGAATCAAACTTTGCTATTCAAACTTATTTAAGGACATCCGCGAGACTATGCTTAACTTGTTGAATGCAACGGATGATGAGCCGAACGATGGTTCGAAGAAACGAGGGAGGCGCAAGCTTTTGTCCATTGAGCGGCCTGGATCCTTCAAGCTGGTAACTATTAAATCAAAAACCTATCAAGTTCAAGTTGTAGGGTAAATACAAGAAATCGGCACCTTCTGCTGCCTCCAAGTCTACTGTTGCGGATCACGAGTGGGAATCTGAGGAGCACAATTCTTCCAGTGAAGGAGAGGATGACCCTTCTTTCGAAATTCCGGAGAAAATGATGGAGAACACCTTTTGGCGTGGCCCTCCTTTGGCGCGTAAATCTAAAAAGACGGGTGATGACGATGGACCGCCAGCGAAGCGACAAGACATGGTTCAGGTTGGATACTAGCTTTTTCCTTTCTATTCCCATTTCAGGTCTCAATTTCCATGGAGGAAAGTTCTTACAGTAGCGGTTCTCCTTCTTCCCAGGCTTCTATTAGCCCTGTGGCAAATTCATCCATTGAAACTGTTGGTTTACCTATTTTGCAAGTAACGTTTTTTTTTAAATTTTAGGACAGCGGCGACATTCGTGTTGATAGAGTTTCTGAAAATGGATCCGAGGACAATAGCCCAAAGTCTTTTGAATCGGTTTTTGAAGAAAACAAGGTTTGTGAAAAAAAAATTTCCCAAAGAACAGTTTTTCTAGGAAACAATTGCTAAATGTGAGAACAATGTGAAGTGTATCACAGAAACCAAAAACGGAGAAAATTTCGAGGTAAGTCATCTGATTTTATTGAAATTACTTATTTGTTCCAGGATATCTCCTCCGTGGATAATGGCTGTACCAATGGATCAAATGGCGAATATATCATCGACGGAGAGGCTAATACTGCCAAGAATAACCAACTGACGGAGATCGTGCATACACAGGAGGTAGGGTTGCTCCTTTGATATTTCTACGTTTACGTTAAAGGAAATTGAAATTTCCTCAAAGCTCGCCATGCAGCGGAGGGACAACGAAGACAACCAAGCTGTCTCCACGGATAATCTTTGTACTAATAACGAGGTAAATTACTAATTCCTATATTTTACATACAATTTTGCAATTTTAGAACGGCATAATTCCTGAGCCCTATTTGGACAACAATACGACAAGCTTTAATGGCGATCTCTAAGGGTTCAGTAGGTGTAATGTTCGGGTGTCATCGAAACAGAAGATTGTAAATCTTTGTGTACCCAGATCTCGTTTTTTGATGCTCATTCAACCAACGGGAGCTGTTTCTATAATATGTCCACAATGTTTACCGCGAACCGTCAATAAAGAGAATATCTTATTTACAAATCTTTTACTTTTATCAATACAAAATTGTTTGGAATGTAGATTGACACGTTCATCAGGCATATAGTTCATTTAAGTGTTCTTCTTGAGCCAGTCGTATACACTTTCGTAGACGATCAGCATGATAGCACCACCTGAAGGTTTATTTACTGGAGTTTGCAACCCTGCTTACCAGGTCCAAGACGCATGACCTTTGGTAGAAGCCCTTTGTAAAGCGCGCCGAATCTGTTGTAATGTTGTTATTTTGGTGCCTCTCGTGACTCACCCCTCTTCTTTGTAGACAAGGCTGATGGTTTGGACAGTTCCGTTGTACTTTCGAGAGGGAGCGTTGGGCTGGGGTCCTGATAAGCGATATTAAATCATCAGACGTGGTTTTACCTTGAATGCGACTCTTGGCCACATCGAATGGAATGTTGAAGAGAGAAGCGAGAGATCCAGCTGTGAAACCCAGGACAATTCTGCCTAAGAGGTTTTGAGTTGGGGTTTCCTGAACATGTGATGTGTGTTTTGAAGGCATTACAACCGACCTTTGCACTGGGGATGAAGTCCTTCATGTTGTGGTACAACCCGAAATAAACCATGTTCCAAGCACCATGGCGTCCTAGAGTTGCCGTGATTCCTAAACAAAACTTGGGCGGTCCCCATGAAAATAATATACCTCTGTAGAGTCCCTTGGTTCCCATCCCTTCCGTTTTGATGATCTCTCGTGCATAAGCAGCAGTGGATTTTTGCTTTAAAATTTCAATGAAAGTAAATGAATATTTTCTCACGTCTTTGATAGAAACATTTCTCTCTGCTTGAAGGCGAACCTTCACCACTTCGAATGGGCAGATGACAATGGCTTCAGTGAGTCCAGAGAATAAACCCGCCATGGACAACGACTAAAAAACAAAGTAAATTTATTTTTTTTAAACTTACGAGAACAGGGCTGATATCCGGATGACTGAATACTTGTTTGTATTGTTCAAAACAGAAAAATTTCGTAGCTCGTTTTGGTGTTTCCGCCAAAATCGGTGGTAGAATTCCCTAGAAACAAATTTATATGATCAGCATAACAGTACCTTATAGAATCCACCAAGTCCTTCCCTCTTGTATGTGTTTGCTACACACTCGTACATTCCTTTTTCCATTGTTCCCATTTGCATCCTAGTTTTTACTAAATCCAGAGGATGCATTATGCACACCTCCACCAACCCTAAACACGTTTAAATTTGTTTAATTCCCTTTTTACCAGCAGAGCCACCCGCGGCAATTTGACGTGCTCCATCTTTCAATTTCTCCGTTGTGCTCATCCCTGTAACGTTGAAATCAGCGAAATGCACTTGAATGATAAGGCGGTAAAACCTGCATATTCAGACAATGTTTGCTTAAGGCAAATAGGGGGATGACCTTTCGATTCGTCAGAGATCATTCGAGTCATTTTAAGGTGGAATCGAACAATGAACGAAACCGAATAGTTGGGGTAATGGTATGTTGCGCGTTGTTGTCGATGGATCGATCGGCCGGGTCGGTTAGCCGCAAGAAAACACTGAATGTCCGATAGCGGTCGTCCTTTAGGACAAACCGCGAAAATATTTTTAGAAAATGCACGCAGATCACCCTGAACAACGGATGAAGTAATGGGGTTTGCACGAAAACATCGGGGAAATCAAAAGATTAGGAACTGGAAAATTATTTAAAAGCACTCATACAGAAAATCAATGTTTTTCTTCGCTTTTTCGTCGGTTATCGTGATACATTTATGTAATCAATTTTATTTGGGGCTAGGTCACGGGGTAATGGTAATGTTGAAAAAACCAAACATTTATTTAACAGCAACGAAAAACACGCAATTTGGAGATAGACACTTGAATGAGGAAGTAAACACTAGACACTGAAAACAACTATAAAATGGACTTGAATGGAGTCAAAGCCTTCTTGCCCCAAATAGTAAAACTATCGGTGTTCATTGTTTTAATCGAAGAAATTTTATTTGGAGAGTTTGGTTTTCTTAGAAACCAATCTTTTGACAAATGAAATCATCTTGTTGATAACAATCAAAATTTATCGAAACCGACTACCTCATAAGCAGTGGTTATTAAAAATCGGGTACTTGTTAGGGGATGATGAGATTCCACTCCAGGAAACAGTTAGAAAACGTAATGACTTTATTTGAATGGAGTAAAACATGGGGTTTCTTACATGGGTTATGTAGGTTTCTCTCAGCAGCCCTAGAAGATTCAACCCGAAAATTGTCCATAAAATCGATTGTTCTGAAAGATGTATACAGAAAATATGATTTCCTGTTGTAATTCATTCAATTTGTATTTCCTCAAAAATGCTTTGCAACTTTGCTTAAACCAGGCCAATTGTGTTGCACAATTGTGACATTTTGGGATTTGCTTGCATTGACTCATAACCCCCGCATGTAGTGTGTGCCGGAAATGGGGGATACGCCAATTTCTCTGAATCATCGCAGCCCTGTTCTGTGCCGAATGCGTCACTCCACCCATCCTAGAAAGAAGAAATCGATTGATAAGGTGCTTATCGTGCGTGAGCCATCAAAAGTCAAACCCAGCTCTCTCCGTATATAAGGCAAACACCCGGCCTCGATGGCAGGTCTCATTCGACTGAACCCACTAGCAGCATGCACAACGTTCACAACCCCGTAAGTTTTCGTTCTTTTCCTTCTTCGCTAAAGGATCCTTCCAAAGCGTACTTTTGAATACTTACTCATGAAAACTTTTCTTCAAACAAGCAATTTTATTTTTAGCCCGTCCCCGGAGTCATCGCTCTCAACGAGCAGATCCACGACGGATCCAAGATCGACATCCACGGCCACGTTGAGCACGGCCACCACAAGAACTTCACCATTGAGCTCCTCTCTGGACCCCATATTGTTCTCCACATTGACTTCCGCTTCCACCATGAGCACACCATCGTCATGAACTCCTTCAGCGGATGCTGGGGAGCTGAGGTCAGGCACGCCAACCCTCTTCACCACGGAGACCACTTCCATCTCCACATCCACGCCCGCCACCACGGATACGACGTAAGGGAATGTGTATAACAATTCTAACATTCGTTGTTCAGATTGAGCTCAACGGCCACCACCTGGCTCACTTCCCTCACCGCCACAACATGAGCTCCGTCCAAGTGGTCGGACTCAAGGGAGACGTCCACGTCAAGGAGGTCAAGTTCCACGGATTCCACTTCCGTCACGGTGAGTTTTATGACCAATAACTCCTTGTGCAAGCACACAGACGTTGCCCTGGTTTTTCTTATCTTTTGGTCTGCTTGTAAAGACGTGGGCCAATTTTATAGGGCATTGCCCATTGAATTTACAATTTTGTGATTTCAGCTTGGGGACACGCCCATGTTGACTACGGACACGGAGGATACCACGGATACGGAACTGAGGTCTACGTCGCTCCTACCTTCCAGAGCGGCCATGCCTACAACGCCTACTATTGAACACACTTCGGTTGACGCAAAGTATGCAATGATGTATAAAGTTAAATAAATGATTTTACTATTTTTTTTGTTAGAGTTCTGTGGAGAAACACAAAACTGTGGAAAGAGTGTTACAAAGGAAGGATACATCTTACAACTTAGACAATTTTGACAACCCAGAATTCAAAAATATTCAAAGCATCCAAAGTCATTTCACTAGGATCTGCCTTTTAGAAACAAAGTTACAAAAGTTGTTTGCACAAAACAGCCTTTTTCAGTATGAAAATTAATTTGGAAATATTATCCCGCTACGGCTGCTACTTTGATTTTTGAACACACGTCCAGAAAGCTTGAAAAACGAGTAGGATAAATAATATCCTTAAGTAAAATTAGAGGGTCTTTTTGCTTAATATGTTGCGTTTAAAATCCGTATCACTAAAGTAGTACCAACGTTGTGTAATTACAACATTTATGTTGAACCATATGTTTTATTTCTAAACCAGACATTTTAGGTTTATTGTAAAATTAATCTTTCGTTCTGTTTGCCTAGAAATACAGCTACATTTCAACGATAAGATAAAAACGCTTAGCCAGGAATTCCAACGTGTTGCGTTTTGGTATCACGTCATATAATTGCCTGTTGATGCATTGGCATGACGGGAAAAGATATGTTTTTAAAGGTAAGGCTTGCGACTTTTCATAATTTAACTAAGCTACATGCGAAAAGCCCAACTTCATGCATTTTACTATAATATTTTACTAAATGTTGTTATTGTATTTACCCAGTGGTCTGTTGAAAAATTTAAAAATGGGGAGAACACATCTGAACTTCATTTTTAAACACAATTTTTGTAACCATACGTGTTTTGAAACATATTCCAAGAGTAACACGTAGTATGGCATTTGAGATAAGGTTGTTTGTCGAGTAGTTGCTTGATCAGCATACAATGGACACGCTTTGATCACGCCTTCAGGCTTCCTGCCATCTGGGTTATTGCTTTTTGATAAGGAGGATTTGCCACCAAACCGCGTGCTTGGAAAATGTGCTTCAAGACCTCAGAGCACTCAGAACACAAAAAAGGCCTTATTAAAGTAACACAATCATCACGGGTAACACTCTATGAAGTTATGTAGTTTTTCTTATTTCCATGTGATCTGTTGGCCATCATGTAATACATATATTTAGCCATCTAGTCCTCCCGCATGTCCTAATTGACGAACAATCGGGAGCGGGCGGCCGATCAAAGAATCGCGTATAGTACAAACACTCAGCTTGTATGGCCGGTGATAATCCATCAGAGACACCGCACTCTCATTGCAAACAGCCGACGGAGAAGCATCGATAGCTAACACTGTTTTTTTAAACAAACGACACTTTGATCGGTTAAAGAGTGGATGACCAAATGGGCCGGCATCTCCATTAAATTTTGGGTTGCATTTTGTGTAAAGAAAACACTAAAGCTAACTACACTAAAGAGAAATATGATGTGAAGAAAAGTGGGCTCGCTTGCATAAACTAAAATATTGTGTGTAATATGCCAAAGTTACGGTGAGTTTGAGACAAGTTTATACCTGATATCGTTGTTTACTTTTCATTATTTACACATACTTATGAACACACCCTTGGTATCAAAAATCAAGTCAGGGATGCGGTTCAATCTAAAGTTATGCATATATATTATCATTTTATTGAAACATTTTCTGCTAAGGGGTTATATGTTAAATAGTGTTGGCTGTTTAAAGCGTGGTTGTCACTTTGAGCAACCCTTGGCCGTTGAAACCCATGGTTAGCACCTCCGCGGACCACTGCATTGTGTGCGGTGTCGCGTTCAGTGAATCGGTGCGCTATTTGCCAGTTGTGTGTTGCATAAGTAGACGGTAATGCGATCCTCTCCTCAGTACATTGACTCCGCGAGATGCGCCCTAATGGAGCAAATTGTCTGACACCCGACACTTGATACCCGAGTGGGCGCTTTAGCATTTAGTCCAAACTAGCGACAACAAGTTTGGATGAGACTTCGGAGGTCGCTCGCTGTATGTGCCGGAGAGCAAGCAGTTTTTTCAGCCGACATCAAGAGCGAAGCACGTTGTTTGCATTAGATTGAAGCGCCATCGATAGCCTCGATACAGTAATCCCCTTGAAATTATTGATGGCTGCGATCCTCCTTCATCATAACATGACAGATCGCGCAAACACGAGCACAATCAAGTGCGTCCCGATTAGAAGAGAGCCAGCCTTCTGGTCGATGGACGATAATCGTCTATACGGTCCGAGAAACAAACAGACGATGGGATTGGGTGGTCGAAATGAAAGATCAGCCACATGACGACATGGAAAGAGATTCACTGTTGCTGACATTAACCATTGTGAACCTGAACATCGTTCAGCTAATTCTCCGGAATACATTACACATTAGAGTGAACTGTCCCGTACGGTTCCAAAACCAAAAAAAAAGTTATGCGGAAACACAACACATGCTGAAAATAAGATAAACAACTTTTAAACTTAAAATTATGAAAACAAGAGATATTACATTAATATTGACTACCACCATGAATAATTAGTAAAAATGTAAAAAAATAGCATTTTTTTGTTGTTGGAAAAATGGCATAACGACGTTCTCAAGGGGAATCAAGATTTTGTGCAGTCAATTTAGAAAATCATTATGTTGCATAGAGCAGCGGGAACGAGAAAGCGAAGGTAAGTAGAACTATGCAAATGTTTGCAATACTTCCCTCAAAAAGTGGTATATAGTCAGTACAAAAGACAACCACTTTGTGAAAACCGAAGTAAACCTACACCGTCTTGGCAGTATGAAATCACATTCATTTTGTCTTATAGTATTCTCAAGCGTCGTATGCACTCTGTAAATAAACGGACGCTGTTGTTCTCTACCTGTGTTTCGTCATTAGTGAGGAAACATCTATGGAAATTAGTTTCCATGGAAAAATATATGGAAATTCAATGTATTGTGCGGTAAAATGACTGCTAAATTAAATTCAAAACATCGTTTTTCGTCTATCACAAATATGGAGCACTTGCTAATTCTTGAACACCTCTTCGAGAAGTGATAGCCCTCCTCTTGTTCCGTTAATCCCCCAACAGTGCTCCTCCGCTTCGTTTGCTCGGCGCGATTGCGCGAATGACGCGCTGCTACCGTAGTTGCTCCGCCCCCGTATGCTTGTAGACAGCCTCATTTGACAAGCAAGCTCCTGTGAACACTAACTGCATTGCCGATTATACCCTCAGCACCGTCCCGCCACAAAATGGACAAGTTTTCCATTTCAATGATCTTACAAGCGTCCAGCTCCGATGCAAAAGAAGTATGTGCATTCCTTATCTGCTATCAAAGCCATGCTTTCAGACTTCCGAACCAGAAGCAGATCCAGGAAGTCCAAGATCGGAGAGTGAGTGTACTTCTGATAGCCCAGTTTGCTCCAACAGTGCATCTCCCAAGAGAGACTCAGTCACTTCCAAATTGGAATTTTCTTCTTCACCAGATGGTTAGTTTATGTTACTCGGTCCTCTGTAATCAGCCAAGTTAAGGTCCATCCTACGGGTCACCTCAATGGTACAACGCAGTAAACTACATGAATTTCACTCAACAGCTAGCTGCCCAAATGGCTCAGGCAACCCAAGCACAGCAACCTCCCCCTCCCCACATGCCAATGATAAACTGTGAGTTTAGACAGGCTGGCTTTAAAGAATTTTAATGTATAGTGCTTTCCATGTATGCTTAATTTGACAAATTAAAACGAAAAAAGGCACTTTCCAAAATTAAATGAAGTTCTAGATGCCTCTAAGCAACCAATGCATACTTTAGATATTTCGCTTTGTTTTAGTAGCACAGTAACTCAACACTCTTTTTAGGTTATAATTTAATTCTTCTTAGTGTTCACCCTAATCGTATAACCACGAGTTTCCATCAACTCCCGTTTTTTACGTGCCTGGTCTAGCACCACTAGGAGACGTGTTTACAGTAGTTTTGAGTTCTACCCTAAGTTTTAGTTAAGCCGGGAAAATCAAGATTGTTCTTTTCTTTAGTAGATTCACGTCAATCAAAAACTCAGTTGTTGGCGTATTTGAAGAAACATTGAATAACCATAAAGAGAATGCTTTCAGAAGACTGTTTTTTACTTGAAGCCTTATAGACAAATTTCGTGGAGTTGGGTACACACTTTTCATCATTGTTTTAATTTACTGTTTAACTCACTTCACATATTGTTTGTTCAAATTGCTTACCCAGCTATCCTTGTGCGGTAGCAGGTCTCGCTCCCAGGCAAATAATGCAAACAGCGCGGTAATCTTATTAATCTCATTAGCTTCGATATGTGCATTACACTGCGCATGCTTCGTTCATCCATATTATAGGTAAACTTTTGTTTATCGTTTGATTTCCATGGGACTTGCTCTGTCCCTTGACTGCGAACAAGTATAACTAATAAATTCCGAGGAAATGACATTAGGTTCTCGAATGCATGATAGAAGAAATAATGTTGCCGTTTCTAAACCCCTCCCCCAAAGCACGCAGAAAAGTTAAAATTTCTTGAACAAGTTGGTGATCAACCTCATATGCCTAATGACACTTGTCAGGACAAACACAACTTCTTTAGCGGCACTCTCAAGTGACACAAACATCTCAATTACAACCAAACAATGGGTTAAAGAAGCCGCGAAGCGCGGCCGTGGCGGTACGGTAGATTATCCGGTAATGTGTTTAACAAGCCGCTCGCCAATTCTTTTGCCGACAGCCTGTGAGAAAACAAGACCGTCCTCCAGAAATAGCGGGTTGATAATCCCTTGCTAGAAACCGAGTGTTGGCAATCGCGAACCTTCCGTTAATAGCTCCTCTCGTGTGATCATTCCCTTCATTCATTTCCCTTTGGTGATGTCGACCAGGAAGAATACCCCCCGTAGAGCCACAAACAACATCCAGATGTTCTCGATGGTTCGGATAGCAATCAGAAGCGATATACTGTTTTGGGGGTTTAAAGTGCTTCAGGCCTACACTTGAAGGGCATCTTCATCTTCGTTGATCCGATTAACTTTTTTTTGTAGCTGGTCAGGCGGCGTTGGCGGGAATGCAGAACATCTGGGATCCAAGACTGAGCTGGCTTTATCCCTACATGCAGAAGGTGCCGCACAAGAGAAAAGGAGGACAGATACGGTACACACAGATGAACAGATTGAAAAATATTGTTGATTTCAGTTTTACCAATGAGCAGACGGACGCTCTGGAGCACAAATTTGACGCTCACAAGTATCTGAGTCCCCAGGAGCGCAAGAAATTGGCCAAGTCTTTGAGCCTCAGTGAACGACAGGTACGTCACGTTTTTAATTTCATTGTACGCAAAAACTTTGCCCATTTGGCATTATTCCAACCTCTGCCGAATTGTAGCACCGCATAAAACGTGACGCAGGGTACTCAGCGGAATAAGTTGACGGGTGGTCTCGCGCGTTGCGCAATCGTTGATGATCCCTGTTTGCCTAGCATCCTGTGGCAGGTTACGCGAACTGTGAATGGCCCGGATATCCGATCCCTCCCGGATTAACCCCGTCAAGTGGGTTCATAACCGATAATATGGAAAACACCGCGATATTTGGAGCTAACCGAGTGTTTTATGGGTACAAAACGACGGGGCTAGGTCGCAGTCTCGCTGTGACGTTGGTTGTGTCAAAGAATGTAGTCATTGCTATCGTCAACTAATTGCTTTAGGTCAAGACATGGTTTCAAAACAGACGTGCCAAGTGGAGGAGAGTGAGGAAAGACGGGGAAGATGAGGAAGACATCCCTCCTGGGGTCTCCGCTAGGTCCCTCGGACAAATTCAAGCAGGATTTCCCTATCAGACCCGTTTCTAGTCATAAACAGGGATGTCATTTAAAGGAAAGTACAACAAATATTACTCAATTTGGTTGTGGTTTGTCCTGAATTGTACGTATCTAGTCTCTAGAGCCTCACAATGTACAAATGCATATGTCTTAATTTCAATAAATCTTTCAAAGTCATTTCTTCTTCGGGCAATCAAGGTACGAATGAACGACGAAAAGCCATTGCAACTGAAATCAGTATTTTATGGCTTCAATGAACTGTGTTTTGGTCACGCGGTCGGCTCCTTAAGCAGAAAAAAATTGAACTTGAAAAAATCATCAAAATTGAAAATCTTTAAAAGTCGGAAAATGATAATTGAAAATGACTGTTAAATAAATGAATTCAAATTCAAATTTTATCTGGGTCTACACAAGATATGGTAAAACAAATTTAACTGTAGCACTCAAAGTATCTAAAAAGATGACAAGTTGACGCTGGTTTTAAGCGGTTTGTAAAAAACCTTAAGCTAAATGCAATTAATTGTCGGTATTCAGCAAAGTGAGATGCTTTAAGCGAATTTTGTGTACCTTCATTTGTTGTAAAATTGAACCCACTGAACCACGTTAACCAGAAATGCTAAAATGCATAAATCGCTTATTAGCCTGATTTATTCATTAATCAGCAAACTTGTGTCCTGCATCGTAAATGCACTGTTAGTATAAATAAAATGTAAAAAGTCTACTATTGGATTTGCTTTTCTTTTAATGAGTAACTTGTAACTTGTGTATAATACAAAGGCAATGAAAGAACTTTGAGGTGGCTGTCTTGTATTCCCTTTCTATTCCTTGTTTTACATCTCTCTCAGTTTTTATATTTTCTCTAAAAACAGAATCCCCGTTCTCAGTCCTTACATCATTTGCCTATTTCTGACGCATTTCATCGTTTCTTATTACCAGGTCAATAAGATAAGGTATTATGGAGGGGCTTCTTCTGAGGTCATCACAAGTGTGTCATCCAAAAAGAAGGCGTGAGAGTCAGCGATCGAATTACGGATCTCTGAATACTTTTTGATCCCCAAAAACATTTAAACATTAAAAATGTATGTGTTGACGGTTCATGACAGACAATATCAATTGTCTGCATAAATACAAACCCCGAGTGACAATTGAAATCTGCATTTTCCGCTTACGAGCCTCCCACACATTCATATATTGAATACGTCTGGCATTTAAATGTAAGTTTTCGAAAACACGGTAACATTCGTATTCGCGTATATATATAGAATGTTTCTTGGCGTTCAAGCTTCTAATGATCAGTATTCTCACTATTTTTTTGGCTTCCGAGTTTCGAAGATTGCCCGGAAGATGCATCTAATTAAGTTGAGGAAGTGTAAATAATGGTTAGACTCTATGTTTAATGACAATTCGTCTTTGTTTATTGAGGGAGTTGTTGCTAAAAAGCTACTCACATTCCCTATGTATGTGCATTTGCGTTAGCTCTTGATGAAAGGATGGGTAAAATAGCTCTCATTGTCGGTTTTTGTTCCTTATCTCATTATTCCACTGCCATGTGGGCGTATTGGAACTCCAGTTGGCGCAATTCCAAACATCCTTTTGAAAATGATCGCCTACGCCCCCATAATGGTCCCGGCCTTTATTTTCATCAAAGAGCGGACCTCTATCAAATGTCCTTTGTGATGCACCCACAAAGCGTTGAAGCGCAAATAGCGGGACTTAAAATAAGTTTTTAAACCATTTTCACCTTGGTATTGCCTCATTTTCTCGAAGAAACGTCATTTAAAAACTCTTTGTCAGCATTACACGAGATCCCAATGTCTTCCTGATAGGACAATAAAGCCTTTCCTGTTATTTATGTCAAAAGACCAATTGGCCATTTCCGCTATTTCGGCGAATGCGCGGCTCAATTTTTAGTCTGTTTGATCCATTTGAACATTTTCTTTCACTCTGAACATTTTGAATTTTTTTTATTTAAAATCCTTTTTTCGCTACCTACCTAGCATTTTCTTTAAAAACAAATGCCACTCAGTAGCCTAAAAGTGACTTTGATGACGTTTAATATTGCAACCTTTTCTCGCTTCCGGGTAGACCTATTCCTAAATGTTACTTTGTGTGAACATAGGTTGGAAATTGTTTTCAACAAAATTTCGTACCAGTGTATTTAAGGTTTTAAGCTTTAGGCAACATGCCATAAAACCGTATCACAAAATTTCCACGGTTGTTTGTATAAAGGTTCAAGGATCCCTTTGTGCGGGTCTAAGAAGCAGTGTGGGAGCTGTTGCTGTTTCCTGGTTTGATATCAGATACATCGAAAACGATCATATTTCACGCTTACAACGCCATCTTGGCCCCTGGGCACTGCGCGAGAGATCATCACACTCTGCACTTCCACGCGATCCTCCCACGGATCCTTCCGTTTCGGAAACGGTATATATTACCTTTTTCTAGGTCTTTTTCAAGAAGTATCGCATGTGATATTTCAAATCGCAGTCGAGAGCACGAAGCTGACCTGGATTCGGGTAAATTGTATGGAATGCCACACAATATTTCAATTCCACTTGTGACGTAGAGCATAAAAAATGTGACCGTAATCTTTCACAAAAGGAGCCCAAACAAACAAAACTTTGTTAGCTTTTGATATGATAGTAGTTTTAACTGAAAAAAGAAGCAATGTCTGCTTGAAAATTAATTTTCAAATAGGTAGCTCTTTTTCAAATGATTTTATCAAAATGCGTAAAAGAAAAGATCTTCATTGTCTTGTCTTTGTTTTTCTCTTAAATTATTTGCCACTAACTTTTCTCCTTCTTTACAGTTCTGTGTTTCAAAAACTTGTCTCCGAAACTAGTATACCCCTTTTAAATAAAAATCACTGGGAGCAGACACCCTGATCGATTTGAAAATGATAAAGCTAGTTTAATGGCTGAATTTGTGAAGTTTCTAAGTAAAAACTGTTTTGCAATACAACCCTTCTTTTAAAATCAAATATTCAAATTTTTAATTTTTGGTTTTCAGAAGAAAAGGAGCTGTGTTTTAATTTTCCCGTGGTATCATTCTGTCATTTTTTGGGAAAACGTACACAAAGGCATTCGCGTGGCAACCTACCCATTAGTCGTAGGAATCGTGATCGTTAGGACATTTGCGCAATCTTCTTTTTAGAAGCCTTTTCATGACGCACTTGTTGTCGTCAGAGAATAAGGCCGCTGCACCTTTGCACGCTTGTTTTGAAAAGGGCAGTAGAACAATATTCAGTATTCTTCCACAGGAAAAAACTGGGCATAAAATAAGAAAACTAATTGGTTCATCCGTTTTTACCATGTTTTTATCGTCTTTGCTGTAGCCTGCAAAAAGTCGCTTCAGGGCTTAGATTGTATGTTCCTGTTATAAGGCAAATAAATAGTATTTAAATAGATTTCGTAAGATCTTTTGTTAAAGGGTCCGTCAGCCTCCTTTTCTAAATGAGAGTAACCCATATGCTAATTCATTCATTTCAATTAAAATATTTTTTCCAACAGCTCTCCAAGCAACGTTTTTTTCCACAAAGGGGCTGATTAGCATAGGATTTGCCTAGCTTTTGGAAAAGAGGCTTTGAAGGTATCACATAGATTCATGAGTTTGTGATTAGGCACTTCTAAGCTATAAAACACCATTTGTTCTTTCAAATGACGTTGTGTTCTGTACCAGGAAGTGTGACACTTCCTTTGTTGCAAGCGTTCTATTCCAAGTGCAACGCGTCGGCGGGACTTTAGGAAATTGCGGCTTACCTATGTCAATGCTGCTTCTGTGGAGTTGCAATCCTCTGATCAGAAGATATTTCCTCATTCCGGTTCTGTGACGCAACACTATCACACAAAAACTATTGCCTGCGTATGTTTTGCAGATGCAGTATTACATTTTGATTTAGAAAACCTGAAAATTTTGTCTAGCCCCGAATTCTGACTAGACGACTACGTAGTGCCCGACAAACACCTGACAGATTGCGTAAATTTCCACACTTTTAATGCGCTGAAATTGTTTATTGTCCCTGTCACTTAGTCACTAATCACACAGGTGTTTTTTTATATTAAAATCATATAACCATTTGTTGACTCAGAATCAACTTCCGTTTTGATCTTAATTGAATTGACAAAACAGTTCTGTAAACGATATTTTATCGTTATGAATTAAAGATATACCTTAAACATCGCTGCGACTTTTAGTGTTTGTCTTCAAAAGTACCTTACTTTTAACTAACCCGTTTCACTAAATTGCTCTCAAAACACCTTATTGGCTTTATCTGAAAAAATGAAAACTATGAATTTTGCTCTTTGCATGTTTCGCTTTGTTCTTTTCTGAGTACTTGCCCACAAATGCTTTTGAAGCAAGTCGTAAGAATTGCCTTTTGCCTTTGCCCCATCACCTCAAATCGTGAAAACAGAACGATTGTCCACGTATATGTTTTGGTTGATCTGCGTAATTTAGTTTTCACCACTGGTTTTATCAACTTTTTTGTTTTAGTCCACTCATTAAACCGGCAATGCTCATTACCACTTAAGTGATCTTTGCAAAATGAGTTTCAAAGAGCGCATTGAAAAGATATTAAAAAGATTTTCATTGTCTTTAGAACGTTAAACACTCAATTTTCCTTAAATTAAACTTTTTGAAAAAAGATATTGTGGAGTATTGTAAGTTATTAAAAACAATTAAACCGAGTCTTGTAAGATTTGCAAACTCACATATAACTTTCTTAATCTTTTGGTATTGTTTTTACAAACGAGGTGGCACATGCCTTACGACAATCAAAAGAGAAATTCATTTGAAAGGTTAAAACTAGTATCAGCTACGCCTCAACACCGATTTGTTCCGAATCCTTGTCATGATGACTCTGCAGTTCTAATAGTTGTTCCCAGTTTGAACCTAAAGAATCAGTACCATTCCATGCATTATCTGCTATGCACCAGATAAAGCACATTTTCCCACATTTTCCCCTTTGCGGTTGGTTCTTAAGCCGGCATTGATATTTTAGAGATCTCTAATCTCTGGGATCGAGGGGAGTTCAGCTGGCTCCGCCCCCTACAGTAGTTGGCTGCCCTCGGATATAAAAGGAATGCCTGGGGTGCGGCAATGGTTCCGCCCCACTCCTCTCGACGTCACCCGCTCCATGTTAGGTGTTTGTTCCTGTCGCCGCCGGCATTCAGGGGATATCCGCTGCGCACAAGGCCCTTCCCTTTGTTCCGTTCCGTCTTTTCTTCTATTGGCAACATCCTAGAAAACCATTGATCCGTTGTCTTGCTTCAGGTGACGATGCTTCTTTATTTCCTCGTGGCTGGCGTCGTAACCCTGCCGGCTCTTTCGAGTGCCAACAACGTCATGGTGGGTGTTTGGTTGAAATTACCCGCGATCAAAATAAACATAATTGCGGAGCGAATGTCAACTACGTCATTAATGGGTAATGGAAAATGAGTTTCAGAGGAGCTTCCCCCAGCGGTCGGTGTGTCTCCCGGAACAGAGCTGCCACTACTATGCTCAATCGTACCACTTCAACCTGTGTGACTGTCCCGGCGGAAGGACATGCCCAGATGCTCCCGAGAACATCATCGAGCAAGATGGAATTCGTTACAGCGTACGTTGGGGTGTTTGGCAGTCTGCGGTTAGGAAAAATTAGAAATTTGAGAGCATTCTGAATGGACAACATCCGATTGCTATTATTATAACGCTTGGGCCGAAACACATTTTGGCTAAAAAGAAAACAAATTTAAGGCGACGCTTAAATAGTTTACAGCTTTAGAAAAAGTCACGCGCTTGAGTTTCACTAAAGACATGACTGTTTGGTCTAAGAACCTACATCGTAGTGAATCAAAGCTTAGATTATACTTCCTAAGACACGAATTTCCGCGGGATAAGGGGTTTAAACGTCGTCTTTAAATTTTCCATGAAATACAGTCACACCAGAACAGATAAGGCAACAATGGTCTTTAAGAGCAGAAACAAACCACAACTAAACAAAAAATTAAAATGAGTAGAATAATGTTATAATCAAAGCAATCATAATCTTACACCTTCCTTCCTCGTTTAGTTGTGAATCCACATTAAAAGTATTCAATTTATAAATTAAAAATTCCCAAAAGGATCTAAATCAAAACATAACACTCTGCGTGGATAAAGATTCATTGTATTCATGCAACCTACCCTGCTTGTTAGTTTTTGGCTAATTGTTGACTTGCTTCTTAAAATAACCTTCTTTCTTGTTTTGTGGGTTTTAATGGTGACCTGAACCTTATCTCGGACAAAACACTTAGGAAACCAGACTTTAGGGGTTCTAACATTTCAGTAATAGAAACTTAAACTTTGCTGTGTTCGCATTGCTTTGGGTTTCCTCGAAATGTATTTGGTAAATAATAATTCTGGATCGCAATACGGTAGTTTAGATTGATCAGAGTTTATCCTCTTTAGCTTACCTAAGCTTTTGACACCACTATATTGAGCCCCAAAATGAAAAAGTTATGAAACTGGAGTAGTGTTATCTTCTATATAATTACCTTATTAGGTCAGGATTGTAGTAGATTATGTTTCAGTTCTGCTCCCCTCGCAATCCTCCAACCTGCCGACCGGACCAGGTTGCCACGACAATCACGAAGATTCTGACGTCTATCCACTGCATCTGCCCTGAGGGCCTTGAGCTGGTCTCCGCCGGAAAGAGCGATGACGGCAGGGCCGAATTCTACTGCGGCCTGGTTGGTTTTTCCTCATTCCGGTTATCTTTTTCGCCAACAGAATGACGAAGAGATGGCATTTTTAAGAAAATGAGCTTTTGATTCTATGGGAGAAATTGTGTAATTTTCGTCCACGACGCTACTGGTTCCACATTTTATATCTTTATTCTACGTCTTTCCACTGCGCCAGGAAGACCCCCCCCCATGTCGACGGAGTGACAATTGACCGTTAATAAACGATCTCGTAGTCAAAAAAGACTTCTGGGCAAGGCCTTCTTTACTTCTCCTCGTTTAGGGAATGCCACCGGTCGGCCAAGTAGTCTCAATCCGAAATGTAGTCTCTATCACAGAATCTTCAACGGTGACCGGTGATTATGGCTTGTGGTTGCGCACTAACACTCATTTCCTCTCACTGACATCACTTCCAAAGCAGCACATTGCATGTACTTTCAATAGGGACATAATTCCAATAACGACTTGCTGTTTTCTTAAATATATTTATTTTCCTAAGTCTTAAGCAAATCCGTTAGACAAAACGGTAAATGATTGGGTTCCTCTTTTAGCCCAAAGGATTGATGTTACTATTTTGGAAAGCTTATCCTGGATGAATGGGCAATGAGTCAGCTTAGGGAACTTTATCATCTTTGTACGAAAAACGTCATGTAAGGATATGGCCACTTATCCAACCTAGCCCTTTCTTTAGTCAGTTGAGACCAAAAGGTATATCCTGAACTGTTGAGACAAGTGACATTGTGTAGCTGTCAAAACAGGAATTGCACACACTCCAACAGGCAGAGAATGACATTTGTTATCAATAATTGCGGAAACTATGGTGGAAAAGGACAACATATAATGAATGTGTTCTATTTTTACGTATGCGGATACTTTGGAACACACTAGTTAAGGCAATAGTTCAAAGATTTCTGAAATCGCCCAAAAACTGCGTTAAATTTATGTAAAAGGTGTAATCCACACGTATTTAACATTTTTGAAGTAAAGTTTTTCGTAACAAATTGATTAACATAAACATTTTTAATGTAGATTTAAAATTCAAACATTCTTTTTTGAGCAATGAAACCATAATTATACCAGAAACGCTCTCGCAAGTATATAGCCAATGTGTAATAAATAACTAAAACGGAATTACGCAAACCTAATTCCGCTTGAAACTAACATCGTCTATGTGTCTTGTGTTTTGTCGTCTGTGCCTGCGATAACCCACAGTCTTCCCCGTGTTCTGGATGATTCACAGCTCGTTCTAAGCATGTCATGTTTCGAACCGTCGATAAAATTTATTTTCAGCCCCCATTATGCAACGTCGGGGACTACTGCGGAACACTGGACGACGATGCGGAATACCTAATGTAGATGTGTTTGAATCCCAGACAAATATAGTTTCAGGGAGGAGTGTCCATGCCCGCCTGGGACTGGCTGTGTGGTGGATCCCCCCTACTTGTACCTATTTCCCAGGACCACCGCCAGCTGTCGTCTCGTGGACTGAACCCCTTCTGCCCCCACTGTTAAGCCTCTGGGTGTCCTTTCTTCCTGCATCTCATTTAGCATCTCACTGTATTTATTATTACTTTGTGATGACCATCGATATACCATATGCCTGCCAGGTATTAGTTTTCCCCCCAACGGATCATGTTTCTCGCTACTTTCTTATATGGAATTATTTAGCCTAGATAAATATTTATGATGTTAATCGAAATCAAATTAATGAGGTAGCATAAAGGTTTTTGATTTCAATATTGAATTGGCAGTCAAATGTCTCTCGCGGATATTGAGTTTAACAAATAAAATCACCTTTTGCTCTTTAGTTAATCTTTTGGTTGGAGAGAATTGAAGGACAAAAAAAATTACCGGCTTTTCCCATTTAAATTGAAAAGGGTCATCAAAAAGTGGAAAAAACAAGATTTTATTAACAATTCAGAACATATTCTATGTTTCTTTGTTAGTTGAATACTTAATGACATACACACAATTATCAGTCATTCTCTCAGCCGATAACGTAATTCGTTTGGCACGCAACGATTGCTCTTTTTTGACCAAATCGTTCACACGACATATTACCACCGGAAGCACAAGGCATTTCTCAAGGGACTCACACTTGGAAACCAATCATGAAAGACATTTTCTTGGTAAAATAACTCTTAAGGGAAATGCTAGTCCAAACGGGGAAACGTACTAATTTAACACTCAGCAGAATTCAAAAGCCGAGAAATCTCCATTTTTTTCTGAATGTTTGGATAATTTAAATGTTCTGAAAATTCGGCTAAGTGTTGAATGATCCTCGATGAAAAATGAAAATGCGATCGAATGACGTGATTCGAATGTGTCATAAAAGAGAATGCGACGGTCATCTCAGCGGAGGTGGAGAACAACAGCTGCGCCTGGATTGATGCACAGGGATCAATGATTAAAGGGAAAATTGAGCTGACGTAGTTTTTCGTTTTCTTCTTTTCCCAATGGTTCTATCTCAACAATCGTTAATAGTTTATTAGTAACTAAAATGCAAAAAAGTATTTCCAAAGGTTTGTTTGGCGTGTGTGGTTTTTGCAGTGAGAGTCTTGTTGACGAGACTATCTAATTCTACTTAGCGTTAATTTAGTAATAAGTCACAAACATCGATTTATCTGTTAACTTCACTTCTTTCTTCTTGCGGAGCTCTTAATTGGCGCGTCCGCTACGCAGTTCGGCACGAAGTCGCCGCTGGGAGCCGACCGCGCTATTACAGCGCACGAGAGCAGTGCTAGCACAACAAACCCACGCCAGCGCCGACCATGTTTCGCTCCCCCATTTCATTTAGAGTGAAATGTGGGTGGTTACCAGCCAATGATTAAGCGATTATTCTTCTTTATGTCCAGTGCTTCGTGTTGTTGAGAAAAATCATACTCCGGCGTTGGCCGTAGTACTGTATCTTAGTTACCGAGGTTTCACGCGTTTGACCTAAATAAAGTTTCCTTGCGTTTGTCCTAATTGAAATACTATTTATAAATTTTTCATTTTTTTTTCGCTATAAACTTGTACTTCTGAGGTTGATGGCCGAATTCTTTCAATTGTCGCTGGTGGCCACATTTTGCTCTGTTGTTTTTTTATTAGTCAAATTATCGTAGATTCAACCAATGCATCCGCAAAAAAAGTGGATTAATCTTATTTACTTTAATTAGCCATAATCTATTCCTCCAGTTTTTTTTAAACATTAACCCATCGATCCAATCGCGGACAGCCGTCGGCGAGAGTACCAAGACTTTAAAACGAGGCTACAAGTGTTCGAATCCCGCCGTTCTCTATTTACCAATTGCTTTTTATTACCATTTATTCTTCTAAAAATAGCATCATTTAGCGCATGGCTGACTCAGACGAGGGTAAAAAGGAGGATGAGGCGGCTTCTTCTGGCGTCGCTTCCATTAACCCCACTATCTCCGTCGATCCACCCAGGGTACGTGTGTTTTATGTAGAGCATTCACAAACACTTAAGATGTCTGCTAACCTCTCCGACGCCTCGGCATCAATTGTGGCTGAATCCTTGGAGCTTCTGGGGTTGAAGTCATCTGTCCCAGCTACACTGAGACCTCCCACAAAGGGAAATGGACTTCCTCTTATGAGAAGCCGGTCGAACAGTCCGGACAGCGGTGCATATTCGTCATTCTCCAGGTAAACACATCTCATGAAACCGATACCTCGCCGTAAATTTGCATTAGATTGGCAATAAGACCGCAAATTTAAGAATTTAAAACATTTTTGACAATGTTTTGTGGAATCAAGCTTTGTTCTTTTTTTCTCTTTCTTCAAGACAATGAAAGCACACTTTTTATACAAAGAGGCGTGAAAGTTCGATTATTATTACGCAAACTTGTAATTTAATTTTACAAAAAAATTATCCGAATAACCACTTAATTAAAATGATACATTGATTTCTTCTTAATTATTATCTTTCATTGTTTACTTGAGTTTAATTATCAGCTTTTGTGGAACAAAGAAAGTTTTGATTTTTTACAATTTATCCTTTAATTTGGAAAAGAAAACAATAATTTATGTTGTATTATTTATGTAGTTTGGAACTAGTTTGGCACATCTAGTTGTAAATTAGTGATTTTATGGTGTAAGTAAAATGTAACTCTCCCGGAGGCGCCTCATCTGGAACATATGGCGGCGCCTATTAATTTGATACTTTTTCGCGTGAGTACATGTGTCTACTGATGACTTTACAGTGCTCGTTAATTTGCCAGTCGTTCATTTTCACCCGTGAGTAGGCGGAAGCGGAAGTGCAACAGGGCACCTCCTACTGCGAATCCATCGATTGAATTCCTGAAATCCTAGCCGATCCGGCCTCCGCCACTCATCGTACGCAAACACCCGCGGCAACACGAAAAACGCGCCATAATGTCCGTGAAATCAGCGCGCGGCTGGCTTTTGAGGCTTAACCAAGCAAAAAGTGGGAAGAGAAGGAATTAATGGTTTCAGTGCCCCGGTTTATCCAAAGCCGACTCCGACGTTCAAGAGGATAGATTTTGACGACCGACTGAGTGAACTGTGCGAGGACCGCCAGCCCGCCTGGAAGACCCTGCAGGACAATGTGAAGGACTCTTACCACAAGGTAAACACAGGAAAAGTAACGCTCGCAAAGACATACTTACTGACAAAGCGAAAAATTGAATAATAGGAACCATTAATACTAATTTTTTGGACATTTTAAAAATATTTGTTGGTCCGTTCTGGGCTTTCAACATGTTTGGGAATTTGTTGATTTTCGAATCATAGTGACCCGAAAAGCAAGGATCTTCAAAATGGTTTCATATATTTGGTGAAATCGTTATTCAAGTCAAGTGATTCAAGATATTAAGAGGAAATATATTGATGGTTTTGTCGGGAGACACAATGTAAAAAAGCAGTAAATAAACAATTGGGAAAAAGTACTCGACCGCTTGAAAAGGATTTATGGGATCGACCCAGATAACCGTGATAAGATATGACCCGAACGATCGTCACGCGTTTCCTTCTCTTATCGCATTGTCTTCCTTTTAGGCACGAAGAACCGTAGAACGCACTAAGGACGAAGCAGAATTTCTCGATTCCACTCTCAACCGTACTCGGCGCCGGAGGGACAGCCAAAGTCCCTTCCGGCAGCTGCACACGGAAACTGGCTTCGTTCCCAGCATTAGGTCCAGCAGCAGTCTCACCATGCCTTCCCTTTCTGATCGTTCCCGTCTGATGTCCTCCGCTTCACATAGCACTCTCTTTGCTTGTAAGTTAATATTCTCAGTAAAGCATGCCGTTTTTTAGCCGGATCTGGACCATACGCAGCTCCAGCAGTTTCATATTCACAAGGATTGGAATCTCGCTATGAGGATATTGCAAGAGACGTAGAAGCCAGGTAGTTTTCTCAAATAAAATATTTATTTGAAATGTGTTTCCTTGGTTTAGCAATAAATTACAACTTTTCAGGCTGTTACGAAACCTGCCGCTCTCGGCTGCCACAAAGTCGATCACAATGAAAGAATTCCGCAGGGCTCCAGAGCCATCTTCAGGATCAGCTTCTGAGGATAAGGATGACTACGATTTCTCGGTAAGAATTCATTTTTTACACAATATTATTTTTTAGCGTTATGCTCCTAAACCCTACTATTCGAGGCCCAACAGAGACGATCCGGACTATTTTGATTTTGACCTTCAGCATTCTGTAAATTTGTTCAAACGCCCAGAAGGAAGATACGTCCCTAAAAAGTAAAAAAGAAAGTTTACAACAAAATAAAAAATTACATTTAGGCCTCAAGAGTGGGAATCGAAATTAGTTGGTGAAGCCGGAGGAAAAGGATCGTCCACTCTATCGGGATACATGTTCACCAAAGTAACTGCTTTCGTTTATTGTCAAAATGTTGATTATTGAAATTTTCCTTTAATTGGTTCATCTATAAACAAATCCGACACTTAGTATCAGTTACATTTTGTTTCAGGGTGATACCGATTGGAGAACAAACGGCTCTTCTTACCTGAGTGCGGCTCTCCGCACGCCTAAATTCTGGGAGCAGCGATTCGAAAGCCTCGGCAAGGAAGTTAGAGACAGCAACCCCATCAGTCTGGACAGCATCAATAGGTATCACTAATCAAAGTAATGAAAGGCATGCATGTGACAAAATGTTTAGAAGAATCCGTCAAATTGCGGAAGACCGCAGGTAAAAAACAGAAGAACTTCTCAATCTTTCTATCTCATAACTCCTTGAAAATCTAACTTGCACAATCAGAACACCTTGTAAGAATATAGAAACCCCAATATCCGCTTTATATAACCTCGCAATGCAAACTTTACTTTCAACATTCAGGAACCGACCAGTTACCAGCCGATTCACTGAGTACCGCGACCCCGACTTTGACGACTACGTCGATCCTCGTGAAGACGATTGAAGTGATCCAAGCGGTCAAACAATTGAAAAAGGAGCAATATTTAGTGAACGCACTGTGTCATTATCCCCACCCGCACTGCCCATAATGCTCACTTTTGTAATCTTTTAGAGTAGTGGCGTCGCTAATTGTATTTAACGGCCAACCCCGAGGCTTTGTTGAACTTCACTTCTCTCTTTTTATGTTGTTTAACTGTTTCTTGTGATATTCTTGTATGCATTTCTTGTAGCTGTCGTCCCCTTCGCTGAGTGCATCTAGTCAAGAGACCTTTGTAGAAATTCTAGGACTTCCTTTTTTCATAAGGAACATATCAATGGTTCGTGCTACACATGTATAGCCAAATGAATATTTAAACCAATCGGATTTTGAACACTTCGAAAACTATATTATCAAAAAATGGGCCAAGTCAATGAGAGATTGGTAGAATAACTAAATGAATCTGAGATACAATAGATTTATAAAACCCAAAATTTAGAAATAGCACAAAATCAAGAAAGCCAAAACTGAATGTTAATTTTAAAAATTTGCTTGATATAATTTTTTAAATTCAAAGATTGCAATGTGCAAAACTGAAAGATATTCGAGTTATACAAATTTAGAACGCTATTATATAGAAAACGATGCATCAGAAGAATTCTTTAAATATAATGTTTGTGTTTATGTGTTTTCTTTGGACCCAACTTTCGTAGGCATGGAGACTGCAGCCATTTCACTGGGATCTACTCTTCAGCATAACAACATTGGACTTGTTTTCTTGCCTTTATTGTGTGGAATCAAACGTCGTTTCTGCTTACAATTGAATCCTCAGAGAAATCGGAATGAACCCGCTGCTATAATTTTTGATTAAATTTCCTCTCTCCAAGCTGCATCTCAATTTGCTGCATATTCAAGTGTTTCTTCGTTTCTGACGTCAACAACGGAAGAATTTGTATTAGCCGTCGTTTTCACTTTTAGTGTTTTCTTTTTTAACGTTTTACCACAACTGTAAAGTAGAATATTTTTTGGTTTTTGTTTGGAACACAACTGTTTTCTTTCACTTTTGCAAGACAGAAAAAAGAAAAAGTTCCGTGTCATGCACTTTGTGCAAAGAACAAATGACGCAGTTTCTTTCTTTTTTCTTTCAAAAAGTATTGATCCCGTACTGCTCTGTGTGATTGGCATTCCTCAACCACTCGGCAGAGGGATTCGAGAGTGTTTGAGCGTCGGTGTTACAGTTCGTTTGAGTCAAACACTGATCTTATCGACCAGCTCTTCTGTTTCTTCTAGAGTAAAACAAAAAGAATCAAATAAAGCGGCGCTTAAAAAATGTGTTAAAATAATGCCTATGAATGGGAATGAAAGGAAATATAACCTGAACTAGACATTTTTCATAAGATTTAAACTTTTTACCAAAAATGTTCATTTGGTTAACTGTGACTTTCGTTAGTTTGTCTACAAGCAAAAAAACCAGAAATTCTTCAGCTAGCCTACTTTCCCAGAAAAAGAAAAAAGCGTAACCGTTTGATAAGTCATGATATTTTGCGTCATTAAATCCAGTTAGAAGCCCCAAACAGAAGCCATTGGGTTTTTTTTCCTATTTGTTTCCGAACCATCATGGATTGTGATCCCAGTCTCTTTAAAGTTGTATTTGGAGCTGTACAGAAAAACGAAGTTTTACGTAGCTATTCTTTGTTTTTGCACTCTCCAGCTAGAGTAGGTCAACATACAAACATATAGTTAGAGTTTAATTAAATAGTCAAATAGCATAACTAGGTTGAAGCAGTAAACCTTAGTCTTTTTTTCTAGAACACAGCCTAGAGCCAATTTAGTTTCTATATTTTTGTTGCCGTGTAGGATGTTGTGATCTCAAATTGCTCGCGTGTTTAGGCCTTCCAAACGCAGGAATGGAGCATTCTCTTCCCAGTCATAACCGAATCTACCGCTTATGTTTGCCTTCATTGTGAGGTGTGATCTCGCTCGTGGATTTGCGTCTCTCGCTGTTTCTCCTGTGCTCTTCTCAGCGTTGCGCCGATGTTCCGAGCTCTCAACTCGAGAAGACTCCGGCGCTATCTAAACACAAAGCGCTGGCTGCTCTTAACCTAACAACCGCCCTTCTCTTCACTTGTCGTCAATTGCAAGCTCATTCATATTTTACGCTCTCTTACGTAACCCCAATCTTCAAGGGTTTTTTCCAGAATGAGGTTCTCCTGGGTGCTCCTCGTGCCACTTGCCCTTGCGGGAATCTGCCCCATGGAAAAGCACCAGGTAAGGTTTTTACTCACAAACGTGACGTCTAAAACGTCTGACGTCTAACGTCTAAAAGTCAGAGAATATATTTCTTTTGCACGTGAAGCATTCAAATGGTTAAGATATTGTAGTGCCTCTTCACACGTGCACATATGTAAAATTGAATTGTTTAAGCTGCATCAAGATCTTCTCTGATAAACATATATATATTTTCCGTTTTGTTATCTAGCACTGTCGTGTTTGCTTGCCATTTTTTTATTACAACCTTTTGAAAGAACTCTAAACAGCTATTTTAAATAGTTTATATTACTTCAGAATGATAACGCCTTAACCCGCCGATTGAACATTTTTCGAACTTATGATTTTTAACAATAAAGTTATTAATTGTGTAATGTTTTAAACTGTTTAAACAGAAGACTGTTTATAAACGAGTAACCATTACAACCTGTATACATTTGTGTTTTAGATATGCAATGAGAACGACAAGGACATCACATGTATTTGCTCCGTCTCTTCCGAAGATGTACGGGTTTTAATTATCTGTAAAAGCACCCAAGTTTAGGACAGTCCGGTTCCCTTCCAGTCCTGCAATAAAATGATTCAATTAGACGAAGAACTGGAGGAGGATAAATTCCCAAGTGTTTCGATTAAATTTAACGTGGAAGATAATGTTGACCTCGATGGGTTTCCCGAAGATGAAATCAGAGAAACAATTGCCACTTCTCTCAGGGTTGATGAGGTAGGCCACGAAATTCTTTTTGTTATACAAAAAACCTTTTTGTGGTTGGTATGTCTAATCATGCATGCTTCACCATGTATTTTTGACATTCAATTTGTTTTGTACTCAGAGCAAGTGTCAATAAGTCAAAATTTCCATTAGTGGTATTTTTGAGGTGACTTGTCTTTTTCAGGACGACATTGTCTTTTTCCGTGCTACTTGCAAGAACACCACAGACGAGTTGACTGTTCAGTTCGGAATTTTGAAGAAAGTGAGGAATCCATAATTACAAAAAAAAACAATTAACCTAATATCAGGATACGAACGATACTGAAATTCCCTACAGCGAAGATGATTTTGTGGATGCCGAGTCTGTTGCCACTAGGATGAAGGCCATGGGACACCTCTCCAAAATCGCCGACCTCGAAGTTGATGAAATCGTTTCCGTGAGTTTTTTCCCATTAAAAAAAATTAAAACATCAAAGCACCAAATATTTTTTGTCTTCATTTGTTTGTTTCCCGGAAGCCCCTCAGTAACCTGGGCAAGTGTCTTTTGGGCAGTGGCTTGCTGATAACCTATGTGATCTTTCGAAATGGCGACGTTCAGGCGACTTTTAGGCGACACAGCTCCCGATAATATGGTGCTCAATGTGACATCAGATGGTACGTCACGTACGCCGCAACATGTCAGAAAATACGCTTACATTTTACACAAACTTTTGTTAAATTCATATATAAATGCGTATGAAGGTTTCAAATTGAAACCAGTTTTTTTTTCAAATTTGCTATGGGTTATGCGAGGTGGTTTATTGAAAAAACACAGATTCTTACATTGTAAAATCAAACGTCTAAAAAATTTCAACATAACCCCCCCCCCCCCCCCCCCAAATGCTCACCCGGGCCGGCCTCCGTTTCAGGCTCTCTTTTCCATGGCAATGTGACACTTCCCCCGTTGGGCCCACTGTTGACCAGTTTGCAAAGGTTCATACACCATGTTTATTAAAATGATTACCTTGCATTCTCATGAGCAATCGCCGGACTAAATGTTTTATCTGAAATGTTGCGCTTGGTAGTTTTTTGTTGTCCGTGATAACGAGATCAACGGCAGTTGCACGCTGCTTAATGGCGTACATGTCAAAAATGTGGCTCGTTTGCAAAGATAACGACGCCCTTTAAACATCAGCAATGTAGATTGGACATTGGAGTTGCAGGCCGTTTCACCTGCTGAATCTTTAGATACATCCCGTGTTTTTAGGAAGACAATCAGCTGACGGTGTATTTACAAATTCCTTCAAGATAGGTGCAACCAAAAGGCAATGACGTCACGGGATTGGAAGTTACAAAGGCAAATCAATCCGATTTTGAAGTTTTGAAAAGGAATGTCAAAACACGTTAAGATGACGATGAAATTTTGTGACGAATGTCATGGCAGATCACATCACCTCCTCGTTCCTAAAGAGGATCGCTGAGAAATAGAAATACAGATTGAAAAAGTATGACGAGTGAGTGAGTGAGTGATTGAACAATGGCGTCCGTTTGCGTTGTGCCCTTTTTTGCATATTTGATCTTGTTTGTGATCAACAGAATCATCCCATTATTGCAATGACATTATACTTTACTGCAAAGTGTTTGAACAAATAATTGCAGCTTCCAATGACGGGAATTGTCATCAATTTTACCGCCTACGAATGATGATTGAGAAAAGTATATCCCTAATTGAATTGGGAATATTCTATGGAATGCTTCGGCCGTTCGCAAAGAACAATTGTGTTGATCACAAAGTTCAGCGCTTTTTATGTTGATTCCGCACAACCTTATTGGATGCCCTGAAACTAGAGGAAGTAAATAGAGAAAAGTTGTCTTAATGTATATCTGACGTGTGCACAGGGACGTTGTTAATCATGGTGACGCAAACAACATAGAAGGAAAATTTGTTTTGCCCAGTGAGGAAAAACAATTTTTATTTGGCTAGAATCTATTCTTATCTGTTTTGTTTTTAAGACTTCCCTTCCGCGCTAATGTTTGTTTGAGGATGTTTTCACTAATCTAATGTTTACTCTCCAGTAGCGGGCAGTCAATTCGCACAACCAATGGCTTAATCTACTTGTGATAAGAAGTTTAACCTTGTTTCAAAGAGTTTGCTAGCAACTGTTCCGTTCTTTAGACTCGTCGCCCCCGCCTCAGAAGGTCCGGGCTCGTTCATTTCCGCTCCGGAAGTGAGCGTCGTCAGCGCAGAGTCCCGCCAAACGCATAAAATCCGGTACTCATTAATAGCGAATGCCAGCGCTCTGCTCCCGACGAGACTCCAAAAAACCGATATAGGAACGGCGCGGCTCTCTCTTCCTCGGAATGGCGCCAGGTTTCAGCGCCAGACATGCATTATGTAGGCATCTCGGGCACATTCAATTCCAAGGCATAGAGCCACGTTTTCGCCACGAGGGGCGAAGAAAGACATGGAATACTTTGATAAAGAGCAACTAGGGGCTTCTAAGAATTTAACTACCAGGGGAAACTAGACAGTTGATATTGGTTGGTGCCAAGAGAAAATCAAAAGAATACGTTGAAGTGTGTTTGATTGAAAATTAATTAAAACTAGTTTTTAGATGAGTCCCAAATGTTTGCCTGCCCTTGCACTTACTCACAGGACCTTAATCGTCCGCAGCCCTTCAAGTCCAATTCCTTTCTGCAAAGCAAAGCGTCCTCCGCGGCAAACATCAGCCCTTGCGAAATTCTGTTTTCTGGATCTGTTTTGCTCTTTTAAAGAGTGACTCAGTCTATGAAAATGATTCAGAGCGCTATCTTCTGGCAACACGAAGGAACACTTGTGGTTTCCAACAGTGATAGAGCCACAAAAAGCAGAAACTACAACAATCCCGTTTCAGAGAACAAATGCCCATTGTTTTTGCCTTTACTGTTTTGAAATCCACGTGGAAATTTCACAAATATATGACGAGAGCTGTTTTGGAAAGTGCAGGGTTACGTAACCGATGAGTGTTCCCACATCTTTCTCTGTGCGCAGAAGAGTGAAAGTCCTCCGCAAATGTTCGGATGTTGGATGTCAGCCCCGATTGACAGTGTTTACCGGGCAGGTCCAACAGTTGCACTGAATTGATCCGCGTGACGCAGGAAAGCCACGAAAACAAGAATAGTGGCAACGGTTGTGTGGAAATGTACTATAACAGTGTTTGCTGACATACGATCATCTCAATAAATCACCTCCTTCTGACAAGAACGAATCACTTTAGATGACGGAAGTTTCTTTGGTGAAGCAATCATGTAGATTAATGGCAAAAAGTGTGTTTCAATTCATTTGCAGTGGCGCGTGATTGAAGCACACGTGGTGTTCCCTCCAAGCTTGTTTATAAAAACATAAGTAAACGGAAACTGGCTTTAAATAGAAGTAAGAGAGGCATTTAGAGACACACAGATATCTGAAAACACGAACATGTATTGGGCTTAATCCACTTTTTTCAGACCAGCGTTCTGGAAGATATTGAATTCGAGCCCGACAATACCGAACTGATCCTCCAGGCAGCCGCCCTTGTTGCCACTCTGATCTTGATGTTCGGCCTGGGCATCTACAAGTGCGTTCGAGGCCGCAGCTATTCTGACGAACTCCAGAAAGCCTAAACCCTTTTGCTCAAATAGCGTCTCGTCACAATGTGTCATTCTTGTTATAGAATCTTCTCTGTTAATAAACCTTGTCCGTAGTCTTCCATGTACTCTTCCCCCCAGAACACCTGCGATGCTGCCATGTAACTGTTGTTGCTGGTTTCCGTTATCACGTGCGGGATTGTTTACCATGTTCGGTCGTAGGAATGCGCCGCCGGCGATTCTTCTCCCACCGGAACCTGGTATATTAGACACATCAGTCAAAGGAAAGTATCAACTAGTTTTTCTTTTATTCCTCAAGTATT
Source organism: Oscheius sp. G VE-2021 (assembly GCA_022343465.1). NCBI lineage: Eukaryota > Metazoa > Nematoda > Chromadorea > Rhabditida > Rhabditidae > Oscheius > Oscheius sp. G VE-2021. The sequence goes on from JAJQXH010000045.1 coordinate 711,324, forward strand.
GCGTGGGATGGCAGGAATCTGAGCTCCTCGTGGCCCAACATTTGACCGTTACACACCGTAAATCTTCAAACAAATACATTTATTAGTACAAAATGTACAATCGCCCGGATTTCACAGAACAACCGTAAAATATGACAACCTGCGTCGGTCCAGAGATCCTCCTGGTCCTTTTTAGGAAAAGGATAAGTGGAGGATCCCTGGACTTGGTGACGGGCGTTTTTGTCCGCGTCGCCCAGGGCAGCCGCAGGACATGCATTTGGGCGGAGGGAGGGAAAGACGCTGTCCCAAATTAATATGTACAGCAAAGGACTTGGAGTTACTGCGACGGCGTCGCTACAAATACTCTGTGAATAGCTAAAACGACTAGAGAGCGGTAATTTCACAGGGTCAAACACGTCGTCGACAGCCCATAAAAAGATCACAGTTGCACGGTTGAAGCAATCTGAAACGAATAAGGTGAACAAGTGGTAATCGGAGCCCGCGGGGTTCAATGGCCATGCGAAAGAGCAGAAAAAAGCGGCGGCGCCGACTCGAAATTAAGGGTGTCTGGTGCGCGGCGGAAATGGGCCGCTGCAATCCATTGCCAGGAGCTCCAACCTAATCCATTTTTTGCTGCAAAGTGCGCGTGAGAGTTCAGGCACGCTTATGTTGTGCTTGCAGTGTTTCTAACGGCGATTGGAAAACGATGATGGATAATGATTCCGAAAAACACGTGCGGAGACAGATTGACACAACAGCTCACTGACCTGGGTGGGAGACCAAAAAGAGACGTGGCGTCGAAAGAACGGATGCTGAAAACAAGAACATAATCTCTAAGCCGGTCAATAAGCTCAAATCTAAGAGGATTGGCGGCTCTCAAGAAAATTCTTCGAAAAAGAGTTGTTTTTGAGCGATGAGTTGTTTTTGAGGACTCGCTGCAATTTAGTAGCCGTAACAATATGGATGGCTGGCGGCGTTTGGCAAAACAATTGCTCAGCTATGTTTTTGTTAAAAACCTGTTGCGTTACAGTATTTTGTCTATTTTAGTGTAAAGTAGCATGGTGAGAAAATGATTGTTTTGGATTGTAATGTCTCACCTAACTAGAGATGGTGCTTAGGTTCTCGGAAGAGACTTCCTCGCGCGAATTCTTGCGAAAGGCCGAAGTGAGCCACTTGACGACGCTTTTCTTCTTCGTCTTCTTGTTCTCCTTGCGCTCGCCGCCATCATCGGAAGCTGAATCAGACGAACTCCCAGTTGAAAGCTTCCCCTGCTTGGCTGCGTGGATTTTGGCGGCCTGGGTGGGAGTCATCTTCTTGAGAGGGACAGTCATTCCATTCTTAGTCGGGACTTCAAAACTGAAAGAAAAGGGTATGAAATGAGATAAGAGAAAGTGGTGAAAAGTGGAAAGGGATTTGGAGAGGAAGAAAGAGAATACATACGCAGAGGAAGTGGTAGGTTCTGGTTCTTGTTTCATCTCTACTCCTTCCTGAATAGCACTGAGGGTGCTCTTCCTTCCGGAAGCGGTCGAAGGAGGGCTTTTCGCAACAGAGGGAAGGTTTCCAGTGGAGACTGAATTCCGGGGCTTGACGGGCACAACTCGCCCTCGAGCGCTGTTGCTGTTCTGAAGCTGCGAGAACTGGTCCAGAGATTGAGCCCGGCTGCGAACGTTCTTGATGTTCGTGGGGAGAGGCCGACTCGGGAATAACTTCATGTCTTTAGTAATAATGGGCGCCAGCATAGCGTGCCTCTATCTCTACCGCACTGACGACTGTGGGAGATCGCCACGCACACGCCTCGCGTGGGGGCGCGCCTTGGCTCCAGGCCAACCCCCTCGTCGTCTGCGCCCTCCCGTCGCTAGGGACTCCTTCGCCTGATGAACTAGGCAGGCCGAAGGGAAGTGTTTGACTCGGATTTACTCACCCACCAAAACATCCTCTGAACAACACCTGCGTGAAAACAGGCGACGACCTCGACTCTCGGTATTTGTCGGCGGGGGTGGATCTCCGTTTCTTCCCGATGCCGCAGACCACATGTGAAATTTTAAATTTGTTTCAAAGTCTCGTTGTGAATAAACAACTATGATATCGCTGTTTTCGACGACCAGAGCCGCACAAGGCGTGTGTACCACATAATTCACTTAGGCCGATGTGTTGCCCGCAAATGGAGGTTTTCGGGTGTCTAATGGCTATCCAATGCCTTGTTTACCAACAATGGCGTGTTTATAGACTGGCGGCGAACCGAGCTGTTTAGACTCGCAAATCCCACTTTTTCCATTTTTCTGGGAGCAGAGACTACTTGGAACATAGATAGGAAACAAACAGAACGTGGCGCCATGTGGTACGATGCAAACAAACTTATCAACAAAGGTTTTCAAAAAGCCTCAAAGCTGTATTGTTTTCTTGCTTGTGATTACGTAGCACAACCAAAAAAGATATATGTTTGTAGTGTTTGTGATATCAGGGTTTGCCTGCGTTCTTCATTGGAAGGGAGCTTCTGATTGGGTCTTAGTTTGCAATCTGCAATTTCAACTTTGGGATTAGCACATTGATTCACAGATTGTTTTCTCAGACGGCCTCAGAGTTGACGTAGTGAAAAAATCAGATAACACAAAAGGAACTTGTTTTTTATCGCAATGATCCCTTCATCAAATAGTACAACAACTAGGACCTGTTTCAAGAAAGTATATCGGTTGGGACAGCATGTATTTCGGGAAAATACCTGGAGAGAGTGTCTCCAAATTGTTGGTACGCAGGGATTGATTTACGAATCGCATTAGCCAAGGTTCTGAAATTTGTCGGTCCCTCCACGGCTCTTATTCTTAAAGTATTAACTAATGCAGTTGTGAGTGTGTGTTGTTGTTCAGGCGTCGCATTTTCGAAGGCTGTAATTCAGTTCCAAACCTTATTTCCCAGAAATTTCCGCGTTTAGCTGTTTGTTTTTCAAGGTCGATGTTTTGCAAAGCATTCCTAGAATATGTTTACGAAAGGCATTTTTCATGCGGGAATGTTTTGACTTCGTAAAAACACTTCTTGTTTTGGAAGTGAAACCGGTCGCTGTTTAGATAAACATCGTCACTCTCGCGTGAAATCTAAGTAGAACTGGTAATGATACGTCATGTTCTTTGATTGGAACAACGACACTAGCAAAGTGTTCTTTCAGGTGTGTACTTTCCCAGAGACTCTTACCGATCGTTCTCCATCTACAATGAATTAGTGATTCAATCATTTCTGTTGCAGGCATCCGCAGTCTGTTGTTGCCAAGTTTTGCTGTTGCTGGGTTATTTCTGGCGAGAGCCACCTCTGCAAAAACGATGAGCAACATGTGCTGTTTTGTCTTTAGGTTGTTTATTCAAAACAGAAACCGGTCTAACAGAGACTGAAACGTCACTGTTTTGGCGGTGAACACCCTAGTAAGGGTTACGGGTCGTAAATCACTTTGTATTTGTCCCTCCAGGGACTGAGACGGCAATGCTATCATATTGGAAGATCGAGGGATGATTTGGAATATAGGCAGTGAAATGAAAGATTGCAATATTTAAAATTTTAATTTAAACAAGAATTTCCTTTGAAAATAATGGGAAGCTTATACATCGGTGCTAATTTCAGTTTAACAATTGATGTACTTTATCTCTTCCTCTGTGCCCAAAGTTTCTTTCTTTGCAGTTTGTTTGAAGTTTGTTTTTTAATGTTAAAGAATTTTGTTCAACAATAAGAATATTTGCTTTTTTGCTTGAACCATTATATTTAATAACTTTACAGTGTTTCTGCGTTGGTTTTACTTTCTTGGCTTTTAACTATTGGATTAAGTTAAGAACTCTATCCTAGTATCCTATTTTGAATGTTTCCTTTTTCTACAAGTTCCTTACCTAAAAAAGCGGAAAATAACATTTCAGGAAACTAACTCTCTCCAGAAACCTGGTCAGTGATCGCCAGGACATCTGCCTATATTTATCGTGCGAATCGTCTCTATTTGCAGTTCAATCGTCTGAGTCACAAAGGAAGGGCGAGCACTACAAAAGCGGAATCTCCCTTGTGTTCTGAGATTTTGACCAAATATGCCCTCTTTCTCCTTTTATATTTTACCTTTCCTTGCCATTGTTACCGCAAAACTTCCTAATTCTGAGAAGGTTCAAAAGGACGCACAATATGGTAAAGTTTCCAAAGTGCGGATTATATGACAATTTGTAGGAAAATTCATTGCTTCCGAATTGAATTACACAAACTTTCTTTCCGTGGCGGATTATTCGGCTTCCAAAATAGTTCCAATGCAAGACACCAGCAACGACACCTTCTTCCGCGTAGGAATGCAAGTTGTTTCCTCGTGACTTCATAGACTGTGACGTAGTGGTCACGTTCTCAATTGAAAACAATTGAAAACAAAGTGGAAGTGTAAAAAATGAGAGGACCAGCTATTTTTTATAACCGCAACTTTCAGAATCCATAAATCGCAACTGGAGAATTACACCTCAATTCCTATATCAGAGCATTTGGGTGATATCAAGAAAAGACCTTGGATTCCAGTTCAGTCGATAAAGGAGGAATTGGCGAATTGCTTAGATTTCAAATATGGGTCGGTGTCGGAAAATGATTTTAAGGTTGGAAATTGAAGTTTACACTCAACTGTTTTTTTAGTATGACAAAGGCGTGTATGGCTGGATGAATGTTATGAAGTTCAGTTGTGCAGCCATTGGGCCCGAGTTCTATGTCTACGCCATGGCTTTTGCAAGGACTCGTTTCAGATTGAAACAAGTTTATCTACGACGTCAAAACAGGTACTAAATAGAAATATTCGGTTTTCATGTAACAAACACGTACTTTTCAATGTGTTAAAAAATAACCTTTAGCTGAAGGGGCGTCTCGTTTAAAATCGGGTTCAAAGGAAAACAACATTTAAAAGCTGTTTTGTTTCAAATTATTTTACTCAACTTATAAATAATTAAAAAAGTGTTTTTGACTTTTATCGAATGTTTTCTTTCTTTGCTTGTTACTAGAAGCTTAGAAGAACGAATCATTACCAATTTTTTTTATTAAAAACTTTTAACCGTTCTTTGCTCGGACAGATCGGTACCTCGTAAATGAAGGAGCTCAAACACCAATCTAAATTTGTTCGACGTTCCGTTTGAACTGTAGATCTCTGAGTTTCTACTGTTATCTGTTCACGTGAGGCCTCTTCCGTACCCTATGACTGTCCAAAAAGAACAGTAGAATAGATCCCCATTTGGAAACAGGGAAGCAGTACCTCAGAATACATGTTTTTTTCTAAAATGAAAAAGTCTTTTTTTATAATAGCAGAAGCATTATAAAACGAAAAATTGCGTTTTTCGTATTACTAAGCCAGATATTAGATTGCGTCAGATTCTCATTATCAAAAACGGAAGTATAATCCGTAGTGGCAATTTTCAGAACTTGATCCCCATGCAAAAAACGACCCTTATCAAAAACTCTAGTGGGTTCTCTTTCTTGGCAAGGAAAACGAGAATGTCGTGAAAGGCTAAAACTTTGAAAAGTTGCCAAACAATGTTTTAGGAATGAATGGCTCTAGAGGACATTATAATTAACAGAACCGAGCATTCTGCTAATCATTTAATGAATTAAACAAGATCAATTTCAATAACAAACAAAGCCAGAAGTTTACTAAATTTTGATGTTTTCAAAGAAATTTCAGCCTTACCTAAAAGAAACTTTAATTAAAGCAGTATAAACTGAAGCATAGCTGAAACGTGTAACATTTTATAAGTTATAACTTTTTGAATAGTTTTATGCAGTTTTTTTTCTTTTCCTTTTTCCACATGCTCATTGTATTATATATTGCATATACCATAAATATGCTCATTATACCATATATTGCAGATATTGGGCAACTTCAGGAAGGAGCATAACAACAAGGGACATTCAGAAGATTGTAGAAATTCTCTCAATCCAATTTTCTGAATACGTCAATGTAAAACTGGAAGAAGAACTTAAAATGTTAAATGGAAATGCCAAGAAGAAACATAATAAAGGTATATAAGAAACGTTAACAAATAAAAATTGTTTTAGGAACGTTTTTAAAACTGCCTAGTCATGTCCTAGAAAAAATGAAAGAAATATTCCCTGCTAATTTGAAACATACTTCATCTTCAGCTACAAGAGCACACTCATTCAGTACTGTTGCTTTTCCGGTTAGTATATTGTATTTTTTTTATTGTAATCTAACTGATTTTAGATTAAAACAAGAATAATCCTCGCGAAAGAACACATTGTACCCCAGATTGTTGAGAACTTTTCACCCGAACTCTCGGACGATGCGTGTGAAATTTTGGATTCGTGTCCTAAGAGCCTCTGTTCAATGAAGCAGATGGTAAGGATAAAGTATGTTTATGTAATCAATTTGCCTTTCAGACCAATGTTTCATATTCCTCGAAAACAGAGACGCACAATTTCCTCAAAGAAGTGGTCCTTTCTTATAAAGTGTCTCCGATGGATACTCTTCTTGCTTACCAAGTGGCGAAGCCTTACTTTTCTTTTGAAGTAACAAAAAGGAAAACTGGAAACGGTGTAGTGTAAGTTTTGCAACATTTTTGGAGACATGCTAAACAGCTGTGACACTATTATATATGAGCAGCTCATTTCATTGTGTCGGCAAGGCCCAGCGCGATCCGATAGGCCCGAAATATTCTTACGGAAATTTCATACGGCCGATAACTTTTCCATCAATGTATTCATGTCCCGATTAAATTGATTGAAATGACGTTTTATTATGTTAAATGGAATTAATGTTAAAAACGAAAACAAACACGTATAAAATATAATAACTGGTATTCAAAAGCTGTCTTTTCCAAAAATTTTGGGCGGATCCCAGTTTTGTCTCGTTCTAGGGTAAATATTTTTTAAAGTTTATTAATTGGCGATACTCAGCCAAAGTCCAAAAAAGCTTAGCTGGTTAATATTTTTCCTCCCTCTTCATCAGTTGTATGCGGACTAGTTATGAAGTGGAAATGGGAGCTTGTAATTACTACCTAGGCATTTTATGGAGAAATAGCATCTGTTTATTACCCTACATTATAACACCGTGAGAACATAGTAAACCCCCGTAAAAAAAACTTATCATATTAAACAACACTGGCCGCTGAAAAAATAATTTGAACACTTTTTGTGGTTACGAAAATACGAAAGTGTCTAAATAGAAGAAAAGAGACAAAAGCTTGCTGCAATCTATATAATTTTGCAAAACGCTGTTGTAATTACACCTTAACCGAAAGATCGAATTTACCTCATGTTGCTGGTGTATAACCACAAATTTGTTTCGATACCTGAGAAAAAATAATTATAATTAAGAACATCCCCATAGCGTTCATTAAGGTTAACAGTAATGCGCTCTATAAAAAAACAAATTCATTTGTACTGAAATGTTAAACGAAAAAGAAGCGTATTTCGGTTGTTCACATAACTTTCAAAAAAGTGAATATTAGCTCACAACTGAATTATTAGTTTTTAAAGTGTTTAAATCATTTTTAGAGATGTGCGCCAAGAGGTGGATGATGTAGCCACAATGTTATGGGACTCCCTGCTGGACCAGCAGTTCTGTCTTGCGGTTCGAATGCATTCTCAAAACTTGTTCCTACCGTCCTCCTTCTATCCCACGCCCACGACTTATCCACCCGACGAGTCAGTCCCATTTCCGCAAGACTACGTTGATAACACTTCCGCCGGCGAGGAACTGCTCGTATAGTTGGGAGATATACGGGCTACATTATGTCACTTTTTTTCCTTTTTCATTATTTATTTAATAGAAATATATGAATTCCAATAAATTGAATTAAGCAGCTCAGATAATGCAATCTCTATTTCCAGTTTAAATTATCTCTTCTCATTGTTTTGCAGGTTTGTTACCATCGACTACCTTCTCCCTTTTGAAAACCTATTCATTCTCATTTGGGTACTACCTTTGAACACATTGACTGAGCAGCTATCACTGTTTTTTTTGTGCAATTTAGTGTGCGTTAAAAGCTATAAAACCCTAGCGTACTCTTTCCATATATATTGAAAAGGTTATTTTTATTTTTATTGCTGTCAAAAGTTTTCCGAAATCAAAGAATTTTGTCCATTAGGTAAAGCAAAAAGTTTATCGAAACTATTTTGTTTTGGATTAATTTAAGGTGTATATTGAAAAAATCCCTGAAACCCTTTAACTCTTTTGGCCGAGTGGACACACCCATGTCCAACACTAGATTTGTTTTCGCGACCTTTCGGAATTCGCGCGTTCTCTACTCGACCACCCAACATAAAAAGTTCCCAAACGCATTCCAGTGTGTTGACGCAGCGCCGTCCTGCAGTGCGTCCTTTCTCCACCGCGCGTCCAGCCGTGAACTGCGCCACAGCGAGTACTTGTGGCGAGTGTTTGTCTTGCCCGAACCGACATCAGCTCTCTCGAGAACCCTCCCGATTTGCCAACGTCCGATATAATGCACTTACTTATCCCAAGTAGCTGTTCTATTTACCCGATACGCATCTTCTTTTTCTCGAGCATAGTTCACATCAAGATACCACATTTCCTATCGATTTTCTTCAGAAACATTTGTTTATTTGTATTTTTCGCGCTCACAGACCCACGATCAACCGATGATATCGCGTTACACGCTGTTTAAAGTACCGCCCGCTCCAATGCTAGACAATTTGTCAACTGTCATTTCAGTTCCGACATTTTGATTTAGTTTAGGTTCGGTTATCGGGCAAAGTTCACTCTCGAAGATTGGTTTTGGCCTGTAAAAACGTTTTTTAAGAACTTTGATCATTTTCGCCAAATTAATGAATTCTAGCGAGCAAATAAATGTTTTATAATGTTATTTAACCGGAATTCCTGCAACGATTGCGGAGAATTAGTCAGAATTCCACAAGTGGGATGTGATAATGCAATGCTGTGTGCCTTTATCTCTGCGGCGACGATCGATACTTGCGCAGCTTTCATACACTTATTTACAAGCGCCTGCTGATTCCCTGGCAACCAGGATCATGGGTACCACAGTCTTTATATTCATCTTTATTTTATAATTTACATTCCCACCTGTAATTGTTACGGTTCTTTGGCAGAAAAAAAAGAATTTTGTTTTTGTTTTCTTGGCATTTGACCAAATGACCTCTGATAGCCTAGAATTCCCCTTTCCGCTTGTTTACTCAAGGCCTGAGGGCTCCAAAACACTGGTCGATGCCCGTAATTGCGTCACTCCAAGCATTGGTTCTTTGTTTCTGCTGCGGGATATTTCTTCTCCCACGCAACCTGGAAAGTTCAGAATGCTCAATCGCTGTCGACTGAGATTTCATTATTTGTGCAATTATTTTCCTTTGTTGCTTCATAATTGTTGTAAATGGCTCTTTTAAAAATCGCCGTGAATAATAATAATCAAAAATTCCTCAAAGTTCGCAGATGTTTTTTGCAGACACTTTTTTTTGCAAGTCGAACATGTCTTAATACATTGCTTTTTAAAAAAACTTGTAAGCGTTTTTCTTCTTTCTTTTTTTTCCTTTTTCGTCGAACTCAAAAGCAAACATTTCTTCAAATGTGTCTGTCACAAAAACTTTGCCTGTGTCCTTCATTGACGTCCTTTGCCCTTTTTTCCATAGAAAACCTCAATTTCGAAACAGGCGTCGAGTGGTTAACGATTCGCGGCTAATTCAGTCATTGCGGTTGTCCCCCGGGTGACCTTGCCTCTTTCACTGCCAGATGTTCTTTCCGCCAAATACTCATTTGCCACGCTTTTCTGCATTATCAAAGCCAACCACACTTAAAAGCCTCAATTATGTTTTTTGGAACGAAAATTTTACCAAAAAGGAAAAATCACTTTTTTCGCGTTTGAAAAACTTGAATTTCTTGTATGCCGGACAATAGATCCATCCCATTCACGCATATTGTGCGCTTGTCATAAACGACGTCATGTTCCACAAACAGTCGGATGCATCTGGCAGAGATTATAATTTCATACTGGTTGTCCTCCACATTTCTGTTTTCGAATAACTGTAACTGAAATTTTTTTCCCCACACTAGCAAAATATAATAAGGTAATTTTCCGCCCGTCAGAAAAACAAGTTCCTCAATTGCAATCCCATAATTTGTGCTCGATTGAGGAAAACACAAGTGCGCACGGAAAAGTGTGGCAATTGTCATCATATGGGTAATTCCTATTTGCACTTCTTCTATAACGGCGGTTCCCAGCGCAAACGGAACGCATTCGCAGTTGGAAGCCGGTGGGTGGCGGCCACTTCAGCTGATTCATTCTTTTCAATAAACATTGGACGCCCCCATTAACACAAACGAAGTGTTCACTTTCCTCTTGTCAGAACCCACTGACTATTATCCATTATTCTACCTCAGACGGATTTATTTTCATTCATAGATTTTAGAAGCACATTTGCTTTGTGGATTCTGTTTTCTCAAATTTCATATCGCGTTTAAATGCTTTTGGTAGGCTTTATAAATTTTTCCCCTGTCTTTAACAAATGTATTATTTTTATTTTTATTGTATTTTTGTGATTCATTGAAGATCATGTGATTATAATTGATCAAATTATATTCATTGTATTTTCCCTTTTGGTTACCCGGGAAACCCAGCAATATCCTATAGCAAAAATGCGTTACAAATGTAGTTTTCTATACCAGCGGTAATGTCGCCGTAGGTAAGGTTCATTTCATACAAAGCTCCACGAAACGATAAACATTATCATGCCTTCGTCTTTTTTAATAACCACAGTTGCATGAAAACAATCTGTGAATTATTTATTCAATGATTCATCACTGATCATTTGATCATGGCTTGATCATTCCATCTTCTTTCTAATTTTACACATGGTTACCCAGGAAACGCGGCATTCAGTTTAATTTGTCACGCCCAGGCCGGGCTGGCCCACAGCCCGGTCGCACAGGCATTGTAAAAAGATGGTAGCAATTCTGAATTATGAGTCGCTTAGAATCTCGCAATCTTTAAGCAAAATTGATTGAAAGATCCTTCTATTGCTTTAAATTCGTTATAAACAAATAGACATCCTATTAAAAAACTTCATAACCAAACATGTTTGTCAAAAATAAAATAAAAATAGGTTAATAATTCGCCAAGAAACATTTGATAAAGAATGGATCATTTGATCTTCTGGCTAATTAGCATTTGGTTACCCAGGAAACGCAGCAATGCTTCTCCGCAAAAATGCTACCATGATTTTCCGTTTTTTTCGGGCATCGAAATGGTACACCTTTGTGTTGACACAAAGTCGCCGATGCGACAGACGAAAGTGTGAACGTTGTCGCCCTTTTCTGCTGATGTTTGTCAAAAGTGCACAGTAATTCTTACTTTTGTTCCCATCTTTTAGGCTCACAAGGTTCATTTTACTTTTAAACGTATACATGGCACTTTGCTGATTTCTTCTATAACAACTTTCCTAGTGCGCTCGCACATTTTTTTCAAAGAACCATCAACGTATAAAAACAGCTGATAAGCCCTATTTTTGGAGCAATAACCGCAAATTCCAAGAAAGCGGACGCCAGCAATGACGCCAGCATACAAAAGATTCGACAGATTTACGGCTTCGTATTGGGCACCATCAGTTTCGAAACAAGCGCGATTTGCGGTTCTGTTTGCCAAGGACGCCAACTAAGAGCCTTAGTATTTGTTTCGCACCTCGGCTTTTGTCTGATATCACGGCTCTCTTCTCGCTCTCTCATTTCGTCCAAGTAGATTTGGTTTGAAACTGAACTTTCAGGGCAGATGAATAAACCTACTTAGTAGTTATGGTCTTCTATTCAGTCAGGGAGCTGCTATGCGCAGAGGGTGGCGAAAAAACGGTCAGTAATTTTATACTTGGGCAACCCGCAATTACAAAGATATTGTTTTTATCTTCAAATACTAATTTTGACTAAAATATTCTAAATACATTTCAGATTCTACCGCAGGGCTGGAGAAATGCCACATTTGCGGAGTTGCCGCACGTCACTGAGTGTGCCCAACATGTGGACTTCGCCTGGCTGCCGGCAGTTTTTCTTCTTTTGTTCTGTCCTATCATTCTCTATGATCTCCACAAAATTAACAACTATCCTATTGCCAAGTTTTCTCCAATTATATGCAGAATAGTGAGTTAAATAATCGAATTTCACTAAAGTGTGGTTCAGGTTATCTGTATAATTCTAATTGCTGATCTCACCATGTCGTTGTTGTACAACTTCGTGATTTATTTTTTCCAAGAGAAGCAGGATCCAATTGTTCTACAGTACATTTTTGGAGACATTTTACAGTACATGGGTAGGTTGTTGGTTTTTCTTGACTGCTTAGAGAGTAATCAGCATTTACACTTTGCCGAATTGTCAAAAAAAGCATTTTAGGGTTGGCGTTGGCGTTAGTTCTTCTGATAGCTTGTCGTAACCGTGGAATCGTCACTTCGGGTGTTCTCTTCATCTATTGGCTTCTGATGACTGTGTGTGGGCTGCCAGAATTTCGTTTTCTTTTAAGCGGCGTCTTGTCAGAAGTGAGGCATTCTCACATAACATTTACATTTTTATTACCAGGACCGAGAGATCGATCGAGTCCGCTTTGTGTTTTACTTTGCCTTCTATGTGCTGGTGTGTCTCCAATTGTTACTCTCCTGCATGGCTGACACTCCATCAAGAAAGTCTTGTGAAGTGAGGTTGAAAAGATAAAACACTACTTCGTTCTTTCCTTTAGGAAAAGGAATCCCCTGAACTACATTCCTCCTTCCTTCGGCAGATAACATTCGAATGGTTTACTTCTCTTGCCAGAAAGGGGCACAGAAAGCCATTGGAGCGATCGGATTTGTGGAAATTGAATGAACGCGATTCTGGAGCAAAAGTGAACGAAGAGTTTGAACAACGATTTGTTCCTGAAATGAATAGTAGGCAAACATAGAACAAAAACAATTTTATATTAAGAATTCCAAACTGAAGCAACGAACTGGCTTGAAAACAACCCGGGTCAACAGTTACCAGATAAACTTCACCCTTCCGTTCTGAAACCCATCTTTGGAACATACAAGTTTTCCTTCCTTGCCGGTGGTTTCTACAAGTTGGTCCATGATCTACTCCAGTTCGCCGCTCCTGCTCTTCTCCGACAGCTTTTGTCATTCATCCAGGTTTTCTTTACCATAGCCTTTGCTAACTGAAATCAGGATAAAAATCAATCTGTCTGGATTGGAATTGCCATTTCAATGCTGATGTTCCTGGTTGCCCTAATTCAGTCTATGGTACTTCATCAATACTTCCACATCATGTTCCGCATTGGAATGAATATGCGATCCGCACTGACAAGTGCTGTTTACAAAAAGGTTACTCAAATCTACATGAACATTTGATCTGTAATTCTAGGCCCTCAACTTATCGAACAACGCAAAAAAGAACAAGTCAGTGGGAGAAATAGTGAACATCATGTCAGTCGACATCCAGCGCATGCAAGACATGACATCCTTCATCATGTTGGTGTGGTCGGCTCCTCTCCAGGTTGAAATGATACTTTGTTTCTTATTGTTGCTCAGGTCCTTCTGTCTATCTACTTCCTGTACAATGTGCTGGGATTTGCCGTCTTTGCTGGTTTGGCCATTTTGATTGCACTTCTTCCATTCAACGTGTTCATAGCAGGAAAAATGAAGAACTGCCAGGTGCGTTCTAGATATGAAACACTATTATATTTGTAGTTTAGATGCAGCAAATGAAATTCAAAGACGAGCGTCTGAAAATGATGTCTGAGCTTCTGAATGGAATCAAGGTTCTAAAATTGTATGCATGGGAAAAGAGCATGGAAAAACTGGTAAGTGTCAACTGAATTTTATCAACAACAAAAAACAATATTAGGTTCAAAACATCAGAGAGAGGGAAATCACAGTTCTGAAACATCTCGCCTATCTCAATGCAACCACAACTCTCTCTTGGTCCTGTGCTCCTTTCTTGGTAACCTTGGCTAAATTATCAATCTAAACCCCGATTAAGGTCGCTGTCCTGAGTTTCGGAATCTACGTCCTCACGGATCCTCAGAACAACATTCTTACTCCAGAAGTCACATTCGTCGCAATTGCTCTCTTCAACATCCTCCGCTTCCCTCTTGCGATATTCTCCATGATCTACAATCAGGTTTGTTTTAATCGAGCCAGGTATTGGTAGTAGACTTAGTGAATTGCGGGAAAATTGATTTGATTTTGTCTATAAGATATACAATTTTTGCTCTCAAAAATTAAAGATCGTTGTTAAAAGCTGTTCAAACAACATTACGCCCACGCAGCATCATTCAGCACTGCGCAGACTTAATGTTTAAAAGGGGAACATACTGTTTGAATGGAAAAACTGTAGTTTATATTCTCATTCAGAGTAAACACCAACGTTTAGGCTATGCAAACATGGGCTAGTAACAAACGTCTGTGTGAGTTCTTCTTCTGTGAAGAAATGGACCCTTATGCCGTTTGTAACAAACACAATCCCGGTAAGAAAAAATTGATTTTTTAAAAAGCGTTTATTTAAGAAAACGCTATCAACATCCAAGATGGTGAGTTTGCATGGGAGCCTGTAGCCGAAATGGATCCGGCCCTCCAAAACATCAATATTGAAATCAAGCGTGGATCTCTCGTGGCCATTGTTGGACGAGTCGGTTCCGGAAAGAGTTCTCTTCTACAAGCTATCCTTGGTAAAATATGCGTTTTATATACGGCAAACCAAATGTTTAGGTGAAATGAACCGCAGAAAAGGTCCTGTGAATGTGAGCGGATCCCTTGCGTATGTTGCCCAGCAGGCCTGGATCCAAAACCAATCTCTGCGGGAGAACATCCTCTTCAACAGGAAATTCGACCATGAGTTCTACCGAACGGTGGTTGAAGCCTGTGCCTTAACCACGGATCTTGAAATTCTTCCAAATGGAGATGAAACAGAAATCGGAGAAAAGGTAGGTATAACGAAACTCTGATTTTGCTTGCAAAAATGTTCTCTTGCAATTTGTTGCAACATCAGATTGGTTTAGAGATTACACTCCTTTTCATAAAGTCGGCTGCACAAACAAAATCAAGCCCCCGCGTATTCATTGAGCACATTTTAGACCAAACTTTATAGAATGTTAGTTATTTCTTTCGGAATAGCGGATAAAGGTATATACAAAAATATGAAATTCTAAAACAGCTTTTCTCTGTTAGCAGCATTGATTGCCTTTTAAGGGAATCAACTTGTCTGGAGGCCAAAAACAGAGGGTCTCCTTGGCCAGAGCAGTCTACTCCAAATCAGAAATTATTCTCTTGGACGATCCTCTCTCGGCTGTCGATTCTCATGTCGGACGACACATCTTTGAACAAGTTATATGTAAGCCCATCATACGATCAAATGAATGCACTTTTCAGCATCCAAAACGGGAATTCTGAAGAATACAACTCGTGTTTTGGTGACTCACGGCCTGCACAATCTCAAATACTGCGATCACATTCTCGTTCTCAAAGGTTAGGCACAACCGGTAATTGAAACAAACGTTTTATACAGCTGGACAGATCAGTGAATCAGGAACATACAAAGAACTTCTTGCTCAACAAGGGGAATTCAGTGAACTTATTGAAGAGTTCCTCGTTGAAGAAGCCAAGACTCGTGGAAGAAGCGTCAGTTTTGGAGAAGATCGTTGGTTTTGAAAGATTTACCATGTATATTCGTTTTCAGAGGAGGATGTAAGCGAGATCTTGAAAGAAATCGCACCTGAGCGCCGTCAGAGGATTGAATCTCAGCTGAGTCAAGAACAGCCTACTCAGGTATTGACAATGATTTCGGAAAAATAAGATAATTTTTTTAGGAGACTGACACTACACTTCAAAATGGATCAGTTGTTCCGGTAAAGACAGACGTTAACACTCCTGCAAAGGATGAGGAGAAAGTTGCTCTCCTTGGGGATTCGGCCACTAAGAAGAATGGAAAGGGAAAGCTGGTTGAGAAAGAGAATGTTGAAACCGGAAAGGTAGGCTTTTATTCCCAAGTTAAGACTTTCAAAACATGTTTTCATCATCCCTCATTGTAGGTTGCCTTCTCGGTTTATCTGACTTACATCATGGCCATTGGACTACCTCACGCAACAATGTTCATTGCAGCCTACGTGTTCAGCAGTGTTCTAGGGGTAAAACTTCACTAGTACCCGTAAATTCGTTTTATTAGGTCTGCAGTAATCTGTGGCTGGCTCGGTGGTCCGATGACGCTGCGACCATACAACATGCAAATGGAAGCACGGAAACCCAAGAGCGACTTTGGATCTACGCTGGATTGGGAATGGGCCAAGGTAGATTTTATTCAAATTGTAAAACGAATGTGTGTTTCAGCCATTTCCGTTTGTTTTGCCTCAGTTGTGATGGCTCTGGGTATGGTAAAGGCCGGCCGAATCCTTCACGACGGAATGTTATCCAACATTCTTCGCTCACCCATGTCTTTCTTCGATACCACTCCTCTTGGTCGAATTCTGAACAGATTCGGCAAGGTCGGTTTATTTTTTTAATTATAAAAATATATTTGAAAAACAAAAACATCCCCTTTTAACCCTTAGGACGTTCAATTAGCCGACACGGATCTGCCATCGAACATCGATGAATTTTTATTTTGCTTACTGGAGGTGTTGGGAGTCATTTTCATGATGACTTGGGCATTTCCTCTTGTCATCGGTCCTGTCACTGCCCTCATTTTCGTGGATTGGTTAATTCTGGTGAATAGCCCTTCCGACTCTGAGTGTCCCTTGTCTATTCGCACCTTGCATGGCATCTTCGGAGCCAATGTCTTCGATTAACCCCGCACCGTTTGTGTACAGGACGTTGATGCCGTCGACGTCGTCATCCCAAACTCCCTCCGTATGATGATCAACACAATCTTTTCCGTCTTCGCAACCATGTTCGTCATCTTATACGCGACTCCTGGCGTCGTGGGACCAATCGTGGTGGTCCTCATCATCTACGCCTTCATTATGGTATGCCCACTGGTCCTGTCAAAGTGTGCTGTGCCCCTTCTAAATAAAAATATGCATGACTTTGCTGTTCTTTCGCACAAACCCGCATGCAGGAGATAGAGGCGCTCGACCACCGACTCCCGGCTGCCTTGATGACGATGGTCAGCGCCGTGGTCCAAGGGCTGATGATCCTCTTCGTGCCAGTCTACATCACTCCATCCATCCTTCTGCCGATCGCCCCAGTGATCGTCATCTACTATTTCTTCCTGGTTAGACAGATGTCGCCCTAACCCCATCCGCTCACGCACATTTCCAAGAAAATGCCAAAAATGTCCATTAAGCCTCCATGTAGATTAGTAATTGTGATTGAAGGACGTCGAAGGCGTGGACAACACGATCCCCCGCTCCTTCATGTCCTTCGTCCGCACGCTCGTCGCCTCCTGTGAGATCACGCTTGTCATCGTGTGGGCCACGCCCTTGTTTCTCGTTGTATTCGTCGTATTGTTCGTGGGATATTGTGCAATCTTGGTGCGTTCTTTGCTTTTACCCTGCACTTGCATGTTGCTTCTGCTTCACTTGCATGTCTTCCCTTTGTGCATACCACAATAATGTTTATTTACAGAGATTTTATGTTAGTACTTCAAGGCAGCTGAAGAGATTAGAATCCGCGTCACGATCTCCCATATTCTCTCACTTCCAGGTTAGTGATTTTTTTAAAAATTTTATAGCAACCCTAATGAACATTGTAAATTGGCAAAATAAATCAACTTTTCAGGAATCAATTCAAGGAGCATCTTCTATCAGGGCTTATAACGTCACTGATCTATTTGTCCATGAATCCCAGCGTCGCGTCGATGAAAACCTTGCGACCTACTACCCTAGTCTTGTAGCCAACAGGTACTGAATTCATCAAATATAACAGCAAATTAATGATTAGATGGTTGGCAGTGCGTCTGGAATTAGTTGGAAACTGCATCGTGCTCTTTGC
Source organism: Oscheius sp. G VE-2021 (assembly GCA_022343465.1). Taxonomy (NCBI): domain Eukaryota; kingdom Metazoa; phylum Nematoda; class Chromadorea; order Rhabditida; family Rhabditidae; genus Oscheius; species Oscheius sp. G VE-2021. The sequence continues at coordinate 729,204 of JAJQXH010000045.1, forward strand.
TGCACTTTTCGCAGTTGGTGGTCGTGATTCTCCCCATCTCACTGCTGGTCTGGTCGGACTCTCCGTTGCCTATGCTCTTAACGTAAATATACTTGTCAAGATTAATCGAACATATTCTTTTAGATTACACAGACTCTCAACTGGGCTGTGAGGATGACCAGTGAACTTGAGACAAATATTGTGGCTGTGGAGAGAATCAAGGAGTATTCTGAGACACCGACAGAAGGCAACAAGGAAAAGACACGAGCTGTGGAAGACGGATGGCCCGGCAAAGGAGAACTTAGCATCAAGAACTTCTCACTGAGGTAAGGTGTCTTGGGAAAATTCCTAATGTTTTCTAGGTACCGAGAAGGATTAGATTTAGTTCTGCGAGATATCTCGGTTCATGTCAGTCCAATGGAAAAGATTGGAATTGTTGGACGCACTGGTGCAGGTTAGTGATTACTAAAAAAAGAAACTTTGTAGTATCACACGTAGAAAATGTCATCAAGAAACTTATGTAATCTTAAGGAAAGAGTTCCCTCACTTTGGCCTTGTTCCGTATTGTTGAAGCAGATGGAGGTTACATTGAAATCGATGGAGAGAACATATCTAGACTCTCTTTGGAAGTAAGACATAACTTTTTTCTGCAATATATTGACTTCAGGACCTTCGCTCTCGTCTTACAATTGTTCCACAGGATCCAGTTCTGTTCTCCGGAAGTCTTAGAATGAATCTTGATCCCTTCGACAAATTCAGTCAGTTTTACAAAGGAGAAAGAAAAAGATAAACGTTTAGACGACGAACAAATTTGGACTGCATTGAGCAATGCACATCTCGCAGACTTTGTCGGTTCTTTGCCAGACAAGTTGTTGCATCAAATATCCGAAGGTGGAAACAACATGAGGTAAGGCCAAAAAGGAACTGTGGTCATGCAAAGAAAAGTATAATTTCTAAAACTTTCACTAAAAATATTAGAAACTTTTGTTGTTGCACATATCTAGTTTTTTTTTAAAGGCGAAAAAATATTTTGGAGATAGTAACGATTTTTCAGTGTCGGTCAGCGGCAATTAATTTGTTTGGCCCGTGCCCTTCTAAGAAAAACCAAGATCCTGATTCTGGATGAAGCAGCAGCTGCTGTCGATGTGGAAACCGACGCTTTGCTGCAAAAGACAATCCGCGAACAATTCAAGGATTGCACAGTGCTTACTATTGCACACAGGCTGAATACGGTACTGTTTACAAACAAACTTTAAGAAGTATACAATTAAGGTAATGGATAGCGACCGAATTCTAGTTTTGGACCGCGGAACGGTCGCCGAATTCGACGCTCCACAGACCCTTATTGCCGATTCCAATGGCGTTTTCCATTCCATGGCGAGAGACGCCGGGATTGTTTAAATATTCGTGTTGAAATGCAGTTTTAAATGTCTGTTCTTTTGTTACAAGTGCTCACTGCATCGGTTGTATGTTGAACATGTGATGTGAAGCATCTACGAAGTATTACTCACATATGTCATAATATAAAAACCTTTTCTATTCAGTACAATTGTGATCTTAACCTTTAAATAAACTTTATTCGTCATAGTCTGTATGTACATTGTCTATTGAGATAACACCTGATTTTCACACCGTATTCACATAATAATATTTTGATAATCGTCATCTATGGGTCAGTCGGTAGAGTTCTTCCATGTAGCTTCTTATGCCTCTATGGAGAGATACCAGATTCCCATTCGACTGACTCAGTGAAACCTTAAAATCGTCTCTTAACATTATCTAAATACTGAAATTACCTGGTCAGGGACTTCAGTTTCGCGGATTTCTGACAAGTCTTCTAAATGAGAGTGAAGAAGGTTTGAATTTGTCAATGGAATTGCAAGCTCATCTAAAAAAGGCTTGAAAATGAAAATGAAATTGTAGCTCACTCATAATGTAACCAAGAGTGACGTCATCTGGAAAACCAAGGTCATTGCTAAGAACTTGGAACGATATGTCTTCCAGGTAGTTCAGGATCTCTTCTAATGCGGCCTTTGACAGACAAATTCCGGCACCTCCGGTTCCAAACCAATAATCTACCTGAACTAAGGTTGCTAGATGTTCATTCAATTCTTGCCTTTTCTCCAGATTCTGTGGTAGCACTGAAAGGAGTGGCAGTCGAAGCCTTTCCGAGGTACCACAACTCGCGGTGGTCATAGCTGGACAAGAGCTCCCTCAACTTGGCAATGTTCACAAAGTTGTCGTCGTCGAAATGGCAGTACCATCTGATTAATGGGATGATTAGTAGTTGCCTACCTGTGTCTCCTAGTCATAACGTCGCCGCCGTTCCCACAGCGGGTTATCTGGCATGCCGACAGACGCGCCGTATCATTTTTCGCCGGCGCCCACAAAAGAGTGTTACGCAACCGTGGGAGACAAACGTTGCGATCCAATTTAGATAATTACTGGCCTCGACCAGCTAGGAGTGAAACATAGCGCTAGTGATAGATTTGGCGCGAGAGAATAAATCACGTTGACAAAGTAGCCGAATGAAGGAACAACGCAAGACTGCGCAAGATATTTTTATCTAGTAGTTTTCCTACTTTAGCACTAACATTGGCTTGGTTATGTGCCCCATTGTTTTCTTATGTTGCAAACTGGAAAAAAACATGATTTTTAGTGCATCGCTTCACGTGACGAGCAGCAAAAAGAGTAAAAATAAACTCACTTGGCTACTTTTCGTCTCCACAGCTCAATCTCAGCATCCATTTTACACGACAGCTGTTTCCTAAAAGCAGAAAACATATTACTCGAAGTCAGCTGGCTCTCACCGTGAGTGTCCTGACAGGCACTTGGTGGGAATGATGTGGTTATTGGTCTGACGCAGAAGTTCTGGGGTCGCCGTGTCAGTTATAAAGAAGATCTGAATTATATATTTATATCTTTGAGTAAATGTGTTTTCAAGTGCAGAAAAAGAGGTCGTGTCAGAGGTGAATGGCCAATTTCAGAGGTTCCCATGCATTGTCCGCGCGCAACGAGCGCAGCTGGCATTTACGGTCTGGGAAAGTGGCCCGAGGAAAGTGCAACCTCATTTTTGAAATTGCCTTACGATGTGCATGTTACATTGATGGCATTCTAGTCTATGCAGCATAGTAGAAAACAGGAGTTTCCCACCAGTGTTATCTTAATCTGATAGCTATGGGAAAGGTGCGAGTGACTGATAACCTCTTGCTCTAACATCAGATTTAAGACACTGATGACCAACCTAAGGTTTGTAATATAAAAAGGTGTTTGAAACATCATTAAAGTTTGTAATACTTTGGCTAAAGAAATGAAATTAACAAATTTAGCAATGATATACAAGAAATGATACGAGTAACAGTAAACTTACATCATCCGGAGCATCCTTGTACCAAGTGCCTAAGACGTCATTCAGTCTTTTTGAATAGTATTTGCGAGCTGTTTTGACTGTGATCAAGACGTCCCTTTCCTCCGATGATGGTCGTCCAAAAACCTAAATAGTTGTATAATAAGGCAAAAATACAAGCGGTTGCCTATACACCAGTGTGTTTAATTTGCATTACTTTAATAAATACTACTAAAACGTTTTATAACTTTGGCCTAATGTAACTTACTCGTTTAAAAACAGAATTTTTTTTTGCTTAGTTTTGTTTGCGCGTTACGAATTATACTTCATATTTTGTAAATTTCTAGAAAGAAGAAATGTTAAGAAAAGGAAAAGAAAATGTTTAAAAAGTAGAACAGTTTTTAAATTAATTTTTAACGAGCAAAAACATGTTTTCAATATTCAACGTCAAGTTAATAAAAACATACCAGAGAAACAAGCAACAAAACGACAATCGGCGTAATCATTGGTGACATGAAGTGTGCGCCGCGGGGCGGGGCGAGGTGTGGAAAAATCGAGCAGGGAGAACTCTGCTGCGGCACTGCAGGTACCAACACACTCACACGACTGACAATTGCTCCTCTGAAGACAAACAATAGCTTTGTTTCCTGAAAGTACCAGCGGCTACACCTGCCAGATGTGATATTACCTCTGGTTATGGATACAGATAGATCAAGGGGTAATTAGAGATAATTTAGGGTAATTGGGTAATTTATAGAAACTGATTCTTTGATAACTAAAATAGCTAAGATATATCATGTCTTGTATTTTCCGTAAAACTTGAAATATTTGTAAAGGACGTAACTAAAAAAATTGCAAGTTTTGATGGGAAAATTTAACCACAGAAGTTTTTTTTATATATCCCACGACCCTTGAAAATCGAGTTTCTGCGAAGTTTCCCTCACGGCGCATCAAAATTTGAAATTGCGAAAATTTTCTTCAATGTGTCCCAAGACCATTTTTACAAACCATCTAAAAATGATGTTTAAGCCCACTTTATTCGACGAATGTACCTTGTCCTTAAAAGACACGTCGACCCTTTGAGACACGGTCTTAAACAAAATTTTACGACAGGAATTTTTATTCATAATTATCAAAATGCATAAATAAACAATATTTACAACATACAGTTTATCGTCTAATGTTCTCCTCTAATAATCTTCTCAACTTTGTCTGTTTTGTTGTTCTTGGCGTCCTGAATAGTAAGCAGTGAGCTTATTATCTTTAGAAAAGGATTTTGATTTGTCTCCAACGCTGAACACTCATTTCCAGCTCTGAAACTTAAATATTAAAAAAATATAACTTTGGATCACCTAAATAGTCCAACACAGCAACCTCTCCACAGGATATGGAATTCACCATTGTTGATTAAGAAATTGGTGTTTGTAGGACAAATGTTGAAGTTACAAGGACGCTTTTCCTCTTTTCTGAAATTTTTAAATAGCGACAAACTTCCTTTTTTTTCAAATTGCACCTGCATGGTTCTCTTTGGCATGTGCGTGTTCTGACACGATGGCCGCATCCACCACATTCCTGGGAGCAAGGGCCTGCCCATTCGGACCAAGCAGTACATCCACATTCTGAAAAAGCTGTTCTCAAACATTTCCTTTGACTTCATAAGAATATATTAAAAGTTTCCAAGTGTTGGAAACAAATTTGATAATTTAGTCACCTGCTCCAGAAGAAATGACATCAGGCGACTGGGTAGTCAATCCTACAGCAGGCGGTGGAGGCAAGAGAGGAGGTCTGAAAAAAGTATCTTCCTTGTCGGCTGTTTTTCTCACAAGGGAGTTAACGGAATGAGAACAGGTGGAGATGGAGGAATAGTGGGTGGTCTCCAGATACTGTGTGCCGTGGTTGTCGACTGCGTTGTCGTCATTGGAGTTGAGGTCGTAGGAGCAGGAGTGGTGGTTGTTTTTGTTGTAGTTTCCATAGTAGAGGATGTTGTAGATTCTATTGTCGTTGTAGAAGGAGCTGAGGTACTTGTGAGCAACCAATGCATGGTAGTGGTCTGACATTACGTTTTCAGTCTATCTTTTACTTTCCCAAACCTCTTCAGTTGTGGTTTCGGTAATAAACCCGGGAACTTCTGGTTCGACTTCATTTTCCTCAGACTCTTCTTGTTCAGGGACAGGTGTTGTCTACAACACTCTGATTATTTTTTTCTGAAAGCTACCAACCGTTATTATAGACGTTGCGCCGTCCTTATCAGACCAAATCTTGGCTTTGAATCCTCGACTTCCTCCACCGTAACCCTTCATCATAACTATCATTTCGTTGTCGAACGAGATAAACGTGGAACGAGGAATAGTTGAACAACAGAATCTGAGAACCATTTCAATATCGAATAAACACTTTACCTGGCTCCAGTTAAGCGTTTGTCATTGTGATATTTGACTTCGACAAACGATTTGTCGCACGTGTCTTCGCATCGAAACTCAAAAATGTCTTCGAATTCCAGAAATACACGGCCCTCTAAAAACATATACAGGAAAAAATTTACATCTATTTTACATTTTCAGCATACATAGTGCAGTTTAACGAACCTGAAGGAGCTTGTATAAGCCAGTAGCACTCTGTATTCATAGCATAGTAGTGTGGGTGACCAGGACTTGTAATGTATTGCGCCTGCCTGTTTACCTAAATGCTTTGAATTATAAGACAAGGATACACTCCTACCGAGATGTATCCTCCACAACCCGCATTTGAGACCCTTAGTTCTGTGCAAAACTGTCCTGTTACACCGTCCGGACATAGACACTGGGAGCAGTTATTGGGGTTTGGGTAGCCATTTCTTCTGCATGGAAGAGGAGCGCAGTGATCCACACAACCGTAAGCGGCGTTAATCTAAAGTAATTCTCAGTTTGTCTTGAAGAAGTTGTGTTTACCGCTTGGTAGTCCAAAAATGAAGGACCAGCTCTCTGACCAATTGTGGTTTGTTGATTTTTCTCTAATGTGCGAATCGTTGGAACATAGGGATCGTGAGCAAAGCCATAGGGTCCATAATGCATGACGGAACCTGAAAATCATTTACAGAATCATTTTTAAACCTTTGACATGTGAAATACGAAACATAATCGCTGTTTTGCAAATTCTTTGTGAAGTTTTTGTAATATCAGTACCAAATAGTCCATGGTACTTTGCTAGCAAGGTTTCGAAAGTGTTACGACGCAGCTGTATTCAATTCTGTTCATACCTGTGTCATATGGCAACCCATAGGTTTCTGACTGCCCCCTCCCCACTGGCTGGAAATTGTTCCATCTTCCGATGGGGATGTTGTTGTAATTGATCGCAATGTGCCTGTCCTTCAATGAATATTCGTGCATATCATTAAGGTAAATACCTGATCCGGTCTGGCCTGTTCGTGGAAGATTCCAAGGGCGTGACCAATCTCGTGACTTATAATGCCCACCACGTCACATCCTGGCGTAGCAATAGAAATTCCCTAGAGCAAGAATAGATTAATAGTGGATCAGCTGAATACCTGTGTTCCACCGACCATTCCTACAAAAGATGAGCACCCTCCGCCGTCGAAAAACTCCAGTCTATCAACGTTGGGCCCACCTTCCTCAAAACGAACGCATGTGTTACGTTGCCACAGTCGCATAGCATCTCTGAACATTTGAGGTTTAAAACCATTTTCATTGCATAACGCCTATAATATACAAGCTATGAGAGAGAAAGAGAGAGGAAGAATAAAGAGAAATAATAACGGCCGGACGCTTCATAAAGCGCACTGTGATAACAGCAAAATCGTAGACCTGCCTGATCTTGGCTCTTGTTATACGTGGAATTGTCTCGGCGAAATCAAAACTGATGGGTCGCGTGCGATCCCACAACTTGTACAACGGCGTGCGTCCTACCTAAACACTAAAACTGAAAATGAGCCCGAAACGGGTGGTCAGTTACCTTTCGTTTCTCCCTTTTCCCTTCTTCATATTGTTTCTCAATTTGATTCACTTGTGCCTCTGACAAGTCAACGTCTCCTTGGAAGTAATCTTCTGGATTGTTTACTGTTAATTCGTCCTAAAAATAATAAATCAGCTTTGTTTTTGAAGGAGGCAAACTTTATTTCTGGTTGCGTTCGGGTTTCTAGTGATCGTTGCGAACACATCAATCGCATCGTTCTGGATAGCGGCGAACTCCCTGCAACATAGCGATCTTATCCGAACAACGGCCTGGATTGTATCGCAAATAGTCTATCGATCGATGTTTGTTTCTCTCGCAAAAAATCAAATCTCGAAGAAAATTCTCTTTCCAAAAGGAACAGAAAACATGGGTCTCCATATAAAACGTACCTTGTAACTTCTTCATTAATGAGGGTTTTCACTCGTTGCAGGCTTTTCCGGTCGGCTTTAGGCACTCGTCCTGCTTCGGCAGCGAGCAGTAGAAGCGCTAGGATTAAGCCAGCCGAGTGCATGATAATAGAAGGCGCCGGGTGAACCGGTTGGGTTCGCGGCGCCCCTAGACCTTGAAGCTGTGTCCGCTGGCTGTAATTTCGTGACTCATCTACGTAAAATCTACTTCCTGACTGGTTCTGCTCCAGTATTCCAGTAGGAAAGCTAATTACCGGTTGGCCTTTAGATCAAAATACGTTTGGTATCATGAGTGGTTCTGCAAACAATATGGTCAAAACGTTGCCTTTGAAGGATTTTCATAGCCATATTGCTCAAAGTATTAAGCGAAACGTTTTCAAAGAAAAATCTTAAACTAAAAGTTGTATGATTCAGTCCAAAGAAGACCAAAGCAGTTGGTAAAAGTCGGAAATCTTGTCCATCGATGTGATGCCAAACGGCTTACGGATAGACCCCCTGTCCGTATAAATCCCACATTGCCCCCGAATTCCCCTGTTGAAACACAAAAGTAACATTGCATTCGCCGCTTTATTCTGAATTTCATGACAATATAACAAGTCATACGGAACAAATGCATCTTGTGAAAACGGGCTTGTGAAAGTAGCCTCAAGGAGCTTGAAAAAAGGAGAAAGCCGTCCGCACAAACGGCAATCTCGGGGGAGGCGACTTTCACAAGGGAAAATGACAGACAATGAAACACATTCTAAAACTCTTGATATGATTATTAAATTCTATAAGTGATTTGAGAAGACAGGGCAGGTTATTCAACCGATGCATAGGAGGAAAGCAATGTCCGGAGAGAAAATGCTAATTGGTCTAAGAAGAGATGGCAAAGGGGAGAACATGGAGAGGGGAGCAACATCCCAGACACGTAGTGGCACTCGCAAAATGACAGGTGGAAAGATATTAGTGGAAAGCACACCGGGTGGGGTCAAATGACACAACGAACCACCCGGATCGCCGAAAGCTGTGAGAGGGCCTCTATTGCTGGGCTGGCTCCGTACCCAGGACCAGCTGGTTGATGATTGCTACCGTCTTCGCAGAGCTCTTGCCTTGGACGAAGGTGTCGTGGTCTCCCTCGACAACGTGCACCGAAGACTCGTCCGAAACCTAAAATTGAGAATTAAAAACCGATTTTGGCAGATTGTGTTAGGGTTCGATTTTGCAAAACAAACCTGAGAGATTCCGTAGTCCTTTCCGACGTCCTCTTCCCTGGCGGCTCCCTGTTCCGCACGGACGAGGGTGATGTGGCCCTTGAACTTCCTAGCCGGCTTGTATCTAAATGAAGCAAATTAAAAACACGTTTGTCCGAAAATCTCACTTGTCGGCCATCAAGAACTTGGCGCGCATCGCTTCGCAGGCGAAGGCAACGGTGTCGGGGGAGTTGAAGAGTCCGGTGGTCATGACAGTGTCGACGACCTTCTGTATCCTAGCCTTGAATCCAGTGAGCTTCAGGAGATCAGCACGGAAGGTCTTGTAGTCGACGTTGGCAAAACGAAGGGTCATGGCACACATGATCTCGGACTCGAAGAGGGGGTTGTTGACGAGGGTGTCTCCAGTAACTCCGAAGGCCATGCGGTAGACCTAAAGGTAGCTTTATATTTACGAACATTGCAATTGAACTTACATTACGGTAGGTCTGCATGTACAGGTGGGATCCGTCGAGGAGGACAAGTCGGTCGACGGCCTCGGGACCTCCCTGCTCCTGGAGCATTGTGGCCATCTCGAATCCAATGCAGGCTCCGTAGGAGTATCCGATCAGGCGGTAGGGTCCCTCGGGCTGGATCTTCTTCATTTCCTAAAATAGTCAATATGACTTCATTTTTCTTTTTTACACTTACGTTGATGTAGTACTTGGCGACATTCTCGATGGAATCCTGAGGAACGTTCCTGGTGGCCTGGAAGCAGTAGGCAGGGAAGTTGCACTTGGTCATGACCCTCTTCAGGGGAGTGGCGATTCCTTCGATGGAGTGGACGAAGAACACGGGCTGTCCATCGGTGACCTTGTTGCACTTGACAATAGGCTCCTCGGGGTCCAGGTCGTTGACATCGACGCGCATCTTGAAGAGCTGGTTCATCTGCTGTTCCAACTTGGCGGCAGTGTTCTTCTCAGACTCGCGTTCTCCCTCCTTCTTCATGTCGAGCTCGGTGGACTGCAGGGCAGTGGCTCCCTGTCCTCCGCTCTCAGCCAGCTGCTGCAGCTTGTTGAGGGTCAAAGTCCTGATGTCCTTCATAGAGAGAACAATGTCGTAGTCCCTCTCAAGAGCCTGCTTGATCTCCACACCCATAAGGGAATCGAGTCCGAGGTCTCCAAGGTTGGCATCGGGGTTGAGCTGAGAGACGTCGTTGACTCCCAGGATGTGGGCGATGGTCTGGAGCAGGTTTCCACCTCCAGCAGCCTTCTTCTGTCCCATGTCGGCCTTGATGAAAGAAGAGACAATGGGGTGATTCCAGTTGAGGAAGGTGTCCAGGGAAGACAGGCAGGAAGGCATCCTAAATATTTGATTATGTAACCGCTGTTTTGTTTTCTTACCTCTGAGGAAGGGTTCCTCCGACGACGGTGTTGTTGTCTCCCATGTTCTCCAGGATGACTCCAACATCTCCGATAGCTCCCCACTGGATGGCCATTCCAGGGTATCCGTCGGCACGGCGGTGATCGATCATGCGCTCCATGGTAGAGTTAGACCATCCGTAGTTGGTTTGTCCAGCGTTTCCACGTCCAGATGTGATGGAAGAGAACACGACGAACCAGCGGAGGGTGTCGTTGCTGCAGAGCTTGCGAGTGGCGTTGTCGAGGTTCAGAGTTCCGAAGTACTTGGCTTCAGCGGCATCCTTGAAGTTCTGGATGTTTTGGTTCTCGAAGAGGCAATCGCGGAGGACCATAGCCAGGTGGAAGACTCCTCCAACGGGTCCCATCTCGTTGCATTGGCGGATGAGTTCTTCGGCATCGGAGCGCTTGGCGATGTTAAGGGTGGAGACGAAGACGCTGATGCCGGTGCGGCGCCAGAAGTGGACGCAACGGGCCTGGTATCCAGTGCGGATTCCAGAACGAGAGGTGAGCACAATCTTGCGGGCTCCACGGTTGATCAGCCACTGGGCGAGCTCAAGACCGAAACCTCCAAGTCCTCCGGTGATCAGGTAGACGTGTTGAGGGTGGCACAGGGTGCGACGGATAGCGCGGACCTTGATGACAGAAGGCGGGCAGACCTTCTCTGGCTCCTCCTCCCTGATCTTCATGACGACCTTTCCTATGTGCTTTCCAGCAGACATGAAGCGGAAAGCCTCCTCAGCCTTCTCGGCGGGGAAGGTTTCAGCATTCAGAGGCTGCACAACTCCGTTCTTGATTCCAGCCTCCAGAAGCTTGGCGACCTCCTTCCACTCTTCAAAGTCTCCGACAGTAGGGTCCATGATGGAGTCGAGAAGGATTCCGTGAACCGAGACGTTGTCCAGGAACTTGGACATTCCGAGGGCCGAGTTCTGGGACAGATCGACTTTTCCGATCTCAAGGAAGCGTCCGTGGCGGGCAAGACAACGGAGAGAAGCCTGGAGCATCTCGTTGGCGAGGGAGTTGAGGACGATGTTGACTCCACGTCCCTTGGTGTGCTGGCGGATGTGAAGCTCAAAGTCAGCCGAGCGAGAGTTGGCGAAGTTGTGATCCTTCAGCTGAGGGAACTTCTTCTGGAGGTATTCCCTCTTGTCCTTTGATCCGACGGTGGTGAAGACCTCGCATCCATAGGAAAGGGCGATGGCAATGGCAGCCTGTCCGACTCCTCCAGCTCCTCCGTGGATCAGCACACGCTCTCCCTTCTTGAGCTGACCGCGGCGGATCAGAGCGTAGTAGGCGGTGGTGTAGACGACAGGGACAGTGGAAGCCTCCTCCAAAGTCCACTTCTCAGGAACCTCCCAAGCGTAGTCGCTGTCAACGATGACGGTAGTGGCCAGAGCCTAAACACAACAAATTGGCCCTTTCCTCATTACTTTTTTACCTGAGCAGGAAGGATACCCATGAGACGCTTTCCATTCTTCAGACGACCGGAGAACTCCATACCGAGAAGACACTCGCGATCAGCAAAGTTTCCAGGAATGGCATCAGGAGGAAGACGACCATAGGCCAGCATGATGTCACGGAAGTTGACGGCGGCGAAGTAAACAGAGCAGAGCTCGTGGCTTTCCTTCTGAAACAAAAAGATTTTAAACTTTTATTTTCAGATTCACATACCTTTCCGGAAATGGCATCGAAGTACTGGTTGGGGGACTCGAACCAGGTAAGGGATCCGACATCTCCACGGGTCTTGGTGTTGATGAAAGCGTGCTCGCAATCCTTGTAGACGGCGGCATCCTCTGCAAGTCAACAGTTAGTTACAGTAATAACGTGTTTCTTACCATCCTTGATGACCATGTGGCGCATGGAACCAAAGTGTCCGTTGCAGTAGTTGTTGGCGTGAAGGTCCAAGTCAATGATGTCCTTGACGTTCTGGTCTTCCAGATGGAGCACGGCAGGTCCTTCACGGATAGCCTTGTCGGTAGACATGTCAACGATAGAGCGGAAGCGGTTGGCCTTCAGGTTCTCCTCGACGAAGCAGAGGGACAGACCGACGACTCCGTTGTTGCGGACCTTGGTGTTGGTGAGCCAGATGGTCTTGCTTTCGGGCTCGTTCAGGCGGTCCTCAACAACCTTCTGGAGAGGCTCGATCCAGGTGAACTCCTTGACGTCGTCGACGTCAATGAACACGGGGTCACGAGGCACCTCGGGAATCTTACGGAAGATGTAGGTAGTGCACATGGTGGTAGGATCACGCTGAAAAGGATAATAAATCTTTTTGTTAAAAGTTTAAGATACCTGGTAGTTGCAGATCTTGAAGTCGTTCTCCTTCAGCAGGGCAACGATCTCTTTGTGAGTGAAGAAGGATCCAAACTTGCGACCATCGGCAACGTGGATCTCGTGGCCAAGAAGGGCACTAATAGCGACAGCCATCTCGAAGTCGTTGGTGATTTCGACCAGAATTGCCAGTCCATCGTCGCGCATGATCTTCTTTACGGCTTGGAGAAACTCGGTAGGGTTGGCTTTGCTAAAAATGCATTAATGAGAAAGTTTACAACAAATTTCTTACCGGCTGAGGACCTTGTCGATAAGGAGGTAGTCAATGTTCTTGATTTCATTCTGGCCCTGGAAGCTGTCGTCGAAGGTGGCCTTCACCTTGCGGGCTCCAAGTTGCTCGAGAGTGTTCTCGTCCAGCTCATCAACGTTGGGTCCAACAGCAAAGTAGCTGAGCTCCAGCAGAGGGTGGGTGTTGTTAGCTTCAGCGAGCTGCTTGATCAGATCGGTCGAAGTGACCTCCACTCCGGCACACTTGATGTTGTGTCCAGCCGAGTTCTCAATGCAAATGTCCTGAACGGTCTTCAGAATCCTGTCATGAAGGAGGGCCGAGTTCCAGTAGCGATCAGTGTCGAACATAGTCTTGACACTCTTGATCTTGGTGAGAACAGCCTCTTCGTGTTCTTCAGGGGAAGCGGCGATTTGGAAGACCTCGTCAAAGATATGGATGATGGGGCACTTGGAATCCTCTCGGAAGTGCTTGATCTGCTCTTCGGAAATACGCTCGGTAATCTCAGACTTTAAGGCAGCCAGGACGGTCTTCAGCTGGCTTCCGTTCTGACGCTTCTCCAGAAGTCCCTTCTTATCCCAAGCGGAGAATCCGTCGACGAGAACTTGCTTGAGAGCGTCCTTGTAGTTGGCGAGCATGGTGCGCTCCTTCTCGAACTCCTCCAAGCAGTTGTCATCAAAGTGCTTGACAAAGTAAATCTTCTCGTGGTACAGCTAAAACAATCGTATAGCTTAGTTAGAATATGTATAGTCACCTGTCCAGAAGTCTGCATCCTCCTCTGAACGGAGTGAGAGTTGAGGTCACAGCATTCGACTCCTCCGGCGATGCAACCATTGGTGGAGTGGTCATTGCGGAGCTCGACGACCTGGATTCCGTCGACCTCAGTGACGTGCTCGAGGTGCTTGGTGGGGTCAATGCGCAGGTGACGGACGCGAGTAGGCAGACGAAGAGTGTCAGCCCTACAATCAAGTTTTATTTGTGCTTTCCATATGAACAAACCTCTCGGCGAGCAGAGCAGTCTGAAGGAGAGAGTCAAGGAAGGTGACCCAGTTGCCGGTCCAGTAGAGGTAGCCACGCTCGCCAGAGTTGCAGGTCTTGTAGATTCCACGGAAGGCCTGTCCGTACTCATATCCACGGAGAAGGAACTCCTTGTAGGCATCTTCAGTATCCAACTCAATACGGTCAGCGATGGCGGAGGTGCGAATGTCCTCGAGGTTTCCGTAGTAGAAGGGCTGGTTCTCATCAGGGATGTAGATTCTTCCAGAGGCTGCGACCTGGTCATCGGAGATGATTTCGAAGTTTCCGTTTCCGGGGGTCAGGGCAACGTCGAGCTTGACTGAAGACAGACATTATTTCTGTAAGTAAGTAAGTAACTCACTGGCTTTGGTGACGATGGTCGCAGAGTAGACGTTGATGTTCTCGAAGACAACAGGCGTCTTCTGGAAGTCAACTCCCTTCAGCTTGGCAAGAGTCTTCCAGGCAAGGACCATGTAGGCCGTGAAGGGGTAGAGCACACGACCGTCGATGACGTGGTCCAAGAGGTAGGCTTCCTTGGAATCAGCGGCGAATGGATCGATGTTGTAGGTGGCAGAGGCAGGGATGGCTCCAGCTCCTCCGGTGTTCATGAGACGGCCATCGATGGTAAGCCAGTCCTGGGTGTGATCCCACTTCCACATAGGTCCAATCATGGGAGTTTCGCGAGGAACCAGTCCACGGAAGGTACCGCCGGGGTAGAGCTCCTCGACGCGGATGTTGACTCCAGCCTGGTAGAGCTTTCCGATCGACTGAAAGACATTTTTTTATTAACTGTGAGAAAATGCAACTGTACCATGAGGAAGGATTCCAGCTCATTGTCGTTCTCACTCTTGGGGCGGTGCATCAGGCCGACATTGGTTACAGTCTTCTGGAGAGCACGACGGAGGACAGCCTGCATGAGGGAGTGAGGGGCCATCTCGATAGTGACGGCAGAGGCGGGGATCTTCTGGAGAGCCTCGAAGAAGAGAACAGGCGAGCAAGCATTGTTGACGTGGTAGTCAGCAGAGCTAAATTAATAAATCAAATTTGCTTCAAGGTATTTGTTTACCAGGTGCTGGCAAGATCGCTGTCCCATTCTCCCTCGGGGATGGAGGTAGAGATCCACTTGGAGGAGCGAGGCTTGGGCTCAGGCACCGCAGAACGCATGGCGTCCAGCATAGCCTGACGGCACTCTCCGAGCTGAGGCGAGTGAAAGGGGATTCCAGAAGAGTCGACCATCTGAATGCGTTGTTAAAATTTCATTCCACAACAATGTTACCTTGGCAAAGATTCCTTTGTCGGTAAGGTCCTTGACAACAGCCTCGACTCCTTCCTTGGTTCCAGAGATGGTGACAGAGTCAGCGGCGTTGTGGCAAGCAGGGACAACTCCCTCGGGGCACTGGGCTTTAGCCTCGTCCCAGGAGAGGGCAACGGCAGCCATAGCTCCAGTGATGTGCTTGAACTTCATGATGGTGGTTCCACGGTGGTAGGCAAGACGCATGGTCTGTTCGCGGGTGATTCCTCCGTCGGCGTATCCGCATCCCATTTCTCCAGTAGAGTGTCCGATGATTCCATCAGGGGCAACTCCAAGGGCATAGAGGGTGTCAGTGAGAGCGATCTGGATGGCGGTGATAGCCAGCATGCAGTTCAGGGTGTTGCTCTTGTACTGCTCAGGGTCGCTGTTGCACAGCATGGCGTAGACGTCAAGGCCGTACTCCTCGAGAGACTTGCTGGAGAGACGAAGAGACTCGTCGAAGAGGGGGATGGCCATGAGCTGCTTAGCCATTCCGGGCCACTGGGAACCCATTCCAGAGTAGACAAAGTAGATGGGCCTAGGCTCGGTGATGGGAACCTTCTGGATGTCCTTCAGAGAAGCGAGTCCTCCTTCGCGGTTGAGCAGCATGGCTCCACGGAAGGGGGTGTCCTTAGCCGGGAGGTTAGACTGGTTGGCAAGGAGAGCCAGCAGGTAGTCATTGTTGTTGGTGTTTGTCTCGACGGTTTCGAAAACGTGGGCAACGGCTTCCTGGGTACGTCCGGAGTATGTGAGAAGCTTGGGAAACGGAGCGGGCACCAGGGGCTGAGCCTCGTGATCAGCAGCGCGGAGGATGACGTGAGTGTTGGATCCTCCGAATCCGAAGGAGTTGACTCCAATGACTCCTCCAGGGAAGGGAGTAGGCTCGGTGACAACCTTCAGACGACCGTCAGTAAGTCCAGGGATGTACTGGTTGGGAGTCTGGTAGTGAAGATTGGGAGGGATGGTTCCGCGAGAAACAGAAAGACACATCTGGAAAATAAGAGTTTGTAAGGAAAGTAAAAAGAAATACCTTTGTCAGCGAGCAGAGACCAGAAGCGGGCTCAGCGTGTCCCATGTTGGACTTGACGGATCCAATGAGCAGAGGTCCTTCCCTGTTGGAGCAGAAAACGGAGCAGATGGCATTAGCTTCCTGGGGGTCTCCGACCTAAGTAGAATCTATGAAAAATTTCAACTTTTCAACTACCTTGGTTCCAGTTCCGTGAGTCTCGACGTAGTAGACACTGTTGGGGTCAACTCCAGCCTCGCTGTAAACCTCCTCAAGAAGCTGAGCCTGGCGTTCTCCAGAAGGGAAAGTGATTCCCTGCTCCTTGTAACCTAAGCAATTGATTTGCAAACGCTTAATGGTATACTAACCGTCGGTGTTGGACTTGGCGTGAATCACGTGGTAGTAGATGCGGCTGGCCTTGCTCTTGCGCTGCAGGAAGATGGCGGCAATACCTTCGGTACGGCAGTATCCATCTCCGGAGTCATCGAAGGAACGGCAGCTTCCCTTCTCAGTGAGCATACCAAGACGCAAGAACTGCAGGGCAGCAGTAGGGGTCAAAGTGAGATGAGCTCCAGCCACAATGGCGGAGTCGCATTGCCCCTAAACCAATTCTTTAGCTAGCTGAGAAAACAAAGTTTACCTGGCGCATGGCATCGACAGCCAGCTGGAGAGCCAGCAGAGAAGAGGAACAGGCCGTGTCCACGGAGAACGACGGTCCGTGCAGATCGAAGGTGAATGAGATACGGTTGGAGAACATGGAGCGAACGCAGCCGGTGAGGGTGTATCCGGTGACGGTCTCGGGGTCCTGGGTAAGGGCACCCGAGGTTTCGGAAGCGGAGCATCCGACGAACACTCCAGTGCGCGAACCGCGCAGATTGGTAGGGTTGACTCCTAAAATCAAACTTATAAATATGATACAAACCTTTTCAAAACTGTATTTCATAAGCAATTAATAGTAGCAGTTTTAGAATCATTGCTTTTTTATAAACAAATTCTTTTGCTACTGTTTCTGCGTTATAAGGGGAAACCAATACAAAACATTTTTCTACTAATCTAAATTCCATTCCATGTCCAGTTGACATCAAGGGAGTGTTTATGGTATTTTGATATGAGAAAGGAAACATTTACAAAATCAAACTGCCGTTTTCATCCACTAAAAAAACTTTTCCAAAAATGTATATATTTTGGGTTTTGCGCACACAGATGGTGTTTTTGCTATTCAAAAGACAATAAGAATTCTAAAGCTAACTGGATTTCACTGGGTATTTTTCAGTTGGTAAAAAGCATTTTGCCTTTTTTGTTGTGGTTTAAATTGATCCTATTTTTCATGTGCTTTTTCCCAAAAGTTCTAACTTTTCAACAACAAAAAACCTATTATTATTATTATTGGCTCAAAATAGGTAAATATTTTTGGGGGTGTTTCTGTTTTTTGCCAAAAAAAGGTAATTCTGTTTTTGTCATATCCAATTATCTCAAACATCGTGTCGAAAATTGTTTCGAGACGCTCGCCGGCGAATTCTCGATCTTGACCCTCTTTAGCTTGTCGCTGCTGGTTAGCGGGGCTCTCTCCCGGTCCTAGTTCAAGGTTACATGGTACAACTGGGCACCCTGGCTATCCTGTCGCCGTCTGACTGCGCCCTCCTTGTTTTATGTGATCTTTCGCGCCAATGACCGCCGACTAACAGCAAAATTGTACTCTCGCAAAAACTTCCCAAGCCGTGGTTAACGATTCAAAAGTCTGGGTCACAGAATCCGAAAAAACCAATAAGATCAGGTGTTGAACTTTGTTTTGACCAATTTTTCAAAGGTAATGGAATTCGATGAAGAGGAGATAAAATCTTTAGATTCGGTGATGTCAAAGAAAAGTGGAAAACAAAAGTCGAAAGAACAGTTTCTTTTTTGAGATGTCTAAGGCAAAATATGTAAACTAATTCTTCAAACACGTAAGAAGACCCACCGGCATCAACAATAGCCTCCCAAGTTGACTCCAGCAGCAGGCGGACCTGAGGATCCATGTAGTTGGCTTGCTTCGGGGTGACTGAGAAAAACTGTGCGTCGAATTTCTGCAGCTCCTTCAGCTTGCCGTGCCTTTTCGGCAGATCATAGTATCCTGAACAAATTATAAGTTTACTATATTTAGGTTATTCGAGAAGCAAATATGTTTGATTACTTACCAGGGGTCCAACGCTTGTCGTCTTCGGTAATGAGATCTTCTCCGGCGAACAGCAAGTCTCCGAACTCCTTGGCATTCTCGGACCTGAAGAAAAAGATATACATTCAGAATACATAGAATAATAGGTGGACATGTTTATATGTGAACGTAGCAATGAACTTGATTTTACATTGTTTAAAAGTTTGAACGTTTTGAACCTACCTCGGGAAGCGGCCGGACACACCCGAGATGACGATGTCTTCCTGATCTTTCCAGAAAGGCTCGTTGGAGTTCATGCTCTCTCCTGACTGAAAGTAAGCAAATAAGAACATTGCTTGGAATAAACTGTATCAATGACTCAGAACAAATAGACATCAATTAGTAAGCGTAGATTCCCATTACGAAAGGTGAAGTCATAAAAAAGGATTAGGATTTGAGAGGAAGGTAAGTTTTAAAAAGCAAGAACCGGTTTTCCGTTCAGTCAGTAATCAATTTGGTAGCAATAGAAGAACAAAATGGAACATGTTCGGATAAGAGCGGCGAGGACTGGAGGTGGACCGAAGCAGTGTCATTGACCGAAGAAAGGTCGCTGCGATGCGCAACGTGATATCGCCAAGGCGACCCGGTTCAAAGGGCAGCTCTACGGTAACCAGAAGCTGCTGAGTGCGAATTGAAGACACGACGACGGTCGAATGGCATTGCCAGCGGGGCGGAGCTTTAGATGCCTTCGGCGGGGGCGGGGAGATAAGCGAGATGGAGGCGACGACGGCGGATGTATGAGGAATCGGGATGAGCGTACGCATTCCAACGTTTCGTTGCACCGTTCCAAAGATGTATGATCTGTCACCCTGTTTTCACGAAAGATGGGCCGGTCCAGTGTCACAAACAGTGACCACCTTTACTGGCACACGAAACGACGGAATTCGGTGTCTGGCCGCGGGTTCACTGTGTTTTTGTGTCACTTTCGGTGCTTAGTCTGTCGCGCCACCCACTGTTAGTGTAAAGCGATGTAAGTTCAATGAGATAAAGAATGAAGCTACCTGGGAGTTGTCGGAGACCCGTTCCCATCCAGCGGACATGTCGGAAGAGTGAGCACTTCCTTTGTCTGTAAGACCCATCAGAAGAGAGCGCAAGCCGGTCAACTGCAACGGAAAATGTTAGAACGAACACAGGAACAACGTAAAAATGAGAGAATTGGATGCACAACTGGTTGGCCGGGCGTGATTAAAGTTCGACGAGAATGCGAGTTCGCTGGGATTGGCGACCCTAAATGTCGATGGCCGGTGACTGACGCGCAAGCGACCGAGAAAGGGCAAATCGTCCTTTGAAGGGTCAATCACTGGTAAACCTGTACTAGTCGTCATTTCTTCCAATTTTTTCTTTCCGGGTTGTACGATCCCCTGTGGTTTGCACGGTTTCGCAAAGCGTCGGCTAATGGATGCCAGGATAAAATGTTTTGTCTGACTGGGCGCCGAGAAAGCCCCACCGCCTACGTACATTCCAAAGTTCATAATGTTTCCTACCTTAACTGTTCTACTTTATTTCACAGGGAGAGGGTTCACGCTAGCAAAGAAAAAGGTATAAAAGAGAAATTTTGGATTTATTTGTTGGATAGGGCCTATAAGTTACCTTTTATCGGAAAGTTACAGTAATCTTATGATTACGGTATAGTAACTAATTTTATTTTGAAAATTCAAGAAACAGAAAGTCCTGGAAGAGAAGAATGCCTACGAATGATGAAAACAGAGCCATGAATGTAGTATGAGGTATGCATGTGGGTGGGGGCATGGGGTGGTTGACCAAATACATTATTGAAAGGGATGTATTTGGCGAAGACTCTGCTCGGAACGGTCCGCATAACCATGCGAACGCTTACCGGATGACTGATAAATTGAACGCAATCGATGCGCAGAGTGAGGTACTGCGGTGGGAGGGATTACTCTGCGTGCCAAGGCCGTAGCCTTCCTCGTCCAACTTGCGCCATCCTAGATTGCCTCTTGGAGATAGCGCCCTGTAGATACCATCAGCCGTCAGGTAGCGACGTCTGCACTCTGTCGATGGAAAGAATCTACTGAGAATGTCCAAGGAACACTTGCATGCTTTTAACCGTGACTTAAAGGTTTCAAAGATGGGAATGCAAGAAAAAATATTAGATTTTAAAGTATCTGCAAAAGGATGCCAAGGAAGAATGGCGTTAATTAATTTTCAGTGGAAAAAAATAAATTCAATGAGAATAAAGTGGTTGATTTGGAAGAAGAGTAGGCTTGAATTGTGGGATTTGGAAGATCAAGAGCTACGGTGATTCATTCAATCCAAGAGACAGACTAGTCAGCCGTTAAAAGAGGGTCAAATTCGCCCCGCCAACTGGTTTCGCAGGATGTGAATCGAGGCAGAGGCCTTACCACGGACGCATAGATTTTTGTCTTAAACTGAAGTTTGCCAAAAAAGAGGTGTTTTCAGTAATTTTCAACGCAAGATGGCAATTTTGATACAAGGGAACAACTTCCATCTGTCTAACGTAAATGAAAACAGGCCCTTCTCTTGTTGTGGCATAAAAATTTCACCAGCTTGGGGGGTTGAGTAAGAAAGACCACAATGATGGTAAGAAATTTTTTAACGAAAAACTGGGTATGCGCATATATTAAGTCACAGATCGGGTATAAAACGAACGCAAAGACCTAGTGACCTACGGTGGTCTAGGCGCTACCTTGCACTCCAGTGCGGTTAGCCACGACCTTGTACGCCATTGTAAACTGCGCCAAAACCTTGAATGACCCCCGGCGCCGGCGTGGTAAACACTATCCGGAATTCGCACCATTTCCTCAGTGAAATGTTCAATCTTTGCGGAGACCTGGTCTTTTTCGCTGAAGAGACGGCGCCGAATGCAGTAGGTCACAGTCTGCCACGAAAAAGAAACAGAAGGGTAGGTTTCACGGAGAACAGTAGGCCAAAAATGATGATACGGGAAAGAAAACTGATCTTTGTTGAGTAAGGGAATACCAAAGGGGCCTAGGAAGACAAGACATTCCAGAAAAATTTGTAGGCAATAAAGCAGAGAACCAGTGGCTAACGATCAATTGCTGTGGAGTGGACATAACTGCGGCGACTTTGCTTTTAGAAACAAGTTCTTGAACAACAGGTGTTGACACCCATCAAAGCGGAACTGCCCATCTTTACCGCAAAACAGTCGCCTGTGGCAAATGATTAAGGTAATTGCGGGCGGCTTATGGGATTGAGAGGTGCGCAGGAAGAAAACGAAGGAAGGTCAACGCGCGGACTGACCACGGCAGCCACTGACAAGCGGCTTAGGCGGAATTCAGGACGTGTGACGTATTTGATAGCAGCATTTCTCTCGCAAACTAAGTGCTACCTATGGGCTACACACTTTCGTCGCCCATGCTGACCTAGATTTCTCGCCGCGTTTACCATCACAACTGGGACAGCGCCCGCATGCAACTTATGCCTATCGGTCTGTTTCTTGCGAAAGGAAAACAGACGACAAACAGCGTTACCGGCGCTGGAACGACGCCACCCATGCCTGTTATGGACGTCTGAAACCCGACGGAGATCGACGGGAACAGACCACCCAGGCGCTGATTGGTGGCGACGGCGCCGCTGAGAGTGGAACGGACGAGATATTGTGATGGAGTTCATTGAAAGTGCAGAAAAAGGAAGGGTGAGAAAAATCTGTGCTGAAACGGAATGAAGACCGAAAAATAATCTGGTTTGACAATGGGTCAAAGAGTAGACTTTTCACTTTGCAACAACCCTTGCAACAAATGGCGAGAAATTCAGTTTCAGTTCAACATTCGGAAACGCCTTAAACTGACATTTTGTGCTGATCTTCATGATTTCTCAAAATGAATTTAATGTGAATGTAGAAAGGTCTCTAGCAGTTTATTAGGGCAGGTTTTTTTTGTTTTCATCTTTCTCATTCGCATGGTTTTGTTTTGTGATGTTCCCTCTCTTGAAAATTGGGGTGCACTGCTTTGAAAAGGGCTTTGGACAAGAAATCTGTTTATTCATTCACCAAAAAATTTACCATTTCACGTGAATTTGTTGTTTCCGAATAATTGTAGTAAACGAAACTCCACAAAGAAATGGTGGGTGTCATATCATATCTTTCCTAGTTTATATTTTCTTTTGGCGCTTGTCTTTTATTCGATTTTATGTTGCCGTGTCTCTCAAACGTCTTTCAAGTATTTATAGCCCGACGTAGCTTGCGTAAACGTTAGTCACGCGTCCGACTTTACAAGTTTTTTCGGGAAGAATTTTGCTTTCTGAGATCTCGGCCACCAGATAATGTTTGGATCCGCAGGCCTTTCTTCGGCGGACATCTGGGGACGCTGCAGTCTCGCCGTAGACAATTTTCATGCAGAGATCGTGTGTTTGCAGCTCGGACAGAGGAATGCACTTTTCAGACTGTCGGCGATTTCAGTTAAAACCAGAAGACCCAGATTCAGCTGCCCTTTCGTTGACCTTTCCTTAGACGCTTTGATACCGTAATACGGCGGCGCCGAGCACACCTCCAGCCAACGCACGCAGAAGAAGTCGGCTATCCGCGGGACGACCTTGGTGACAAAGGGCAGCCAGCACAGAAGTATATGAAGAGCGCCGCTGATTGATACCTTCCGAGAGAAAGCTGTCGCGTCGCTTATCAACTGAGACGACACTTTTCGACAACTATGACTAGTTGGCGGCGGGGCGGTAGCACTTTGGAACAGCAGTATTTTTCAAGTTTTCTTGGAATTCAAATTTCATAAAGAGTTTAATAGCACTACTAAACAATGTACTCTTCTCTTAGTGCATTGGGAAAACATGCATTTGTCTTCTGTCGGATCTTTATGACTTTTGTCCTTCCCACAGATCGCTGACATTAGGCCTGTCGCGCATTAATCATCCCAATTCTCATAAATCTAGCGTCGCTCGATAGATATTATCCGACACTAATTGTCTTGCAACCATGGCACAGCAAAAACAAGTGGCTGAATCACATCAACAGGGACAAACACACATAAACATAAACATTCGTGTAAGTTACAGGTCTAAAGACCACGATCATTATTGTGCTTCGCCAACGCAGTTTTAAATCCTCAGGTACATTTGAAAGCTCAATGAACAAAAACTAAAACTGGATATCACAAATTTTAACCATAAAAACACAGCAAGAGTTTAATTTCTTAGTTCATTGTCGTTAGTATGAAGTTTTCAAAAAATACCCAATCTAAATTCCTATTTGAAGAAAACAGCCTCGTTGAGCCCACAGTCTAGTTGCTCTTTTCCAACCCATGGTCCTTGAATTGGATTTTACAGACAGCGAATGACCTTTGTAGAACACTCCTCGTGTCGTAAATCATGATAACCGTGGAGATGGAATGATGAGAGCAGATCCAAGATTTAATCGCGCGCCCGGCGTTCTTTGCCAAAGGAACAGCAATCCGCAAAAAACAGCGTCTGAGAAAAGACTGATTTGGTGGGGCGTATCCTGAAAGACATACCCAAACAGTTCAAACAATATCAAGTTTTTTAAAAAAATTAAACAATTGCAAATTATAATTTGTATTTTCAAATAACTTCTTTTACCATCCACATCAATATACATAACACTTTTTCATATGTACCTTCGTTTTTTGATCAAGAACATGAGTGAAAGGGCAAAAGCCATTATCTACCACAGAGGTTCTCACTTTACGGTGGTCGTTACGGTGTTCGCTACAGTGTACTTCAATGATCTGTTTAAAAGGGTATTACATATCAGACGATTTGGAGAAACCTACCCACTTTAATTTTAAATTCTATAAGTAAGGAAATACATTACTCATGTTAACTTTCTACAATTCGGGATATAAAAATCTTCTACGACAATCTTCTGAGCATCTGAAACAATATAAATTGGCTTCCTTATACAAACTCGTAAATTCTTTTTATATTCTGTTTTGTTTACTCTCTAACCGGTAATAATTGAGTATGTATGTAATGCACTGGACCCTCGAAGTTAATTTTAATCACGATCGAG
Source organism: Oscheius sp. G VE-2021 (assembly GCA_022343465.1). NCBI lineage: Eukaryota > Metazoa > Nematoda > Chromadorea > Rhabditida > Rhabditidae > Oscheius > Oscheius sp. G VE-2021. The sequence goes on from JAJQXH010000045.1 coordinate 753,510, forward strand.
TTCTTATGGTTTGGAATAATATAATTCGTTTACTCCCAACCCTCACGTTTTTTTTTAAATTTATTAAATAAACTGTTATAATAACAAACAGGTTTCTTCGTGTTTTGACTCTTTGAGTTTCGCCAAAACGTTTTTTGTCATGACCAAGTGCAAGATTGCATCTTCAATGACGCCATCCCGACTGAACTTTTACTGTCTAGATTCACAGTGCTCACGTAGCCTCAATGAGGGACCAGTCGACCAAAAAATGTGCATAAAACTTTATTTGTCAGACAAAAAAATAAAAATAAAAATATCACACCTTGCTTTAACCCAAGTGCTAGACAAGGATATGCTATCCACACCACAGTCGACGACCCGCTTATTAGAAGAAGTGCAAAGCTACTGGAGAGAATATGCATATATACACAAAACCGGATTTACATCACTGTTGGGCCTCTTTTTCTTCTCGAGCTTTGGCATCCGCAAAGGCAATGAGCTGAATTGTGATTGTCCATAGTTCGATGTGAATCAAACCTGTTCCTTTAACAAATTCCTCAAATCGATAATGTCCTGTGCCTGCTCTTCCAGTTTTTCCAGACGTTCTCCATCTAATTCCAGAAGTTGGTTGTAATGATGAGTAAGTTCCTAGAGAAAACATAATTTATGTAAAACTGGAAGTGAGCTACCTTAAGCTCCCTTTGCAATTGGCGCAATTGAGACTCCAACTGTTGGGAGCGTTTGGTTTCGTTTTCTAGATGGGCAATGCGCTTCATCGAAGATTCGTACTGGTTACTCAGCGCTTCTAACTCAACCTGAAAGAATGAAAGATATAAGTTAAAAAGATAAAAGAAATAAATTAAAGTTACCTGAGCAGCACCTCCGGAGTTGGCAAAGGAAAATGCCATCGGGACTGAAGGAGCAGGGAAGAATTCTTCTTGGCTCTCACGTACAGTGTCTGTTTTCTGTTGTGGGACTGGCGAAAACGACTGTACAACCGGAGTTTCTTTTGTTTTCTGAGCCTCTGTCAATTCAGCTACCAATCGCTCGTTGTCTTCTCTCTGAAACAAACTGCTAACAGTGAAAAAAATATAGAACCTACAAATTCTTTGAGTCTTTTCCTTAAACTTGAGCTTTCTTCTCCAGCTGCCATGAGTTCCGAGTGAAGTTTTTCCAGTTTTGCCTCATAGTCTCTGGTAGTCATGGCGAACTTTGCTTCTTTTGTCGAATGTTCCTGCCGAAGCTTATTAAGCTCCGTTTCCTGAGCTACACTTTTCTTCAGATACGAATCTACTTCTTGTCTCATCATTGTTATCGACTGGGCATGCTAAAACAATTAATTCTGACAATTTAAACTTGTTAAAATTTTACCTTATCTTCACAAAGAAGTAATTGATGTTTGTGTCGTTCGGCTTCTTTTCTTGCGGCCCTTGCCTTTTTGTCGCTTTCTTCCGCTGAGAGCTGCTCATTTTGAAGTTCTGCCTTCAAGTCATTCAGCTCCTCAAGTAATGGAGCGTTTGCTGTAATGGAAGAAAATACGTGGGCGCTTCCAGTTTTTGTATGAACACCATACCATATCGATTTAACGAACGGAATGATTCAACAAAAAAATAATTTTTTAATAAATATTTTAATTTGCAAACGAACCTTGTGCAATTGTCTCTGCTATAGAACCCTGTTCTTGAAGAACCGAATCTAGTTGCTGCAATTAAATAAAAAGGTGGTTGTCTTGAAATACTCACATTTTGGGTGTCGTTTAGTTGTGAAGTAAGTCTTTCGATGTGGCGTCGAGCTTCTTCCAGGTCTTCTCCAACCGTCGTAGCTGCCTCATTGGCCCTCTCTCCGGCCAACCTGTCTGCCCACTGGGCACTATGCAAGTGTTCCATCTCCACTTGAAAGGCCTGAAGCAGCATTTTACCTTGGGTTTTTTTGTTGTTTTACCTTATTTGTTTCATGAAGTGACGAAGTTTCTGCCCTTGAAATAGCCAACTCCGATTCCAGTTCCGCTATTCTCTTTTCTTGAACTTCGATATGCTTTTGCACAACCTGAAAACATTTGGGTTTTTAACTCAAATAAAAATAACTACCTCACTACTTGCAACACTTTGCACATTTTCTTTTTTTATTTGTTCAGATGAAGTTTCCAAAGCTTTTATCATACCTAAACAAGGATTGATAATATCTAACAAATAAAAAAAATTACTTTTCAAGTTGTTAAGTTCTTCCTTTTGCAGTTGAATAGTTTCCTCCGCTTGTGCTTTTTCGTCTTTGTACCGTTTTCTTTCACTTTTCACTTTTTCAAAGTCGCTCATTTCACTTTTCAATCGTCTGATTTCTCTAGATTGTTTTCCAGAATAGTCAGAGATCTTCTTTCCTAAACAAATATGTAACAAGTATATAACGCATTAAATTCACCTTCTTCCAAAATGTCTTCACATTCTTTCTTTTTGTCTTCGACTTCCTTCCGAAGACCCGTTTGTCTAAACAAAATCTTTTCCAAAAATGAATGATACTTACTGTTGATTTAGTACCACTATTCTCTGTTGAAGTTGAGCGTTAGCCTTTTGAAGGACGTCGTTGGCACCTTTCAACTCCTGTCTTCGCTGCTCAGCCATCTGAAGTTGAGCCTGCATTGCAGCTGTGGCTTCTCCCTATATTAAAATGTTATAGTATTTTTCAAACTTTAATCACCTTTCCCGAAATAGCAGATAAAGGAAGGTTGTCTGACGTTAATTTGCTACTAGAGACAGACCTGTAAATAAGTAAATTAACCCAAAGGAAAAGGGAAAACTAACCATGCATCAATGTTCCTGATGACTTCAATATCGCTGGAGGCTACAGTAAGGGAGTCATCGTGGTGATACTCCCGAAAAGAGTCTCTTGCGGAATCCACATGAGCTTAAACTCAAATATATTAATAAAAGAATGTTCCTTACGTGGTAGAAGAGGTTCACATGTGATTGGTGAATGGTCACATTCTTTGTCCCCCTCAGATAAATCCACATCCTTGAAATCAGTTGTTTGCTAAAAAAACAGTTTTGAACTTAAGCTTCATAAATACTTAAATACCCCCAAAATCATACCTTAGTTGGAGATTCGTGTGGAGATCCATGGGCATCAACTGAATCCGAACCATTCTACGAAATAAATAGGTGATAGGTCATGAAAACCCTTACGGATGAAGGAGAATGGTCCAAAAGAGGAGTGACGTGAGGTTCATCGTCTCTGATAGGATTTGGTTCCGAATCGACCACAAGCTAAACAAAAATATGAAAACGTTTGATATGTTGAAAAACCTCTGGATCGGTCGTCATTCCTCCCCATGCACTACCCCACGTCTCAGGATCTTGGCCAGTGTCTTGTATTGCGAACAATTCCTAAATGTTAAAATATACTTAAAAGTCTGGTCACAAACTGTATTCTGTTGCGGTTCTTGTGGTTCATGTTCAGGAGAATCCTGAGGCACTGGTGAGATAAGAGTTTCATCTATAATAATGGCCTGGAAGAAAAGACATAAACAAAAAATTGTTTATAAACTTACGGAAGTGGTTGCTTCTCCAGCCGTCTCAGCCTGAATGTCCAAAACGCTGTCTATTTTTTGTTGGGCGCTCCGAAGGGCAGTTTTTGCAAACTGATTAGCCCAAGAAAGATTCATCTAAAATTTACAAAAAACATAAATAAAATAGAAATTGGCGTTGAAGAGAAATGTATAAGTTAATATTATTAAAATATGATTAAAAGTTTTATTTTTTAAAGTTTTAAATAAAAGCTCTTGCAAAATATTGTGTTTAATGTAAAAAAGTTGTTTGTAATAGTTTCTCCAACAGACACTATCGATTTTTCTGGTTGCCACATTGTTGGCAAAGCGCCAGGAAAACGAGATGTGTTCGTGAGAGCTTTAGGCGTTAATCTAGATGTTCAAACCGGTTTTCAAGGACTTGTTTTGCATTATGCTACTGTGTTAAATAAAAAACCATTCATAATAAAATCCCGTGCCTCTGAAAAAATCAAATTTCAGAATTTTAATTTTTGCAAACTGGCTGGCTCGTACGTAATATTACGTCTGGCCTACCGTATCCCAAAAACAAACGCAGATCGCGCTTTTTTATACTAGCGGAAATTATTGTGCTTGTAAACAGTATAAATTCATCAACATAAACTTAAATCAATATTTTTAATTTTTTTATAAAACTACAAATGAATTTGCACATTACTAATAAAATATATTAAGAGATATTAGTGTACTATGGGGTGAGAGATGTTAGAGAAAAACGTTTCAATGTCATATTACAGAACAAAAAAAACATAAAAGTCAACAAATGCATAAGAACACACATTTAATGGCCTAACTCTTGGTTGTGGGAGGGGCTCTTTTCACTATGCGGTACATGTTGATCACGTTTTTCTCGTAGCAAGCGATGGCAACTCCACTGCCCCTTCCTGTGGTGAACTGACACCCGGCGATCATTCCATGCTCCAATTCGTCAGAATACCGGTATTCCACATGAAACATAAAGATTTATTCAATAAAGGTTTTCATTAAGGCCTCAGTGGCTCTCGAAGATTTATTCTGACCCATTTAATATTAACAAAGAGTAGAAGATATAAAGAACAAAGAGAACTAAACACTGAGAGATGATTGAAGAGATAGAGTTGGCTGAGAACAGTGGTTATAGAGGAAAGGAGAGAATGAACAGGTACAACTTATATTTCGAAAAAGAGGGGAAAGACCATAGAGAAGAGGAAGTTTTTTGTCCTTACCTGATATGCCTGTGGTTTCCTAGTGTGTAACTTGAATATAACAAATCGACCGTCCTCACTGGCAGACATCATATAGGCAGACTCCGGAGCCACAGAGACCGCTGTCACTGGTCTGGAGTGAGCGTCAACCTAATGTTTGGCTTAAATGGTTGCTCAAACTCGAATTGCCTTTGACATTAGTTCCGCATTGACAATTGAATACAATAGGAGCGTTCCTGTTGCTGTACCCACAATCACCTGCTTTCTCAGAACGTTAATGGCAGTTACAGTTTGTCTAGAAGTTTCAAATGAGGAATGCTTTTTCATCCAATTACCCAGTAACAATTCTATGGTTGGCTCCTTTCATCGGTTTGTTCCAGACTATCAGTAGTCCAGAAGTGTCGACGGAACAGGTCACCTCATCATATTTACATGTGGCTAGATCCATTATAGGACTGGTGTGTTCCTGAAATCAGTTTTTAATGATTTTATTATTGTTGAAGGGCCATTCGATGTATCTAATTTAAACATGTTAGAAATATGTATTTAAAGTACTAAGTAGAAGACTTGGGTTTGTCATTTCAATTACAATGTTTTCATTGATTCAATAATCATTTGAGGACCAAAACATGAATCGGGAAAGTATCTTCCTGTTATAACTAATATATACTTTTGAGGTACTAAATCCAAAACTAATTAGAGTGCCTACTATTTCACAAACTAAAAGTCTGACAAAATATTTAAAGTACCTTTAAGGCCTTTTTGGTAGAAATGGACGTCTCTCCATTGCAGAAAAACTGCATAATCTCTCCCGTGTACGATCCTGAAATACTGTGACCACATTTCCATTTTCCATACCGACAAGGATGAGGCAGTCTGAGCAGGTGATTCCCCTGGCACTCTTATACCACACCTCACTACTGTCTACAGTGACCTGTACCGATGAGGAGATCATTTTAGTAGTCCTGACATCAAATATTTGAACTCCTTGATCAGTAGCAACAACTAGGAGAGGTAACGATCGAGCAGTTGGAAGCACCAGGCAGGCCTTAGGTTTTTTTTATTGTTTCTATCTTTGAATTGCACCTGAGAAATAATGGCTGGTTTGTCTGTTTTCAAGTAGTTGATGTGAATTGTATCCCAACTGATATTTTCCATCTTTGCGTCGTACTCGACGATTGAAACCTGAATTAATTCAACGTGCCGATGACAGACAGTTAATACCTGAGAATTATCGGCAATTGCAGCGTAGGTAACATTTCGTATTTCGGCAAAACAAACCGACAAATTGGAATGGCTCATTCCAACAGTGGAACCCATAATCTTCAAATCTGGAGCTCTCTCGAACATCGGAGGAGGGGAAGACATATTTGTTCTGGAAGTTTCCGTGATGCTCAGTAAACATCATGTACGGTAATGAAGTCATGACATCATCATTATTCATATCTTTTTTGGGCAGCAATGTGGGCAATTAGCGACCCAGCTTAACACTTCCTTCCGTTGACGTTTGGTCATCGGTTCCCTGGGGATTATGGTGGCGGTCAAAACAAAGAGGAACGGTGATTAAGGGAAGAGAAGTAATAGCCGGTAATCACCTGAAAAAGGCTGAACTAAGCGCTGCCTCAACAGGAAGTCGGCGTCGCCATGGGAACACCTGCGCCTGTCCGCCTTGTCGGTATTCACGCCGGCTGTCATTGTTTTTGGTAGCAGAGTCACAAGCCACGTAATACACGACTGACTACACATGTATATTATTAAGAAAACACAAACAGACACTGTGTTATTATACACGAAAATATAGTTTTTTTTGTAATAGAAATTACTCAGAGAACAAACAAGTCGGCAAGTAAATTATTATTCAGTATAGGCTATGAGAGTTTCAAAGGCAAATAACACCTAAATGAAAGTTCGCTATAGATTGCTGGCTATTAAAGCAGTTGATACAAAACTGCATGTTTTGAAGAGGCATAGGTGCCATAAGTGCCATTCAATACCCAGTTCTTAGAAAATATTTAAATTGATGAACAACGCTACTGATGCACGGACCGACTGTTTTTATTAATGTTAATATAGAGAAATTACTTGTGTTCTTTTTTCTTTAAAGCCAAACCAATATTTCCGTATTGTGGAATTGAGAGGAAGGCAAGATTGTTTATCTTTCGGCAACCCTTTTATGTAAGAAAGAGCGTTTTTGCAAAAATGTAATCTTATTTTCTTAACCAAAGAGCTCCAAATTTGTTTGATTCGCATGTTAATGATGCGGTAGTTTAGAAGTTTCAATTGAGCTAGTAATCTAGTACCAGCTTAATGTACAAACCTTAGAAAATTTAATGGTTGTTCAACGGATGTCATATATGATGTCATTCGAGTCTTACATTTGCTTTAAGTGTTTGTTTTATATTGTTTTAAATTGTGGATGCTCTTTGTAACAATAACAAGAGTTGTACAGTCAGAATAATAACATACCACCTAAAAGTGAGTTCAAATACAGAAACAGCAAAGCCGAAAATATTTATTCACAACGTAGCGCATTTATATAAACAAGTTGAAACCAATGATTTCTTACTCGCTTCAGTCTACGATTCTTCGACAAATACCGTTGTGGAAAGTGTGGGGATGCGAATGTTAGGAACTGGGCCAAGCCGGTAGACCGCCTGAAAATTCTTGAAAGTGGATAAAGAAGTTTATACTACCTAATTGTCAAGGTCTGAATGGCTGGAGTGGACAGAGGAACGAGAGGGCGAGAGGAGACCCTGCTCGTTGAGATGCTTCCTAGTCAGAAATCCCCTGAACGGTTTTTGTAAAATAAGTTTGAAAAAAATCAACCTGATATGTGCCTGGATATTGGTAGCAGCCTTGGCTTCTTCCTTCTTCATTTTGTCAACCTGCTTCCTGGCCAAGAATCCACGAATCTCTGCCTGGATTTTAACAGCTGCGCGGTCCTCCGGGTTGTCGGACTCCAAGGTGTAGCCTCCAACAGAGTGACGTCTAAGAACACATTTCATATACCATCCCCTGTTCCGCCTACTTCTGGTCTTTCTTGTTATTCAAAGTCTGCATCTTCTCAGACGACTGTGTCCTTGTCATAGTCTTATCCAATCCATATTTCTCCGGGTGCGCTCGCACCTGAATCATGAAACTAATTTTAGCCGTAATCCGGTAAATGCCATGTTTCCTCGTAACCAATGCTAATCGTAGTGAGAACCTAATCTGTGTCCATGGATACAGATGGCGCCGGAATACATTTTCTCTTTATCAGCATCGGGGACGCAAATAGCAATCGCTTACCAGATGTCCTCTGAAAGCCGCCTGAATCTTGGAAGCGGCCTCGTCCAGGGGGCTGGGGGCGCGGGCGTCGTCGTGCATTTGCTCGATGTGCTGAAACAGAAGGTCACAAATAGAGTCAGTGAAGTTCTTGAGCTGTCAATGCATAAATCTTATCCATTTCACACCCACACGTGTTTAAAAGACTCTCAAAAAGCAAGAGATGCGCTTTTTTGATTTCGTCTTATCTCAGTCACGTACGTCGGGTCGGAGATTTACGTCAGCACTTTCCAGTTATCTCGCCTTTTCAATTAATGAAAACATCTGATTGCTGATAATATCAAAATACTATTAATCCATACATTAAAGTACTTCTAAAAACAAAACCATTGTCAACATATTATCTCCGAAAGCGACTACGATCTAAGATATTCGGATAATCGTAAATGATTACGCAAATGAACAAAAATTAGGTGTTTGTAGGTTTTTCAGAGCACAAAACAAAAGAATATAAACGACAATTCGAAGAAATGAAAAGGTTGGGAACTAAGAATCAACCAGGGTAAAAACAGTTTCTGCCATACTAAGTCAATTGCAGCCGACACGATAAGACCAATCCAACCAACGCTGCCGCCATGTGAAAACAAGTCAAGTTGTACTGCCTGCCACTTTTATACCCATAAATACAAAATGTTTGCGTTAGAACAACCTGCATGCACAATGTGCTCCAAAAAGCACCTGAATCGTTCTCAGCATCCAATGGCTGTTTTCGTTCAAAATGCTAATCATATTTGGAAACAAAGACGTTCCATAGGAAAGCCCTATTTTTAATTGCTGCCTATGAATTTGTGGTGATGCCAGTTTCGCACATCAACAACTCACGCGTCTCTGGAGATCGGTGCGGAACATTTCGTAGGCGATGGGGTCGCTGATGATGTCCGTGTTCGGGTTGCCTGAAATAGAGTCGTCTTAAAACAATTCAAGGGTGTTGGTCAAAGGTTCTGTTTGTTCTAAAGAGCGCTTCTCTGCTTTCGGATATGCGTGAGAGCGATAGCTTTCGAAATGAAGTCAACTGTTGGGCAGAGGAGCAATGAGATGCAAAGCCAAAGGGACAGGGAGGGGGCGTGAAAGGTTTCAGGGAATTTGCATAGTGATTTCGACCAGGCTTGAACTGTGTATTGATCGATATGCACTTTTTGTACCAGAGTTTTGAACTGTTGTTACCGAAAAAATTGTTTAAGTGACTCAGTGAGAAACACATCAAACACATCGTCTTACATCTGGGAGTGCTAATGACAGCTTCCGCTTGAATGAGATTCATCGTGCAAACATGTGAGAGGTTTTGGACGAAGCGGTGGAGCATAGCACTAAACCCAGAATGACAACATGCGGGATAACTATTATTTCAATTCGCAAATATGACATATTCCCCAACAGATTCCAAAGTGATTGACCAATGTCTTGTTTCAAATTGTAAGAAAACTTTAGAGTTACGACAATTCTTATAAGATAAGCTAGACAGAGGTTGTTAAAAGAAACCCTAATAAGGCTTGTTTAAAAAAACTTATATCTAAAAGCAAAGACCGCACCGGCGAAAGCGCTCTGGCGACTGAAGCAAAACACTTCTTACTCACTTTTACGCTGACTCTGGAGCTCGTCGAAGAAGATTGAGGCGAATTTGATGACGTCATCAGGCTGAGCACGCAAAGTCTCGCGAGCCAAAGCCTCGAGCAGGGGCCGCAGACCATCCGGAACCTGATACCGGGAGCGGCTATCCATTTCCTGGAATTTGTGAACTATTAATAAACGGCAAAGTTTGTGGCATTTTACAGAAAATGGTCTAATTTTTAGACAAAGATTAACCTACGAATTAAAGGCAAGAGGCGATTTCATTAGGGAAATGAGGCATGGGAGAATGGGAAACTCGATCCGTGAAACCAAAAATTGCTACTCTCTGGAGCTGAAATTGCGTGAACAAACGGCGTGTTGTTGTTTGATTTCAGCCCTTCGGCTGAAAACGAGGCAACCCAGCTCTCGGATTACTGCAGTATGACGTAAGCAGAGAAAACTCCAGGAGCCAGTGGCTCTTTGTTATTGCTACGTAACTTGAGTTTAACAAAGGGTTCTTTACAAGTTGGATATTTCGCATGAACACAAAAACATTGTTAAAAGAAATGCAGGTCAATAGAAGAAAAGGGTAAAAGAGAGGCAAGTGAGTGATAGCTTGGTTTTCCAGAGGACAAGAAATCAGCGGAGGTAGCCAGTGTTTCATGCGTTGTAAAGAACCGGGTAAGTTGATACTCCCACAGAAAATCCGAAGAAAAGTACATTGTTTCTTAGTTATGTATCTCTTTAGCAATAAGGCATTTTGCACAGCTGATGTTTGGCAACGGAACCAAAGAACCTCGTTGTCTCACGATTCTTACAAATATTTATTTAATTTGAATTTTAACAATTGCACTAATGGTTAATCACAATTAACGTGTTTCTCATGAGAAAACTACCGGCTGCACATGAAAAACGTCCCCATAACATAAACAACTGAAGGTAAAAGCACATAGTTTCCTAATTGATTGGAATCTTTTTTTTCAGAACTTGGTTAATTTTTATGCAGTCAATAAAACCATTTGCAATAAACTTTAGTCAAAAAGACTGCAGAGTGGACTGTTTTCTGAAATGGAGCCACGGACGGGCATATAATTAGCCGTGACGGCGGTCGATTTCCAGAAAAGCGCGCAAACGACTGCCAATTAGGCAAATAGGGGCAGGGATGAGCGCAGAACAAAGAATGCTCAAGTTCGTCAAGAAAAAAACAAATTATATACCTAGGTCTTCTTGCGGATAGAAAATCGGAAAATTGTAGGGAATGGTTGACATTAAAACTACAGCTGGTTGCATACAAGCGACAACCTGTAGAGGATCTGAAGAGTCCCGTTTGAGGCAATTACCGCGCTGACGGGTCCTTTGAGTAGCAATCGCCTGACTGCGCCTGTCTCGTGCCCTGACACGCTCTCTCGCAGCCACTTTGACGCAAATCCGCTGTTTTACCAGACACTGCGCTGTAATGCATTGGCCATTAATCAGTTATCCCTGTTTTTAAACCATTTGTGAAATAGATTATGTTAACCAATCTCACTCTCCTGATACGTAAAGCAGATAGAACACAGCACTTCCTGGTCTCCGAAAATGGGATTAGTGCCATGAATTATTCAAGGACCTGGGGACATTTTGAGTTCTGATCTATTTACGCTTCGCAGAAATGCTTTTGACTTGCTAGTGCTTTCTTTATTCTTAAAGCAGTCTGCATGGTTCTGAAATACTACGGATGATAATACAGCTGCGCGTGGCCATTAAAAGTACGGGAACTAAATATGCAGACGAAGGTATTGAGTATTCGACTTCTCGCATGGCATTTCTAAGCGAGAGAGCAAGGGAAGTCAGAGGTGAAGGCGCCGGAAACACACAAACATGGGGGAACCCACAGTCAACAATGGTTTTGTATTTAAGTGGGCAACAGAGAGCCTTTGACAACAGACAAAGGTTAAATATATATTGCCAATCAAATTATAGGCAGACGTGGGAATGAATCAAAAACCCATGAATACATCTTGGGAGTTGCAGGAATCAGTAAAAGCGAGTTTAGTGTAAAGCGGAAGTATATTCACAGGGAGGATTTTTTGTTTGTTTACACGTTTGCCAAAAACACTTTTGCGTACAATGTACTTTTATTTATCTGACTTTGTACAAAATTTGTTTTATTTGTCTGCATCTCATAGGCGTTTACCTATCAAAGCATATAAGTTTTTAAATAAAAATTTTAACAAACATGTATTTAGAGATAACAATAGAGCCAAAGTGATATATAAAAACAACGACAGAATTCAAGATATAGTTGTATTAAGAGGGAATCATTGACAGAAAGGAAGATAATCGCATTTTTATCGCCTTTGGAACCAAGCCAGAGCGTAGGTGTTCCATGGCTACATTTGGAAAGCCCTTGTTCGTCTTTGAATCATGAATGCGCGAAAATTCAATTTTCGGAGAAGGGGCTAGTCCGAAAAAAGTCAAAGTTCAGGGTTCCCCAGCACTTCGCCAGATTAGAAGCTTGTTTTCTTCCTTGCAGTAGTCGTCTAGTATGCAAAACGGGTTGCCTCGAAAACAGATTTTCACAATGCAGGCATGTCACCAGCTGTTTGTTCGTGTCAACGTGGGTTTGGAAAATTCAGATGACAAGAGACAAAAGGTACATGACATAAAAATTTACAAGATCTACTGACGAGGTAGACAACACGTCTGAAATGGATGAACTTCTGTCTGAACTAATAGAAAAATCAAGAAACAAAAAGATGAGGTTTGTTTTTGCGGGGAGGAGGTATCAGTTTGGCTGAGAAACACGGCAGCTGCAATTTATTGGGGCCCAAAACCACATGCACTGGTGGGGGAGGGCGCTCCGTTGACACACTCAACGGGCGGAGGGATTGCTGCTCAAAGTTGATAATATCAGGCGGCAAATCGAAAGCTGTCCTATGAATCCGAGGGGAAAGGGCGGATAAAGCACACACCGCGCGGAGGATACAAAACGGAACAGACGGCCTCGGCCAGGTATGAATGATGCAATTAGAAGCTGCCAGCACCTGCAGCACTCATGCGCTTCCGGGCAGGAATGCGGGCAGCTGCCAGCACGCCGAACGCACACAACATGCGAGGGTGGAGAGAAACTGAAGAAAACCAATGACTTATTGTGGACCATTTGTCTTAAGAAAGGATCACATCCCGCAAAAGAAAGGTTGGGTAAATGATTTCTACCAAAATGATGGCAGCAGTTGCACTGGGTCGCATGGACGTGGCGAACCCGATAAATTTTTCTAGGCCCTTCGCACGTCTTGGAGCCTTGATTTTGGGAAAAAGTGCAGGTAAACTTTAGAATTGCTATTTTGGGTTCTAAATTGTTAACCAAACTGTGTTAAACTCAAGGTACCTAGATAAAAATTAGCAGTCATGTCATGAAGTCGAACGTTTGAATTTTTAAAACACGTAAATGACAATGGCCATTTCGGCAAACTGGGAGGAATAGGGTCTTTTAAATATTTTGGACGAACTCGTGATTCCGACCAATCAAACGACATATCAAACGCTTTGATCGGTAGCGAAACGAAGAAACGTTCATATGTTGTTTTCTTGTCAACGTTTCCGGTGACATTTACGTCGAAAGTATGCGTAGTCACAAAAGCTGGGCGAGGTATGTATATAGCATGGGAATCAATTTGCGCAACAGCGGCATCCTCTTTCTGCTTGGTTTAGCCTTTCTAAGTGGTCGAACGCCCGGGCTGCCATTTACACCACCAGCTTCTTTTTCGAAGCTGAAAAAGGTGACAACATATTCTTCGAAACCACGAATGGCGTGCCGAGGCTTGCACTAACAACAGTTTTGAATGATTTGAGGTTATCCTGACTTTTTCAAAGAACCTGACGACACTTGGGAAGAGAACAAACACCTTTATAAATCTGCCAAGTGCTTTAGATACAAAACCTTCTGAAAATCCAAAATTGGAAAACACCAACCCTAAAAACATTAAAAGAGAATTTTACTTGTATCGTATTTAATAAGGCAGATAAAGGCATATGCAAAGGATAAATTTGACAATGTGTTGCGAATTTCATATTTGTTCAAAACTAACATTTTAAATGTTCTGCCGAAGACAACTCTTTTATACCTGACGTCGTGGTAAAAGAATGTATATGTAAGAAACATGCTAAAGTGTTATGTTATAATGTGCGCCAAATTCAGCGGCACCGCAGCGATCGAATCCGAGCGCTAATCAGCCGGGGGCGCGACGGCACGGAAGCCCTTCCGCTAATCTGATTCAGTGATTCCACGTTCCAAAAGTTTGAAGCGGGTCATCTTAGAAGTATTCACCATGACATACCTTAACGGACCTTTGGGTTACGAAGAAGTGTGGTGTTTCCCTTATGTTATAAACAGTTTTTAATCAATTGTTTTGGGGTCCAAATAAATTTTGGGGGTTTTGCCTGAGCGTATTTTTAACGTATTTTTTGTTGAAACATTTATTGTCCTGAAGGTAAGTTAATGTCAAAATCCTCTTCAAAGCCGCCATAATAGAGAATACCACAATTAAAAATGAACTCCAATATTCTTTGATTGTTTTCCACCGTGATATTTTTCCCCAGAATTCCACTTTTTCAACAAATTACGTTCCTTTTCTAAAGTTTAACACAAACATATTTGATACTCAGTTAACATCAGCCTTAAAAGCGAGCAAGCTAAGCTATAAGTATTCAATGTCTACGTAGGTGAATGTTCAAACATTCGTTTATCCGGCTCAGACAAATTTTGCTCCACGACTTAGGCGTTTCCGGCAAGCAACCCGATTAGTCAACGTCCGTCCATTAACGCACATCGCGTCATTCTTTTAATCTTATTCCGACCGAGGGCGGAAATCTGTTGCACATGTTGCACGCTATTCATCAATCGGGGACTATTTGCTTCACACAACCAGGTGTTCGTCTAGGTTTCTAGCAGGGGTGGGTCTATGAGCAAAAATCGAATGATAGCTTACCGAGTGAATGCGGCAGCCGCAGAGGGTCAACTAGTGGTTGTCTGATATACCGACATGAATTGTAAGTACAACAATCGTTAGGTGCTTAAAACTCTATGAGTGCCACAACGACAACTTGAAAACAAACATTCATCACAAATAGCTTACCTGCAGGAAACAAGCAGCCAGTATGTTATGCACCGCTAGCAAAGACGTTCACTGAACACATTACACAACTTGAAAAATAATGAAAATGATATTTACGCTGTATAGTTAGTTAGCATCTTTTATTTTTATTACCATTTAAAATACATAAAGTAGTCACTGCTTAGTAAATAAACAATTAAATCTCATATAGAATCAAACAATAACGCGTCAATTGTTTCATTCGCTGTAGAATCACGCCACATTCAAATCGTCTTGTTTCTTCAATTTCACTCCTTCCCGTTTTTTATGTTCAATTCCTCAAATCAAAGGATCATATCGTTTTTATTGTTAGTTCGACATTATAAACAACAACACAAAGAGCCAAATTAAGGCACAACCAATATTCGAACAATACGCGATTTACAAAGAGTCAATATAGGTCAGGCTCAACGGAGATCAGCGGAAAGAGCACAAATTGCAAATAAAAAACAAAATGAGTGCACCGAGTAAGTACGACGGCATGGCCGGTTAAAATCTCTACCGGGAAGGCCATGACGTCAAATGAGCGAACGAAAAATGACACCAATACGAAGACTTAAAACTACCGCGACTAGATACAGATAGGACCCGAATCTCTCGTGAAGCGGGGCAAAAGACCCTACACGATAATCTCCCTCATCACTCTCCGACCGTCCTCCTCATCTTGCTCGGAGGACAGACTCCGCTCCTCGATGTGGTCACCACCTGAAACAAGGTTTATTAAACATTAACTACAAAGTGCATGTCAGAACTCATTCACTGTGTTTTAAACACCTTTGAAATAAAATAACTGTTACCTTGGAAAATATGTAAAGTAGGGTCGTTGAGGTACGGATCTTGATTCATGTCGTATTGCTCGGGAGACCACGTCTCTGCCGCCGTTTCTTCACTTGAGCTGAAAAAGGTACCTATCAAAAATTCAAAATCATCAATACCTGGAGTAGGTGTGTCCTTGGTTTCCAGATTTGACCCTTCCTGAATCAAGGGTGAACACCCCGCTATCCGCGTTACTGCCATGAACTATTGTGTTTTTCGCCTCGATCTCTGGCATTGCGGCAATCGCAGCGGGACTAAAATAAATTATTATTAACATTATTTAATCAAAATGCCAAGACAGTCAGGCTGCAAAAACACACACCTTCTTTTGACATCTTTCTGAGGACTACGGGTTCTGCAGCAAATGATGACGACCAGGAGAATGACAAGGATAATACCGACAAGAGCAATTATGGGGATCAGCATGTAGTAGGAGTAGCCACCAGTCATCGGCGCTGCTTCTGCAAAGAAGTTGCTAAGCAGGGAACCAGTGAGACCGCAAAGAGGGCAGAAGTTGAGAGGGTGGCATTGCTACTCAAGTTTCAAGATCGGCGGTGCAATTGAAATGTCGCCTGTGGGAGTCCGAATGACTTATTGGGGCATTAAAAGGACCGCGAAAAGACCAAATATTGAATTTAGAGTAAATATTATAATTTAAAACAAAACGTTTTTCAAGCTAAGGTGTAACGTAAGCCTGAAAGTAATTATGAGGAAGAAATGAAAATGTTATTCCTTCCCGTGTCGTTTGAAGCTAATTTTGCAAAACATTTTGGCGTGTTGTCCCAGTTTCTTCTTCTAATAACCTACCTAGCACTGGAGACAAGGCGGAACAGCGCAGTGAGTTGGAACGAGAGCAGAATCGCACTCTGAAGGACCTCGCCTCCTGTGGAAGATCAGTGACAACTTGATCTGCTGGAATGCACTGGGTTGCTCTGTAAGCGTCGCCACTGGAGATGTACAAGAGAGTACATCCGTCTTTCGGTGTTTTAGGCTGCAAATAAGAATTTTTCGGCGTTGAAAAATGTTGTACCTCAATTTCGATCATTTTCGATGTGACATCGAATTGTAGATGGGATGGCGAGATCATGGTGCTGTCTTCCAGGACGTCGTTTGTTGTGGCTACCGTATTTGGAGAGAATTCAGAGAAGCCCTAAAATATGTCAATTCGTTATTTCAACTTTTTTTCAAGAATAATGCATTTTCAGAACATCAATGTAATTCCATTTCAAAAGATATTTATCGCAAATAAAAATACCTTTTTGTTGGCAGCTCTAACTCGGAAATAGTACGTGGTGAGGGGTTTCAACGAAGTTAGATTGTATGTCATCATGTAGATTGGAGTTCCGTCGGCCTAAAAAATGAAAATTATTGTATTCTGTAGGAAATCAGTACCTTAACTTCCATAACTCTCGTGGCGTTTCTGATATCAAGGGTGGAGACCTCGTCGCTTCCGTGCATCGCCAATGAATTCATGACCCTTAATTAATATATTTTGTGAAACATTATTGAGACTTACGTGTATTCCAAAACATAAGACTGCTCTGATCCTCCATCGAAACCAGGTCTCCACCCGATTAGAATGGACACAGGTGTTGATGAGATCTTCTGGAGGTTGTTCGGCGGCTGTGGAATGCTGCTTTCTTTCATCTGGATGACCATTTCCGCTTTGTCGCCCATTCCATTCGTCGCTCTGCACAGGTAAGATCCCATGTCCTCAGGAGTAGTTTTCTCGATCATCAAGATGTGTTCATACTCGTCAGGGCGGTCGTAAAGGGGATTCGTTTCGAATGAAAAACTAAAGAAGAAATATAAATATCGTAACATTTTTGTCGTTTAGCCTTTTAAAGTTAAAACCTACCGCCCAGTTTCTTCAATGTTAGCAGAGTTGTACATCCAAGTGAAGTTTGGTCGTGGTCGTGCAGAGACAATGCACCGCAGTTTAGCCGTCGTTCCGACATCGGCCGCAGCAAGACCCTCAGTGGGGTACTTCTCGTTCAAAATCACAGGTCCGTGAACAACGCGTACCACGGACCAAGACTCAGATACCGGTGCACGGTCAGCGGCTCCGTTAAAAGTGTAACACGTGTAGTTACCCTGTAAATATATATTAAACAACTCGCATAAAGAAATACCTTATCGGCCCATTGGACAGGTTGAATAAACATGAGGCTTCCAGTAACAGTCTGGGAGCAGAAATTCTTCTCAGAGCAGCTACTCTTCACAATGGTCGTCTCGAGTTTGAACCGCTTGTCTCCTCCAACAGGAACACCGTCTTTCATCCAGCGGATGTGGGGAGCAGGATATCCTTGTGCTTCACACTCCAGTCCACCAGCGGTTTCTCCAGAGTTGTAAATTCTTTCAGTGGTGAGGGGACGGGAGATTTTTGCTGGCTCGATTACCTAAGGTATATTTTCAGCCAGGGTAAAATACTAGCTACCGTGACATCCACAGCCGCTTCTTCCCCTTCTCCAAGGCGGTTATGAGGCTTACATCTGTACCTTCCGTTGTCGGCCAGTTGAGCATTAGGAATGATCAAAACAGAGCGATCGTGGTCTTTAGTACCGAAGAGACCTCCAGAAGAAGGAGATGCCCACTAAAAAACTACATTTTTGCGTCAATACAAAAACGACAACCTTGAACTGGGCCTCAGGACTGCCCGGATCGGGAGCGTTACACTCTAGCTCAATTTGATCTCCAACCAGAACACTGAGCTTCGTAGTCGTGATTACTGCATTTCCAGGACGTCGCTTGACATCCACAAAGGTCACTGCGGCGCCGGTCCTTGTCTGGGAGCCTGTTTGTCCGTAGATCGTCAGATAGTTTGTAGCAGAGCATGTGTAGTTTCCAGATTGTTCCCTAAAAAGAAAAGTTTCCTTAATTCTATGCAGGCCGGTATTAGCTTCCATTCTTACAAGGATCTTAGCCGGGATGTCCCGCGGCGTCGGCGCTATTCACACGACTGGCCCAATTATGCAAGTGTGCCCAGTACCAAGTCATCCGAAGTTGATTTTAAAACGAACCTGGTAGCGCTTTTCAGCACGAGAATAGGGCCTTCAGACCAGAAACCATCGGGCCCAGCCCATCTGACTTCAGCAGCCTTCGGGTTTGCATTGACAATACATTCAATCTCCACACGCTCTCCTTCACTGGGGTTAACTCTTTCCTAAAATACTTATTTCAGGGACTGTTCAAGGTGTCACATACCTTTACGGTGACTTCGGGGGTGTACTGTACATTGAGGTTAAGAACATCAACTCCCTCTCCAACAGTATTCCTTGCGCGGCATTCAAATTCGCCAGCCATCTTTTTGTCCGCAATTAGAGGCCACTTTGCCGCTGCATACCGGTCACCCGTGGGCAGGTGCTTCCTAAAAAAAAACGATGCGATCTGGCCCAATTTGGAGAGCTTTACCATTCATAGCTTGGTGGAGAAGGGTTTGATTCCGTTTCACATACAAGTTGTACGGGCTGCCCAGCCTCCACTGTCAAATCCTGGACGGGCAGGACATGGACACGGGGTTTGAACAGGACGTTGAGACGAGGACTGTGTTCCTCTTTTGCCGGGCCGTTATCAATTGCCTTATTGGAAACCGAGCAGGTGACAAATGCTCCGTTGTCATCGGAGCCAACACGGAAGCTAAAACACAGTTTATACCTGACTTTCAACAAAAAACCCACTGTAAAACACTTTCTGTCTCTCCATTTCTGGTAGCCGTGTTGAAAAGGCGATCGTTGGCCGTTGAACCATTAGGGAAATGCCAACTAAACAAATGATTAAGTTCAAAATGACTGGAAATTACCTAAAGGTAGGATCAGGACTACCACCGGAGGAGGTACATTTAAATGTAACAGTATCACCCTCGGTCACTGGTTCCATAGGTGCTTCCGTTACAGCAGGTTTACCAGGAGGAACTGAAAATTAATTATGAATCCCCTGAATTTTCGTCGATTGACTCAATTTGCGTTCCGCGCACCGGCCATTTTTCATTTCGCGACCCACTTTTCCCAACCGTCCTCATAATTTCCGAGACGGCAATTTCACCGCGGTACAATGCAAGCGCCGCGCATCTGGAGCCATGGCTCAATTAAACCGGAACGGATTCCAAATAAAGGGAGTGGAATTGTTCCTGGCAGCTTGGTTTTAAGAGAATGAAAACTGGTTTGCTAACAAAATTATTTTTGTAACTGCATTTGTTATTAATACAAAAAAATATCATTTTCAAATAAACAATGCAGACTCTGATGTACTCAATTGAAATTCAAAAAATCTTCTTGCTGTTTTGAAAAAAATTTCCAGTCCCCGCATTGGCAACGTTGTTGTTTCCCATATCCCAGGAAGCCTCGTAAGCAGCCGTGTGTGCACCTGGGTATCGGATGTGACCCGGTATTAGAGGATCACCAGCGAGACACACTTCATTAGGGATTAATGCGGCAACCCGGATACGCAATCAGCAATTAAGTAGCTTATTCCGCCACGCATACGCAACAACATCACGCTCGACGGCACAGCCACGAGATCTGGCGACCAGGTGTTGCGCAACATCACCTGTGCTCCCTCATCGGTAGGGAACTGCGAGTAACCACTTATCGCATTTGGTAAAAGGGCGCTAGGAAGTGCCTTATTTGCACCCAGGATTAGCCCTGCTAAGACAATACGCGGCGGTCACAGGTCAGTGACCTCTAAAACGTTTCATCAACAACTGGCGATTTCTGAAACTTAGCAGCGATTGGAAGAACTGCTAAATAATGACTGTTGATCAGCTTTGGGTCGATCCCTCCAAGTTTCTCCTAAAATATTCCCCTTCGAGCTAATGCCACGCGAAACGCGTGCAATTACCGCGCGGCCTGCGTGTTATTCGCGAGATTACCATCTACAAGGACACCTCAGCTCTGATACACGCACCCAGACTGAAATTCTCGCCCACGACCCCGTTTACCGCGTTTGATTAGCCGCAGTTTCAAGGCGCAAGACATTGTTGTCACCTACCAAGTGTGATCACATTGGCAGCGTCTGTAGAGTATTGTTCGCCACTGTTCGGGTCCAATACAGTGCATTGGTAGGATCCCTCAACGTGGGATCGGGAAACCATCTTGATGTGGAGGTCGTAGGCTCCAGAAGCGTCGCTGACAAGCTCAAAGTGCTCCTTCTCGTGGAGTTTCTCATTACGAGAAATGTGCCTGAAATGTGGTTAAATTGAGAAAAATAGATTACAAACCTAATCTGTCCATTGTGGTATCGGGACCAAAGAATTTCATAGAGAGACCGGTCGGAGAATGGAGCTCGAACACTGCATGACAATGTAGGCCCTGCGGCACCCTCAGTTACGTAGTAGGGATCCTTCTGGGGAGCAGAAGAAAACACTTCCTCTACACTAGCCCCACCTGAAGAAAAAACGAATATTTCGATGACAGTTTGAAATCGTCTCATCATTTTCAACACATCATTAGGGTTATTTTTTAAATGAGCATGCCCAACGTTTTCCAAATTTGACCCATATTCTTCCGCCCAGGTGAGGACGTATCTGGTTTCCTGCTTCGCTGACCCGAAGAATTTCCGCCGTCATCTGATTAGCAATCGATTCTCCTAAGGAGCCGCCGAGAGCAAACATGAGTGACCGCTCAAACAGTCGGCAGCCGCGCGCGCGACCCCTCCTTTTTGGGAGAAGCCCTTCCTCAGATTTGATGTTTGCGCGGGCGAGCGCGAAACGCAAGCTTTCGAGAAACACTCGCAATCGTGAGAACCGTTTTTGACGAAGAGAGCACAAAACAAACTGAACTTATCCTATCGAACGGTCAGTGACTAATCTTGTAACTTTTAACGAAAAACGCACCTGCAAGGTGGACGAGTAGGAATAAGAGCGCTGCCAATGGAGGGCCCATGGCCTAGCGGAGAAATACAGCACTGAAATAAGAATATTCTAATATGAATCACATAGAAATGTATGCAGAGTGCAGATAAATATGATAAACACATCAAATGGCGAAAGTAAACGATATCAGAAAAGCTATTGAGTTCTTACCAAACTACAACTGCTAAATCAACTATTTTGATGCAAAAGTTAATTTAAAAATATAAAAATATAAATTGTTGTCAAAATATGTAACGAAAAGCTGAAAAATAATTACTAATATGGGCGAAAAGAAGCCAAATTCCACAATCGTACATGAATATTCAGAATGATTAGAACAGCAGAATCAATAAAAATTATTTACACATTGCGTACAAACGCGTGCTTAAAAATTGAGATTTCAAGAAATAAGTCACAAAAGCAGGAAATATTTGAATTTCAGCTTGAATAAGAGAATAAAAAGGAGAAATGCCAATTGGCGGATGAGTGATGGCAGATGTAGTCGTGACAGGGGGACAAAAACAATGCCGAGTTTACAGCAAGTATATGGACCCAAGATGACCATAAATCTAGTAGAGCGGCGGCAACTGTTGCGAGCCGACCGGCGGGTGAAAGAAAGGCCGCCTTGGTTGATTAGCTGTCATTAAGATGGAACGCCATGACTAACGTCTGGCAAATTGTGACCAGCTCCGGTAATAAGACGCTTTTTTGCGACTCACATATGTGGCGCAGCGAGATTTTATAGCATAGTAAGGAAATGAATAGCTATATACTCTCGGCCTACTGGACATTACAGTGTAAATACAAAGAGGAAGTGCTTAGATCGTGCGATGGCAGCGCTTATGCAACGACCGGTCCACTTATTAGGCATTTAAGAAGACCTGCTCTGACAAGAGGGCGAAAGGATAAGCACGGAATATAGCTGGAATAGAAGTTTTGAGAAAGATTCGCGGATGCTGGAACGCAAATTAGATATGATGGATTCGGAGGCATAAAGGCGAAGGCCGATCCGTTGCAGATCTAGGATATGGACCCCTGACACAAACAAATAGATGATGCGCGATCCGATACAATGCGGAGATAAGGAGTTCTGCCAGCCGGTAACCCAAGGTTTTCAACGAGGAATCGAAAAAAAAGATTCGAGAAAGTGGACGAAATTAGCTTAAGCAAGACTATAGCTTCAAACAAAAAAGTTGGTTAGTTATATAAAATAGATGAATCCAATGTAATCTATAAACAAAGAAAGAAAAACATTGTAGCCACTTTTTTTTTAAAAAAAAAAGAAAAAAGTGCATTGCTTAATCTATACTAAACTACAAGAGTTTGTGATGGCTACACCACAAGAGATGGCTCAGGTAAAGTTCGGAGTTTGAAGACACATAACAAAAGAGCTTCGCGAAAAATGGGAACAGAGGAGATAAGCTCTTCAGAAAGACTGTGTGAATGAGCAGGCGGTTAAAGCGGACCGTAATGAGTGCCCGGCGTGCGCAATCAAAAAGCGCGATGACCGGTGGGAAGCAGCGGCCACTTGACACTTCCCCAACTCCGAGCAAAAAATCAGAGAAACAAAGGAAGCCGGCGTACGTTGCGCAGGGGAAGACGCCCGTGGGACGCTCGGCACCCTGCCAACGAACGCCGGTCGCTGCGGGCGGCCTTGTTCACACTACTATCTGATGCGATAATGCTCTGTGAGGGTAGGCCGTAATGTTCTTTTCACTTTGCGGCACGGTAAAACAAAGAGAGGCATTAGACGATGCTTGTACAAATAAATTAGTTCACAACGAAGGTCCAATCAAGATCTTCAGAGGTACCAAATACGCAAACTATGACTTAAGACTCTAGAGCTGTTTAAAATGGGTAAACACTGAGGATACGCTTGTAGCCTTGGGCGTTTTGTTGACCAAAAGAAACGGTGACCGCCTGGTGTGCGCGACGAGTAACGGCGAGCGGCTTCGGCAGAACGTTCAACCAGTTTTCGTGTAAGTAGTCGGGCAGTTTAAAAGCAAGCCCTGGAAAATCCGTAGCTAACTGGCCGGGAGGTTGCTTCAGAAGACAACGGCGATCAACGACCAGGAACGGACAGCACTGTTTTTGCGAAGAACCCGTTTCTCGTGTCGTGTTTTGCCAAAGGAAAGTTTAAGGCGGGATCGATCTCTTCACGCACAGACATAGACGCAGATCTACGAGCGGTGCTTTCTCACGGTACCACATGCAAATGCGCAACAAGCCCGAAAATGCGGGCGTGTACAAACGCCGAGGCACACAGGAGAGACGGGAAGGAGCGGTTCAGTTACATAGGCTTCTTTCCCGATTCGGAAGGAAAATGTCGAACAAATGCCAAGGTTGCAGATTGCTGTAAACCATGTGGAACGACCGCAGAAACAAACAGCAATGACGCTGATTGGAAGGACAGGAAATTGATAGATAAAACCATTGAAGAAGTATTTACACGAGGTTTTAGCGGCACAGAGTGATTACTTATGAAACCTGTTTTAAAAGATTCGGTTATCAAAGATGCACTAAAAGATCCACAACCCCAAAACAAGTATTTTGACGTTGATAGAAGTTAATGTTGAACGGTAAAAGTTACGCAAAGTAAAGCAAAACTGATAAGTATTTAAGGGTTTTAATTTTCAATTGAAGTCTTTTTTCAGGTAGGGTTGTAAAAGTCATTTCTAAATGGTGAAACTTTGCAAGTAACTCCTTAGTAATAAGGCCTAGTTATAATCGGGTTAAGACCTCTAATTAGTTTATCGAATAACTTCTAAACAAAGGGTGATCAGGAGACGAAAGCAGGTATTTGTGGTTTTAAGGAGATCAATTGAATAAAAGGTTTTCTAAATTGGCTGGGGAAGCCGTAGGTAAATCGATGGTTGGTGGCGACAGGTGCACGGTTAGGAAGCGCCAAATTGAGGGCCGCCGCGTGGGAGGTCTGTGCGCTGTGCAGGCTAATAATGACGAATAATGGCGGTCCGCCAGGTTTATACTGCCCCCGCCAATCCGACAGTGCCAGCCGACGAAGCGAGGATTGAGGCCAATCTTGAGGGGCCGAACTGTCGCTTCACCTCAGCATGAAATATCAAAGTAGGACTCTGAACCGGAGACCAGACTTCTTTGTTTGCCTCGAAAAACAATACTTTCGTAATTTCAGCGAAGGAAAAGGTTGAAAATTCGGCTGAATTTCGGTTCAGCCTTGCTCGTTAACGATGGCGCCTGTTTTATGGCGATGGAAATGAATTTGGCGCATTCCCAGTCCAAACACAGGTTGAAAGTTCTCTAGGCAAACAAGAGGGAGGAAGGAGAGCGTGAAACGTGGTAAGCCAAAGACACCGGATAAATGAGGAAGCACAAGAACATCTAGAAAATTGACAAATTAACCAGAAAATTAGGTTGTCCTCGTCGAGTGGTGATTGGAACGCTGAGACCTTGGCCAAGCGGCCAACACAAGAGTTTTCAAGAACTGAAAATGATCATCTGCGATTTAAAACTGTGATCTGTTTCAAAATCAGAGAAATTTCTCCTTGAAACTGAAAACTATAAATAACCCCAGATTTGGGCTCCGCCGCAGAGTCAGCAAATCCCAGCCAGTAGACCGTTAATATTCTTCTTGAAGCCCTTTTAAGTTAGGGATAAGTAAGCGGCAAGCCACAGCTGGCGTATAGTCGCGCGACGGGTCTGGGTAGAACAAACAATCGACGTTGACCGGTACAACGACATTCGAACCCACATTAGGTAAAGGTGTCGGCCGTCGGAAAACATCGAAAAACACTTTTACCTACAAAAACTGCCAAGATTTCGGGTGACTTCCAAGAATGTACGCCCGCTGTTGTCACCTCGCAAGGAACATCGTAAATCTTGGCGCGCGTGCGCGGGGAAATAATACCGAAATTGCAATATTGCTGCAGTCATCAGGTCATAAAGGGGTTTTTGGAGGTCTTTCAGGCCTGCAAATGCTAAATAACCGCGATGACCGATGAAATTTGAGATTATTTGGGCAAAAACGCGTTTCGTCGGAAGGAAAGACTATAGTCTGAGGAGTGTATCGTAAGCGTTAGGCTATGAAAGATTGGATGAATAAGACACTTTTAAGCATGGATGTGTAGAATTGTTCTCTGTTTCAACAAGTAATAGGGACTACGAAAGTTAATTTTTTTAAATGAGAAATAAACTACATCTTGTACGCAAAAGTGAAACGAGTGAGTGTGGTAATTGTGTTTGTGAGTAAGTTCAAGCAAAGGCGGTGGCTGAGTGTCGACCAAAGCACCTCTGGGATTCGAGGGACCGCATGTGTCATGAGTGGTGATAATGTGGCGCCCAGTCCCCGGGGGTGAATTCGTGACTCTGAAAAAGACGCGATTTGCCATTTGATAGCAGTTGCAAAACTTAAGTCCCTGGGATCCGGAATAATTAGCCGTCGGAGAGAAGAAGAGGGAAAGTTGAGACAGGTTCAGGTAAGGCGGACGTTCTCCTTAACGTGCAAATACTCGCGTACCGCTGCTCAACGACCGCTTGAAGAGCCGCAACAGCACTCCGACGGCAATTTGCGACAACAGCACAAACAAGGAACTGCACAAGTTGGGGGTGCGCGGGAGGGGTGCCCGGCTGGTGACATTGTATCCGCAGACTGCATATGCGATGGGTGCCACAAAGAGATTCGCATAAACTATGACTGTTTGCTGCGCAGGGTAATCTCAAAGCAACAGCAATAACCGCCATATGCCTGGGTCATCCGGAGCAAAACAAGTCACACCAAGAAGGTCAGTGAAGTTTCCTTCGCAACTAAAGTAGTTTTCAATGTTCCGATTGTGCTTTCACTTTTTGACCGCACTTAACGAGACCGGGGGAAAAGTCATGAGAATGACGACCTCCGAAAGTGAAAAGAAGGATTTGGGAGGAGGGTATAGTTTCAGGTGAGCGCGCTTCCAAACAAAGACCGCACGTGCGAAATTTCGCAGAGAGACAACATGGTCGAGAAGCTGCGGTTGGCTATTCATGGCTGCGAATAAACACTTTGCTGTGAACCGTTGGGAATACAGACAACTGAACAATGGGATAGCAGTCGAATGAAATTCAATGTTTATAAAAAAAATTGGTGACTAACCGGAACGTTTGTTTACATTTCTCCTGATACTACTGGTACCAAACATGGCCATTAAATTAGTATCAGAAGACCAACATTTCAACATTTTGAGAGCAACCACTATAAACATGATTTTTGCTATATGTTTTGCATGAATGAATGTAACAACAGAACAAATAGCGTTGACCAGGAGAAAGGGCAGCGGAGGGGTAAACAAACCACGGCGTGAACCGCGTGGCCTGGAGGGATACAGGCGGGGGCGTGGTCAAACACCCGCCGGTACTCGGTAATTGCCACAGGGATCGCGTCGGAAAGGGAAAGCAAACATGTCAAGCGGTAAATTGAAATTTCACTTGCGGTTTTCAGGGAACGATGATGAATTACACACCTAAACCGCAGTTTAGGTATTGTGTAAAGTGACGGTAAAGGGGTGTGACGACAAAGGCCGTTTCCGACACTGCAACCGGCGCTGCCGCGTGTGCTGGACCCAGATTTTCTAATAGATAAAGCATTGTTCCTTTGCCTACCGCCAGTCGAAGGAACAACGACCTCCAGGAGATTTGACTTGAAAGGGAACCGGAACAGAGCTCTGTCCGGTTCGGATGTTGTCATTGAACCGCGCCGAAGGACTCATAATTATGGATGTGGAGTAGCGCGAGTGTTAAAAGAAGAGCCCAGAGGACGCACATTTTCTCTGTAAAAACGACCATACGGCCGGAAAATGAGGTGAATACGCACTGCGGGGTAGGAAAAAGCGCGGAAGAAATCCCCCAGCTGTCACACTATTTCCACAACCACAGAGTATAGAAAGGGGTACTGTAGACGGAAGATGAGAGAATCCCTTTGTCTCAGTTTTTATCACGTTCTCTTAGTACGTGGCACCTCACGCACACGAAAAAACGAGAGATTACTCAGTGCCCAGCGAGAGTCTTGGGAACGGGCGAAGGCACCTCGGTTCAAAAAGGGGTTCTACTTTTCACTTAGGGACAACTTTCACACTCTAATAAACGTGTTTCTCAATCTTCAAAAAGTGAATGGTGCTAAACTGAGATTGGGGAACTTCGAAGCCATTAATACGAAGGCCATCCGAAAAAAGGCGAACTCAAGGTCCATCTTTGGAGCAAAACTGCGAAACTTCTAATAATTTTGAACTATAATTAAGCTAATAAAAAAAACCCCAAACATCATTACATTTGTCGATTTTTAATCCAAAATACACTTAATTTGGCTACAAGTTTGATTGACTAAAGTTTTGCTACCACTAAAAGTCGATTTTTCACAGAAAGACATGGAGGTAGTTATAAGAGGAACTAATGTTCCGCTTCCGAAATAAACCAATCCGCAAATCATACACACGGGATTTCCAATCATGAATCAGTCTAAGCATTGTGATGGGGAAAACGTTTACCACGCGAAAAAAGCCGCATTGGAACAGTCCCAACTGTATGACTTACACACGTACTATGATTAATTTAGCTAACTGTGGGGTGGGATCTGTGATAGGTTAAAGACAAAAGGCAATGTTTGGGGTGATTGGTGAAACATACAAATGGCGGGGATGATGCAGCGTCCTGTGACGCAGACTGGGAAAGTTCGCTCCAACAGCTACGTTCAAAAACAGAAAATATAACGAAGACATTTGTTGTTCTGAATAGAAACAATAGGTATGTTGATGAGTTGTTGTTTCAATGCGCCGGTTAAATATGATCCACGTTCTTTGACATGCCGAGGTCACTCTTCCGAGAAGAAAAACAGTAATCGCGCAGTGATTTGTTAGAGTGCGGCCTCGACAGGTAGTAATTAGCATGGCAGGTGTGGAAGGGTCGCGACCGCACAGACAATGCTTTACGGTAGGTAATGGAACAATATTTTACCAAGTGAAAACGTTTAAGTTATAATGAGTAAGCTATAGATGTCGATGCATCGTTCAATGTAAAACAACTTTCTACTTAAAACAGTGGCTATCACCAAACTGTAATCATAGTTAATATTCTCTTACCGAAGGGTTCTGTGTGAATGCCTCGCTTTTCAATGTGAATTCACATTGCCGTTTGCTTCCAGGAGGAATAACAATCCAAAGGGACATTTTGTATTGCGTAAGGGCGTATTCAAAAACAAAAAAACCTCCCTCCACAATCTCTTCGAACATTTGTGCTGGCGCATCCGGGGATTTGTTTTTCTTTTCTTTGTCTCATTCGATCTCTCTCGCCGTCTCTCTCTCGATCCCTCTCTCTTTTTTTCTCTGTCTATTTAACATATTTTCTTATGTTATGCTTCTCTAAAACTCTTAGCGTTCCTAAATCCGTTTCACACTATATAGCTTTTCAATCTTTACAAACTAAGATTTTTTTCAAATCAAAAATCAGAAATGTGCTTTCTATTTTATGTTGTATTTAGAAAACAAAAGTGGTATAATTCTTTTCTTGTTTTTTCTTATTTTTTGTGTAATTACGATTATAATTCACTTTTCCTAATCATCCTTCTATTCAGTGCAGAATGTAGTCAAATCAAATTTCCAGACTTTCTTTCTCAAATGTGTTTGACTAAATTCAAATGTCATCCTGGTACATGTGTAGTCTGAAGCGTTTCCTTGCTTTGTCATCACCGGGCGAAGAACGCCCAGCGCGAGAAAACGGCGCCCTTGATGACAAATCCAAGCACGCAGGGTATATAAAGAGGTCGCTCCGACTTTTACTCACCTTCTGCCAGACATCTCTTCGCTCTTAGAACTACTTTCTCATTGGAATTTTTTATCATCACTTCCTCCTTTCTTCTCGCCGAGTGAAAGGACAATTGCATAAACAGACCTGTTCCGGGCGTCAAATGTTGTCCTGATCTTTAAGTGGGCGCCCAAATAAAAAGCGCGTACCTCACCCAATCTTTCCGTAATTTTTGTTCATTTTTGTATTCATTGTTACATTGAACACTAATATTTTTTCAGAATCGTAACAATGGTTCACGAGAGACTCCCCAACGAAGACACCGATGTCAGCATCCTTGGAGACCCCATCACTTTCCGAAACGGAAGAGTGGCTCCAACTAGGTTTTTGAAGGTAGTAGTGTATGCATTTGTTGTTTTAATCTTCCACTTAAGGCATCCATGACCGAGAAAATATCCACCTGGGACAAGGACCTCACGAAGAGAGGAATTCCCTCCGATCGCATTATCAACATGTACGAGAAGTGGGGACACGGAGGATTCGGCATCGTCCTCACTGGAAACGTTCCTGTCGACCCCTATCATCTGGAAAGCGCCGGAAACATCGTCGTCTGTCGCGAAAACGACACCCCGAAGCTCAGGAAACAGCTGGCCAAGCTAGCTAAAGTTATCAAGGCGGAGGGTGCACTGGCTATCGTTCAAATTTCACATGTAAGAAAGATTTAGTGCATTGAAATTGTTTGAATTTCAGGCAGGAAGACAAACCCCAATCACTGTTCACGGAAGACCTTACTCTGCTTCGGATGTTCAGTTGGAGGCGAAAGCCATGGGAGCCTTTGGAAAGCCCATTCCGTTGACTGTGGAACAGATCAAGACTGATGTCATCGATCGCTTCACATACGCCTCTGAAGTTCTCCACGAAGCAGGTAATCCTTGTAAACACTTCTTATTTAGTCTTTTTGAGAAAATATCTTCACCTTCCTAGTAATCACTTTGAACATTTGTTTATATGTGTTCAGGCTTTGACGGAGTTGAACTCCACGCAGCCCACGGCTACCTGCTCTCTCAGTTCATGTCTCCCAGCACCAACAAGAGAACAGACCAATACGGAGGATCTCCTCAAAATCGTGTGCGCATCGTTATGGAAATTTATGATGCCATCAGGTAATTTACAAAAACTCTTCCTTTTTATTGTTTTTTTTATTTTAGGAAGGAAATTCCTGCTGACACAGGATTCATTGTTGGAATCAAGACCAACTCCGTTGAATTCCAGGATCAGGGATTAGATTCAGACGACGCTAAGATTATGTGCCAGATGATTGAGGTAGGAACAATAGATCTGCCTGTTTATCTTACTTCTTTAGGATAAGGGCTTTGATTTCGTTGAAATGTCCGGCGGTTCTTATGAAAAGCTCGTCTTCTTCCATACAAAGGAATCCACAAAGAAGAGAGAGGCTTTTTTCCTTGAATTTACCGACAGAGTTAGTTTTTATGTTCTAAATATCTATTTTTACGATTCAGATTCGCAGTGTCTTCAAGAAGACAAAGGTCTATGTGACTGGCGGTTTCCGCACAGCTGGAGGAATGGTCTCAGCTGTGAAAAACGGCTCTACTGATGGAATCGGCCTTGGAAGACCCGTAACTGCCGAACCTGGTAAGCCCAGAAAATATATTAAAAGTATGCGCAATTTTAGATCTTCCTAAAAAGATCATCTCTGGAAAAGCGTCTTCCGCAGCAGCTTCTAAGATCGTCCCTGAAGTGGAGTTCCCCCTTTCGATTATGTCCAGCAACTCTCAAATGGCTCTCATGGGTCGTCGGCCTCTGAGCGAAGTTTCTGAGTGAGACTGAACACCCAACGTCATAATGGAAATGATTTTCAGCATTTGCGACGACATCCCTGACTTCTCCGTACCCGAGGAAGCGGAAAACTACAGGAAGCAAGCGGGAGAGTACTTTGTGGAGGTTATGAAGATCGCAGAGAGGAATGAGCCTTTGTTCGGAGTGTTGGAATACAAAGCCTTGTAAAATAATTGTTGTATCAATAAATGGTGTGACTGACAATTTGTGTTTGCATAGTTACCTTTACTTCGAGTACTCACACAAATTAGAAGACTTTTTCAAGTTTAAAACATACTTATGAAAAAACAGAATCCTACCGCTCATGTATCTGCTCCGAATCCAACCCATCAATCAGAAATGCTTTCAAAAACCCCTTCTGCCATTTGTTTGAAGAAGAAAAAACCACCGAAGGCTGCATGTCTTGTGATTTATCTATATCCTATTGTATCCAATTCGCTATATTTGTGACAAAGTTTGTTAGATGTCTACATATTAGTACATTCTCCATTTAAACGTCGCAGGCGTTGTCCGCCGTGATATCGCAAAAATCAACAAATTAGACGTATCAGATATATACAGTTGCTCGCCTTTCTTATTTGTCTCGAGATCAGAAAGGAAAAAACTTAGCCGAGTTTTCATTTCTGGTCACAAGTAACGAAAAGAGTCAAACAGCAAAAACCATTGCATCCATACTACGAACACTCCAGCGCTTTGCGTTCAAAAACCTGCACCGCTTTTATTTTGGCGCCCAAAATTAGAAGCTTTTGTATCATCTAAGTTTCTTGACTTTGATTGTTTAAAGCAATTCTCTGTTTTGTTTCTTTTTTCTTAAATGTTGATACAAATGACTTGTGAATTTGCATTCAAACAACTTTTTTTATATTTTGCTCATGTTACCAGATCAAGCATAACACGCTCTAATTTGATAATGTAAAGCCAAGGCAAGCTATGAACAGTTGTAATCACGTGATATTCCCGTGACGAAAGAGACTCATGGAACGCGCTGTGCAGTCTCTCGTGATGATAAATACACGTCAGCCAATGGTCTTTTCGGCCGACAACCCGCTCCTTTGATCTTTCGATGTCTTTTTAGTCCTCGATTTTCTGCCCACCGTAGTTTCCTTTTATTGCATCTCTTAGATTTTTCGTCGGCTAATTTTTTTTATTGTATGAAAGGAGCTTTTCCAGGAGCTGCAATGGTTCATGAAAGACTGCCCAACACTGAAACGGACGTTGCCATTCTTGGTGAAAAACTGACCTTCCGCAATGGAAGGCAGACACAAAATCGATTTATGAAGGTGAACGGTCAAAAAAGCAAGAATAGCAATATTTCCAGGCTGCGATGACGGAAAGAATCTCTACTTATGACAAAGACCTTAGTAAAAGAGGGTTCCCAACTGAGAGAATCATCAACATGTACGAGAAGTGGGGACACGGGCAGTTTGGAATGATCCTGACTGGAAATGTCCCCGTGGATCCTCATAATCTGGAATCAGCCGGAAATATTATCATTTGCAAGGAAAATGATTCCGCCGAACTTCGAGAGCTTCTTTCTCGTTGGGCGAAGGTCATCAAGGCGGATGGAGCTCTAGCTGTCATGCAGCTTACACATGTAAGTTACCAGAGATAACCACATCAAGAAAAACTTCAGGCTGGAAGACAAACGCCGATTACTGTTCACGACAAGCCATATTCTGCATCGGACGTTCAACTGACTGAAAAGAGAAGATTCACCGGATTTGGAAAACCCATTCCACTTTCAATTGAACAAATCAGGACAGAGGTCATCGATCGATTCACTTTTGCAGCACAGGTCGCCAAGGAAACAGGTTGGTCTATCAATAATTACTCATCTCAATAGATGCGCCAGTAGTTTGTTTATCATGTTAGAAGAATATATGAAATATTTGACAAACCGTGTCGTACTTTTTCATAATAGTTTTTCAGGCTTTGATGGAGTTCAACTTCACGCTGCACATGGATATCTCTTGTCTCAATTCATGTCTCCTACCACTAACAAGAGGACCGATCAATACGGAGGTCCTGCTGAAAACAGAGTGCGAATTGTCATGGAAATGTTTGACTCAATAAGGTACACCATCTTAGATCTATTTTAAGTTATCCATATTCAGGCAAGAAATTCCTGCTGAGGCAGGTTTCCTGGTTGGAATCAAGACCAACTCAGTTGAATTTCAAGATCAAGGACTCCAAGTTAATGATGCAAGAATTATGTGCCAGATGATGGAGGTAATCCTACCAAATTTTCAAAAACAATATACCTCAGGACAAAGGATTTGATTTTGTGGAACTGTCAGGCGGAACAATTGAGAAGCTCGCATTCCATCATCAGAAAGACTCGACGAGGAAGAGGGAAGCCTTCTTCCTCGAGTTCACTGACCAGGTAACTTTAAGAGAAAGACAAAAACCAACTGAAATACTTAGATTCGCCCTGTATTCAAACAAACGGTGGTTTTCGTAACTGGTGGATTCCGAACTGTAGATGGAATGGTTTCTGCAGTAAAAAATGGATCTGCCGACGGTCTGGGTCTCGGAAGGCCTACCACAGCTGAACCTGGTATTTTAAACTATTTTATTTTATCGATCTTTCTTCAGATCTTCCCAGAAAAATCCTCAATGGGGCAGCCTTATCGGCGGCCGCTTCAAAGCTGAACCAGGATGACTTTGCAATTACGAATATTGCAAGTAACTCTCAAATGGCTTTGATGGGCCGTCGTCCTCTGGCAGAGGTCAATCAAGAGTAAGACAGGGGAATGGATGAAGGTTTATATTCCTTTTAGAATATGTGCCGATATCCCTGATTTCTCCCTTTCGGAAGAGGCTGAAAACTACAAAAAGGCGGCTGCCTTGTATGGAGAGGAACTGAAGAGAAAGGCAGAGAACAATGAGGCAATCGTCGGTGTATTGGAATATCAAGTGCTTCACTTGTAATTATTGGTTGTGAACTATGAGTTGTGTTAATTGTAATTAAACAAATGTTTTAAATGTATAATCAGCTTTAATGTTTTTATGGAAAGAAAATTTTTTGGGTTCGTTACAAACAGAAAATGTTTAGGCATCAGAGGCAAAAAGGTTATGTCTAGCATTTGGAACCAGTTGTTTGTCATACATAAAATTACATTTTCTAACACTATATAAACTTGTGTGCATCTTTGATATCAGGACCGGGAATGTTTTCTTGACCCGGTTCACAGTTTGTACTTAGGTGAAGATGTAACTAAAATGTTTTATCATTAACAATAATTGAAATGGGAAGTGTGTTCAAAAATTGTTTCATTTGTCTTTGAGCGCGATCTCTTATCGTTATCGGAACTGTGCTTGTGCGTCTTCGTACTAGTTTCGGATGAAAGTGTAGTGTCAATTGAAGATCATCAGTGCAGTGAATGGTTCCAATGCTTTGTAATATCACTTTTTTTACCCCATGATCACAAGGAGCAAATAAAGCTAAAATAAAAACTGACTTTAACTTTGTAATCAACATTTGAAAAACATCTGGGTGATTTTGATAATTTACACTTTCACCGCTCAATTGTGCAGATGTCAAAACCCAAATAGTTACACTGGGTCACAGTTATCTGTGTGAGACTGTGATTCTTTGTAGTGTCCAGGCCTATCTTGTGGTCTAGATCATTCGGCACTGTGATTTGTCATCACTATCCCGCGCGCATATAAAGCTTAGGAAAGCTGAGTTTGTCATCTTCTCTCGCGAGCTTATCACAACGAAAGTAACTTACCCTTGTGTCTCATGCACTGGTTTCTATCCTATGTAGATTTTGTGCTATGATTGCCCTTTGTATACGCAATTTGCCAGTTTAATTTTGCCCGATGTTTATAAGTTGATTGTACTCGAACACTTCCTTTGTCTTTTCTTGATGCAACCTCAGTTTTTTAAAACTTTCTGTTTGTGGTGCAAAAACTCATTTCTTTTTGCTCGTTTTTGCATTTCGCCTTTGGGGTGCGGCCTTCTGTATTGCAGTAAATATATTTTATTCATTGAAACATTTTGCAAAACGTTTTAATTAGTTTGCATTACTTTTGATTCGATACTTAGCTATTTTCGCTTATGGTGCTTGTATTATTCATTTCAGCCAAATGGTTTACGCAAGACTTCCAAGTGCTGGTGTTGATGTGAGCATTCTGCAGGACAAACTTAATTTTCGCAATGGAAAACAGGCGAAGAACAGGTTTATGAAGGTATTCGTACAATGATCTTTTTAGTTAATTCTCATATTTTCTAGCCTCCTATGACGGAGCGAATCTGCACCTGGGACCTCGATGTATCGAAGAGAGGCTATCCCACGGAGCGAATAATCAACATGTATGAAAAGTGGGGACAAGGTGGATTTGGTCTCATCTTCACTGGAAACGTATCGATTGATCCTTACAACCTCGAAGGAGCTGGAAATGCGATCATCTCCAAAGAAAACGACTCGGCCATGTTGCGCCAACTTCTGACTCGCTTGGCCACTGCGATGAAGGCCGACGGCTCTTTGGCTGTATTGCAAATTTCTCACGTAATTTCTCAACTGAGGATGTCAGTAATCAGTGTTCAGGCTGGCAGAATGACTCCCGTTACCATATACGAGACTCCCTTCTCAGCTTCTGATGTTCAAGTCATGTGGAAGAAGAGGGGTACTGGCTTTGGTAAGCCGGTTCCCTTTTCCCTTGAGCAGATCCAGACTGAGGTTATTGATCGATTCGCCTTTACCGCTAAGGTAGCCTACGAAACAGGTGAATTTAAAAAAGATAAACTGCAAAATCGGAAATTTAAAGGATTTGATGGTGTCCAGGTTCACACAGCCCACGGTTGTCTTCTGTCGCAATTCCTCAGCTCCTCGACAAACCTACGAAAGGATAAGTACGGAGGCTCTGCGGAGAACCGGGCTCGGGTCGTATTGGAGATTATGGACGCTATCAGGTAATACAAGGACTAGCACAAAATATTGTATTTAGAAAGGAAATTCCGAGAGAAGAATTCCTCCTGGGAGTGAAAGTTAACTCTGCCGATTTCGAAGAGAGTGAGTTTGAGGATGCCAAAACGATTTGCCAATTGATGGAGGTAAGTTAAATTAAAAGACTGTTCGATGTTTGTCTAGGACAAAAAGATCGACTTTGTTGAATTAACTGGAGGCACAATGGAAAAGGTGGATGAAAGTCAACTCAATGAATCTACGAAACAACGAGAAGCTCTTTTCCAGCGATTTGTCAGCAACGCAAGTTAAAGTAGCAGTTTTTCAAGTATCAAAGTTATAGATTCGCCCAATTTTCAAAGATTCCGTTATATACTCGACCGGTGGTTTTCGCACTGCGCCTGGAATGGTCGCTGCCGTCAAAAATGGAGAAACCCACGGAGTCGGTATAGGCCGACCCTCTACTGCCGAACCAGGTAAGAACTGATATACGAAAGAGTGAAAGGTTTTTCTAGATTTTCCCAAGAAGATACTCAGTGGAGAAGTAACTGCAGCAGTGGATTCAAAGCTGAATGCATCCGAAGACTTCTTCTTGACAATCATTGGCAGTCAGGCACAAATGGCACTTATGGGTCGTGGATCTCTTGTGGAAATCAATAACAACGAGTAGGTGGTTTGATCGGACATGACTACAATGTTTTAGCATCTGCTCGGGTATTCCTGATTTCTCCGATCCAAAGGAAGCCGAAAACTTCAAGAAAGCAGCGGAACTTTATGGGAAAGAAATAGATGCTTGTGGTGAAAACAACGTGCCTGTTGTTGGAACTTTAGAATATATTCCTTTGTGAAATAGTTGATTAAATAAAATATACTAATTTGTAGCGGTGTGGTTGTTCTTCAAATTCTAATCTTTTTAGCAGCTACAAGCATGGAGCGTTTCGGGCAAGGGCAATAT
Source organism: Oscheius sp. G VE-2021 (assembly GCA_022343465.1). NCBI lineage: Eukaryota > Metazoa > Nematoda > Chromadorea > Rhabditida > Rhabditidae > Oscheius > Oscheius sp. G VE-2021. The sequence continues at coordinate 790,362 of JAJQXH010000045.1, forward strand.
CCAGCATCTCTGCCGATGGGGCCCAGACGTCCACCAACTCCAGGTCGTCCTGAATCTCCTCGCATCCCCATAAAACCTGGAGATCCGGGAGGTCCCATTGGTCCGGGTACTCCCGGAGCTCCTAGGGCACCTGGTCGTCCAGGAGGTCCTAAACCATAAGAACCATTTCAAGTATGAGGAAATGGCATACCTCTAAGTCCTCCATCTCCGGCTAGTCCAGGTGGGCCTTTTCTGTAAACCATGACCACTCCTGGTTTTCCTGGGGATCCGGCTTCCCCTGGTATTCCGACAGCTCCTGAAACAAAGGTTGTCATATAATATTCAATCTTGATTTGCTACCTGGCGGTCCTTGATCTCCTCTAGCTCCATCTGCCCCTTGGGGACCCATTGTTACACGTTCTCCCGGAATACCTAAATGACGTTTAAAGATTAACAACTTGTATATAATCATGTGGAATTATCATGTTCGTTCTTCAAAAACCCTTCTTCGCGTTCTTACCTGGTTCTCCCATTGGTCCTGGTCTTCCAATGTCTCCCATGGCTCCTCTGACTCCTGGCGGTCCAGATGGACACCTTACACATCCCGTATGTCGAAGATCGCAGTTTTGCACAACTCTCACGGTCTCAAAATTGTCGAATCCTGGAGGACCTCGCTCTCCAGGCACTAAACGATTTGCCTTTATCAAAAACGAGAAGCCTTACTTCCAGGAAGACCGCGATCTCCAGGAGGTCCTCGGGGACCTGGGGGACAGATGGGTCTTACTGGTTCACATTGACACCAGGCAGGTAGTCTCCGCTGGAGGAAGATATTCTGTCTCGTCTGAACACCTGTTTTTAAGCCCTATTGTTGTTGTCACCTTCACTCGGTGTCCCTTTTTGTCCACGAACACGTCGCGCTCTACGATACTTCGTCTTTTTAAATTCTCTGTAGCTTCGAGTTTCCACTGAATTCCCATGATCTCGTCCCACGCTTCATTTGTAGCTTCCTGAACTGTCGTCGTCAAACATTGCACAAAAGGGTGTTACCTTAAAAAGGTGAAGCTCCGATTGCACTGAAGAAAAGACTGCATTCACTTCACAGAAGATATCGTAGGATAGGAATAGAATAGATACAATAGTAAAACTAGAGGAGAGGATGGCCACAGCCGCGAAGAAGGATGGAGTCTGCATTGGCGACAAAAGGCAGGCAGGGAGTCTTATAGTGAGCTGCCACAGGCGCAATTAGCGTGGATGATCTCGGCGTAAGCCGACTGGTCGGCTTTTTGACGAAGCTCAACAGCGTTTGAAACACCAAATGGCGAGGTTAGAAGATTTATCTCGCAACAGGTTGCCATCTCACAATCTATTGGCTGATACATGTGCTGCCCAATGCGAAGCATTCAAAATGTTTTTTTTTAAGATTTGCTTACTCTGAAAGCAAAGCTTGTTTCCCAAGTTATTTTGACATCGTTTTAGTCTCAATTTTACCATGTTGGCTGATTGTTTAAAACCACTGGTAGAATATGTGAAAAAGAATGGTAATACGACATTTATGTGAAATTCAAACACGTTCCTCACTTCGATAAATATCTGGCGTTAACAAATTTGTTTCAGGACAGTGTTCATAAAAGAGCATTTGTAGGCACAATGTGAATGGTTATCTTCGGCAGCCACTTTGGGAAATCCTCCTGGTATTTGTTTTTTGTGTTCGACACTCTCGGGGAGCACGCGAGAAAAGGCTTCACAAATGACAGGAAAGCCGCTTTCTTTGTTTGCTCCTTGCGAGACGGGAAGGTGTCCTTTCGCGGCAAGTCTACCGGGATGCATCACAGAAACGCAGAACAAACAAGAAGATGCACAAAGGCAGTCAGACTCGGCACTCTGTTTTTTCTTCTTCCTGCAGTTGCTCCGCCATGTTTCTCCAGTCAAAGATAGGCCTTCTGTTTACTTGATATTAAATATTCATTGGCGGTTCTGGTTATTCCCCCTTGTTTGGCGGTTTATACGCCACTCCGTACGCGGTTTTTCGTACAGAGGCGCCGCCAACTGTCTCACGCATTGTGCAAAGAATGCATCATAACGTCGATTGAATGCTGCGAAAGTGGTATTACAAACACATTCTTGGAACGCTTCCAGTAGTACTTCCTATTTGGCTCACAACGCATTGGACGCCTTTGTCTTACAATCGGCAGGGCCATTCGTAGAGTAAGTTTTTTTTTTTAAAATTTTATGTAGGAATTTGCATTTGTAGTTACAGTGCCATTACACTTTCTTACTAATAAAACTTTTGATTTTCTCTGTACAAGACAAACTTTGATTTACAACATTACAATAATAAAATCTCGAAATATGGAATTGAACCGGCGTTTAATTTATTCGTCGGCATTTCCATTTCACTCACAAATATTAGTAGTCTTTTCCACAGTCAGGAGTACCATTCGCATATTTTGAAGAACTACTGTAAGATATATAAGTTCGCCAGGGTGATACTTGAAAAAACGATCAAAAAAGTCAGACATGTTTATACATTACAAAGAAGAAAGCCTAGAACTGTTGAACCAGGTCTACAATTGTGAAGACTCTTATTCCATAATGAACTTCGTTGTCATTGTACTGTAGATCGTGTGTCGGCATTTTTTTTTAAAAAGATTGTTTTTTCTTTCAAGTTGAATTCATGTTTAAGCTCGGTAGCTATATTGAAATACAAAAAAGTTTAATAATTTTTAAATGGAAAAGGCGAATATATTAATCATTTTCATATTGTTTCGTACTTTTCACAATTTTTCTTTACTTTTCAATTTTTCATTTCTTTCTCATTTACATTACTAGCACACAAACTGATTTTGAAATTTCTCAAGAAATATGTATTGTAATTCAAACTAAGCTCAGTCATTGTAACCTGCACTCTTTGTTCAACAGTTTATCATTCATCTTGTATGACTAATAAATTTCCTGTGTGCTGCTTCCTTCCAAGTCAAAAATTGTTTCGCAAATGTGAATCATGAGCTGTCACGCAATTCCATTCGTGATGTATCGCAATTGCCGCTTGTGAAACTTTCTTGGTGGCCTATTTTGAATGTTTCTGTGGTAAAAGCCAATGCGAGTGTTGTTTTTAGCGGTTTCCTCTAAATAACGGAGTTTTGTCTGACCTCCACGTGTCTTTTGTTGTGCTTGCAAGAGAGTGCGCATTTCCGGTTTGTCAACGGCAGGAGTGTTTGACCCGGCGCGCGTCTGCGTGAGCCGCCGGCAATTCCGGCTGCGCGCCGACCGGAAACGGCGCTTCTTCTTCCGTAACACCTCTAATCAGTGCCCTGCCAACGACTTCCATTCACTCATCCTGATATTCCAAAGATTGCTTGCAGTTCAAATTTTCGAAAACTTTTCGGCATTTTTCGTAATGACTATTTTCAATTAACCAGGAGATAATTAACCAGTGGCAACCCGTAATAATCATGCCATATTTACTAGTGTCCCGCCTTTTCGCGCATTCTCTGTTTCGGGGCTGACCGACGATGAATTATTCGGAATACCTATTGTTGTTGAACTGCTTCTAGCGCACCTCTTTTCATTGTCTCTCGGTTATTTATGGCAATTTTCCCACAAGCAATTCACTAGATATGTTGTTCCTGCTGAAAAGCCCTGTTGTTTACACGCAACTTTCGTCAATTCCATTTCCTGGTGTCTTACATGAGGCTTTTACTGAAATCCATTCGCACCTACCCTCATCTGGGCAAGTTACCGCTAGTATTTTGAACACCACTGAAGTTTCATTGTTTCTATACAACAATTCGCCTGTAAACGTCAAACATTGGAGAAACTTTGCCCTGTAAAAATCACTTAGGTGTGCCAATTTTTCCAATGTTGTAAAACATTTTATAATTCTATAAGTTCTAAACAAAATTTGCAATACATAAACGCAAAAAACTCTGATTCTCCCGTTTTAATTCCGCGGTTCGCAGCCTGCAACCTACGCTGCCATCGAGAGTGGTTTGTTTGATTTGAAAAAAGGTGCGTTCCGAGGGAAGAACTAGTTGCGCGTCAGTTCTCAAGAACTCTCGATTTCGCATTCGACCCCGATAGAAAGCCCATTGATATTTGTTCCTCTGCCCCGTCATTCTTGATCCACATTTGGAATGCCCCGCGGAATTCGCCCTCGGGCGCATCGTGCCGTAACTGCCAGCATTTCTTTGTTTAGCTTCAATAGCAGTGACAGCGTTCCCTCACAAATCCAACTTTGTGACACATTTTTCACATGTCATTTATGTGTTGTTTTCTGTCTCTGTCTCTGTCTCTGACTCTCTCTCTCTCTCTGACTCTCTATCTCTCTCTATCTCTCTCTCCTCCGATGTCTTTGCCTTCCATTTGATAGTTGCCTTTCCGTCATTACATCGTTTAGGTAACTACGCCTTTTTCGCGAAATTATGTTTATCTTTCGTATCTTAGTAACATGTCATTATACTTCAAATATATATTTTTTGCTCGTCACTGCAATTACTTTCAAAGGACGTTGTGTTGTCCAAAATGCACTCTCTAGATATAAAACTGATCGATAGCATGTTTCGCTTGTACTGTTTGCTAGGCGTTCCTTATTTTAGTTTTTTTTAAAATATTATCCTTTGTTTGGAAAGCATTTTATTGACATAGTAAACGGAATCAAAAGTACACGCAGCATGTGTTGTCTCAGTGGCAACACGGCATCCCTCTGTTTACATCCGCCTGGAAGAGCATTTTTGCTGGCAACTCGTTTCCCTCGACCCGCCATTTGTCTTCCTAGACTCCAATGCTTAGCAAATTAGAACGTCCGTCATTCCAAATAGCTTTTCGGGAAACATACTTTGAGAAACTTTGTCCTATCTATTTATTATTAAATTATGACATATGTTTTTATGGCATGCATTCCTGTTCATGTTTTATAATAGATCATTCTGATCACATCTTAATTACATTTCACTGTCCATACCATTCTTTAGGATGACGGTGGGTGAAGATCGGGATGATATACTCCTAGTTGTGCTAGTATTTTTACTACTCATGTTATCTGTTGTAATTTGGGTGGCCTTCTGTATTGCGGTTAGAAAAACAGCCAGAAAATTCCTTGAGCTAAAAAGGCAGCGAAGAAGAGAGGTGAGCCTTTTTGATGAATTTATATAGGAAACACTATCTTGCAGGCTTTAATAAACGCTGCAATTACTAGAGCAGCTCAAGGAGAAGAGACAGCTAGAAGGACAGGTTTACCTCTTTATATTGCTACAGTAACCCAAGGATTACATGTAAGTTTAGAAATCGAATAATTAACAAGCCATTTAGATGTATGACAGGCATGCAGAGGAGCTTCCATCATATGAGCAGGCTCTTTCAATGAATGCGACGCCAAGTCCAAACCCGCGTCCAACGGAAAGGTAACCTTTTGACAAACCTTTAACAGTAGTTAGTTGATAACTAAAAGTAGATATTCAGAGCTCCCCCTTATAAGCCACCCCCGAAACGAAATGACCGAGGAGTCAGGTAATCACAGCTCACAGATTGCCATGTAGCATGACTCTTAGTTCGCTGGGCACTGTACTAACGTTCCTTTGTGTTTGTCAATCGTTTTGCATGAAAATTGCGCTTTTGTGTTGTTGAAACTTATTAAATTGTGTGGGAAGGAGACCAGTATAAGTATTTTCTAGCATTTCAAACGAAACTTCGGTTATCAAAATGCTGAATTTTTTTTCAAATATCATTCCCGGTTTCCTTAGTTACACCTTTATAAAAGTAAACTGTCCAAAAATCAGAGCAGTTTTCGTGTTTGACGTCAATACTTGTGATTCTCCTACTATTCACAAAAAATTGATGAATGTCTTTCAGGGTGGCGCCCGATCGTCCCGGAAGTGTTACGAACATTGTTCTTCCCCCCAGCTACGATAGCTGTCAGCCCACGTCAACGCAAGTCTTCACAGTCTCTCAAAATGTAGCCCAAACCCCTCTTTAGACCTAGGCTTTCAACAATTCTATGTTTGTACAAAATGCAAATTTCGTTCACTTGCTCCTCGTCTCTATGCCATTTATCTTTCCTGGTGGTCATTCTTTGATATCCGAAATCATGCTATCTCTGCAAATGTGAAGAATGGGTTTCTCTCACTAAGTCGTACTCCACTGCCATGTATATACGATTTCAATGAAGGATTTCATTATACGTATTTGATCAAAAAATTAATTGGAAAAAAATTGAGGAAGTCGATGGTGTGGGTGTGGTGACTCAGAATAAATGGAATGCATGTATCATCTCAGGTCTAAGATGTGATAGCTGGTGCCCGGTCGCTTCTTTGTCCAAATAAGCCTGTGTGACATTCTTCCTTTTCACAATATGTACAAGGGCTGACTAAAACTAAAACTTACGTCAGTTGTTGTTCCCACTTGTTCTCACTGTTTACATGACAGATTTCTAGGTTTGTACCGTTTTTGAATAACAAAGAATGCGGCAATCCCAACACTGAAAACATTCCCTTCGAATGCTTCTCACGTGACACTTTTCGAGGTGCTAAACCGCCCATTCTTCTGCTTATCGCCGTGGATTTTAGTGCAGCAATGCGGTGTTCATTGAACGATCCAAAGCCTTTAAAGTTTCACAAAACTTGTTCCGGGCTATTAAAAAAACAATTTTAATTTTAAACTTTTAAATTGAATGATTTTTTTATAAACTATGTTTTATATTTTTATTTATGAAAATATATGCCGAGGATCAAAAATCATCCGAAAGGTTTTACTGCAGTCAAGGTTCAGAAAGTGCGCACCCCGGCATGCGGGGCGGCGCGTGCGCCCGCTGAGTTCTGTCCAGCCGGCTAACAGCTGGACAAATTTATGTTTCAAATCGTTGCAATTCTGGTTTTAAATGTTTTTCCTCGTTCATTTTTGAAATTTTGTTTTCTAAATTAACCCAATTTTCAATTTTAACGGATTTTGGGCCCAACGATTGTGGAATATGGCGTTCAGATGCATTTATACGCGTTGAAATTCATTAGTTTTGTTTTTATTAAAATATTTTGGACACATTTAAAACATAATAATAATTCAAAGCACTTTTTATTTATTTAGGATGCTTATTATTGCTCTTAAATTCTATTAACTTTTTTTAAAGGAAGCCATTGACTTCAGTTGTAATTTAAACCCTTTTTGGTCACTTACTGGCTTATCAGGTTTTTCCTGGTTACTTTAGTTGAAAATACGTACGCTGTTTGTTTTCAAACACGTATTTTTCATTATTTAGTTTCACGGCGAACCGGCAATCGCCCGTGTCCTTGACCTTTTCCTCCGCTTATCTCTTCTTGTCTGTTTCCTTCCGTTATTTTCTTTTATAGTTTCGCGTGCTCTGTTTATTAATTCATTTTTTATTTTCAGGTAGTCTAATTAGCGGGGTATTCCCCGCTATGTCATTCTTCAATAGAGTTATCAATATTTTCAAGGGTCCCGCCCAAGATGAATATAAGAAATCTCTTCCTTCCATTATTCAGGTTTGATTTTTTGTTACTTATTTAATTGGGTTCAGGCTAATGTAAATCCCAGGGATAGTTGGGAAATTATTGGTGAACTAGGCGACGGTGCCTTCGGTAAAGTCGAGAAGGCCGTCTCGAAGACGAACAGGAATAAGTTTGCAGCTGCAAAGGTGTGTTAATTTTTACTTGTGTTACTTTATGTCTTACTTAGGCCATAGAAGTTCAAGATGGCGAGACCATTGATGATTTCCTCGTGGAAATTGAGATTCTCACCGGTTGCAAGCATCCCAACATTGTTGATCTCTACGCGGCATATTTCTACGATAATAAGTTACACGTAGGGTTTTATGAGTATTTCTAATTTGTATTTATTTGCAGATGATGCTTGAGCTTTGTGGTGGCGGAGCCGTCGATGGTATCATGATCGAGTTGGAAAAGCCGCTTACAGAGCCTCAGATAGCTTACATCGCCAAGTAAGCAATTATATTTTGTGTAATGTTTCTTTTTAAGGTACACCAATGAGGCACTCATTTTCTTACACGAAAAGAACGTCATTCATCGTGATCTCAAAGCCGGGAACATATTGCTAACTCAAGATGCGATTGTCAAACTCGGTGAGTTGTGTTTTCCTTAAAACAAATTTAAATGATCTCAGTGGTGCGGCCTGTTTTGAGAAAGGTGAATCATGTTGTTTTACACGTAGTGTACGAGTCAGTTGGTGTTGCACGTAGCTTTAGCGAGCGGATTATGCTGAGTATGCGTAATTTTCAGCCGACTTTGGAGTCTCCGCCAAACTGAAGGATAGGAACGAGAAAAGGGACACTTTCATTGGAACTCCGTATTGGTAGATCAAAAGCCAAGTAAGGGCTAATGTGGTTCGTTCAGGATGGCTCCCGAGGTGATGATGTGTGAGACTTTCAAGGACCAGCCGTACTCAACGGTCTCCGATGTGTGGTCATTTGGAATCACGTTGATTGAGATGGCTCAGATGGAACCGCCTAATTCTAATGTAAGAATTAAGCTTTCTGTTTTTAAAACCATTGTCTTAAAGGTATCCCCGATGCGTGTTTTGATCAAGGTTCTCAAGTCCGATCCTCCCACTCTCGATCATCCTAACAGCTGGTCCGTCTATTTCAAAGATTTCCTTACGAACTGTTTGGTGAAAAATCCTGCGGACAGGATGACAGCTCAACAGCTGCAATCGGTAGGGTACGACCTTTCGTTTTTATTGCCTCTTTTCAGCATCCGTTCTTGCGCGCAGCGACCGACAAAAAGGCCGTCTTGGCTCTTCTTGCGGAGGTGAACGCCGAGATTCAAGAGGAAGTGGTAATCGACGATGACAGGGGCAGTGTTGACGAGAGCTTGCCGGGATCTGAAGATCAGGGTTTGTTTGAAGTTTAATTGGTATTACTGAAATGTTAAGGATCGGATGACACTGGCACGTGGTCAGCGGTGGTTGCCAACAAACCTATACCGCCTCTTCCGGAAGAGTTTGCCAAGCCCGGAGCTATTCATCGCGTGCCCGAAGATATTGTCTTGCCTGAGACACCCAAAAAGAGGGTGGCTCCACCTCCTCCATCTGAAGTGGTCTTGGTTAGTTGTTTTGTGTTGGTTAATTTTATGTTTGGTTGTCTTCAGGTGACGAACGAAGCGAAACGGCGGACTCCAAGTCCACTTCGAGTTAGTACCGAGGTAAAAACGAAATCCTGGTTAATTTTGCAATATTGGATTCTAGCCTTCGATGGTGCTGCCGCCAACGAAGTTGACTTCTCACGTTATTTCTCCTGCAAATGTATCAAGCCCTCGAAAGGAAGCAATGGATGTATTGGATGATCTCAATGGAATTCTCGAAGGCGAAGACAAGATTAACTACTTCGATGATGTTTCGCCGTCCTCCTCGAATGGTTTGTTCTTTTTTTTCTGGCTGAGCAACGCTTGATCTAGGACCTCCTACTCGTGAGATATGGATGATGTCTCCGCGATCCGTGTCAGTTACCAACAGTCGAACAAACAGTCCTGTCCCTGAGAACAACATCCGAAGGGGTAAATTCTGTGCTTTGCCGTATATTATAGTTTTTTTAGTAATCAACTCTGCACAGAGAGGAAGTTCGTGCTCTCCTCGCACTTCTCGCATCTCTTTGGCTGTAGATCCTCGTGAGTTGTGTTTGCTCTTTTCGTCATTGAGTTGTTATTCAGCCATGACACCGACTGAATATGTTTCGCGATCCGACTCATTCCGCAAGAATGAGGTACACATTCGAATTGGTGATGTACTGTCGCAAGACAACTTTTCCAAGGCTAAATTGGATGTTGTTGCTTCGAGGGTTGGTTAAACAGTTACCCAAATTATGATTGTCTTAGGAGTTGTCGAGAAGGGGTAGTAAAGTTAGCGTGGGAAGCTCGCGAGCTTCACAGTCTAGCACTTGTGAAGACCCCGCAGAACATGTGAGCATGCTGACAGACAAGGAACGCGCAGCCAAGGTATTTTTTTCGTGTTTTGTATTATTTGTTTACTTTGTAGGCTACCACCTACGGTGAATTTGGCGTAACAGCGTCTCCAAGAAGAGATGCGGAGGCAGTCGTTCCCCAGGCAAATGTTGCAAGGATTGCTGCTTCTTTCAATACTCCTAAGAAGTTGGATACTCCTTCAAAGTATGTTATACTTTAAATAATAATTCATAATTGAACTACCGTTCCAACAAAGCATTTTCAGGTCAGATAGGATCACCATGCACTCACCTCCACAGGTGCGGGTGAAACAAGCTATGATGCCCAACCAGAATACCGCGGGATTTTCGGAGTCGAAGGCTACTTCCCAGACTGCTGCAGAAAAGACCGGCTATGTTTCTTTATTATCCTTTCTAGTTTTAAACAATATTTTAGTTTGATGAGAACGAAGGCAGCAGCAAGAAGACAGCACCTCCTCCTGAGCCACCAGTTGACTACGAGAAGAAGCAGGAGCATAAGGAAAACGATCCACCGTCAACTAACACTCAAAGGCCAGAATCACCGGTTTCTGAGGAACCTGTCAAACCGAGGGTATAGTAAATACTATTTCTTCTCTACAACAGTGTTTTAGAAAGTGCCTGGTGAGCCTCGGCTTGGTGTCAGGAAGAACCCCCACAGGCAGACAGTGACTAAGAAAACCAGGACATATATGATCGATGGAATGCAAGTCACCTCCACTACTCTTCACGTTCTCGGAGCCAAAGAGGATATGCAGTTCAGGTTAGTTTAGAACCAGCGTATTCAGCACTTCTATTATGCTTCTCTAACTTTTAATCTTTCAGAAAACAACAGCTGCAAGATCTTCGGAGGCTACAGCGCGAGGAAGCCCGACAGAAGCAGGAGTTGCAGGCCGAAGGCCTTGCTCTCGCAGATCAGCAGGAGCGGAAGTTCCAGAACGAGAAAACGGTTAGTCTCAAATCTTCTTTTTGAATATGTTTTACCAGAATTCAAAGCCCCGCTTCGCGGGTCTTTTCATTCTGGATTGGGCGGCCTACGGCCGCCTCAGGGCCGCTTCGCGGCCTCCAGAACTTTTTTAAACCAACTTTTTGGTTGAGCGCTCGGGTCGGGTACCAAAATGCGGCCGACCGCTCTGGCGCTTCGCGCCTCCACGGATGGCGGCTGCACTTTGGTACCCTCCCCTCGCTTAATAACCGCGCCACCCTTTCTACTCTCTGAAAATGAGGAGATCCATTTCATAGGGATTTCACGTTGCGCTGCTAACCAAGAGAAAGAAGGACAACCCTCAAATGTTATAAAGGATATTTTAGGCCCTCGTGAGGCAGTACGAGCTTGATATGGAGGCTCTGGAACGGAGGCAAAAGCGTGAGATCGAAGATGCTGAAAGAAGTCAGGAAGAAGAGCTCCGAATGGCCCAGAAGAAGCTCAAAATCGAGCAGGTTGGTTTGAAGTTAGATCGCTTAAAAAGTGTTAATGGAATATCCAAGCGCGCAATGATTTTTCTCTTTTTTTCAGGAAAAAGATCTCCGTGCTTTCAAGGAACGCAAGAAGCAAGAAATGAAGATTGTCAAGCAGGAGTTGGATATGCTGCCCAGAGCCCAGCGAAAGGAGGCTATGAAGATCAAAATGGAGCATCTCGAACATGAGAATCACATGATGGAGGCCGAATTCTTGATGCAACTTCAAAAGAATGCGGATGCCACTCTCGTACGGCTTGCTCAGAAACACAAGGTTTACATTACTAGGGCGTGCTTTAATTATCTATTGAATTGTAGGAGCGCATTGCTCAGCTTGAGCGGCAGTTCTTGATGCAGAAACATCTTCTCCTGAGGGCGAAGGAAAACAGCGACTGGGAACTGGAGGAGAAGCAGATGGGAGAAAAGTAGGTTTCACGAGTGCTGTTTGTTATTTTAACCTAGGTACGTCCTCCATCGGAAGCTATTCAAGGATGAATACTTCTTGCTTCGCACTCAGATGCTCGGCAGACATCAGAAAGAAGTCGGACAGGCACTCAAGATTCATCAGGTGAAAAGTACTTTTTGAAAAAAAATTCAACTTCACTTTCAGGAAGAAGAGGACGAGCTAAGTCGCGCACTTGCCTTGGATAGGAAGAAGTTACCTAAGATGCTCCGTCATGAAGCAAAAACTAGGAATACAATGTTCAAGGAAAGCTTGAGAATCTCCATGCAGGTATGTATCACTTGTTGATTATCTTGTTTTTCTATTTTTTGCTGATTCATACTTTTAAGCCAATGACTCAATCGGAAATGGCTGAGCGGCTGCGTCGGTTTGAGGACCAGGAGAACGCCCGCTGTAAGCACGCTCTTGACGAACACGATACAAAGAGTGCTCGAAAGGTGGCTTTGTTGAAGGAAAGGCATTCCGCAGCGGTATGGTTTTTTCCACCCACAAATGTCAATTCTTTTTAGATGCGGGAATTGGAAGAGATGCAAAATGAGAAGAAGAAGCAGTTGTTGGAGAAGGAACGCCTAACCATGCAGGAACACGAGAAGAAGTACTTTGAGATGCGTGAACAGTGGCAGGCTGATTTGGCTCCGCGCAAACTTGTGAGTTATATTGTGTTTGGAAAATAATCATAATTATTTAGATGCTGGAGAGCAAGTTCCAGGAAGAACTTGAAGCTCAGGAGAGATTCTACGGTATCTCCTTGCACATGCCGTTGGCTTCGACTTCTGTAATCCCTCCTAGGTTTTCCTAAATGTTTTATCATATCAACTTTTACTAGGTAGCATAGCCTTTTTACTCGTGATTTTTCCCACCAAAATCCTTGCTATACAGGTTCAAACCGTGTTCAGTTGTGTTCATGTGATATTGATTTTTACGCTATTTTACGCCTTTTCCTACTGTGGCCTTACAGTTTGCCTCTCACACCTGATGTAAATACGATGCTGTTGCCTACAATATGAACAGGTATTATCGTTATTTATGTACCAGAAAGACATCATAGTATTATAAAAATAAATTTTCACACTGTTTTGTCTGTGGTTGTTCTGGAAAAACGGTTTACCCAAATGTATATCTGTTTTCAAACGCGAATTCTGTAATCTATGCGAGCATCTCCCATTCTGTTATCGCCGCGAACCCTGACTCATCTTCACATGATTCACAGCCAGTCAGGGCGCCAATCGAGTTGCCCGCCCCCGTTGGTTTCACTTTCACATACGATATTTTTTCTTCATTGCAGTAGGCAGTTTGTTTGGCAGTTGGTTTTCTTTTGAGCGCGTCTGTGTGAACGCCTAAAAGTTCCGGCTATTCTAATGTTTGTTTTCCGAAAGCTCATTCGAGCAGCCGCGGTTTTCGGTGTCACGTTTTTGTTCCTTGGTTTACCATCCTAGTCACGCGACGTGTTTTGTTCTGCCATATGTCAATCCACCCAGCAACGTGCTACTTGTTTTCTATATTAGGCTTAGATAGGTTTCAAGTCATGTTTTGTTGCCCGTGATCTTAATGAACGCCGTCACATGTGTGCTCTTAGAGTGCTGTCCTTACTCTGCCCTTCCATCGGAACCGACTCCAATTTTCAGGCATGCTCTAGGCACAAAATGGAGTGTAAAGTCAGGATATTCACCGCAAATGGTGTCTTGTCACCCGAAACTCTTGTACAGTCCGCCATCGGCTCTCCCATTCTAGACCTCAAAATTGTTAACGAAGATGGACAATCTGTAATGATTTCGTTTAAACCAAACAGGTTGGTTGTGCTGTTAAAACTTCTTAAATTGTTGGTTTTAGAAATACAATTGGTGCTGTGTTAGATGGCTCTCCGTCTACATCGTCTCTTGTAAGTATTTTAGTCAGTGTTTACGGTTTTTTTTAGGTTGCACATTGCCACTTGCACGGATTACACAACGGATTGCTGAGTGCGCTTTCGCTATGTGATGTGAATGAGATTAGCGGACTCATCATAACAAAGGACAACTTTTTTGTTCTTGGAGTTCGTAATGGACGATTTTTCTTAGTTCCCCAGATGAAACGGTCGTGTGGTAGGATTGCGTTCCAATACTTTAGTATCACATATTTACAGAATTTCCATCCCGATTTAAAAGAGCAGCTCCTAGTGGTCTTCCACGTTACTATGCCGAATATAACGACGGAAAAGTTAGACACGTTGAACTAGCATTAGTCGCGGACTTTTCTATGGTGAAACAGTCTTTTTTCAACATTACTTTATCATTCCAGTATGAAAAGTATGGCAAAGATGAGAAGAAGGTTAACGACAGGTTGCACAACATCGCGAACATGGTCAATTCAGTTAGTTTTCATTTCTTTCGTCATGACGATTTGTTAAGTTGTACCATCCTCTTAATGTGCGCATCAATCTTGTGTACACGGAAGTCTGGAAGGACGGTGACAAGTTTTCGGTGGCTACCAGTGGAGACAAAACCTTGGAAAGATTTATGGCCTACAGAAAGACGATGCTCAAGGAACATCCAAATGACAATGCCCACCTTATAACGTAAGGCGTTTAGGGATGAAAACTTTTTGTTGTTCAGGAACGAGAAATTTGAGGCAGGAGTTGTTGGAAAAGCGTTCAAAGGAACTATGTGTTCGTATGACTACTCTGGTGGAGTCGATATGGTAGGCTAAACATCTTACGATAAAGAATATCAATATGAAAAACAGGATCATAATAACTCAACTGCCGCTGTCGCTGCTACCGTTGCTCATGAGATGGGCCATAATTTTGGAATGGAGCATGATGCTGAATATGGAAATGCCTGCACTTGCACAAGTGGACACTGTATTATGGCTGCCACGACAGGGTGTGGTGTTTTTAAACTTTGAAAAACCATTTATAATTCCAGGGATCCTCCGCCTTCTCACTGGTCAGATTGTAGTCTTCGCTATCTTACGCGAGGCTTCAGTCGCGGAATGGACTTCTGCCTCAAGAATCAGCCTGAAAAGACAGTAGGCGAAGCGAAGTGTGGCAACGGAATTGTGGAGAACGGAGAGGTACTGAAACATTTCAATCTACCAGTTATTTATTTTTCTAGGAATGTGATTCCGGTGATGGAAGTTTTAACAAGTGTTGTGACTCCAAAACCTGCAAGTTGATTGGCGAAGCCGAATGCGCCGATGGCGAATGCTGTGACCTTGAGACCTGCAAGGTTAGTTACTGATAAGCTACCGCTTTAAAATATATATGTTCGAGCCTTGATCCTCTCAATACGCGAAGAAACAAGCAAAGTATCAAGTTTAGCCTAAACAACGCTCAACCGAATGTCGTCCTGCAAGCGGATTATGTGATCTACCGGAGTTCTGCAACGGGGAAACACCTGAATGCCCTGCTGACTTCTTCGTCCAAGACGGTCGTCTTTGCCCAGGAAGGGAAGATGTTGGTTTTAAGTTTTTCAACACAAACTGTTTACTTTTAGGAATACTGCTATCAGGGAGAATGTGGCAGTAGAAACGATCAATGCACATCCATATGGGGACCGGGATCGAAATCGGCTATTCCGCAGTGTTTCACTCAAAACACTCAAGGAATTATCCAAGGAAACTGCGGTTTTGATGTGCACCAAAATATCTACACAGGATGTCAACCCAAGTAAGACTTTTTGTAAATGGGACAATATCTTCATTCCAGAGATGTTATGTGTGGACGACTGCACTGTGAAACACAAGCAGAACGCCCGATTTTTGGCGACCCCTCTACCGTCCAGTCTGCCTTCAGTTATATAAGAATTGGACGAGAAAAAGATGTTCACCAGTGCAACGTTATCAAAACAACATTTGTCGGTACTAAAAAACCAGACCCTGGAATGGTGAACGACGGCGCCCACTGTGGTGACGACAAGGTATCTCAAATAATAAATCGTTGAGAAACTGCGATATTCAGATCTGCGTCGACGCTCGTTGTCGCGAACGGAAGGACGTAAACAAGACTGTTTCCCAATGCAACGACAACTGTCATTGGAGAGGTTTTCTAAACTTATGAGAGTTTTACTTAGTTTTCTGCTAGGTGTTTGCAACAACGTCGGAAATTGTCACTGTGACAATGGCTTTGGTGGAGTTGCATGTGAAATCCCCGGATTCGGAGGCTCTGTTAATAGCAATAATGCAAATCTTCATAGAGGGTATATTTCAACTTTGTTGGCCTGAAAGTCATTATTTCAGATTAACTCCTTCGTTCATGTTCCTCATTTTGTTTGGAATCCTTGGGGTTGGCTTTTTTTTCGCCTGTATCTACTACCGTGTCAAGAGAAAGAGAAACCTCCTTCATGAGTAAGCAGCCTTCTGATTGACTGATAAAATGTTTTTTTTAGGATTTGGACTTATTCAAGAAAGTCTCTGAAGTTGCAGGGAGTGCTTGTTCCTGTCAGGAAAGCTCCAGCACCTCCAGGAGGCCGAAAGCCAAAAAGGTATTCAAACTATTATTTTATTATTTTTTTTGTTAAAGAGAAAGCTTTTCTGCAATGTGGCGAGACGCGCAAGTCACGTATTCGGCTACCGATCGTCAGGCTACTATGCCTACTCCGGTGATTCCTCTTATGTCAGCTGGAAGCCCTCCGCCTCTGGTCAGTCATACGCCTATGACTCTCAAGGTTATTTCTATATGAAATGGATAAATGTGATTGTTCAGTCAAATCTATCTCGAGTACCTTCCGCGAGACCAAAGGACCCTCCTCCTACATTGCCCATCCGACCCCATCCTCTAGCCATACAACGAATTCATGACGGACACTTCACCGACCTCAGTGTGACTGATAAACCGTTGCCACCTACTCCCCCCGACGATCCATATCCGACTGTTCAAAACACTAGCGTTGATAATTTCCGTCCAGCCAACCCACCACCTCCACCGCCTCCGAAAGAAAAGGTCGTGATTTGTCAATGCGTGATAATCTTTTTCTTCAGAAGTCCATGAAACCTGGCGGACCACCTCCACCTGTGCCTATGGACGGGCCGAAGGTTCAAGAAAACTCGAAGATGGATGTTAAGAAGATGGCCGCTCTTTTCGATGCCAAAAGAACTGGAAATTGATGATTCGTAGCAGCAGTTTTTTTTTACATCTGCGTTTGTAAATAATGTCAGCTTTCCCTTGTTGGTATGTATTGTAGTCCAATTTATCCCGTTGACACTAGGTATCTAATCATTGTGCATCTCATTATCCATCTCCCTTCACTACACATCCAGTTCTTGCCCATTGGTTTTGGGTAACCCAATTGACGCGTGTAGAATGTTTTCAAATGCCGTACATTCCCTATTCATTGAGTCTGTCTTTTTGTAACATTTTGCGGTCTTCTTTGATATCCGAGCTTTCAATTCAATAGTCATTTGGCGGTGATCTGTTTGTTAACTTTATGCTTCACATGAAATACGTAAACGAAACCTTTTTTAATGTGTAATTTGGTTTTTGTTGCATTTTAAATCGCACATAAGCCTAAAAATCTAACCATAAATGTGTGATTTTAGAGAGAGTTTCCAGAGAGAAATGGGAAACTAACCAGGGGATTTGGTTAGACTAATCATTTATCACAAGTGTTAGTGCATAAAAACATTTCTCAGAGAGGTAGTGACAAAAATTCAGATAATAGTTGTTCATTGTTCATTCTCAAATGCCTGACAATACAAAAACAAAGCTCGCATGCTTTATTATTAGTTGGCTTTATCAAAACAGAATCAAATTCACATAATATTAGTAATTTACAACCGCATATCAATTTCGTCCTTCTCAGCCTCATGTAGTGTGATACTCTGAAAATATGAAAGTTCACATGCATGCAAAATTGACCACCCCGTATTTCGAAGTGGTCTTAACGTATTTTTGCTGAATTTTGCTTACTCCTTGTTCATAGCCTGTTACTTACTCGCTGTGGTGTTCTTGTGTGGTGAGAGCATTCATCATCAGAATCATCTTCAATGTCGTCCTTTACCTCTGATGTATAATAGTTGTATTCGTAATAGAAAATAGATAACAAGGCGAAAATGACGATAACAATAGCCATAATAGCTAAAAAGGGATTTTTCGTCACAGCATCCATTTGACAAACCTGCATATACAAAGAACTGAGTAGCGGCGTTGGAGAACAAATTGAGGGCAGTGATGAGCACAATGATGGAGTCTCCAATGGCAGTGGTGAGCAGCCAAAGAGCTTGCACAAGGGCTTTCATGGAAGGAGCAGACTGAAACACTCCATAGTGAGAAAAAGTTTCCAATGTACCTGAGAATAAGCGAACTCGTATCCAGTGATGGAGAACAAAATTTCAGCGGCGGTGATTGTGACAATTTGAGGCACCTGCCACAGAATGCTTACAGAGTTAGGTTGAACCAATTCCCACTGGGTGCAGTTGGGCTTCAACTAAATTAAAACTTTATATGTTTCTTGCAAAATAAGTACCTTTGGTCCAGCCATGTTGAGAACGTAGACTCCTCCCTGTTCTTGATGAGTGAAAGAGTAGCCAGTGGCTGATACATTGACCTGGTACTTGGTCTGAGTGGCAAATCTCACATCCTTGGGAGTGCTCAGAAGATAATACAAGGTCCATCTGAATAAAAATAGTTTGGCTCAGATTTTAGCAGAAACTTACGTTCCGGGTTTTACCGGCTTGAACTGGTACGTGGTTGCATTTTGTCCATCGCGGTTTCCTCCTTTAAGGATAGGATATCCAGTACGGTCATCCTAAATTTTTTATGGTATATATTATTAGATGATTATACAGTTGCACTATCGAAGTTGTAAGCTGTCTCCCAATAGTAGAAATCAGACGGACGCTTTGGGTCGCAGGGGTATTGGTTGGTGGGGTCGTAGCTTCCACGGCAAAGGCAAAGATTACCTTTGTAGTCAACGTCCATTGAAACAGCAATTCTAAACAATCGATGATTAAATTTAATAATTCATGCTACCCCATTGAAAACTCTCCAGTTCCTTCGGTTGGCTTGTCTGGTTCAGCAACCGAGTTGAAAATTCCGTTGTAGTTAATACTGACATAATAGATGTTTCCACTGGATACATCGATGGAATAATTTGGTGGAAGCTTGGAAGTCTGAGAAAAACATAAACTAGAATGTTTGCTTTGAATACCCCTGTGCAAGATCCAACGTATTTCAAACCAATGTTCACAGTCTTGACACCGGATACGTGGAAAGTGGTCGTTCCTGTCTTTTTGTTATCAGTCAAGGCCTGCATTTACGCCTTTATTTCGTTACCGATTTTTCCCACCTGTGAGAAGTTGACCATTCTCATGTCTTGTCCAATCGTTGCTTGGACACTGCATCCGGGGTCGTTGTACAACTGGTTCCACACAGAAATGTAGGCCTCGCCCTTAGCTGGGAGATTTGGCAGAGTTGTCTGAAATTAATGCATGAGTCTCATTTTTTCAACTCTGGTTTACATTAACACTAATTTGGACCAGTCCGGCAATGACGAAAGCGAGGGAAGCGAGGAGACCGCCAGCAACCATTTTTCTTAGAGGTCTGAAAAGTTTGATTAATTTTGGTTCAGAATGTTTCTTACGTGAGTTCGATGCAGAAGGAAGCCAAAGGATAGATGATGACTTGGAAAAGAGGGATGAACACAAGAATCAACACGGCGTTCAGGGTTTGCATCTGATCGGGAAGAAGGAGAAGACTGTTGGAAAGACGACAATCCATTTGAATTCCTAAATGTCATGCTTCATTTCAACTGGTTCGCAAAAGGTCAAACCTTGGATAAGCCAGACAGATCCCTGCTGATCATAAAGAGCCCAGAACATAGGTACGGGGAGGAACATAATAATAAGACGGAGGAGATTTTTGGTATCTTCAATAAGTGGTTTCTTATGGCAAGCCTTCTTTTTTCCCTTCTCAGCTTTCAGCTGCATGCATCTGAAATATCGCCTTCTTGAATGTTTTCTGACGTTATTACCTGGGATCATTTTCACAGACATGAGTTGTCATGTAATGGTCAAGCCAATGATCCTTAGACTCCTTAGCTTTGATCTTGTTTCCAACGGAGCGCTAAATATTGTTGAAGCCGATTTATGTGGTATTCTTACAGTCATAAGTCGCGCAACTTCTCCGAAGATGTTCTCCTTCGGAGGGGGCTTCTTGTACCAGAAGGATCCAGCCATGAACACACCAGTAGCGACGATCATCAGAATAGCAGGAATTCCAAAGGCGAGCGGATAGCAGGAGTCTTGTCCCATGCAGGGAATGGCTGAAGAAAAGGTGGTTTACATAAGGAAAATGAGATACATCGGAAGATGGGGGAAATAAAAGTGGAGATCATGGAACCCGCATTGATGGAGAAGTAGAACATAGAGAAGAAGAGGGAAAGCATACGCTCCTAAAAAGGCTCATTTTAGTTTTCTGATTTTTTACCTGTCCAAGTTCGAATTGATCTCCTCCGAAGGCTGACACACAAGGCTTGATACCTCCGGTACCAAATCCAATGATTACCAATCCAGTCATATCCAGCCATCTTAAGAAAGGAATTGAAAAGGTGAAAAGGGAAAGATAATTTACACTTTATTTCCCCGAAATATATTTGAAATGTGCAAATACATTATTTTCAACCACTTTCTACCGCAGAAACTATATGATTTCTTTGTTCCGGATTCATCGCCTACTGGTTGTAAATGCGTGTCTTATCAGTATACGTGGTAAGCCCTTTGTGACAACGCAAACCCTCCGGCTCTGATTGCCATCTTTTGTAAATAATAAAAAAAAATCACTCACGGATGAATACTCGAAGTGAAGTCCTTTGTTGAAGCAACGGCCAAAATGATTTGACCAATGGCGTAGATAATGGAAACGGAGAAAATAGTCCTAAATAGTCCGTTTAAAAGAAACGTTAAATTAAAATACCAGAATTTTCCGATGTAACCGTCAGCAATGATGGATCCAAGAAGGGGTGTTGTGTAACAAAGAACAGTGAATCCGTTGAAGAAGATGGTTGAGGCGTTTTCGGAGAATTTCAGTACGTTCAGCAGGTACAGGATAAGAACAGCTGGAAAGTGATTCATACTCCTTTAATCCATTTCTCACAAAAATTTTAAATGTTGAAACTTAAAAGCCAAAAAGTTTGTTCACATTTTTTTTGCCGGAAGTTTGACGGACTTTCTAGTTTTGTAAGATGTATCACTTATTTCATTTGAAGGGGTTATGTTTCGTAATGATTTAGGTGTGCTATTTCCAGGATTTGTAATTGAGATGTGTACGCACGTGACCACCCTTTCATTGAAGCTCCTTTACGTTTCCTAGGTCCTTATAATCCATTTTCAAAATGGGATGTTGTGATTTACAGATCAAAGGTAAGGTGCAAGTTGAGTTCATTTCCGCCTCCGTTATATGTGGGCCAAAATAAAAGTGCACAAGTGCTTGAAATCTCCTGTATCAGGCGATTACACGTTCAGAACCTCCGGAACAAAGACCAGCCCCTTTATCATCCCGAAATGTTGCCATTGCCTGCGCAGAGAAGCAAAAACCCCGAGATAATTCATTTTGCTGATGGATTCTTTTTAGATCACATTGATTAAAGTTATCTACGCCACGAATTCCACTGTCTTTATCATTGTCGTAAAAGTAGAATATGAACACTGATCGACCCTATCTGGTGTTTCTCTCACTCTTTGCAAGGGTATTATAGTGAAAGCAAAAGTTTGATTGTTACTTTCTTTTTCCTGGTGATTACGCTTGCAACAGACAATATTCGGTCCCTAGATGCTGGTTCTTGCTATCAAAGGCTTTTATCAGAGGATTAAACAGCTTTGTTAGCCACCAGAGACACGGAGATACTTACACTTTCTGTGAAATCAACCACATATTAAAATATTTCTTTTGGAAAAAATTCATAAAAATTAAACAACGAAAACACAATTGTTATAAACTAGGTACTTCATTAAATAAACTCACTTCTCATTCCATAGTAGGAGAATCGTTCGCAGAACTCATTGGAGACGATGCAGAGGGTGGTCTTGGGCCAGTGCCGGATCATATCGGGCCACTTGGTGTACATCATCCCTGGAGGAGCCTCAGGGAGAGGCACACCTTGCGACATGTCGCTCACTGAAAAGTAGTTACTTGCTGTTATGCAGGGCATTTAAACAGTCAAAAGTGACTAATACCCAGAAATGGGTTCACAAGCGTATGTAAACAGGATTGTTTAATTAAGTGCTTTTTGAGATAAGGATACATTGATTCCTAATTGCTTGTTAGCTGGTTAGGTAATTAAAGTATTCTCTGCTCTAATTAAAGCCGCAGGTATTCTAAATAAATAGCAGGCCAAAGAATCTACGAAAAATTTGCTACATGTTTTTCAAGGTTCATGTAAGATATTTCCATTACCATTTTTGTACATGGTCCAAAAAGTTATACTGCGTGGCATTATGTTCTTTGGCGCCTCTGGGGATTCTATCAATGGAGAATCTTTTACGATGTTTACTGGGTCAAAATATTGCTGAGTATCTTCAGAGATACCAACTGCATTTCCTTGTGAACGTGTTCAAAAAGGCAGGGTATTCTTTTAAATGTGGTCGGGTGATAAGCAAATAAATATTGTTTTGAAGATCATTTAAACCAAACATTGCGTCGCCCTTGTAAAATTACAATTGTTATTCAAAACAATACATTTGAAGAAAGGAAAAGTTAGTCAACTAAATCACTGGTAACTGGAGAGTAACTAATATACTAAAGAACTCCATACTAACCTTTGGAACTGGAGCGTCTGCTGTCGGCTACCATCGCGGGTGGCGGACGCGGGCGGTCTGAGCTTCGACGGGTGCTCGTGCCTTATCAAGGGAAGACAAGCACGAAGCCACGCTATGCCCTTTGTAATTCCGTTGCGATTCCGTAGGGAGGACTAGAGATTTCAGCAGAATGACTTTGCCTTTCAGCTTCTACCGTCACCCTGAAGTTCTCTGGCCGTTAGTTTTGCTTACAAAATGACGTGTTGTTACTACCATTTTGTGGTGTTGCTTTCATTTTATACATTTATTCCTTGTTGAATTCTAGACCTATAACTAAGGCTTTCTAAAACATCTAGGAGTTACAATTATACCTTTGGTTTATTCTACTGAGACTTTGGACCAAGGTAGGAAGGCATGAATAAATTTTTCAAATGAATACTTTAGTAATAAGACAAAAACGTCAATATAAAAATTTACTACATTTCATCAAGTTGTAGTCAACTGAAGACTGTGGTTTAAAAAAAAGTTACGTTAGCATTTGTCAGTTGACATTTTTTTTTTGACTAAATGACAAGTTAAATAAATATGTTTTCCAACCGTGTTACTCAAATACACCAGCATTGATAAAAATGAAGATTTCTATGTTAACGTGGCCGAAACATTTTATTAGCTATTTGATCTGATTTACGGTAAGCAACTGTATTGATAACAGTGATCCGTGAGCATTGTAGATTGTGTTTCATTCTATCTAAAGAAAGATTATCCCAGGGATTACAATTGTAAGTTTTATGCGTCAATCCATCTCTAACAACCTAGATAATTTGTAATAGAGTTATGAGAACCAAAGATTAGTGACCCTTCCTTGTCTCTAATCAGTTTCAACGAATCCTCGCCTGACATGGAACTTTGTTCGTTCTACGCCATAAGCAGCGGTTGTAAAAAGACACAGACCAACATTGGTCGGTCTAAATCAGAAAAAGTGTTGAATTGGACAACACTTGTGAAAACGACAGACTACCAGCAGCGAACATTAAAACTACCATTGGTACTTTTTGTTGTGTCCCATAATTGTTCCAGCGCAGTCGCAAATTATTCCTGCATAATTCAAATTCCATACTCTACGCATCAATGTAACATGGTAGTTTTATGCTGTGTCTTTGATATTTATAAAATCATTTACACTTTCCTTATGATGCGAACTTATGATGGATGACCTCATGATGTTTTACTAGTGTGTTCCGTAGTTGGAAACCTTAAAAACCTTTTCATAGTTTTTGGCACCCCCTTGGCACGCAGTTTTTGATTTTGGTTTCTGCCTCGTGGGTTGCGTTATCAGAATGGTATCGCAACCTGTTCTTCCGTAGCAGGCAAACTATACAAGAACAAACTAACACTGAATGAATTCACAGGAAAGTTACTCTTGTGTGTGCATTGTGTTTGTATAAACATAACTTCTGGTTCATTTCGCAAACACTAAGCTGGTATTTTAAAATGCTTAGAATCAAAGTCAGATTATATACAACTATTCAATAAATATTATATTTATATGTAACTGTTAACATTCCTTTTCTTCATGAAAACTATTATTCGAAGGAATGTAAAAAATTCAGCTCTGGTTCAAAGTTACCGAGATGGCTTTTTGTGTCGATCACTCCACGGTGACTGTCCCTCGTTTTTCTGTGCTGTATCCGCTTAAACGTTCAAAAAAAGAACAAGTTTCTTATGCCATTAGATAAACCTTTTTCGCGTAGTTATTTTCTTTGTCTGGATTACTGACATTATCAGATCGATAAATAAAATCAGCTAAAGAAACTTTTATCTGGTTGAGGGAACTTTGTCCTTATTCTAATCAGCCTATTCTGCAGAGGAATTCAGTCGTTATCCACTGTGACTATGGCCAATTCTAATCGCATTAGACGGAGTGATCGTTATCAGAATACACGCGGCGTCTCCTCTTTTTTTGCCTGGAAGCATCTAAAAGTTATCGACCACCTTAGCTTATCCGCTGTTATCTCCACTTTTCCTGTTTCGCTAATCGGACTTGCTATCGAAAGTGAGCTAAGAGTGATTACCCTGATGTAAATGTGTCTTATCAGCTGTATTCTTTGTAGCTCTCGCGTTTTTAGCTAAAAGCGGCTTCTAGTCAGATGTAGGATAAAATATTTCACCCCGTCACTGGATTTTTTCAATGCCTAACTGATCATTGGTCTGAAGTCGATTGGCTGTCTTTCAAAATATTAGTTTTTTTAATGAAACTTTTCTTATTTATAATCCATGTGGTTCCGACTTTTTCAATTTTTATTAATCGCAATCGTAAAACAGTAAACAGCAAACATAACAACTAGAATGTTGCAACTGTAATGACATTATATTAAAAGAATATCCATAAAATATTTTCAAAAACCGCGTCTGAACATATTTTGCTCTTCTTTTTAGACAGGTTAGTATTCCCAAAATGCGCGAAATTGTTTGCAGCGGAAACTTATCAGACACTATGTTTTGAATGGGCGCTAATCATATCATTTTGACCATAAAAGAAACCTGCAAGTTTTGCCTACATCTGAACACCCATAAGAGCGGCACGGCTGATTCATGTATGTGAGTTTTCATAGCAGTAGGTTTATCAAATTTAAAATATAATAGCAACATATGGAAAAAAGAACACAGCTAATTCCTTAGGCTATAAATCATACGTGCTTAGTAGAAAAACACAGAAAAAAAAACGAGTACATAGAAAAAATAAACGGAACTCTCACTTTTCTAATGTTTCCATCTGTAGAAGTTTCCCTTTGAGATCTCGTAGAATCATCTTGATTAGAATGTCATTTGGAAAAGATTCTGAAATGAAACTTTTAATTCAAATTGTTATTAATCTTACAAACATTCATTCTGCTCCTTCACAATTCGATTGAGGTGATATTTCGCTTTTTAAACTAGAAAAAACCTACTGAATTTTAGCCAAAGCTCTGAACCGTGGAAACGGTGGAAGTGATGTTTCCAAAAACGAAAACATTTGTGTGCAGCAGACATGCTTTATTATTAGTTGGTTGTTTCAACGACAATTAAATTCACATAAAATTAGTAATTTACAACCTCATATCAATTTCGTCTTTCTCAGCTTCGGCAAGTGTGATACTCTGAAATATGCATGTTTAAGATGGAAGTTTGTTGACCACTAGGCAAATGGAAATGATAGGTAGAAACTGTTCAAATTATTCTGTTACTTACCCGTTGCGGTGTTCTTGTGTGGTGAGAGCATTCATCATCAGAATCTTCTTCAATCTCATCCTTTGCCTCTGACGTATAATAGTTGTAATCGTAATAGAAAATAGCTAACAAGGCGAATATGACAATAACAACGGCCATAATAACTAAAATATTTTTCAGTTAAACTTTCTCCTTTACAAACCTGCATATACAAAGAACTGAGTGGCAGCGTTGGAGAACAAATCGAGGGCAGTGATGAGCACAATGATGGAGTCTCCAATGGCAGTGGTGAGCAGCCAAAGAGCTTGCACAAGGGCTTTCATGGAAGGAGCAGACTGAAAAATTCAAAGATATGGACTGCAATCACACATTTGCTCTATTTTTAACCGTGTTGGGGATTTTTAACCAACTTATTTTACAGAGCAAGACATAAAAATAAGTCTATTGGTTATGCACCTTCGAATGCCAGAAAATGAACATTGAAGTTTCCTGTGACATAAAAACAAGATTGTCTAGTTGTTACACGACCGATAAATTAAGGATAGGGCGATACCAAAGAGTCTTTCAACTTAGAGATACACCAACATTTTCGGAACCGGTAGCAACTGAATGCAATTACCTGAGAATAAGCGAACTCGTATCCAGTGATGGAGAACAAAATTTCAGCAGCGGTGATGACGACAAATTGAGGTACCTGCCACAGAATGCTTACAGAGTTAGGTTGGACCAATTCCCACTGGGTGCAGTTGGGCTTCAACTAAATTAAAACTTTATGTGTTTCTTGCAAAATAAGTACCTTTGGTCCAGCCATGTTGAGAACGTAGACTCCTCCCTGTTCTTGATGAGTGAAAGAGTAGCCAGTGGCTGATACATTGACCTGGTACTTGGTCTGAGTGGCAAATCTCACATCCTTGGGAGTGCTCAGAAGATAATACAAGGTCCATCTGAATAAAAATAGTTTGGCTCAGATTTTAGCAGTAACTAACGTTCCGGGTTTTACCGGCTTGAACTGGTACGTGGTTGCATTTTGTCCATCGCGGTTTCCTCCTTTAAGGATAGGATATCCAGTACGGTCGTCCTTAAATTAGTTTGTGTCTTAAGTTGATTATATAACTTACATTTCCAAAGTTGTAAGCTGTCTCCCAATAGTAGAAATCAGACGGACGCTTTGGGTCGCAGGGGTATTGGTTGGTGGGGTCGTAGCTTCCACGGCAAAGGCAAAGATTACCTTTGTAGTCAACGTCCATTGAAACAGCAATTCTAAACAATCGATGATTAAATTTAATAATTCATGCTACCCCATTGAAAACTCTCCAGTTCCTTCGGTTGGCTTGTCTGGTTCAGCAACCGAGTTGAAAATTCCGTTGTAGTTAATACTGACATAATAGATGTTTCCACTGGATACATCGATGGAATAATTTGGTGGAAGCTTGGAAGTCTGAGAAAAACATAAACTAGAATGTTTGCTTTGAATACCCCTGTGCAAGATCCAACGTATTTCAAACCAATGTTTACAGTCTTGCCACCGGATACGTGGAAAGTGGTCGTTCCTGTCTTTTTGTTATCAGTCAAGGCCTGCATTTACGCCTTTATTTCGTTACCGATTTTTCCCACCTGTGAGAAGTTGACCATTCTCATGTCTTGTCCAATCGTTGCTTGGACACTGCATCCGGGGTCGTTGTACAACTGGTTCCACACAGATATGTAGGCCTCGCCCTTAGCTGGGAGATTTGGCAGAGTTGTCTGAAATTAATGCATGAGTCTCATTTGTAAATTTTAATCTACGTTAACACTAAGTTGGACCAATCCAGCAATGACGAAAGCGAGAGAAGCGAGAAGACCGCCAGCAACCATTTTTCTCAGAGGACTGAAAAGTTTGATTAATTTTGGTTCAGAATGTTTCTTACGTGAGTTCGATGCAGAAGGAAGCCAAAGGATAGATGATGACTTGGAAAAGAGGGATGAACACAAGAATCAACACGGCGTTCAGGGTTTGCATCTGATCGGGAAGGAGGAGAAGACTGTTGGAAAGACGACAATCCATTTGAATTCCTGAGCAATATGACATTTTTTCCACACAAAAAAGTGCAAACCCTGGATAAGCCAGACAGATCCCTGTTGATCATAAAGAGCCCAGAACATAGGCACGGGGAGGAACATAATAATAAGACGGAGGAGATTTTTGGTATCTTCAATAAGTGGTTTCTTATGGCAAGCCTTCTTTTTTCCCTTCTCAGCTTTCAGCTGCATGCATCTGAAATATCGCCTTCTTGAAAGTTTTCTGACGTTATTACCTGGGATCATTTTCACAGACATGAGTTGTCATGTAATGGTCAAGCCAATGATCCTTGGACTCCTTGGCTTTGATCTTGTTTCCAACGGAACGCTAAAATTTGTTCTTGATGCAGATTAAATTTATAACTTACGGTCATCAAATGGGCCACTTCTCCGAAGATGTTCTCCTTCGGAGGGGGCTTCTTGTACCAGAAGGATCCAGCCATGAACACACCAGTAGCGACGATCATCAGAATAGCTGGAATACCAAAGGCGAGGGGATAGCAGGAGTCTTGTCCCATGCAGGGAATGGCTGAAGAAAAGGTGGTTTACATAAGGAAAATGAGATACATCGGAAGATGGGGGAAATAAAAGTGGAGATCATGGAACCCGCATTGATGGAGAAGTAGAACATAGAGAAGAAGAGGGAAAGCATACGCTCCTAAAAAGGCTCATTTTAGTTTTCTGATTTTTTACCTGTCCAAGTTCGAATTGATCTCCTCCGAAGGCTGACACACAAGGCTTGATACCTCCGGTACCAAAAGCAATGATGACCAATCCGGTCATATCCAGCCATCTGAACAATGGGGTATTACATGTTACGGAAAAAGTGGCGTAATTACGCACTAATTGAAAAAAAAGATGTTTTCGTTTAGCTAAAATGCTTGAAGTGCACATTTTTTGTGTTCAGTGTTCATATGCTGCTTGTTATAGTGTTTTATCGGCATGTGTGGGTTTGCCAACGTAAATCCATTTACTTATGCTTATTTTGGACAACAGTGTTTATCACTAAACGAAAACTACTTACGGATGAATACTCGAAGTAAAGTCCTTCGTCGAAGCAACGGCCAAAACTACTTGTCCAATGGCATAAACAATAGAAACGGAGAAAATAGTCCTTTAACGTATGTATAAACTACGTTTTGAATGTACTAACCAGAATTTTCCAATATATCCGTCAGCAATGATCGATCCAAGAAGGGGGGTTGTGTAGCAGACAACACTGAATCCATTGAAGAAGATGGTTGAAGCTCCAGCAGAGAATTTAAGTACGTTCAGCAGGTAGAGAACCAGGACAGCTGAAACCAGCCTGGTCTTCAGTTTTTCGTTGTGACCCTGGCACAAGTTCACACGTGCATAGATCTATCAATATTTAACCTTTTAGAAATCCTAAGCGGAATGATTGTATTTATATTGAACAGATTTTGTAACAAAAAGTACAGCCAACTTCCAGTGGAAATTGTTTTATCAGTGAGAATAGCGACAGGCGATTAAAAGTAGCGATAAAAAGTGCATACTGAGCTGCTAAAAAAACTTTGCTAGGAAAACTTTAGTTTCAATTCAATTAGTGATTTATATTTTTAATCGCTGGCACAACACCACATTGCAATCGCCTGCACAAAGTAGCAATACTTTGTTTCAGAACACATTGATTAAGGTTATCTGTGCCACGAATTCCATAATCTTTATCTTGGTTGTAAAGGGAGAATCGGAACACCGATAGATCCTATCAAACGTTTCTTTTGCAGCTTGCAAAAGAATTTTGGAGAAAGCAAAAGTTAGATTGACACTTTCTGTTCTTTTTGCAACGGACAGAAAACCCGGATACGGTTCTGGCTATCTAAGGTTTTTATCAAGGGATTAAAGGGCTTTGTTAGCCACCAGAGTCACGTAGACACTTACAGTTTCATTGGTAGGACACCCTAGTAGAATAGACCATTTTTTTGTGATAAAAATGTATACAGTTTTAAAAACTCACTTCTCATTCCATAGAAAGAAAATCGTTCGCAGAACTCATTAGAGACGATGCAGAAAGTGGTCTTGGGCCAATGACGAATCATATCGGGCCACTTGGTGTACATCATCCCTGGAGGAGCCTCAGGGAGAGGCACACCTTGCGACATGTCGCTCACTGAAAATAGCTTCAATGCTGTTATGGAGGCTATTTAAACAGTCAAATGTGACAAATACCTAGAAATCGGTTCACAAGAATTTGTGCTAAACACAAATGTAAAAGTTTTAGCTTTTAGCCAAACATTTGATTTGGTTTGTTCAAAGAATCTACAATTGCTGAACCGGTCATTTTTTTAAAGAGTTGTTGGCTAAATTGGTCAGTTAAAGCTCCTCAAAAGAGTTATTTAGTTTTCATGTCATTTAAACAATTTGAAGATCTACGAGACCAAAACAAAATTGATGCAATTGTTGTCTTGTTTTTCTAAAAGTATGCAAACGGTTTTGAAAGTTGAACAGATGAAATGTTACTGAGATACATTACAAATTAAATAGCAATACATTGAATACTAACCCTTGGAGCTGGAGCGTCTGCTGTCAGCTACCATCGCGGCTGGAGAACGCGGGCGGTCTGAGCTTCAAAGGTAGCTCGTGCCTTATCAATGGGAGACAATCACAAAGCCACGCTGTGCCCTTTGAAATTCCTTTGGGATACTAAAGGTTTCAGCAGACTGACCTTATAGCAATTGTCTTTATCCTGAAGCTCTCTTGTTTTTATTAATTATTTCACATTGACGTTTTATAAGTAAGAGCGAAGATAATAATAGTATTAGGAAGAAAATAATTCGCCAATTTGAACCAACCCCCTACATGTGTCAAAAGCAGCATCAGTATTGTATTTGTTTTGAAATCAACAACCCCCGATTACCAGGTAGCACATTTTTTGCAAACTTTGTTGCTTTGTTTAAAATAATTTTAAACTAATAAAACACGTACAGTTTTTTATTTTGTATTTCAATTCAAATACGCGCAAATGTTACTCGGGCGGATCCAAACTCTGAATGTTTAACTGATAGGACCAATGTCCTGGGTGCGACACATTGTCTCGTTAAACCACAATTTAATTACCCATTCGATCTGATTTACGGTATGCACCTGTATTGATAACATCGATTTGCATAATCCAGCTTGTATCTTTTTGAATATCTCGTATTAGAGTTACGAAAAACCAAAGATTAGTGACCCTTCCTTGTCTCTAATCAGTTTCAACGAATCCTCGCCTGACATGGAACTTTGTTCGTTCTACGCCATAAGCAGCGGTTGTAAAAAGACACAGACCAACATTGATCGGTCTAAATCAGAAAAAGTGTTCCCTTCAAACTGACAAAATTTGTGCAATTAATTTTACCACAAGTGAGTAGTGAAAACTGGCGTTCGTTACTTTTTTTGAAGTGCCGCACAATTGCCTGCCAATTATGTCCAAATTGTTGAAATTCCACACATAACATTTGTTTGATAAATTAAGGTAAACTCTGTATAAACTAAAGTGTTATCTTTCACAACTTATTTTTAGAAACTCTTCCTTAGTTTTCCCATGTCTTCTTATAAGCAATAGTAGCATGCTGCTGGCGTGTTTGAATTCTCTCGTGGGTTGCGTTATCAGAATGGTATCGCTACCTGTTCTTCGGTGGCTGTAAAACTAAAAAAGCACAAACTCGCACAGGGTCAATAAGGGGTTTCGGAAACTATTGTAGCGAAAACTGGTTCATCAGATATAAGGTAGTTGCTCAAAATGTGAAACAATTCAAAATGAATAAAATAAACAATGAAAGTGATACCGGTTCACATCCCTGCGACCCGATTTTTTTAGTGAACATATCACATGATTGTGCACGGTCTATATTTTTATATCGAAAATGCTACTTAAAACCAAGTAGGGAAACATTCTCTCTGATTGAAGAAACTTTGTCCTTATAATCACCTATGCTGCAGAGGAATTCAGTCTTTATTCATTGTCTCTATGGCCAATTCTAATCGCATTAGACGGAGTGATCGTTATCAGAAACACGCGGCGTCTCCTCTTTTTTGCTTAGAAGCATCTAACAGTTATCCTAGCTGTTATCTTCACTTTTCCTGTTTCGCTAATCTGACTTGATATCGAAAGTGAGTTAATTGTGATGACCTTAATTTAAAAGCGCCATATCAGGAGTATTCTTTGTGGGCATCTTGTTTGGAGCCAAAACTCATCAAAAAAACTAAAACAGGCAAATTAAACTTGCAACTCAGTATTCGTTTTAAACTAAAAGAAAACGAATCGTCTAAAAAACCCTTTTATTTAAAGGGATAAAACAGCGCTCTTTGACCCAAAATGGATCTTTTATACATCCTATTTCAGAACCTGACTGGCACGCCATTGCACACGAAGCTGGAAAACGTAGTTTACTGATCAACACAAAAATGCAATGAATGTGTAACTCCCATTTGGTGAAAGTGACGGCAAATACATAAAACCCCCTTCGGTCAAAGGCTAGAAGGCCCAATCCCCAAACCAAAACAACTAGACAGTTTTCATGCAAGTGATGTTAATGTATCAAAACTCTAGGAATAGTATGCTCTTTTTAAAACCTATTAATAACCCGAAAATTGCTCACTCCGTATATATACCGGACTTCAATGAGGCACTAGTGAAAAAGTTTCAGAAGCAACTACAGCTAATTTTGCATGCTGAATCGCATTCTGCGGTTTGTTTGAGCCCAGCTCTACATCTAAACGAGTTTTGGCTAAATTTAGGCAGAATTTAGCCGTAACCCGTTCCAACGGAGAGTTGTACTAAAACAAGCCGCAGAATGCGATTCAGCATGCAAAATTAGCCATAGTTACTTGTGAAACTTTTTTAATAGGACCTCATTGAAGTCCGGTATATATATATGAGGTAAGCACTTTTTCGAAAATTCTCTAAGTTTTTGCAGTGGCCCACTGAAAAAACCACTGAAAAAACTTAGAGAATTTTCGAAAATTGCTCACTCCGTATATATACCGGACTTCAATGAGGTCCTAGTGAAAAAGTTTCAGAAGCAAGTATAGCTAATTTTGCATGCTGAATCGCATTCTGCGGTTTGTTGGAAAATGTTATCGAATTTACATTTTTCGAATCCCCAGCTAGGGCGCGTCTTGGCGAGCGTTAGCGAGCCAAGCGCGCCCTAGTCAGGTACATTAAAAAAACAAGCTTTGGAGCAAAAAGGGCAAGTACTTCTCAATTACCATTTGTAGCGTTTATGGTATGATCCACTAAAAATGTGCAATTCAAATGTGTTCTAAAAAGTTTTAGAATCTGAGGTTTCTGTTTTAACAGAAAACTTGCTTAACTCGAAAGCAGAAAAACAGTACCATGGCAGCCTCTGAAAATCAATACCGGCTGAGCTAAACTACAAAATACACGAAAAGTCGTCGTTTTTTCAACTTTGACAGGTAATAGCGCTCGTAAACGTGGTTGTGGCGCGCTCATTTTTGAATATGTGTATATAATAGTGTAGGCCTACAAGTCTGATAAATTTGGTTGGGTATTTCGCAATAGGAGCTGAGATAAAAAATTGCCATGTTCTAAAGGATTTGAGAATTGGAAGTTCGGATAGTAATCAGGTTGTGAGTACTCAAATGGCATTTACTGAAACCCAATTTGAAAAGTTTTAAATTGAAATAGAACTTGGAAAAATGGAAAAATACGAAAAAAGTCGTCATTTTCGCAAAATTTGAAGCTTAATAGCAGGCAGACGGGGATATGCACAAAGTTGATATTTGAATCAGCCCTTTACATTGAAGGTACCTTTAAGTTAAAAGTAAAATTGCAATCGATTTCGCAACAGGAGCTGAGAAAAACGCTGTTGAAATTTCCAAAAAAAAAAAACGCCTGAAACGAGCTATACGGCATTACACATGGTGTTC
Source organism: Oscheius sp. G VE-2021 (assembly GCA_022343465.1). Classification (NCBI taxonomy): domain Eukaryota; kingdom Metazoa; phylum Nematoda; class Chromadorea; order Rhabditida; family Rhabditidae; genus Oscheius; species Oscheius sp. G VE-2021. The sequence goes on from JAJQXH010000045.1 coordinate 824,060, forward strand.
GGTGTTAAGCATCTGGCCCATACATATTCACCAAACAATATTAGAACCTGAATATCAAACCCTCCTTCGTGAGAGCGTTTTTAAAATTTTTATTTTTTCACGGATGAGCCTGTTTGGAAGGCTCGATTTTCAAAACAGTTTGCGGGTTGGGCATGTAACTCAAGGAGCTTGTTAATTGCTCTATTATCTAATTGTTTACGAAGTTTTGTAGTTCTGTGATAAAAACAAACCGCGCCCTAGTTTTAAGTAATGTTTTAAAAATGACATTTAGCTCACATGCTTTATTATTAGTTGATTTGATTAATAAAATAAAATACAATACAATTCAATTAAGATTTCTACAACTGAATATCAATTTCGTCCTTCTCCGCTTCCTGCAGCGTGATGCTCTGAAAATAAACTTTTTAGAATTATACTCGTAAAAACCCCCTTTTTCAAGACGTTACCACCGTTTAAGATAATATACAAAAATAACTAACTTGCTTTTTTTAAAATACTTGGTTACTCACCCTCTGTGGTGTTCTTGTGTGGTGAGAGCATTCATCATCAGAATCATCTTCAATGTCGTCCTTTACCTCTGATGTATAATAGTTGTATTCGTAATAGTAAATAGACATTAATGCGAAAATGACAATCACAATGGCCATAATTGCTATAAAACAATTGTTGAACCACTGTAGGCTCATTTAAAATACCTGCATACACAAAGAATTGGGTAGCAGCGTTGGAGAACAAGTCAAGGGCGGTGATAATCATAATTATAGAGTCTCCAATGGCTGTGGTAAATAGCCAAAGAGCCTGTACCAGGGCTTTCATGGAAGGAGCAGACTGAAAAACTCCATAGAGTAAAGTAATATTTAATGTACCTGAGAATAAGCGAACTCGTATCCAGTGAGAGAACAAAATTTCCGCGGCTGTGATGACGACAAATTGAGGTACCTGCCACAGAATGCTTACAGAGTTAGGTTGGACCAATTCCCACTGGGTGCAGTTGGGCTTCAACTAAATTAAAACTTTATGTGTTTCTTGCAAAATAAGTACCTTTGGTCCAGCCATGTTGAGAACGTAGACTCCTCCCTGTTCTTGATGAGTGAAAGAGTAGCCAGTGGCTGATACATTGACCTGGTACTTGGTCTGAGTGGCAAATCTCACATCCTTGGGAGTGCTCAGAAGATAATACAAGGTCCATCTGAATAAAAATAGTTTGGCTCAGATTTTAGCAGTAACTAACGTTCCGGGTTTTACCGGCTTGAACTGGTACGTGGTTGCATTTTGTCCATCGCGGTTTCCTCCTTTAAGGATAGGATATCCAGTACGGTCGTCCTTAAATTAGTTTGTGTCTTAAGTTGATTATATAACTTACATTTCCAAAGTTGTAAGCTGTCTCCCAATAGTAGAAGTCCGACGGACGCTTTGGGTCGCAGGGGTATTGGTTGGTTGGGTCGTAGCTTCCACGGCAAAGGCAAAGATTACCTTTGTAGTCAACGTCCATGGAAACGGCAATTCTAAATTAATATTGTTTGTTTTCCAAGTTTTTTTTAACCCCATTGAGAACTCTCCAGTTCCTTCGGTGGGTTTCTTCGGATCAGCAACCGAGTTGAAAATTCCGTTGTAGTTAATACTGACATAATAGATGTTTCCACTGGATACATCGATGGAATAATTTGGTGGAAGCTTGGAAGTCTGAGAAAAACATAAACTAGAATGTTTGCTTTGAATACCCCTGTGCAAGATCCAACGTATTTCAAACCAATGTTTACAGTCTTGCCACCGGATACGTGGAAAGTGGTCGTTCCTGTCTTCTTGTTATCAGTCAAGGCCTGCATTTACGCCTTTATTTCGTTACCGATTTTTCCCACCTGTGAGAAGTTGACCATTCTCATGTCTTGTCCAATCGTTGCTTGGACACTGCATCCGGGGTCGTTGTACAACTGGTTCCACACAGAAATGTAGGCCTCGCCCTTAGCTGGGAGATTTGGCAGAGTTGTCTGAAATTAATGCATGAGTATCATTTGTAAATTTTAATCTACGTTAACACTAAGTTGGACCAATCCAGTAATGACGAAAGCGAGGGAAGCGAGGAGACCGCCAGCAACCATTTTTCTTAGAGGTCTGAAAAGTTTGATTAATTTTGGTTCAGAATGTTTCTTACGTGAGTTCGATGCAGAAGGAAGCCAAAGGATAGATGATGACTTGGAAAAGAGGGATGAACACAAGAATCAACACGGCGTTCAGGGTTTGCATCTGATCGGGAAGAAGGAGAAGACTGTTGGAAAGACGACAATCCATTTGAATTCTTGAACAATATGACATTTTTTCCACACAAAAAGTGCAAACCCTGGATAAGCCAGGCAGACGCCTGTTGATCATAAAGAGCCCAGAGCATAGGCACGGGGAGGAACATAATAATAAGACGGAGGAGATTTTTGGTATCTTCGATAAGTGGTTTCTTATGGCAAGCCCTCTTCTTTCCCTTTTCGGCTTTCAGCTGCATGCATCTGAAACAGGGACGTCTTGAAGATATCTGGAATCAGTACCTGGGATCATTTTCACAGTCATGGGTTGTCATGTAATGGTCAAGCCAATGATCCTTGGACTCCTTGGCTTTGATCTTGTTTCCAACGGAACGCTAACAATTGTTAAGCCAGATTGATATCGTTATCTCACTGTCATCAGACGGGCAATTTCTCCGAAGATGTTCTCCTTCGGAGGGGGTTTCTTGTACCAGAAGGATCCAGCCATGAACACAACGGTCGCGACGATCATCAGAACAGCAGGGACACCAAAAGCCAGGGGAAAACAGGAGTCTTGTCCCATGCATGGAATTGCTTCAAAATGGGTTTTGTACATTGTGTGAGTTAACCTACAGCGGAAAAGAGGAGAAATAAATGATGAGATCATTGACCCCCCATTGATGGAAAAATAGAACACAGAGAAGAAGAGAGAAATCATGCGCTCCTGAATTGACTGTGTTTTAGTTTCTCTTATGTTTTACCTGTCCAAGTTCAAACTGATCTCCTCCAAACGCTGAAACGCATGGCTTGATACCTCCAGTTCCAAACGCAATGATGACCAATCCGGTCATGTCTAGCCATCTTAACAAGTAAGTTAAGTATAAACAGAATATTTAGTAAACAGTTTCCAATTACATTCTGTAGCACGTTATAAGTTCGTTTCCTACTTTAGATTCAACGGTTATGTATTCTGCGCACAATTCAGTTGATTTGAATAAACTTCAGGGAAAAATTAACTCACGGATGAATATCGGAGCTAAAATCCTTCGTCGATGCAACAGCCAAGATGATTTGTCCTGTGGCGTAGACAATGGAAACTGAGAATATTGTCCTAAAACAGGGCGCTAAAAGGTCATACTAGCGGAAATAACCAAAATTTGCCGATGTAACCGTCAGCAAGGATGGATCCCAGAAGGGGAGTCGTGAAACAGAGAACATTGAAACCACTGAAGTAAATGGTGGCAGTACTGTTGGAAAACTTGAGTACGTTCATCAGGTACAGGATCAGAACAGCTAAAACATTTTAATTAATAATTTGGCAGGGTCTTGATTCTAATTTATTTGAAGTCGACAAAAATTTCGAGGATACTAAACCTCAGTGGAATCGTAACAATTCCTTAACCTTAATTAGAATCTACAAACGTTTAAGATACTCACTTCTCATTCCATAGTAGGAGAATCGTTCGCAGAACTCATTGGAGACGATGCAGAGGGTGGTCTTGGGCCAGTGCCGGATCATATCGGGCCACTTGGTGTACATCATCCCTGGAGGAGCCTCAGGGAGAGGTACACCTTCCGCCATGTCGCTCTTAGGTTTGCACCCCTTAGGTTTGCCAAATAAATGACAATTCAACTCTTCAGTTATTTTAAACAAAAATATCAACTATTGAAATAAAAGACTTAATGCTAACCTTTAGAGCTAGAGCGTCTGCTGTCGGCAACCATGGCAGAGAGCGTACAGTCAGTGTTGTCACTTAAGCTTTCTCCTTTTAAGGATATTTAATCGCAAATCCCTACGCCCCTTGTAATATTTTGTAGCGGAAACTTATCAATTTAAGTTTATCCGTGGCGGAAACTTATCATACATTGCCTGTACATGGGATGCAGAGTCTAATCCTTGCAAAACTATAAGAATTGTGCTATTTTCCATAACGCATAATAGAGACAAAATTGAAAAAATATAATAAAATTCGATTATATTAGTTTCTTCCGGATGACAATTTTTTTCCATAATAAAAAAAAACCGTCACGCAAAAAAACAGTCACATTTTTGGTAAAACTCTTGTTTTAGAATCGCCTGGATTGTAGTCTATCTAGGTTCCAAGGCGTGCCAAAGAATTTGTGGCCTAAACTTATAATGCCGTTCTGACTGTATGGGTGTTGACGATTTTCGTATCAGACTTGACGAAACAAAGGCAGGATTAGCAAGAAAAATCGTGGAGCGCTCGAGACACAGAAACACCATATATTTACTAGTTTACTTCTAATGCAGCTTTTTACATTTGTAAAAAATCAACATTTCCTGGAGAACAAATAAAACGTGACTGTCACCATGTTTTATCAACCAAAGTAAAATACCTGAAAAGCGAAAATTTTACTGAAATTATCTTACTTATCTAAAAGCTGTTACTTCAAAATTTCTATTTCATTGGTTACGTTTTGGATATTCAGACTTCTCAGTACATATTAATATAAAATTTTTCAAATGAGGTAAATTTTCCGCAGTATATTAAACCATTCTCATTTCTGGCCCAAGCAACCACTTATTTTAAAAACTAAGTGAAAGCATTTGTGTTTATGTTTATTTGAAACCTTGCCTTTGTTTTTTCATTTAATAAAATTGTGAAAAAGTTTCGATTTTACTATATTTAATTCTAAAACCATATTTGAAAGATATTTTAAAACATAACCCGAAATAGTTTCCCAACGGGCTCCACATGACGCTTTTACTGTGTAACCGGATGTTCGATAGTGGTTAAGCGGCATCTTGCATTTGACTGAGACAAACCGTATAGTGTTTAGTTTAGTTTTACTACTCTGACAGTTCCTGGTTCGTATCCCACTTTAATTTAAAGTTTCTTCCCCCAAACCAAAACACCCTCTCGCAAAACGTTGTTTATTCTTTTCGTTCGAATGAAAATATAGAGAAAAATCTGCGTACCCATTTGTGATAGTATCTATAGGCACTTCTATTGAAGAATACCAGTGAAAGGGATATGGGATTGTATTTGATACAAGACGACTAGAGTCGCAGAAACATCGGGAAATGGGTTGATCAATAGGATCTGGCAATCTAGCGGAGTTCTATCAGTTTAAATGGAATGCAGGTTCTGGACGGGAACCATTTCGGGAAAATCGCAATCCGAGTCGGAAGATTCAAAAAGGAGACGCTCGTAATCCTGCATTTCGTGAGATTCCGTACGGTTCATCCGCCTGTGGAAGCTGAAAATGTCAATTTATTTCTAACTTGTATACATGTAGATTGTAAAGTTGAAGTTTAACTCACTTAAGATCATCCTGGAAAAACTTTTTGTAAGAACCTGTTGGCCAGAACAAGTGAAGCAGGCAAGTGATAGCAGTGAAGTTAGCCATGGTTGTGATAGCTAAATATGCCAATTATTATGGATATTTGGGGAAACACACCTAATATAATTTTGAAGCGCCATAGCTGAGAAATGAAAGAAGCGACGACGCCAAGACCCGGGAGATAAACTAGCCAGACTAGGAAACCAGCCCCTACGTGGGCCAGGAACACAGCTCTTTCTTCGTTTTGCTCCCTGAAGCATATTCATTTGAAAAATAATAATTAACCTTCTACCTTAGAATAAGACCTCTAATTTCGACTAGGAACCACATGGCGAAGAGTATCCTCACGATGAGCATACCGTACCCGGGCCAGGAAACGAAGACATCGACTTCATGCATAGCGTCATAAGCAAATATCTGAAGGTTTTTGTGAAAACACCATTTTTAAATGACATACAAAGTTACAGAAGAAAAATATAATGTGAGCAGATTCTAGCAATGCGCAAAATGCAATACAACAATGAGATGGCGTGTGTTTGCGAGGGGAAAAGCCCCAACCACGTGACAGGAGGACCAGTAAAAGACACAACAAATCTATGCTAAGCAACCTGAAACAAACGTTTTACGATTAATCAGTTGGCTTGCCTTAACACTTCTCCTAAGAACCTAGCAATAAAAATACCCTCTCCATCCATTGAGAATACGACTACATTTAGACATTGAAGACCGACTCCCACGGTTTTCATGCTGATAACGTAGGAAAGTAGCCTGAAATCAAGTATTAATTAAACTAGAAAATATTTACCGTAATCGCGGGGGAGGGGCGGAATTTTTGCACAGCTGGAGGGCCCGTTGATGAACTGCTCCAAGGATGATGTACATCAACAATGTCAGGAGGTACATTTCCACTGTATCCTGCAAGTGAAAAATATAGAAGGTGTTTTTGTTTGCACCATACTTGTAGAGGTTTAGAGAAAGTGTTGGTGTAACAGGTTTGAAAGTGCGATTCGTGTAAAAAACCAATGTTTGCCCACCTGTTCATCGAACGAAAACTGAAGCGTGAAAGGATTTGCCGCATCGGAATTAGGCTTCCCGTTCGTCAGCCAGAGATCGTAGTTTATTGTTATTTTAGCCGTCGAAGCAGTCCAATTGCAGTTCTCATTTAGATCACATGCAACTAAAACTACATACCTAAAAACAAGACTAGGGTCAAATTGCAATTAATTACCAATATTCGGCTGTTGTTGGTTCTTCAATCTGCATGGTGAATTGATTGTTTGCAAGAACGGCTTTTGGATCGTCTTCGTCCTAAAATTTGGGAAGAAAATGAGAAAAAGGAAACTCTCACTTTGCAAATGTTTCCTTTTGGGCAGGGAAGCCATCTGAAGAAGTCTCCCCTTGGGCCTTCATTGAAACATCTTGATTCGAATGCCATTTGAGACAGGTTCTTCATATAAAATATTGTTTTCCGTTACCATTAGGATAACAAACCTTCATTATAACTCCACATGCACCTCCGTAATCGGAATCAGAGTGAAGTGATCCTATTTGGGTTTGAGGAACGAGAGAGAGGAGAACGGGTCCTTGAATGAAATGAATAAAAGGAAACACATTTGAACTTACTTGTAGAATTTGTAGCGTCATTGGAGGTGACATTGCCAAAAACGAAGCCTCTCGTGTTCTTTCCTCCTAGCTTACTAGTTTGTTGAAAACCGAATTTAGCGATTATTTTAACCCGTTCTGAACTCGTTTGCCATTGACCTGAAATAGAAAACTGAAAAGAATTAGATTTCTATACTAACCTGTAATGTGAACGGCATCAACTGTAAGGGAGTCTCTCCATAGAGAGAAGAACAAAGTGCATAGAACCCATTGTTTGATCATCGCGTTGTCATTCTTGACCAACTGAAATAGAAACTTCACTTTATCATTTTGAATTCAATAAGAGCGAAAGGAAGAGAAAAGAAAAAGTAAATCCTTTGAAATGAAACTGCTGAAGCGAAAACCGTGAGGTTATCTGATGCTAGATCTGGCTTACAAACCGGGCCCGGTTCCGCTCGACCTTTGCCCTTGATCGGCATCAGGGCCGGGTTTTTCACCAAGAGTTCCGCATTCGAAAAAGGGCTGGTAAATCAACTCCAAAAGAAAATATGATGAAAAGAGAATTTGGGCAACAAGTAATAATAAATCTGGTATTCTGTTGTAACGTTGAATGTTTGCCGAATGCGAATGACAGTTCGGCGCTGATTGACGGAATGCGTTGGCAGAAGGGCGCATCGATTATTTTGAATAAAGCAAAAGCGGGGCAAACCGCAATAAATTACCGGGGTGCCCTGGTGGAGGTTGGCCGTGGAGCGCGTTTTCGTCGGGATGCCATTTGTAAAAAGAGAACAACGCAAACTGGTTTAGCCACTAAATGAACCTGTTCCGTAAAGTAGAGTGCAAAAAGTGTCCAAACTTATGAAATGAAAACAAAACTAATAAATACATACAATTTTTATTTGACCTGAATTTTCGAACAATTAGGTTGTTCGAAAATAAAATTTCTTTTTCATTGTTTTTTCGTTATTTGTCACTCCAATTTGTGTTTTTTTATTAAATCACTTTAGCATAATATCCAAAATTTAAAAAAAATACAATTTTACTACTATTTTCCAATTTGGTCCCTTTTTCTTCAGTGCTCAGGCCCCACAAAGTGTTGAAAATAAGCAGAAACGCGGAATAGAATTCCTCAGTGCATATTCAATTAGCCAGACAAAGGGACGACTCACTTACCGTAGGAAAAGTGGATCCATGAATTATTTCATCTCTACCGCCTTGTTTTGACGAACGCATGTTTCAAAGGTACACATTCCAATTCAGCGTTCACTGTTCAGTTCAAAATAGCCTCCGAATGTCTACCACAAGTGTAAAAGAAAGTTTTTCAGATTTATTTTAAATTAAATAATCAATAAAATAGTGGTATCTATTGCACGGAAGAGAAATTGGAACACGCTTCAGAAACGGGGCTGGAGATCTGAAAGTACCATTATGGCACAGATCAGGGGTTAGACGTCTTCTGCAGGAGACGAGAGTCGAGATAAGACCGCTCAGGCTCACAGCGAGACACCCGCGAGCATCGCATACCCGCCTTTGAGAGATAGGCTTTCCTTGTAGCCTTGTCCGTCTGCATGTAGGCCTAAAACTAGAATCAGTACTTTTTCTGCGCCCAATACGACCTTGATGTACATGCTTGTCATGTGACGGAACTGTTCGTTGCACAGCAAAAATACGAAAAAGGGGATCGTTGCGTTCACGATTGATAAGAGATTGTTCCCGTGGTTCAGCACACACATCAGGTAGTTATGTTCAGAAGACGAAGCTCCCTAAGTTGGGTTTAATTTACAAATTTAGAGAGTTTTACCTTCAAAGCAGCTGCGGCGTGTGTCAAAGTTGCAGGTCCCTCCAAAAGCAAATGAGAAGCAGTGGTGGCCACAGTCATTCGGATAACGCACTTTCTCCTAGTTGAAAAGGCTTCTCCCAGCTCCTAAAACATGTAATTAAAAAGTGAACTTTCAATTGCTTTTCCGTTTTGAAACCAAAACTCACTTTGAACGTGAACTGCTTCACAATTAGAATGGAGCAGATGAGCATAGCAATTGTGGGAATGACAATGGCCACTGCATTCTGGGTCCAGAAGTAGATCTTCTGAGCCAAGTGGTAGTACGAGTGGTCGGGTTTGGAAAGAGTATAGAACTCTTGGACGAACCAGCAAGCACCCTAAAATGTTTTAATAATCATATTATTATTATGGTATTTCGTGGGGTGAACAAGCATACTATATTTTTGAAGCACTCTGCATCGCCCGTGTTATTTTACAAAGTGTTGTTCTTTGAGAAAGTACAATGGTTAGCAACTTACATGTTCTGCTTCATAAAGTGTGATTTGCGGATGAACGGAGACCTGAGTTGTAAATACCAAGGTTGAGTGAATCAGCGTAGAAAGTGAAATAGCAATACATAGGAAAGACCATGTTAATCTAAATTACATTATATTTTATCTTTTAGCAGAGTCTACCTCTTTGTGCAGTACTGTCTGAAAACAAACGGCAGAAGTACACACATGACTGTCTCCACTGTCACCATCAACGTCAGCCTGAAACAGGAATGTACTTTCCTTTGCAATTTTCTTTCCCTTCAATTAGGTTCCAATCTTCTGCAATTTCTGGACTACCGTAATCCAATGCACGTGCCATATTGGTAAGTGCAAACGTTATTAGAACATAACAAATTATAGTACCAAATTGACCCGATCTTTGAAAATAGCCCTGTTATTCCCTCGCTGACATTCTCAGTATTATTCAGTCTAGTAATAGTTCATGGTATTAATGATCCTCAGAATAGAACCTTTAATATTCTATAATTCTAAGAAGACTTTTCGATTCCTCTGGTTTTCCACGTTGAGCTGTTTGAACTAGCTTTGGCACCTTATGCATGTCATTGCTCATGCAGAGAACCTGCAGGATTCCCCCAATTTAACTTCCCTCACGTACGGCCTTTTGGAAGCAAAACGGCGTTTTGGTATGGAGTTTAAGTTTGTTCGGATTTTTGCCTAAAGAATTACAAGACTGATGATAACGTGTTTGTTGCATGTAAACACATTATTTCTAAAATATGATTTTAATCAGAACTACTGATTGTTTTCAACCAATCGAAAATAGCATAAATAGCAAAAACAGATAAACAGAATTATCCTAAATTGTGAAAATATCCGGGTTCAGTAAGACCAGATTGAAGCACAGAAATAGAATTAATCACTAGAATCAGAAGGGACAGAAAAGTTCTCTCAGATCTTTTGGACTTTTGACTGAAACATTGAATCACTGTTTGATTCCTAAAACACTACCGCAACTTGTTTAACGACTTATGCCTGGAAGTTTCTCAAAATCTTCCCAAATTTCTTATGTTCCCACAACACGGAAGAAGTCCGGTGGAGGTATTGTGGCCGTTCCTTTGTCCCAACTCACCATGTTGACATAGTTCCGCTGATGTTAGAAATGGTCATAATGTATGAACGTGTGTACCAGAACAAGGGCTCCAGCCAGTTACTCGCAGTCCCACTCCACGCATGGATCACCTAAAGATGGTGCTTTAGGTGAAAAACACTGCCATTAGAGTCCAATCCGCTGGCTTCCCTTAATGCCTTTGTTGCTCCGCATAAGAAATCACGCACACACGTGACGCCATGGCGTCAATTTATGTCATGTTCTTTTTGAAATTGGCTCAAGATTACACCACTACAATTAAGTCAGAGCTTGGCACGAATAATTGGCACGAGTGCAATTAACGGACGGAAAAACGCAGCTTCGCAACTTTCAGCTAATTATGCAACAGCAATATACACTCACTTCCAGTAGCCGGGAGGAAACGAAGATCATGTTGAAGATGGCTTTGGCACGGAGGAAGTGCACTGAGCTGCTGCCGTCGAAGTAGCTGAGGCTGTAGATTAACAGGTTGAGGAGGTTTCCAAAGACACACAGAAGCATCAATGGAGGAAGAACGAATTTCAACAGCTCTGAAATTTTATTTGGTTTATTGACTATTTGCTTAAAAAGTTTTCGTAATTTGTTTTCTTGTGTTGGCAGAGAGTTTTGTTAGCAAAGTTATTTATTTCTTGCCTTTGACGGCTGATTGGTGTCATTTCCGCCGTTTAAATGTGTAGGTGTGCTAAAGCTAAACTCTATTTATGGGGTGCTTGTAAACAAATGATAATCTACGTGAAATGTCGAAGAAGTGGTTTTCAAAATTCAAAGAAAAAAATGTTTGGATGCCAGACTTATTCCCTAGAAACCTTTTTTATTCTAATTTTTTACTTGTCAAAGAGTTTTCTTTTTTCTAATCGCTTCCCACACAAACCGGAAATTTTTAAATCTGTGGTCACCTAGACAAATTTGCATTGCTTAGATCACACTTGTGCCGAGACTTAGCTATCACCATAATTGGAAGCGCAAGCGTTTATGCAGGCCTCCTCTGACGTCAAGATGCCTATGTTTAGCACCCAGTTATTTCTGCCAACTGATTTCCGGAACAAAGAACAAACACAAAACTCACGGATCTCGACGGATCCACAATCGGAAGAGTAGAAGAATGGGTTGTGGGAAATTCGTTGGACTAAAAATTCAATACTCAATTATTAAATTATCAAAAACTCACGTGTGATGTTTGACGAACATTGCATAGCCCCTTTAAGTTCGTATCTTGACACAACGTTCATGTACCTGAAAACTTCTATAAGTTATAACAAAATTTTAAAATGTAGTGTTAAGTTTGTAAACTCACTTTAAACACTTGTTTAAGGAGAGCGTTGGGTTGTGAAGAAGCCTGCGGCAATTCAAAGCCAACATGTCTTCGTATGGCAAGGACATTCTGAAGAATGCTTAGAATTACATTTAATAAAATAATTGCAAAACTAAGAATTGTAAAAGAAAATCGTTGTTTGGATTGTCTCACACATCCGGTAAACTATGATTCTTGGGTGTCATCACGTCTAAAGGGCAGACACCACTCTTCGTAAACAAAACAGCGTTAAATGAGAGCGGTATTTAGATGTAATTCAATTGCCTGGCTTTGTTCCACTAAACCCCCGCAATTACTTCCAAGACGTCCTAGGAGAGTCCAGGCATCCTGTGCCTTGACAAGCACAGGATCAGCATGAATAAGGTAGCGCCGGCGTCAGTGGGAAGGAACTTTTAGACGCGTTATGGGAAAACATTTCCTGTGGACAAGTGGTTCAAAAAACAGGCGTTTGGACTAGGAGGAACTGGAAGCGAAGAACGCTTTGATCAGAGTGCTAAGCTGTTATTTATTTCTTGCCATGTGTGACTTGATGGCAAATCCGGAATTGGTTTGTCTCTGAGCCGATTTGACGCAGTAGCAAAGCCAGAATTGTTGCGATTTATGCTCATAATTAGAAAAATGGATAGGTGCAACTGAGGAAAACGAGGCAAGTGCCTAGGTTAAGGCTGGGAAGGAGGAAAGCACAGCTATGCAGATGATATTCGTGGGAGTAGGAAGTTGTTGACGCTTCCTTCAATTTGATCGCTTTGTTTTGGAAAATTAATGAATGTTATTGATCATCAACATTAGTCCTCAATCACTGACTAAATGCTAGATATGAATAATCTTTCTTTATGGTTAAGTGCAGGAATTAGCTACTGAACACAACAAAGAAAAAGCGTCAATAATCAAAATTGGTGCCTTAAGCCCACACGACAGAAAGCTGCAATTCGAACAATGTCCAAGACGGAAAACAGGAATTAGACTCTAAATAATCAGAAATTCTCGGAAAATCATAATAAATGGCGTGAATTTCACAAAGGACCATATGAATGTCTAATAATCATAAGCGTGGCTTTTATTGTTTCAAAACTTCACTTGAAGGTTCTGGTGAACCATTGTGTTTGACATTTAAGGGATCATGTTTTGAACAAACGGCTGTTCAAGAAACAGAGTAATAAACAAAGGAAATGAGTGGCAAAGGTATGAGTAGCGGAGACCAAAACAAGCATGTGTAGTTGCGTTTGATCCGAAAAGCCAGAGTCTGAGCCACTCGGCTGGAGCCATTGACGGGATTCACCTAAAACCGTAATCTAATAGCGGCCACTAAAACCAATGCGTCAAATCCGGCGTCGTGATGCAGATGAGTGATTATTCGGGGAGACACAACGACAAGACGACTGCGTTCGGCTGCGTGACTTGTTTCGCATTCAGGACTCCATAACGTAATTACACGGATAATATACCACTTTCTTGTCCTTGGTGAGCTAGAGGAAGGAGCAGAAATCTTTGGGAATTGGAGCTACGAAGGACACCAGATGAAGCGGCGTCGGTTTATTAGGGCAGCGGGGGTTATGAGTCTACCCGAGGGGCGGGGCGACTCATTGCCTCTAAAGTTGCCGCACGTACCGCAATTACTAATCATGAGACCTCCGCTGGAGTAAAAATCAAGAAAGCGCGAACAGAATCAGAAACAGAAACCCATTTCTTCTTCCTTTGTTGCGCGCAAAAAAGTATTCTTTACAGTGCTCAATGTTCAAAAAGTAAAGGGTTTAAATAATTGAAACAACATGAAATAGTTGTAGACTCAGACATACAAGGATATTGAGAGATAAAAAGAGACAAAAGACGTGGGTTGATGAGCAAAAAGGAAAATCTAATTAAAATGTGGTTAGACTTTTAAACGAGGACGACCTCGGTGACAAAAATTGGCCCTTACTTGGGTATGGCTGAGCTCGTCGGTTAATGAAAAGTTATTTTATACAAACTTACATACAAAGTTTGAACATCTACAATATCAAAAACTTGCGCTGCTGTTATAAAACCAATTCCTTCTGTTAACCTAGAAGCAACTTGCATAACATCGTTGGACAATCAAACAAAGATTTTAAAGGGACTTTCCTCTATTGTTTATAACATAGCAAAATAGTTTGCAAATATGAATGGGATTCAGTTAGTGCTAGTGATGTGTGAAAATGTGCTAATACAGTAGTTCATCGCAGGAACGGGTTGACGAAAACATTTGTCGAGACGTCATTTTGAACCGCAGAATCCAAAGATAAAACGTATAACTCTTCTCTGGGGACTAGCGTGGCTTTGTTTTGCTCACAGGCAATTCTAAGCAACAAGCAAACTGGAAATCCTGAAACTGAATTATGTTTGCCGTTGGTAGCAGGTGTCAATACGTACAAAATACTGCATCATGTAAACAATTCACTGTAATTTTACCTACGCAAGTTTCAGTTAAACTAATTGGAAGAACTTGGATAAACTAGTTTTTGCAAACCGAGTCACTTCTAATCCTAGAAACATTGACATTCACCCTCTAGAAGACCAAAGTTGTGCTACAACTACATATTCAATAAAGCGAGGGATAACTGAGAAACAATGTTTTATTTGTCGCGGTGTGGGAGGCAGCCACAATAAATGTGAGCACAAAAGTTCTTCCTCCCAAACTTCAAACAAAGAAAACTTCAGTGCGAATGACAAAAAAGTTCTGTTTTAAAGTTGTTTTCAAGTCGTGAGTCGATGTTTAACCGGGTCGATGTTTAATTGAATTTCTGCAGGGGCGGATCAGGACACCCTTTGTCCGCCTTTCGTGGGGGGTCGTTGCAGACAAAGGTTGTTTACATTGAGGTTTCAGAATAGCCTTGGAATTTCTCACATTTAGAAACGCGAACTTTTATTGATTGCAGAGGAGTATACAAAAAGGGAAAACATAAAAAAGATTTTTCAAGTACATCTTTATAGAAAATGGTTCAAAATTTAATTTGTTTTAGCAGTTAAAGTTTCAGCTGAAAAACCTGCTTTTTTGCAGGTCAAGGTTTAGATTAATCTGGGTTAGGATCAGTTTTTTTTCTAAACCGAAAAAGGCAATTGCTAGCTCGTTGCTTTCCACCCAAAACGCCCTTTCCAGTTTTAAACGGCAAAAGCAAGACAAATATACCCTCGAGATTTCGTGTTTCTAACATTCGATAAGACCAAGAAAAAAAACCAGAATGTCAAAAAGTGAAATTTGCAAATAGGAAATTTCGTAAAATGAAAGTCAATGTAAACTAACAAACTATTGAGAAATGACAAAATCATTCCGGCAAACAGACGAGATTTTCTGAGTTCATCTGATTGGATCTGATTTCTCAACCCTCGCCGAATGGCGCTTATTTGCCTTCATGAATTGCCCACAATTGAGGCTTTAGTAAAAAGAAAGGTCGAACATGATTTTCTTCAAAATGTCAGAATCACCTACAGTATATGTGCTTACAGTAGAAAAATCCCATTATTGGGTTTATAAGACCAAATTACACTTTTTAACCAGAAAATATGGATTAATTAGGGTACGGATAAATCGTGGGTTTCTGTGGAAAACGCCAACGTACATTGGATTAAAGCACGCAAGGCTGTGTCTGAAAAGGAGGGCAAACACATTTCACTTGCATGTGGGAATGATGCAAAAATCCGTTGCTCAGAGATGTTCCCAGTGACAGATGAACTAGAGCCAGCCGTTCTACGATAAATGGGCAAGCCATGTTCTTACTGACATTTCTGCAAGGGAAGACTAGCACATTCCATAAAAGGCTAGGTCCTCTGTAATTGCTAATTCCCAATCAATTGTCTCCAAAGAAAGATTGAAAGACAATCAATTGTGAAAGAAGCGGAAGTGTCGTTGCAAACAATGCGTTCATTTTCCAATTAAAAAGAATCCGCAGGAATTGCAAGAAACTAAATGGCTGAAAACAACAAACCAGCTGCACAGCGGAAATTTATATTGCGCGCTAAACACAAAGCTTGTCTTATATTTTGTGTTTTAATAGAATAGTTGTTCAATGAAGACCATATTAAAAGATGAAAAGAACATCTGCAGAAACAACGGAAAAGGATTTAGATTGAATTCTTTGTACGAAAAGCACCCGTCTCGAACTAAAAATCAAAGAATTTAAAGTTTGGAAAAGATCTTTTTCGGACAATTAGGTAAGTTGATCTTTTACCGATTCTTCGTGTTTATAATTCGCATATACACATGTCGCAAACGACGATGAGAGGCTTATCTCACGATAAAAATATTTGTTTTCTCTATTTCGAATTCGCTATTTTTATCTTGTAAGGTTCCTTTTCCTCTCAGAACCACCTTTAACATACAACATGCCGGAAGCCAGCGCAAACATGTCAATTACGCCTACATAAAGTATATAGGGTGGGTGTAGCAAAGTGTAATATACTGAAACGTGCATCGTGGGAAACTGCAAAATTAAAACCCAATAATACATGCGTGGGCCAGAAAATGAAATATAACTCCTGATTGTTAACTATATATGTATATCACTAGGGTTGGTTACTTTTAAAAAAATCTTGTCAAAGGAATCTTTCAAGAGACGAAGAATTTTATGTCAGCTGGATAGAGAAGATACAGCAGTTGATTTTATTAGCGCTCAATGTGCTTTTCAAATTGGTTGATCTGAACCATTATTTAACTTTGATTTTAAGAGTCTTTTTACAACACGGTTGATCAACCTTTTCAGTATTTCGTGTAAAGGGACTTTGGAGCGAGATCAGAGGATCTGTCGAGGCTCTCTTTAGCCCATGCGAGGGTGTCAATCGCCATGATTGCAGGCGATCCCATTTGCACGGCGTCGGTTGAAAAGATCATTTCCGAACAGATGTGTGGGCAATGTAGTCTTGCATGAAGACTGATTGTACCTTCCGTGTTTGTCCCAAATCTCACGCACATCCCCTGGAGGAATCGGATGTGGTGGGTGTCGGGTAGACTCAGAGCGTTAGACAGATTGGAGATTAAGAGGACACCTATCGCCTAATGCAACACACTGGTTGAGGAAGAAACATCACAAAAAAGCAAAAACCTCAACCCCCAAACAATTAGTTATTATTAACGCTTGCAGGCATTTTCGTCTGATCACACATTATGTTGAGAGGAACTTCAGTGTTGTGCTTTATCAAACATCTCAAATGAAAACAAATTCCTACTCAATGGAATAATTTGCAACATGTGTCACACACACGGTTTTTGTCAGGAATGATGTGTTCCGTTGAAATTCTAGGTTTGTGGGGTTCGCTCAGAAAAAGTGCATTGGATTAGGTGCACAGGAAGTTTTTCTGAAATGCACCAATCCTGGTCTTCCTAGCTTAATCGGCTTGAAATCAAGACTTCCTGGAAGGAAAGACAAGTCTACTTGATAAATAGTGGAGTGGCCTATGGACTTCTACTCCGCCTAAAAGAGTGAAATATTCATCGCAGGAGGTCCTCTTGTCATTAAACCTTGCCCGCAATGTTTTATTCTAAAGAGGCACGCAAAAAGATCATTTTGTGCAAATTTGTTAGTTGAGCTCGATTTCCTATGTTCTTATAGAAAACATTCTCAAAACGTACATCCCTCTAGTTTTTGAATCCGTCGGATTGAATTTTACGTTTAACATTATGTTTGGCAAGCTGACTACAACTTTCAACACTTTTTTAAAAATCTTTATTGAAACTGTTCTCTGTAATTTAAAATAAAACACTTACAGAATAGGAGTAATATTTTAAAAGCTTATGATATTTTGTAATATGCTTGGAAGTATGGTTAACAACTTTTGTACCAATCGTTTACACAAAACATTTATTTGATATTTAGAACCTGCTTTTTCTTCAGACTACAAAATTGTAATGAGCAAACATATTTTTCAACACACAATAAGAGTTTTTGCAACGAAGATAAGTTAATTTTGGCTGTCTGAAAAAAAGGATACTTAGTGGGATGAAAACGAGGCATTCTCCAAAATAACAAACAACCACAATTAGATTACCATGGGGTACAAAACAATGGCCGAGGAATGGCTTCCCCATCAAAAGCACCCCCTTAAACAAAAGTCCGAAATCGATTTGAAAATTAGAAGTTGACGATTGCTATTTCACACGTTCATTTTTGAGACGCCCACAACAAATTCATAAGAAATGGTAATCCTTGTTTGCGAGGGACTCTTCCGAACGCCTCGTATTTTATTTGTGACGTCGCGTGGTCGCTTAGACTTTTTGGAATATTCTAAACTCTCACAGAAAAGCCGCCCTTTTAGAAATTCTGAAAATTTAACACACTGAAGAGATCTGTTTTTCAAAAAGGGGCTTACTGTGGAATAACTGAATGAATTTAATGGTTTGGAAAATAAGCAGTTTTCAACTGTGTGATAAATCCGGATATGAAAAGTTATTGACGCAAGGCAAACTGTTTTTGTGGAGACTTGGCGTCATTGAAAAGCGGTAATTATTAAGCATTGCCGCTATTGATATTGCATCAAGATCTATTGAATTTGCGATTGTTTTCTGGCCACAATCCCTGCAAATGCTCATATGCCCAGAAGAGACGTCTTTATGTGTGGTCTCTCGCCCAACAAGGAAAGACTTGATTTATGGGCTACTGTGTCCGCTACGAGTGGGGTAAAAGATTTAGGGGAACAACTTTGTTTTTGCGATTTTGGGAAGGAGGTACAGCCTTTCTTAACAATATGCGCTTTGAAGCGTCAAAGCCCTGGACAAAGAAAACGACAAAGAAACCTTAGTTTTTAGGTTTTACGTCAGAGAATTTATTATGAAAGCGGTAGTGTTAGTAAGGCGTGCCAATAAAAAAACTCCATTTACAAAATAGACCAATTTCTGGGTTAAAAATGGAAGTGCGACCGGAGGCCAATGCCTCGAGGGCAAGGCGACAAACAGTGAACTTATGAGATCTTAGCTGCGATTAATTCTCGACCGTGGTGCAATATCCCTAGCACTGCAAACAAGAAACGTCTCATTTACCCTAAATGGAAAGCCGACTAACTACGAACTATGAGATCAGGAAGAGCAGACAAGAAAGAGGGGAATTGAAGGAAAATCAGAAACATTAGGGTAAGCGAGTAGGTAAAACAACAAATGTTTTGGTATTTTCGAACAGACGACCTTTTAAGGGGCAAATATTTTAAATAGTGCTGAAAAACAGCTCTCTCTACAATGTGATCAATATCGTCGAGATAAAAAACTATTGTGTTTCCAATGAGACAGATAAGTGCAGACATAATTTTCGTAAATATGGGATCATATAAAGTAAAGTTGATGGGAAATTTTGTTCTAGTTCTGAAACAAAACAACTCATTATAAACCATTTTTATTACAAAACTGCCGTTTTAAATAAAATGAAAATAAAACGTTTAAGAGACCTGCACGTCGTCAAAAATAACGGTTCTATCTGTTGAAATTTTCCTTTCGTGTGATTTTGAAACACAATTCCACTGTTTCATTGATTTCAATAAAAAGAATTCAGCAAAATATTGAAATGTTTTAAAATGCGGACAAAGTTTTTTTCTTTTGGAGATATACGTAATTACGTATATCCGTGATGGCTAATTTGTTGTGATTGTTTACCCTTTTACCCTTAAGAAAAGCGGCAAACATTTTGATGGAAGCAGGCTATTTTCAGGAAGCGATGGAACTGAAGAGCTCTAACGAATCCACCTCAATCATAGTGTTACGGGTAATTCAAACAATGGGAAGAATTGGACGCATCAGAGACCACATTCGTTCACAGGGCGCAAAGAGTGAAGAAATGCCACTTGGGGGATGGAAAATGCCGGAATCGGAGAGATCAGTTTTTAATGTTATAACTGGATTATTGGAAAGCGGACATGACGAGAACTTGATGTGCACCGAACATGCAACATCTTACGCAGTGTCTAAATATACCCGAAAAGATTAATTTGGAAAGAAAAGGGCTTCACTGAAATTGTGACCGCACAGCATTTCAATAGTACGTTAAAGCAAAATTTAAGAAACTCATTTTGCTTAAATTTGTGAAAACTAAATAATTAGACTTGAGAAATAGAAAAGTTACTTTATAGATTTACGTTAGTGTACCTTTCGCGCATTTGTAATTGAAAAACTGTGGTTTATAGAACGCAGAACGCCTCCACCATCTGGGATTTGGTCCCTTTACGAGCAAATGACACTTTGAAATGAAATGGATTTGAACACAAAGAATGCGTCAAACTATAGATAAAGCGGTTGATACTACATTTAAAATCTAACTTGTATCGTTTTAATGACGAATAAAATCAGTACAAAGTTATTAAAACTTTAACTTAACGGAATATAAAACATAGTTTTTTCACATAAGAAGATAATATTTGACAAACTATGACTAAAATGAATCCTTACTTTTTCAAGACTTCGAGCAAAAACAAAACAAAAACAAAGCTGCAAAAAAAACGAGCAGCAAAGCACAGCTTTTGTTGCAAGCTGTTGAGTGACGCGAAAATTGCATAACTTTTTGCATCTTCTTGCAACTTTGTTCGCTGATGCAGAAAAATAATTGAAAATGAAAGATGTACCGGCAGTGAAATTTAATTTAGTCACTGAAACCAATTCAAATGCTATTAAAATTGGACCAGTTCATTTTACATAAATTAATTAGTTTTTGTAGCACCAATTTGCCTTTGGCTACAGTAACCGAGAAAATGTTAATTGTAGCTTGCCCTGATGACTTTTATAACTCGGATTCCAATAAGGAGAAACTACAATTGGTCACGGCCACAACTACAACTTCAAAACCATGAAAAAAGAAATTGGTTTTAATCCAAGGGGACTACCATTGTTTTACACTACGTTTTACTGATTTAGTTAAAATTATTGTTATGGGTGTGCATGAAATAGGAGACCTTATTTTGGGGTAGGTCGGGAAAGCAGGAGGAAGCCTGGGACACACGGGCTGTAGCTGTAAGCCTTTTCAGGAAAAGTCACAAAAACTTAATAAGGGTTGACTTTTGCGATATTTTCTTTCAGATCAACTGGTACATTTTGCAGAAAATAAAAGAGATTGATTGAGATTAAACTTTGCAGTAGAAGATGTGCCTACTTTGAGATTTGTGCCATATGATTTGCCCTTTTAAGAATATAACGTTCAGCGAATTCATCGAAATGATCTTTGTAAAAAAACATTTTATAGTGTTTTGCAACAGGAAAATTAATATGATAATTTACATTTTTCCCAAGTGTTGGAATTCCAATCCTGTTTTGTCCCAAACCTTTTTTCTGGCCAAAAATCGAGGAGCAGCCGCGTTCAGTTCCAGTCCAGGTAGCGATCCCGCTATTTACAAACAACATCAATCAATGACCTCAGGCGTGGTTTTCGGTTTTTGTGTAATTTCCGGGAGGAGGCCTATAACCCCGCCTAGATATACTTATACATGTATTTTTAATCAAAGTCGTCGTAGCGTCATTGTTGTGGTTTATTTATAAAACAAGGGTTCTGAGAAGGACAGCTGTAATAATTTCCACCGCGTCATTATCCAGCTGAAATCTGCAGACGGAGGGCATGGGCGGCGAGGGTTGTACTCGCTCAAGGGATCAATTGAGTTTTATAAAATGAACAAGGAGATTATCTGACTGCTGAGTTCAGCACAATGGCATGGAATGAAGACAGAGGTCGTGGATAGCATCATAATGATGGAATGTAGTCGTCTGACGGACAGAAATAATTAAATTAACGACAAGCCTGGCTTGCAAAATGACAATGTCGTCAATTCTCTCTTTTCGGTGAAGGAAAGTGGTAATTGGCTTCCGGCAAACATTTCTGTTTCCCCATTTCATCTTAAATTTATTGCTTTCCTAAGCGTACCATTATATGAAAGGAGAAAACAAGATTTTAGCAACCACTAACCAATGAGGAATATTAATTGGGTGGTTTCTGGTTGTCTGGACAATTTGTGGTTAAGATTCCGTCTGGGTAAAATTATCAGATTGACAGATAATTTTCAGATAGAACAATGTTTTTAATTTAACGGACGATGTGGAATATGACGGTTTTTAACACGGCTGTTGAAAAGAATATAAGCATAAAAATCACGGTTTCGGTTTTTCTTCACTACATTGTTTGACAAAACGATGCAAGTCAACATTATAATCAACTAAGCACAAAAAACGAAAATTAAATTCTTCAAACCACACAACTTTGTTAATTGTATTTTTGAAGCAGATTTGAAGCCCTAAATCGCACTGCAGAAATTCCCCCTAATCAAATAATGTGATCTTGAGCAATTATCAAAGGGCATAGGAAGGTTTTTCAGGGAATTCATTTTCCCACTAATATACAGGAATTGTGACGTCCACTCGAAAAACTGCAAGAACAACTGAGTTGTTGTGAAATTCTGGCAACACCATTTGAATGATTTGTTTTCTTTTAGTGCTTTCTGCAAGATAATGCTGCTTAACACTTGCGTTGTTGTTGTTTTCGTTGTTTTCGTTGTTTTGTGTTTCACATTGAATCAACTGGCACGTTTATTAATTAATTGTGCGACAGGAGCTGCTGAGTTTGACAGAAGACCCATTTTACAAGGCACACGAAACCTTTGTAGGAAAAATCATTCCAGGTTCCTGTTTGTGAGCCATAAATTCCCCGCAACAATCGTGGCCAAAACGTTTCATTAGGTGTGTATTGCGTGCGGCAACTGCGCTTTGACTAAGAGCCGGAACGCCCATGCTTGATCCCCGTTCCAACATTCGCACCTCCGCTCTGGCAAAAACTACCTGTAGTGTTTTCATCGCCCATTAATAGTAATTGAAATTACGCCACCCTGCCGTAAACAAGTCTTTGAAAACGACGTTTCCCTCCATTTTTTGACGCCTAACCTAAAACATGACGCTGTATACCGTTTTAATTACTCCTCAGGATGCTTTGGAAGCGGTGTTTTGCGATGCGAAGCGGTTCTGCTAATGCGTTTTGCTAATTTGAAAATTTTCGAGTGGCGTCGCTTAGTGAATTAGCCGGCGTCGTGAAGCCCGTGCCGCTGAATTCAAGCCACAGCTCCAACACAAACATCACACCCGAAATTTCGTACCCTGATCGGCAGAAAAGTTCTCAAATTATCCTTTTTTTTAAGTAATGCAATCTTCAAAACGCTTATGTGCAAGGTCACCTCAACTTGTTCTAAGTATTCTTGCCCAAATCGTCAATTGGTGTTGGAAATTGCTTTTACCAAAAACAAAAATGTGTAGACATGTCAAATTAACAGATTTTTATAATACAATGAAAGGGAGAAGGCCTAGTTGTTTTGATCCTATTAAATCGCCCTTTTGTCATCTTAATATAAAAATAGCATAAATTGTTAGTATCCAACCAAATACTCATTTATTCAACCATTGCTCAAATCTTTTTTGACTCCTGGGAATAAATCTTTGGTTTGAAACAAATCATGATTTTGAACTTATTTTTAGGTTTCCATGTAGAAGGGAGGATTCAAATAAAACTAGTTTAATCATTTACTTTTGGTACCAATTTCATTTTTAATAGTCCTTCGTGTTTTGTATTTTCCATATTATAAAAAATTGAAATTGTTTAATTTCATCGCTTCCAAATCATTTTCCAAACATGTGAATCATGAAAACCATTGAATCGTTCCCATTTCCGTCTCTACCGCGAACAAACCGTCAAAAGTTTATTTAGACGCGCGGGTATCAAATATCATCTGATTGACCCTTGCGATAGTTCAGCTGTCTGTCCACTGTCCTGTTTGACTGTGCCCCGAAACAGAAACACAGCCGGCGTTACATTTACAAATTGTTTTTTGACGGATGTGGTAGAGAATTGTCATCTAATCTCAAATGCATGTGTGGCCGCCACCTAAACAACCGTTGGGCTCCAAACTGACTCTCATTACAATCTCCCGCGGATCCTGCAAGCATTTCTGTTATTCAGCCCCCTTACTGTTTTTGAGATATCTTTTGAGTTTTGGATATATCAGATTCTACAGTTACATAGACAAAAAATTAACTTAGCAGACTCAGAATATAAAAATCTGGTAAATATTCTATAATTTAAATTCCGTTATATTAAAAGTAGTTCAACTAAACTTCTTTTGTTGCACATTTGAAGCTTGTAAAAATGTATATGACAGTAATAAGGCGATTTTCGCAAATAAAACAAAATAAATTTTATAGCGAGTTGTTGGAAAGAAAGAGATGTGTAAATGAAACAAGATCTGTGTCAGAAACCCGCGAACTTTCTGATTCATAGGGAGTGACGCTACAATAATTGGCTTATACTAATCCCCGGTGAATAAGAACCCAAGATTTTGCCTAAAAGAAAGAAAGCAAACTGCAACAGATAAGGAACAAAGCGTCGACCTAACTGCGTCGGCCTCTTCGCGTCAATTGTGTGTCTGAAACGCAATTTCCTTAACAAGGGAAATCAATTGCAGTGACAATTGCCCCACACGGTAGATTGTTGATGGAGACCCAACCCCGTTCAGACACAACCACCTGGCAGGTACACAAGCGCTCTTTGACTTTCCTCACTCGGCAGACAACAGCCGTTTTATTTGAGCAGATCTCATGAATGGCGAATGAGAAGCCACGATATTTCGTGTCTGCCCATTGTTAAGCATCCTATCGTAACCCTCCCATTTCAGGTTTTCACACTCAAACTTGGTTTGCACGCGTAGTTTCACCACTCAAACCCATGGTGTCCTGTTTGTGACACCTAGAAAATAAGCGTCTTCTTTTGCATTGATTTGTACATTGTCGGCAGGTTTAATATTAGCTTAGAACAACCGTGCGTTCGTAGGCTCCTACGAAGGAACATCTTGGACTGCCTTATCATCTACATGTTAATTGCTTCCCAGTTTAATTATCCACTATTCCCCGGAGAAATGCGAGCTCAATTCATTACCTCACGAAGAAGCCGACATATCAGCGGCCGCCTTCCTTCTTTCATTAGTCCCCCTCCGTTTTCCGCCGTGATCCCCGCCAAGACATTTTCCTTTTTTCTTGTCTCGATGGGCCATTTGGGTAATGTTTCAGTGCTCCCGCGTCTCCTTTCTCATCTGTGGTGTTGACAGCCAAATACTGGGATTCCAAAGGCTTTGTGTCTTGCGGCGTGCCAATTCCCATTATATTCGGACATCGATTTCTGCCGAAAACAGTTCTCACATTTGATTTTATTGCTAGGTCCGCTACCCTTCGATCCCACGATCAATACGCGTTTTCGATATCGATTAAACGTGGCATTTTTAAATTAAATTTTAGAGTATTTTAGCATATACCATACTTAAAGTTCCACGATCTAATTTGACGAATACAATGCAGTACAGTAAAAAAGAAAAAAACTTAAATGTACTGATATGTAAAGCAATCATTATTTTCGGCACAATCAGATTTCAATCGTTGCAGCTTGTTTAAAGCAAAGTTATACTTAATGGCAAAACTCTATTATCAGAAATTGTCCACATAAATAATTCCTAATCTTAAACGGAAAGTAATAAGTACATGTCTGTCCTTTCACTCTTTGTCGGAAAAATTTAGTTAACTGTTGTCAGCCGATGTTCTCTCTCATTTTGACATTCGCTGCCAGGGAACGGGGCTGAATTTAGGAATCGCAGGGCCGCGCAGCCCTCTCTCGTCCGTCAACCTGAAGAGAGCACATCCTTTGGAGGAGCCCGCTTTCGGAGCTCACGAGGACCAGGACCTTCCTTTCCTGCACGCCAAGGTACATCTGCCCTCTCATCAGGCATTCTAAGAGGGGCGGATCCTAGCGTCGCCCTCCGATACCATGTGTCACAATTTGACGCATGCACACACAGCCTCAGCCAGATGGTCACGCACATGCTCGTTGTTTCAGATTACCTCATATAGGTTATGGAAAACTTGTTCTGTGCTTCACAATTGTCATGCAACCTTTGTTTCGCAAAAAGAAATTTTTCGTTTAAGTAGAAATCAAACTTTTAGGGAACACTTGAAATTGTTTTTTCTGTTATTCGTTTTTTTCGGAGAAGACAATTACGATAATGTTTGATCTTTCTTTATTGGGCGTGTTTTGTTTTTAGTTCTTCATTAACACTTAGTGGAAACTTGGATTGCTGAGCAAAAAACATAGTGCCTCTGCTGAACCCATCCTTTACAACATATTTTGTATCTTCTATATTTCAGAAAATGCTTGCCACGGCCGCCTCCTACGGTATGGCCAACTCCCTCTCAAACGGAACTACCCCGAATTCCCTGTGTTCGACTCCCGTCTCCCTCTACCCCCAGCAAATGGTTCAATTCGTCCCGGCGCCTGTGCAGCAAATGTGTGAGGTTCGTTTCCGTAAATTGATCGGCGTTTCTGGGCAGCAACAATGTCAGTAGATGTCCTCATGCATATGGTATAAGCACAATTACACAGAGCAATATCCAACTGCCACAAGTAGACGGGAATGGGGCTGTTTCTAGGCAGCACACAACTGCCTCCAGCGAAACATAAGAGACACATTTCACCAAATGTACGATGTTTTGCTAAAAACATTGCTAAAAATATTTATGTTACCCATCACTCCAGATTTGCTTGACATTACATTTTTTTTGACTGATTTGCCTATGGCATAATAAAAACAATGGAAAATTTAAAAAAATAAGAAGTACATCGTTGAAACAGTAGGATAATGAGGCAACAAAAGACGATATGTAAAATCTTGGCTAAGTTTTGCTGAACAACATGAAAACATCCACTTCTATTTATCAAAAAACTATCGCCCACACTCGGTTATGCGAATTATTCAAATCACTCTTGTCAAAATCACAACAGTTGTCAGCAATAACGGTGTTCTTTTTTCAAACTGTCGACATGGCGAAGATTCAACCTTTGAAGGGCAAAATAATGGTCTTCATTCATTTTTTTTTCACTTTTTAGTTATCTCAACCTCAAAATTCCAAGATTCGTTGTAAACCCTCACTCGGTTTGTGTTTTGTCGATGATAGAGTGAAAAATCAATTGTCGCTGAATAATAACGATATTCTGTCCAACAGTCTGCTTATGCAAGACGATTCTTTTCTCCTCTCCTCGTCTCCCAACCCACATTGACCTTTCCTTTCTCGATGGGTGCCACATGTCGAACATGAGCCATTGACGATGCAATGCATAAATGATCTTAGAACCATTCTAATGACGGCGCAACATGTCTGCCCACCAGATGTCTTTGTGCGGCCGGGCTTATGGCAAAAAGCGTGCAAAGCCTTTTAGGGGACAGATGAGGGACGTGGTTTTTTGGGCAGAGCACTCCCGGGCCACCCGCGCCGATTAATAGTATTCGGACATTGATTGTCCGGCCGACGGCTAGTAATTCCCACAAATCCCACAGTTCTCGCCCGCTGTACAGGGCACGAACGGAGAAAGTTTTAGCTTCTTTTTCCTATTCTTTAAAATCTGTAATAAATCAATAACTATTAAAGACAAATCAATACAGTAATTTTGTCAAGTATCAAAATAAATTACATCACATCAACATTATGGCCACCTACAAAGTTATAATTTTGATTATTGGCGTGTTGTTGGTATACTGTAATACGTTATGCAATACCAAACCTAAAATTTAATAAATCTATGTTATTAGCTTAATTGGAACGGTCTTGCACTGTGAGCAATCGACCGCCGGCCAGTACACAAATGCGGCGAGAGCGACCAATACGTACAATACGCCTGAATCACGCCGCAAATCCACGTAGCATAGCTCTATTTACGCGCCCGGATATGTCCTCCAGGCTCTGGTTCAGGCACACTTTCTTGCCCTGATAACACAGTGCGCCACCACCCAAAGGGTCATAATCGGGCCC
The DNA here is from genome assembly GCA_022343465.1 of Oscheius sp. G VE-2021. Lineage (NCBI taxonomy): Eukaryota > Metazoa > Nematoda > Chromadorea > Rhabditida > Rhabditidae > Oscheius > Oscheius sp. G VE-2021. Next base: position 851,734 of record JAJQXH010000045.1, read on the forward strand.
CCACGCGTACACATGCGCCCCTTGTGCTGACGTGCCATAGGCTCACACGAGGATTACAAGCATTGTCATTTCTGTTCGCGCATTCGGCGTTCTTTTGGCCGAAGTTTCCCTTTTTTGGTTCTTTGAAACCGTGACCGAAGCCCCTTTACACTCGTCAGTCCAGTTCCGTTTTCGCCCGTGTGGTCCAAGATTATCGCAATCAAGGGACATTCGTCTTTTGCAACTTTCACCTGACACTTCATCAAATGGGTTTCAGATGCAACTCCCGCCTCAACTTGGCAACGCCTACGAGGGTATTCCTATCTTCATCGTTCCTCAGACAGGCGTCGGTCCCTCTTCCGTTTCTTTAGCAGCTATTCAAAGGGCAGCGGTTTGGAATCTAATTCAATTAGGCCTACAATTGAATTTCAGGAAATAAAAGCAGTTCTAGCCAATGTTCCCCAAGAGCCGAAAATAGATACCAGCAGTGAGCTCACAAATAAATAGTAACGATAATTGTTTTTTTCAGAACATTTTCATGTATTTGTGGGCGATCTCAGCCCAGAGGTGGACAACAGAGCAATGAAGGAAGCTTTTTCCGTCCATGGAGAAGTCAGGTTCGTGTTTTTATATCAGAGCTCATTTACGATGCCCTCTGCGGCTCTTTATCGTGCTGAACGTATCATATCAGTAAAGGTTAACTGCGTCTTTTTAGCGAGGCGAAGGTCATCCGAGACTCTCAGACACAGAAATCCAAGGGATATGGATTCGTTTCTTTTCCTTGCAAAGAAGTGGGTTCGGTTTTTTCGTTGTGTTTTCTAGGTATAAATAAACACGTCCTATTTAGAATGCAGAAAAAGCTATCACGGCGATGAATGGTTTCTGGCTAGGCAGAAGACCAATCAGGACCAATTGGGCTACTCGACGACCTGCGGAAGAAGCCAGGGAAAAACTTACATTTGAACAGGTTCTTGCAGTGAATAACTAAAATTATACTTTATTTTAAGGTCTTTAATTCTACAAAACCGGATAACACTTCAGTTTACGTTGGTAATGTCGGATCTAACACAACAGGTAATTAAAGTAAGATTAACTAATGATAATAAATTTCAGAAAACGATTTGCGGGAGCCTTTTTCACAACACGGGGACATTACGGAGGTGCGGCTTTTCAAGAGCCAGGGATATGCCTTTGTGCGATATGAGAAAAAGGAGTGCGCCACAAATGCAATCATGGAGATGAACGCCAAGGAGATTGCGGGCAACATTATCCGTTGTTCCTGGGGACGGGTGCAACAAAATGTAAGTCTCACAAACAATGTAAGAGTGTTTATTGAGTATAACGTTTATTGAGTACTTACAAATGTTTAAAAGCATTTTAAGAGTTCAAAAGAGCTATTCAGTGCCCATATCATCCACATAAGTCGTCGAGAGTCAAAGCTTTTTTCCGAAGCTGTTGAGGACTGAAAAAAGAAAGCAACATTAACCTTGAAATTTAAGGGAATTGGCTATGATCTTACAATAGTTTCTTTATTATTTGACCGTTTTTTCAATACGATTTAACATAATTCGATTAACCTTTAAACGGAAATTGCTGGTCTTCCTGTTTCGCCGAAAATATATCATTCCGCAATGCTGTAAACATTTATACTGAGCTATTGGGAAACCTTCTTCGTAAGCAAAAACAAATATGTGCAGCGATGTTTAGTTAATTGTCGATGGTCATCAAGAACATTTCCGGAGAATTTCAACGAAATTTGTGTTCCAATCAGTTGCGAACACAAAGTACTAAAGGTGAAATAATCTCTGCCTTAAGGACTTAACTCACTAATTAAGGGGCTTAAAATGCTTACTATTGTAAAAAAAACGAATACACTTAAAAAAGTGTTTTTAAGGTCCACACAATTAAAAAAGTGAACTGTGATATTGCTTCATTTTTCAGCCGACAGCCCAAGTGATGCCCGACTTGACGCCTCTGTTGGCGCAGGCATTGCTTCCCCAGACACAGATGATGTCTCCAATGTACTACAACCCCTACTTCCCACAGGTCTACAACCCCGCCATCATTCCCCAGTGGCAAGCATGATTCCCAAAACTAAGTTCTCAACGTTTGCAGATCCCGTTACAAGAGTGTCATTCCACCACTGATCCGATTTCTTTCCATTTGATGAACCAAACCTGGTAGCAACGGAAACGCGTTATCTCCGATTACCATGAGATTATCACTTTTTAGTCAGTCTGTATTTACTTACTCTGAGTTCCTAAGCATTTGACGCCGTTGCCAATGATAGACTTCCAAAGCCCTGTTTCACCTAGAATAGCATTTGCGAGTGAAAATGTTGCAAATAAAAAATGTATAAGAATCGTTTTAAAATATTTTCAAAAACGATTTTTTTCATTTTATGGCTTATAAAAACGGGTAAGTTGCAATCCCCCTGTCTTTTTGAGGAGAACGTATAACCTAAATCGTGTTAAAACGTATTATAACAAAATGGGTGGGTCTTTCCACCTTATCTCAAAATAAAAAAATACCAATCAGTCCTGATTGACATCATTTTGTCATCAAATCGTTTGAGTTTGATTTAAAAAATTTAAGTATAGACAATGAATTCAATGTTTTTAAAAGATAACAAGAGTTTTAATGTCGTCATTAAATATTTCATATAAACTCACTGCCTATTCAAGTGTTACAAACAATGGAAATGGGTGAAAATATTCTGACGCTCTCAACAGCATAATATTTGCTCTCAACAGCACAATATTTTTTACCGAAACAGCAGTAAGCCATTTTTCCAAAGGAACTACGTTTGGCTAAGACAAAAAATTCCAATTAGCGATTTAAAAAAAAGATGTGAATAAATGTCGCATTCACATTAGAGAGGTGTTTTAAAATATTTTAGACATTTTTTGTATTTTAGAAAAATTTAAAACAAAATAAATTTTTTAAAAAAAGCAGTTTGTTCCACTGTAATTTGTCTGACCGTTGTTTTGGCTTAGAGCTAGTTTTGGGAAATTATATTAAAGCGCTAGACATGAGACTGGTGTAACAAATTTCTTCCTGTTTGCGCAGAAGCTGGAAAGACGCAAAACAATATACTGGTAAACTGATTGTCATCTAAGTAGAACATTGTAAATAAATCACAGATTCCCACAGGATGATCTATTTCCAACACATAAGCAAAAAAAAACTGGGCAGACAGAAAATGTTTTACTGAATTATGAAAATATTTAACTTTAAATTTAAGTTAAAACCAAAGAAATACAAAATTATTAAGAACTAACCTTAGTTTTGTTTTTATCCTTCCAATACTTACGTTGTTTTTCAAAAAGAGTTCTTCCATACTATCCATGAACCCCACGAAGTTAATGACATTGTTTTTTACAAGTGACACAGTTTATTCGATCTTTATTTTTCTTAGCGATCGGTTTAATCTTTGATTACCGGTGTCTGTTTCTATTACAATAGATCATTGTCTAGGATAACCCTTCCGTAAACAATAATGGCTGTTCTTTAACGTAGACAGACCGTCCAGACACAAGTCTTAAATATTAAGAATTTAAAAGTTTTGAAACTAAGGCGCTTGTATATTAGTTTTTTCATTAAAAAGAGTTTCAAAACAAGCACATGAAAGAGAGAGTCTCAAAAGTACAAATCGGAAGAACCACTAGTTATCAGTCTTATGCTGCTTAGTTGCTTAGTTATAAAAACCCTTTTGTTTTGAAAGATGGAAATTTGTGTAATGGACCTTTCTGATTCCCCTAACTGAACAAGTCAGACTGTTTCCTCCCCGTCTGTTTTGAAGAGTCGCAAAGTATAAGTGGAATCGCCAACGCAGTGGGCGGTGCGAAGGTCGCCCCGCGTCGTACAAAAGTCGCCCGGAGCGATTCGGCAGTGCAGCTGGAAGAAAATGAGAGGGCTGCTCACTGCCGTTCTCCTAGCCTTTTTGGCATCAGCATCATCGGAGGTCTGTATTGCCTTCTGTTATTCATTTGCAAACGTTTCAGCTTTCGTCTATCAAAGTCTCTATTCTCAGCTACCAAGGCCTTAAGAGCCATGAGATTGAAAACATGGAACACCTTCACTATACTTTTGAGTAAGTTAAACCTCACTTTGGACCATTATCCAATTCAGCATTTGTCTCTGCCGATCTCACTTTAACGGCCTGTTCCCTAACAGATCTCCTCTTTGCGAATGTGCCCAACAGCTGAGGTACCATCTTTGAACGTTTCCTTTCATTTTTCACGGTTTAGGGGACGAAAAGTCATCGAATCCATTCCTGAGGGAGTATATTCCGCATCATGCGTATACACCGACAACCCTTCAAAGTGCTTAAATGTAAAGTTCATTGGAGAGGTTAGTTTTTGCAATTAAAGTTCATGTTTGAGTCCAATAACACTTGAAATTGCACTGTATTGCGTCACAAAAAGAGTCTATGTTTTCAGGACATGGGCAGAAAAATTCTTGTGAAAACGATGATTGGGAAAACAATCTACACATATCCCACTTGGCAGCGTCTTGTTTTTTCGCCTTACAGAACGACGTCTACCTTGAAATCTGCAACTGGGACTGATATGAGGTTGGTCTGTTTCAGTCGGCTAAAGGTTAAAGGTTCAGAATCACGTACACTACAATGCATCGCGCCGCTTCGAACGGGGAACGTGCTTTACAAATGTCTGCAGAAAGCGTCACCTCTACTGTAATGCCGATGACGACCGCTGTTACAAAAGTAGCCGTTACCCCCACCAGATCCCCCTTTTGGATGAAGCCGCAGCCAGAAGCCGCAGCAGTGGATGTTCCTCCTTCCAAAGTCATCAGAAATGATTGGATTGATATCATCAAAGAAGACTTTAACAGGGGAAAAGCGTGGATTTTGAAACCCGTGAGATGGCTGGCAAACGCAATTTCTTCCAACCAGGGCTTCAGGTAGGATTGTTGTTGAGATACATGAAGATAACGGGTTTTAGCTCATTCTTTCCGGCAAAAACAACGAAAATAACCATAACTACACCATCTACTACCACAACAACAACTACAAAAGCCTGGACCACATCAACTACGAAAGCCTGGACCACAACAACCCCTAGAACAACAACTACGATAGCGAGGACTGTGACCACCACTCCGCGGGCCACCACGACTACCACCCCCCGCAGACAACTGCCCTGGGGCCGGAATCGCTGGGATCTCAGCGATGTTGCGTACATCAAAAACGTGGGTATTCACCGGGTTAAATGAATAGGTTACCGTTCGGCGATGCGTATCGCACCTCACGAGACAGTTTTTTGTAGCTTCCCGTGTGGTCAGGGTAGAACACGTTTTGCACTGCGAGACTTGAGCGTTTCTAGATGAACGCAGCCTCTGAACCATTTCGCTCATGTTCTCTGTAGTAAAATAATCACCCGGAAGTACGCCTAAGAAAACACAATAATTAATCCCTAAAACCTGAAGGCGTAGGAAAACACCTGGTACTTTTAGGAACCAAAAACGGTACACATCGCGCGACCAAAGTTGACAACAGCACTTTTGGGCATGTTGTGATAAAAAATAATAGCCCTATTGGCAATATGGTTGAGGGTCTTCTTGCAGATTTTTTCTAAACTATGCATCTTCTGATTTCTGAATTGTATAAAGAATGTGCAACTTAACTTTCCCTTTGACAGCTTTTTACCCGTGTGGAAGAATACATCAGCTTCACGCAGAATCAGTTTTTGACTTGTGCGTAAAACCAAAGGTTCTTTACTATCACATGTCTTCCTAAAAGGAAGTTTTTGCAGCTTCTCCTGGTCAGCGTCCAAAACCCGTTTGTATTGTAACACAAACCTCAGGCTGTACTCTCCCGCAGAGAAAACTGCTTTGAAAGTTGCGATTGCGCGGGTTGTGAACTGAGAATGAAATGATTTCATGTTGCCGCTCGAGTTTCCGGTGACCTTTTCAGCTCAATTCGTCAGAAAAAGCTCCTCCGCGGTTAAATTGATATGGTTCCGAACCCTCTTTGCCGAACTGAACTTTTCAGGTCAACGATGTGCGGATGTTCCTGGTTAGGGAGAGCCACGTAGACAGAGTGGATCCTGCAAGATATGATATCAACACTGTCAAAGACGAGGTGACTATTCCTTTCCATAAACAATAGAACGGCACAAATGGCATTGAAATCTAAAAGTAGTTTGGATGTCCGGGGAAGTGCAAGTTGTTCACTCATCTGTTTTGACCAGACACTTTAATTTTACAACGGATTGTCACACTAGAAAGTTTTATTATCGGGCTGCACTTTCAGTTGGATAAATAAGATACCAAACAATGACATTCCAGATTTAGATTTCACAAGCAGATGAATTCCTGACATTCTTTAAATATCTAGCGAGGAATCAAATAGATGCCATAAGATGCTGCTTCTATAGTAAACACTACACTTTGTGAATCAAACATTAAATACTTCAATACACGTTTTACAATTGCGGAATTTAATTGTTCTGCGCTGGTTCTCTCATAATTGTCCATCATACTTTACGTCCGTTTTTAGTGCATTCATTCTGAAGTTACACTTTTCAAAACACGATTTAAGTGCTGGGGGTTTCTCAAAACAAAAGTACAGTTTTTGTGAATTGTAAGGCTATTTTTCAGTTGTTATTCTATCATAATGTCTACCGAGAGATGCACGATGCACCGGAAGTGAAACGAAGCGGGTATCTAGACAGTTTGGCTCAGCGATACTCCGACTATCTGGCCTATTCTAAGACTTGCTTGATTCACGAACAGCCAAGAATGTAATCTGAATCCATTAAGTATTTTATCTTCTTTTTCCAGATATGGCGAAAACTTATTCGTGTTTGGATCTCAATATTACCCCAACCCCATCACTTTCGCAAGGGCAGTGGGTCAGAGTTTTTACATGGAAGGCCGAGAATACAACTATAACTCGTAAGTTTCAATTAAAACACAAGAAAGAACTTGTTTCAGGTTTGTCCCTATGGGTTACTACAGAACGGGTCACTTCACTCAGCTTGTTTGGCGGGAATCTCGCAATATTGGAATCGGAATCACAGTGGTGAAGACAGACGAACGTGGCCGTGGGCCTTGCTTCCCCCGCGGCCCAGCTTACATGATCTACGTTTGTGTGAAATATGATCCAGCAGGAAATTACCAAACGTCGGAAGCCTATAAACGCAACGTGTGGCCTCTCAAGAGAAGGGTCTAGTAGCCATTGATCTCCTTTGAGTTGTATATAGATCCCCGTGAATAAAGCTTTGTCAGCTGGCTGCCTCAGTTGTTGTGCATAGATACGCTAGTGTCGATCAATCACCGCCGTTTTTTCGAATTCCGATTGAGTTGACAGACATCCTTCATTTCCGAGAGGAAATTTTCGCACATTTTCTATTTCCCTTATTTCCCTCTTTCAATTGAAAATAATTTTTCTCTTGAAGTTTTTCACTACTTTCCTTTAGTGCAATATTCAAGGTAATGGAACTGTTATTGTTTAATCCGTTGCCAAGCCAACCTCTGGTGAAAGTTTCAAGTTTCGAAGTTTTCATGACACAGATTTTATTAAGATTTGCATATTAACCATATATAACCGTGTGTTTTACGATTGCATATTATTATCACTCTCCAGGGCAATCTTCCCCTGTAGCCAAGTTTTGAAAACGATTTTCCGCTTTATTCCAATGTTTCAAGATAATCCGACACATTTCATAAATTTAAAATTAGATACGCAGGTAACGGAAGCAACTAAATTAGTTTTGTTGACTAATCCAAATCGAACTCTTCTTCAAATGATCAATCTCTTAAATGGTCGGACTTTGTATCTCAAAAAATATTCACAATACGTTCCAAACCGCCTTCTAGGTTTCACAAAACAAATTTGAACCAAACCATTGGGCTTCAAACCTGCAGCAATATTTTTTGGTCAACAACTATGTTTACTTAGCTACAGAAGCCATGCCACATATATCATTGTAACAATGTTTTCACGGTGGCAGAATCTTTATTGGTCTAACGAATGTTTGTTTTTCTAGAACAAAATCTTGGATTTGTCAGGTGTAGCCTTCTAACCTAAGCTTAGATTCCCAACGACTCCACAAATCATTATATTTTGAGAACCTAACACCTGTGGTCGGAAGATCTACCACTTTTTGCATCAGCCACCCATCCTCCCTCTAACTATGCCCTCAGTTCGACGAAATGGCAGCGCTTGTCTCCGATCGTAAATCAGTCGAGGGCCGCTCTTTTCCGCATCATCGCTTATTTTCATCCTGCAATCAGTGTAATCTGCGAGGTGCACATGTAACTTCAGGTCGATTTCAACCGTTTCCGCCTCCTCTATGAAATTTCATTTTATGAATGTTGTGGCCCCTGCAAGTTGTCCGAATGACAATTTCCGGAGCACCCGCTGGCAGCCTGAAACGAGTCCTCAGAATTCGTTGTCTTCTTTCCATACCCGAAAAACCGCACTCAATCTCCACCCGACGCCAAACAACCACCCGGAATTGCATTTTCTGAGCCGTTGGTTCGCAGAGAATGTGTCTGTCTTGACACGTATGCCCACGTAGACTGACGCATGCCCTCCCGCCTATTCACTTCATTGTTTACTGCACCAAAACCCATTTTCCAGGTTTTTTCAGCACATGAGCAGCTACAGACGACGGGCCGCTGTGGCTTTTCCAGCTCCCAATGAACTCAACGAACCCATTATAGGTTCTTCCTTGTTTTAAATGGGCACGAACTGATTTTCAGACATATCGGAATGGAATGATGTTTCCTTATTGTCCCCAATACACCAGAACGTTTTTCGACCCACAAGCCTTCAACAGGTCAGTGTTTCTCTCAAGGAAATGCGATTTGCAAACAATATTTCCGGCTTTTGGAAAGACGATAGTTTGTTGTTGGCGATCTGAGCTCATAGGATATTTTGCCGCGGGTATGGCCGCTGTTCGACACCTATCATCATCAATCACGAACTGGGGTCGATTGACAATTATCTACCTTCTATTTGTTGCCTCTCGGCTACGTTTTGGCACCTTTTAATTCGTTTCGTACAAAAGTGCATTTATTGCTATGATAGCTGTTGTTTTGACCCTCTTTCAAGTGTATTTGAGCAAAAAATATAGTTGAGCTGTTGAAAGTGATTTTCATTTTGAATTATATGCATGTTAAAACAAAAGGCGCGCACATCTCGTAAAAAACTAATTGGCTTTTATATCTTACACAAACTTTTAAATTCCCAAGTAAACTCGTCAGCATGTCGTCATTTGGCACATGTGCTACTAAATGTGTTATTGTAGAAAAACTTATCGAATGGCGCCAGCACGCACTTTACCAACTCGCCTGAGCACTTCCAGTAACTAATTTTTTCACTTTAGCCAGTAGTTGTATTCTGACAGCAAAAATGTGAGTCTTCTAGGACAAAGAACCTGCAGAATTGCTAAAGATCTGGCAATTAGAAATTCAATTTACATTTACGACAGCTGACGAATGGCACTCATTTTCACCAAGTGCAGTTCTTCTTTCCCTCATTTCCTTAGCCGAATACACACACATTTTGAAAGTAAAACGTTGGTTTGAGGTTGACTGTTGTAGTATATCAATAACTGTTTTATGCCCTCAAGAAAACACATTTATGAAACAATTTTCCGTAGCTCTCTTCAATCCCTCCCGCTCGTTTTTAGTAAAAAAATTGTTTTCCTGATCTCAAAATTCTAAAAGTTTGTCTTAGATGGAGCCGAGTACAAACATACACAGCAAAAAGATATTCATGAGGTTTGCTTGGCAACCGCCGGCTCAATCTAGGCTACCAAATAAAAATTTTGTCAAAGACAGTTTGCAAAGGGTATGATTATTTTATTCCTCACAACTAATTATATATTTAGGTGGTCGATGAAACCCACTTTTCGAAAAACGAAGTGAAGGCAATCTATCGAGCTTTTAAGGAAACTTCTCCCAATGCAGTAATTAACAAAGGTTTATCCCTCACAGTTTCAGTTGATCTTTGTTTTTTTCAGACATTTTGAGAGAGAAGTTTGCTGAGTTGTTTCCTCACGGTGATATTGAACACTACGCAGATCTCTTATTTGATACATTTGACAACGACGGCAATGGAACCATTAATTTTCAGGTTTGTCTTTAGGTGGTTTTTGTTGCCTGAAGACGAAGTACATAAAATCAAATTATAAATTTGAATTGTTGAAATGTTAACACTTTTTACAGGAGTTTGTGAAAGCGTTGTCCATTTTATGCAGAGGAACGATGGATGAAAAAATAGAATGGCTCTATAAAATTTACGATCCCCAGGACAAAGGAGAAATTTCATTTAGCAGACTGCTCTACGTTATAACTTCAATGGACGATCTCATGGGTTAGTGAAAACAAATGCTCATAAAAGTCCCTTTTTAGGAAGAAAGGCAATTCCACTGATGAGTAAGCACCAAAAAACGGAAAGAGCTCGTCAAGTATTTGAGGTTATACCATACAACTAAAAAAATTGATATGTTTCAGAAGTTCGATGTTTACAAGCGTGGAAAAATTTTGAAAGAAGATTTCATCCGCGTTTGTAAAAGTGATTCTCAGATTATGCAGTCTATTTCTGCCCTTTACACTATTCTTCCGGGTTGACTGTCTTTCAAAAACACGAATAATAAATAAAATCTTTTTAATAGGTTCATTTCATTGCCGGGTACCGACGAGCAGCGTAAAATTAATTGCAGATTCTTCTAAAAACAACCTATGATGGTTAACACTCTATTTATTGGAAAAATGTAGAATTGAAGCTGAGATTTGATTTTCTTCATACAAGCAGAGTGCGGCCAAATATAATCGGTGTCCAACGAACAATCGCTGTTTCTGCCTGTTAAAGGATAGTAGCTACATGGTCCCGCATGGAATAGCGGTAGATCAAAAGCGGTGCTAAGCGACGCCTGTGAGCACGCTTTTTTCGTTTCCTGTATCATCTAGAAGGCGGATTGTTCGTTGGAAGTAGACAATAACAAGGCATAATAATAAATCAATATTTTATTAATTGGACACATTGAACAATTCTGTACAAATCAAAGGGCTGCACTGATTAAAACCAGTAACGTAATGCTATAGAATAAGGTGAGAACATCGACAGAAACGTAATGTCTTTCGCAGCCTTAGAAACGGAAATACGCAGCTAGTGAGACCAAATGCGTGACGGGGCACAGGAACGAAGGCCGGACCGGGTTTCTGATACATACTTGTAAGTGTATACACGGATTGCACCCTACATCTCACCGGCCTGTTAACACAGAAGAATCGGCTTTGGCCGACGTTGCCACTCAGAGACCAGGGAAGAGGACTACGATATATATCTACTATGATGTGGACTAAGTTTTGGCTAGATTCAAATCGCTGAGGAGGAGAGGGGGAGGGACGTTAAGGTCCCTCGAAACATGACAAGTTCGGAAATCCTGGTTCACGTTAAACACGTACAATATCCCGCAGATGAGTAATTAGTCATCGGTGCATAGAAAGGGAGTAAGTGGCGCAAGGAATAATAACGATGGATAGACTTTTGAGGAATTACGCAGTGAAAACAGGCGCGGGAGTCGCGGAGGCAGCCGGAGCACATGTTCTGTAGAAGATGAGGTTGTATTCCTCAAACATGTGAATTCCTCCGCCACTGAAGTTGTCGCTTCGGTCGCCGCAAGACTCGGTTGTGTAGCCAACGCGGAAACGGTAGCCAGAGTGCAGATACGATCCAACCGAGAGCTCAAAGGTGGTCTCTTCCACCTAAAAAACAATTTATTTTATTTTTATTGTCTGGCGTATATTATTTTCCTCAATTCTTTTCGTTGATTTTCAAATGTTGCAAATACAAACAAAATTTTTTAATGTTGTTTAAAGTTATCTTTTTTTTAATGGTGTTTTTTTAAAAGTTTGGTTTTATCTTGCCTGAATAGCAGTGGGGTATTTGGATTCTTGTGAATCAACATCCATTGGGCATTGCTTGAATCCACTGACGTAACCACAACTGTTCAGCACTTTACCGGAGGGAAGCCTGGAGAATTGGGATTTTCAAAGTTAATTATGGTATCTTACGCAAACTCCAGCCTTACGGGGACTGTAGGCAGGAATGGAGACACCGGAACGTAGAGGTCGAATCGGCTTCTTCTGATGTTGCAGCTTCCATCGATGCAGTATCGGTTGTCCAGGGTCATATTGAGTTCAGGAATGCGAATGTGGACTCCAGTGCCTAGGGGCTTGCCCTTGCCATTCAGAACTCCAGGAGCACTTCTGGTGATCAGCTTCTTGTTCTCCTCCACTCCGATTCCATCCAACTAAGAAGATACATATTAAACAAACACGATAAAACATTTCCTTACCTCTCCGTAGTGTTTGTGGTCCTTCTCGTAGAACGTTTTGGCGGCACAGCAATAGGAGTGGCAATTTCCAGACTTGCATGAGGCGATTAGTGGTGGTGCATCAGGTTGAATAATTGGTAATTGTCCTGAAAACCCAAATAGAAAACTTTCTCAAATGGAACATTACCAAGCAATATGATATTTTCAGGCGGGCTTTCGTGTCTAGAAACGTAGGTGGTGTTCTCGGGGAAAGGCGTGTAGCGCACTCCGAAGTTTCGGTTGTGCCAGTCCATAACGTAGAGGGCGGTCATGGAAAGAAGACAAAGGGCCATCACAATGACGAGAGTCACAATGGTTCCCTGAGTCAATTTGGAATTGCACAGAGGGTCCTGACGGTGACAATTGGAGCGGCACCTGGCGTTTCTCTGAAAATATAATTATACTTGTTTCTTATACTGTATTTTACATCTCTTCTTTCTCTCTTGGGGACGTAAGAAGACGCCAGTGAACTGCGAGAGTAGCTGAGCATGCTCTTGTTGTCTCCGTATGTTTCCCCGCTGAGGTTAGAAGCCATCGATGCCGTCAGCTTCTTCCTCCGCGCGTACCGGGCCAACCTCTGGCTTATCTCGTCAACCTGAATGAACATTTCATTCACCAGCTTAAATATGTTTCACCTTCTCGTCAATCTTGCTGTCGAGGTCTCCTGTCAATCTGCAGAGTTCCTGGGTAGCCAGAAGGGTCTCGTAAAAGACTCTGTTCTCATCAACCGTCAGGTAGTCTCCAATATCATGAACTGCTTCCGGCATGATCTCTCGGAGTTCCTGTGCCAGAAGACCGGTCTTTCTCCTGGAGTCCTCGGACAGCCCCCATTTTTCCGCAATCTCTGGCTTGTACATGTACTTCACAATGTGAAGTTTTCTGATGTTTTCTAAGGCCTCCAGAGGGTCAAGGTCGGTGATGTTTTCCTTCAGTCGGATGTCAGATGGATGAACAATCTGAAAAAAGCATCGTGAAACCCCGACAAGAAATTATCATACCCTTCCGGCGTGGTAGATATCTCCATGGACGCTCAGCTTGGCGTCTTTGTAGGGCATTTCCGTGTTGATCGACACGGGTCCATGGGTGTAGAGACCATGAGGGTTACGCTGCCAAGCGACATCCTCAGCTGGGTCGAAAGCTCCGGGGTTGGTAGCCTGAAATAAATATAATAAAAGAAATACGTTTTAGAATTACTTGCATGTTTTCAGGATATGATAAATTATAAACTTTACTTATATTTGTTCTTTTCGGTTTCAAACATGACAGGCCCTCACCCATTGCGCTTTCTTTCAGTACGTCTTAAATTATCCAATTTCAACTAATGGCTCTGCAGCCACAGGGTCAAGGAGGTGAATCAAGGTCGGCGCCAAGCGTTTTCAGTCGTAACGACGACGTAAAATCGCGATCAATACCAGATCAAAACACCGCGTTATAGCAAGGCAGCCCACATATCTATCTATATGCTGAGCTATCAAAACAAACAGCAAACAGTGACAAGCAAATGCGCCTCATGACACCAAAACAAACTGAGCAAGGACTAGTAAACAACGCCCATTACAGTGAAAATTTAGCCAAAACGAAGAAGAAATGAACTTACCCTGACAATCACTCTGTCGGAGTGGTAGGCTTGAATCAGATGCTCAGATCCATCAGTGCTTGTGGCCTTCAACCTCACAACCAAGAGGAAGAATTTTTGGTCGGGATTGGCTCTTCCATTTTTGCGCTGATTGTTGAGAGTTGTCTCTTGGAAGTGCAGACGAGGAACCGTTACTTTGGTCATTTTGCGAGCTTCAATTGTCAACCTAAAGATAATAACATGCTTAAAAGTCATATAGAGAAAAACTCACGTGACGGGGGCGTGAGGGCCTGGTTTTCTGTCAGTCTGAGATTGCCTGATCTGGATTTTGGAAGTCTGCATCTCTTGTTTGACTCCACAGAATGAAAGCATGAATTCTGAGATGGGGTAAAGCATGTCGTTCTTCTTCACATATTTGGGAGCTAAGGCATCGATAGCCTCGATGTGAACTGAGATCTGAAAAAAAGGTTGAATAAAGTTTGGGTTCACCCGACCTGGAAATGATTTTTCTTCTGATTCACAAAGCAGTTGTCCGGGGCAAAGTAGTTGAAGCCTTTGTCGGCTACCACGCAGACCTAAAGAAAATTCATAAAGATTTAAAAGGAAAAGGATACCTGGAGCTGTTGCAGAGCATTGTGCTGTTCATCGTATAGAGGCAGCCATTTTTCTTCTTCAAATTTACAGAATTTGATCGCAGGCTGATGAGAAGAAAAGTTCTCGTCGTATCCAGTGGCGCTCAGGTTGGAGGACATGTCCCCCATTCCACCGTTGTTGAAGAGTTTCTGGTCTGCGTCAAGTCGTGGTCTCTTCCTAAAAAGAGAAATGTAAAACTATTTGAGTCTTAGTCTTACCTGCTATTGGTGTTGTCAGAACCGCAGCTGTTGAGGCTTCCTTCGCTTGATCCACCAATGATGTTAAAGAGATCTACTCCACCGAAGCCTCCGCTCGTCAAGAAGGAGTCGGATCCTCTGTTCGAAGGAGGAGAAACCTAAACGTATGGTCTATTCATTGTAAAAAAAACTTTTGTTGACCCGTTCCCTTTGCTAGCAAAAAAGAAGGGAGAAGGTCTTTTTCCCATCGGCGGTGATTTGAATTTTCGCTCACAAAGCGTTGCGTCGTGTGGGAATCGGCCGACTGATGACACACCCGAGTCTTTTTGCGCGATATTCAAACGGACATGATTACGAACCTGCGCTGGAGTCTGCCCAGAGTTATAGGGGCTCATGAAGCACGGGGTGTTTGGAGATGGAGAGAGAATGTGCTGTTGAGCCATCTGCGGAGGCCTAAAACTAACACTTACAGTAGGCCATAGAATACGGTACCTTGGGTGGCCTCCTTGAAGCATATGATCTGGGTGAAGAATCATTCCATTTGACAATTCGTGAACTCCAAGCACCAATCCTTGGTTGTTAATGCCATGCACTGCAAAGAGAACATTTTGCATCGGAGGGTCGCTCTCAAAAGTGTACCCGCACGAACTAGACAACATTTCAAGGTCGGCGGCTGCATGCAACACAACACAAGCACAACATACCACCGAAGTTACCGAAGTTGTCAGGCGAGTACGGAGTGTCCGAGTTGCTAGAAGGAGATCCAGAAGAGGCTGCTCCAGAGATCTCAGTAATCGGAGGGGAATCGGGGAGTCCGGTGTTGTTCTAAAAGGGAAAGAGTTGAATTAAAAGTGTTTTCTTCTTTTACTTTAGTGCGTCTCGCGTAAACCATCCCTACGTTTTTGCGAACAGCTGTGCTGAAACCGCGCCGTGCCAGGCCCGAAAAGTGAAGTGCACCGCTGGCCAGCACGGGTTGGTACGCGCGCTGATCAACCATGGAAACAGGCGTTCTCGGTCGGCAAACTCACAAAAAACGCCCTTTTTAAATAAATTTCATGTGCAAATAGTGGAGAGATAGGAAAATGCTACTCACCTGGTAGACTACATTGTGATGAGGGTCTGCAACATGCTGCTGTTGCTGCGGATGTTGACGTGAGATGTGCATCCGAGCTTGGTCTCCAGCGGGACTGTCCACTAGGAGGCTGAAAGCAAACATTTGAAACTATATGAATTACAATTTCAATCATATGTTACAAACAAATTTGTTTAAAATGAATGTTGTCGCTGAAGACGGCAAGCGGACACATCGAAATAAACTGCGAAATTTTTCATGTCCAAATAGTAGAACAGCACATGCATTTCTATTTTTTGATTTGGATTCAGAAAGCCAAGGCTTCAAAACTTTTGTTGCGCTACGCCCATATAAACTTAATGGTAGTACTATAAATTAAAACTGTTTTAAAGGAAACTCAAAACAAAGAAAAAAAGTTAACTCTTGAACTGAGCAAAAGTTTAATTGAGGAGTAATGGGGGAGAACACTAAAATATGGATAGAAAGGGTGCATTTAGGTTAAAATTAAAATAGGTTATTTCAGAAGAGAGATGAGGTGTATAGAATAAAAAACCAACACATGTTGTAACCAGCAGTATTTGTGATTTGTTTGAATTTCGTGGGTGTGTGAATCCGTGCGTAACCGTGTCTCTCTGCAAGGGTCAAAAGATACGTCAAGGCATTTTGGCGCCGCGTTTTCGCGCCGAACGTCGTTTCTACGTTCTCTTTGTGCAATGAGTAATAGAAAGCCGTTGTGTGGGACGTGTGAGGTTGACCGCCGTTTTTTTTGTGGGTCGCGCGGCATTGAACGGGATAATTGTACGCGCGAGGCAGTGCAGCTGGCACGGGTTGGATATTACTGAGTACATCATGGCCACCCGCGCCAAAAACCTACTGGTCTTTTATGTGTGGGCAGCACCCACACTGGTCAGCTGGGGGTCAACGATCACATGCACGTAATTTCGCCAACTTGCTGGCCGCAGCAGTAAACAAGAGGACCTCCGGACAAACAGGCATATGGCTGGAGACGACTGATAAACGAGGGTGGATAGATAAACAAAGGAGGTGAGGTAATTTTGGAGATTTGGGTGGACGGGCTCCTTCAATTCAACAGATTGCGCGGAAAACAGAGAACACGGTCAAGGTTAGCAAGGCTTTTTGCGGCTATTCGCAAGGCAGCGGGTTTGGGAGAAACATACAGTAAAGCAGAGAAACGACAGTTCCAACGCAACTAATAACTGAAAGTGAGAAATGAAATAAGAAATTTTTATAAATATTTTGATTTCTGCGTTTTATCAAAATAAAACAAGTTCCATTATATAAAAAACAGACATAGCAAAATAATCATAAAAATAAAAATCAATTGTTTTGATTTTCTGGCAAACATTATTTGAAATTAAAATAGCAGCAAAGAAGGAAGAGACTTGTTTTTACATTGACAGTTGGGGGATGTTTACGTACACAAAGAGAATACGGTAAGCGGGGATTTAAACAATACGCAAAATTTCGTTAAAAAAATAAACTTGCTAAATTAAAATGATAGCAAATAATTACTCCTTTGTTGGACAGCATATAAATGATTGATTCTTTTGAAAAACATTTTGCTAAGTCAGCAAAATTTATTATTTAATTAGCGCTATTAAAAATATAATATACTCACTCGCTGTCGCCTTGAAGAAATTGGATGATGTTGAAAGAAGAGACGTCGCTGAACTCGGCAAGAGGGTCGCCCAAGCCTTCGTCTGAAAAAACCAGGGTCTCAGCGTTTTTTTCCTTATCGAATTCAAATATTGGGCAAAAAAGGCATCGTATTTAACCGCACAACGGCGTCGGTCAAAGGCAATGGCATATTAATCAGCGGTGAGCCACGACGTCCGCTGCGGCAAGCGTGGGAGAATGGATGGTCCGATGGGAGGCATGGGATAAATGAGAGGATTTGCGGGTGCCTACCTCTCTGTTGATATGGTCGTCTCTTATCCATACAGAATCATGGAGTAGTAGCCTGTGTTAGCAAAATAGCGCGAGCTGGCTACGCGTTTGCGCTAGCCGCCGTGCCAGGCCGTATCCACTGTGCTCTATCGCGCACTCTCGCTCTCTGCCTCTCGCCTGTCTGACCCCTGCGTCACCGGCCGACCCATCCGGCAAAAGAACACCCGCTGACCACGAGCCCGCGATAAAAGATGCACAAAGGACTATTGCACTTTACGTAGTAATACCATACAAACTATAAATTAATAAATATATTTACAAATATGTAAAAAAAAGTTTTTAAAATAAATATGGGAAACCGTTCCACTAGCAGGTGATTGACTATAATAATAGGTTTCTGACCTTGAAAGACGAAAGTTGGATTTGGGATTACTCCCAAAATGCGATTTTACGGCGCATCGATTATTTGGCAGTTGACCCTGACCTTGCCTACTATCTTCACAAAAAAGACGAGGTCTTGGATATCGTGATGCGCAACAAAAAGACCTCAAGGCTAGGAAGTTCCTGATCCTTCTCGGCCGTTTGTCTTTGCCGAAAGTGCAAGCCCCGGCTTTTACGGCGAAACCAGTCTCACGCAGAAGCATAGCCACTTTCTGCGGGACAGAAAGGGAAAGATGAAACAAAAGAAACGAAGCTCTCGGCGAAAAAGAGCGCAGACGGATGTTCTGTAACGTCCGGGCTTCCTAACACGGCGGCCATCCGGAGGGAGTCGTTGACCGCCCACGATTATGTCATAAAGCGCCTGAGGCTATCATGGTTTAAATGAGTAGCCAGCGGTGCCAGGTACTGAAGGTGGCAAGAGCTGAGGTTGTCCTCAAAGTGCAATACGTTTCTATGGAGATGAGAGGAAAGGGCTAACTCCGGAACACGAGTGAATTGAAAGTTCAGTTGGTGTTAGCCAGTACATGGAAGATCTGAGCGGACGAGTAAACAAGATCATGCTGCATATGTATATTTCTCTGACTCACAAAATGCTATAAACAGAGGGAAAACAATGACTTTTCTGCGGGAGGTCTCGAGGCGTGAGAACCTTGATAAGAGGCAGCGGAAATGTACTTTGTTGCCAATGCTTTCAAAGACATTTGGTGAACACTACTGATTCCCAAGATAATGATTCCAATTGCAAAAGTTATTCTTAACGAAACAGGTTTAAAAAATTGACAGATTCACAAAATAAAACATCGAATCGTATTCGAGATGAATCCCGCATCAAAGTTCGAATAAGTGAAAACCTAATGTGCAATAAATTTATGAGAATTGGTTCTATATCAGCCAGATTGTTCCTGTATTCAAATCGCGGTTAGGAAAAATTTGTAAAAACTGAACAAAAATGTTAAGAATGAAACAACTTTTTCAAACGTGGGTGAAAACCAATGAAGTTGTATTTCTTTGCTTTGTAGAATATAGCATACATTTGAATTCAATCCTGTTTTGCTCTGTATCATGAAGAAGTATACAGGTTACTCTTTCAGATGTTGTTATTGCAAGGCTCTAAAGCATTAGTCCAAAGCAAATGCCAACTGGTCGCACCCTTTCGGGTGAAAGGTCGTCCTGTGTGACGGTCTTCCAATGTCTTTTCCTCTCTACCACCTGGGCTTGTTTAGTGTTCTCTTCTATTTTTGTTCCTGGATGGTGCGACGTAAGCGCTTTCAACTGCCCGGACAATGTTTGTTGCGCTGAATGTGCTCCGTAAACATGGCGACGGCGCGGCGTCCTGGCACCGCTTGGCACGCGCCGGGCCACCGCATCGACGGCGGAAGGGTGGCACGGCGCCGACAAAAGAACACTACCAGCTGGAACTCGTTGCGAAACAGGAAGCAGTACTACCAATATATGCGGGAAAAGTAGAGTAAGAGTAAACAGCTATTGTTGAAAAGGGAATAGGGATGGGATAGAGACGGTACAGTTCACAAGTTCTTATATACTTTTAATACAGGTTTTCGAAATTTTCGAGAAACTAAAGCCTTGAGCTGTCAGAAAAGGTAATTTGTTAAAGTGGACATGGGGGTTTGGGCTAAAACACTGTTTGACATCTGCAATACTGACCACATCAGTGAGAATAAAGGGTTGTTCCTTCAAATGGTGAAATTAATTTCTCCTCAGGATTACTTAAGGATTAAAGAGCCTCTGCAACACCAAGGGTTTATGGTGTGAAGGTGAGCGTGAAGCAGTGAAAGTGCAGCCGCCGGGGGCGACATCGTTGTATTGGCGCTGCGTTTTTTTGCCGAGAGCCGCCTAGGGCAGGCAAAGGGCAAATGCACTCGCGGCGCTCTTATCGATGCAACTATGAAACAACGCAGGGTCATTTGAATACCAGCTGCCCTTTGCTACGCCCCGATTCGCAACCAACTGCCACCGAATTTGAAATATTCTCTGTCGACGGTGGGTTTTTTCTGCTCTTACAAAATTGGTTCTCATACAAAATGGGGTTCCAAGACAACTGGTCCCAGACGATGTATAGTATTGAAGCCAAGAAGACAACTGAAGAAAATTGTTTTTAGATGAGTGGGCGGATCGCATCATTTGACCACTGCGCAAAACAAAGGGCTTCTGAGGAGAGCGTTGCACAGGCCGGCGACTACAACTACTGACCAATCATTTAATTGCCCGGCGAATATGGGATTGGATCAGTCGGGCAGGTGGAAAAGTGGAGGTATAAACAGACGCGGCTAGTCGGCCGGACTTACCCATGAAGTCTTCGTAGCCCGGAGGATAAGGATTTGCAGGCAGCTCTCTCATATCAACACGTTATGTCATCCAACTTCGTTCTGAAACAGGCACGTTCAGTTTAGTTACTACTTATTAATAACAAAAAAGTAGAATAAAAAGTAATTTAAGAAGGAAGATCAAAATGGGAATTCTATTGAAATCAGAATTAGAAGATCGGTTGTTCGTCAAGCGAATGCGCTTGTTTTGAAATAAAAATGCCATGGCTACAATGGTATTAGAGGAAGTTAAAGGTATCACGTTATAATTATAGCTTTCGTTTCCGTAAATAGGAACAATAGTTCCTGTACTTCGAAAACTTCAGGATGTTACATTAAATTACCGTAAAGTTCAAAATAGATTTTGTTTTGCTTTCAACGCCAAACACCTGTGTTTAATTAGCCAGAATTAGCGGAAGAGAGGAGATGACAACAATTGGACACGGTAGGCTATGAAGCGGAAAAGGAAACAGGGAAGGCTGATCCTCCAGCGAATGACTAACTCATTGTTGACATTCGGAGGTAATTGGAAGGCGTTGGAACACCGACCGTTATTGTTCATCCGCATTCTTTGCTCTCTCGATTAATGCGGGAGGCCGCGAACACTTCTACTCCTCGATTAACCAGAAGGCAGAACGCCCAACCACGTGCTTCGTATTCGCATTGCATTTGCGGTCGCGCGCCGAGTGACCAGCGGATAAACAGTTTCGTAGATAAAAAGGCGAGGAACACATGTAAATGGCGGCAATATCTCACGCATCAACGCCTTTTTAGAGCATTGAATGACAAGATAGGTGTTCTCGTGGTCATTAGGAAATCGGAGGGGGTACATAGGGAAACAGGGTCGGAGATAAAAGAATGGTCGAACGCCGAGTGGAATTTTCGAGGAGACGGGCAGGAACACAGATCAGCCAGATGGTGATACCGCTAGGTACATGGAGAACAAGGACAAACGAAAGTTTTTTTATAGAACAAAATAAAAATAGCGAAGAAATATTAAAGGCGTTATAACGACAGAAACGACTGAACACGTCAATGAAGTAGGATTCAAAAGACAAATCATTTGCATTAAACCAGACTGAATGAAAAATGTAATGCTTGTTTTATATAGCAAGTGTTTTATCGGAATTCGCTGGTGGTAGAATATAGAGACAAAGACAAGCAGCAAGTAAAAGTTAATGAATTGTGGGGATCCAAACATTCTGAAAAACATTTGCCTTGTTTTATCTACTTAAATGCAACACAAGCAGTTGACGAGAAATAAACAGTGATAATATGTGAAATAAAAGTACATCAAGCCAAGAAATCAAAGTAAACAACTGGGGAATCCAAAATAAAACATGTTTATGTGTCACAAGTCAAATGCCTTGATTGTGGGAGGCGAAAGCTGTTTCTTTCTTTGCATATGCTAATGAAATGGTAATAAACACAACGCGCGCGCCTTTTTCCCACCACAACGCAACAACGCAACATAACGAAAGTTGAGAATAGACCCAGTAGTAAAGTAAATTGAAACTACACGCGAAAACAACATCTGATTGAAATTCTTGGCGGCTGCCCGTTGTTTAGTCTCTGCGCAATGGGCAACTAAAGCAACAATCCGGAGGCGTTCATTTGGCAGGGCAGAGAACGCAGGCGGGTGGGACGGGATGAGTGTTTGTGGTTGGCATCATATGCAACAATGGAAAAAAGGCGGCCAGCCGGCACAAAGCGGCGCGTTCGGGGTTGCGAACGTTGCTGTTGGAACACGTGTGCGTCAGCGTATTTGGAATAGCCAGTCAGCAGATGTAATCAGCGCGCTTCATAGTTCAAAAGTCCCCTCAGCTGTTCGCGGGCGGAAGGGCCGCCGACCGTCACAAGTCTTGTTCAAACAGAGACATCTGTTTCCGTCAACTTAGGCAGATCACAAAAACAAGTTCAGTTAATTTTGACTTTAAGAATGACATGTAATGAGCGTTTACTGAAAGCGTGAAATCTCGCAATTGCCAAGGATCGAGGGTTGGATGACGTCACACGCGATAAGTACGTCACACCCATGGGTGCCTCTGCAATGCATCCTAACACGAGAAATCAAACCCAGCCTACATAATCAGTACAGAATAAGAGGATTGTAGATTGTTAACTATGTGTCGAAATTCGTCGCCGAGGCTTCTCCAGGTAAGAGCGAGGCCGCGCTGCTCTCTTTCCTCTTCAACCGCGCACTCTCTCGCACCGTTCTCCGCCAACTAGTTCTGAACGCCAATGTGCGCGAATTCTTGCCGATTTTTTGCTGTCCAGCTGCCGCCACCCGGGAGGACGATTATCGATTGAAAGGCCGTTTGGACGGCCGAAATTCCGGTAGAGACAGCTGTCTCGGATTAGAGAAGGCGCGCGAATCAGACAAGGAAACAAGAGGATTTGCGTTTTTATGACTTTGTGATAATCCTTTTTAACTCAAAGCAAATCAAAACGATAAAAAATCAAGTTTCATAGTTTATGTTTTTTTCTCAGCTGTTCAAGCGGAACTGCAAACAGAGATAAAAACATTTTATATATGATTTTTTAAAAATTAAAACAAACAAAGAAAGTAATAAACAATTCGGCTTTTTGTGAACATCGATATCTATTACGTTCGGAATTAATTATAAATTATTTTCAATTTTAAAGACATTAAATCTCATTAAGGGAACTCCAGAAAGATACAATAATTTTTTAACAACCAAAAGTTTTGAAAATCCAAAGATATAATAGAGGGAATGTAGTTTGTAGTTTCCAAAACAGAACTGATTTAACGAACAAAACATAATTCGGTGACAGTCGCCGAAAGGTACAATTCGAAGTATTCGTTGAAAAGTGTTTGTTTCTTTGGCAGAACTGAATTTCTCTGGCAAAACAACGGCTATCATTTTAGTGTATCGAAATTGGTTTCAAGTAATTTCAAGTTTGCAATTTACAACGTTTGGCACAGATAAAGGCATATAAACTTATGCTAAAAAGTAGTATGGGAAAGAATATTATTCATCTGATTTTAATTGTGTCGTACAACAACATTGAATGACAACAACTACTTTGGCTGAGAAAGTTTACGGTTCGTAATGTTTCGAAAGATCAGGGCGATGCAAGGTGAAAACGGGCGCACCTGGAGGCGGTCTTCCTTTGTGAGTAACGCAGAGAAAAAACAAATTTCAAAAATTCGAGGCGGGAGGACAAAGGAATGAGGGAAAGTACAAAGAAAGTACAAATGCAGTGGTGAAATCGTGGCGAACGGCCAGGACATGGGACCGATGAAAAAGTTAACGCGAGGTCGCCCGCGCGGCGGCGCGAGAGGCTGCGAACGGTTACTCAGACGGCCTTTGTCAGGCACACATCACACGCTCTTTCGACAGAAAGAATACGCACATAACGCATAGCCAGCTGCAACCCGCGCTTTGCCTTCGAACACATTCAAGCCGCGTTTGAAAGAGTTTGGGCTTTGCTTTTAAATAGCTTTAGATGTCTACGATCTATCGTTTTTATCAGTTAGTTTGTAACTCATTAACAGAAATATATAAGCACAAACGAAAGAGTGACGTACTAACATCTTGGAATGCAAAGCATGACATATGCATTCAACAAACCGGAACACGCTCGCGTGGCGAACGCCCGCGGGCATTCACTCATTTGGACTCAATTGCAACGAAATAGCTGTTCAAACCAGTGTGTTGCATTTAAGTTTTAGTTTTTATGAGATTTCATTCCGGAAAGTTTTGCTATTGAAAGCTATGCGGTTAACGGTTGCCTGCAAGGTTGCGCACTTTTGTGCAACATTTTGTCGGCCGATGTTACAACAATTGGTGAACGGAAGTTGGGATTTCAGATTGAAATGCGCGTACTTTACCTTTAAAACTCAGACAGTTATGAAACATTACACAAGCGGATTTCCATTTGATTTTTTTAAAGAAAAAAGCAGCAACAAAGGTATCACAACAGAATGCTCCTTTGAAACATACGTAATGACAAACTATTTTAGAACTGCAACCCCGGGGTGGATGCTAGAAACTTCACACATTTTAAAATTCTTTTCTCGGTAACATAGATTGAATTACGATGATAGAAAATTGAAATAGTCAAACAATCTGAAAGAAGTAGGCCATTTCCGCATAACCTCTTGGCGAAACATTGTCGCATGTTTAACTCTCTGACTGTGCAAACGAAAGCAAAAGAATTGCTTTTCGCACGTTCTCATCAAAGTGTTTTCATCCGAAAGCCCCTCTAAAAAGACAACCTAATGTTGAACGTACAATAAACTAAACACAAACAACGATTAAACGCCTTTATTGAATATAATGTTTGGTTTCAGATTACTGAGAACGTTCTCTATTCCGACACTGGGAACGTTCTCAATGCCCTGCTTTCGGCTATCAAGAGATGTGACGTGACTAATTTGCTTAGTACCGTTTAAGTTACCTTCATTATTTGTGTAACCCAATCATTTGAATAAAAACTCCGTTGAGATATTGTGTTGTGGGAGAGAAAAAGGAACGGCGTTGTGTTGTTTGCTCGAGCTGCAAAGAGGAAAGCGATTAGCAGAGATTCACGGCCACACGTAAGAATACTTCTGACCCTTGGCCCAATTGATTGGACGTGTTCGGTTTCAGCGAACGGCAGCCAACGCATCTTGTGAAGCTGAAGGCAGCTGGTCTAATCGACATCTGCAGACAAATAACGCGGTGCTTAACCGATGGATCTTTTTTGAACAAACTTCAACAAATGGATAAGCATGGAGTATTGACGGCAGGCGTTTTCTTCTGCAAGACAGTTTACAACTGTGGTCTTTCCGAATTGCTATCATTTGACCAAGCCGCATTGGAACATGCTATCTCATCGTATGAACGAATTAGTGGCAATCTCTTTCTCGTAAATTTCTTTTAATCATTGTTCGGCTGTCAATAAACATCTTAACATCGTGGGAACATAAAAAACCAGTTCTTGATCATTTCATCTACGATGGAAAAAAACCAACAGAAAATTGATTGTGGTACTTCTTAGGAAGTGTGTGTTTAATTTTGTGTTTTCTAAACTTGCATGGGGAGTATCAACCAATGAATACGCTTTCAGTAAGCACATCGTTTGCCTATTTAGTGGCTTAAGCTATGCATTCTACGTGAAAACGACCTGCAATTCACATTCATCAAAAGTGATAATAACTGAACTGATTTGGTAATTGATAAATTCGTTTTTTTTTTCTTTCGAAGAGATCATGTTTTTTTTCAATAATGAAAAAAAATCTAATCCGTTTTATAAATTGTCAATGTTTTTATCAACCATTTCAACAATATATTTCACACGTGTTCCTGATTTTCGAAAAAATTGTCGTCCAAAGGTTTCTGCGGCCCCCTTTCTTTCAGTTTTTTTCCTTTCAGTGCCAGCCTAGTAAGATTCTTTCTTTGAAATATAATTGTTTTTTTTATTTTGTAAAAATGCTTCAGATTAGTAAAACATAGGCACAATTGTAGAAAAATAAACGTTGACTGAAACTAAAAAGAAATTATGGCAGCAAACAACATCTAGTTTTCACTCATTACTCTTTAAGCTGTTTCAAAAACCAAGTTAACAAAATACAAAAAACGTGATCAAGAAAGGGCTTAGTAACTGCCATTGATAATGAACAGCAGTTTAAAAAAAATATTTTTCAGTTTAAAATAATTTGTTAGCCAGTGTGAATATTTATTACTTGCAAAACAAACGGATTAATAAAACAACATATTTTAAATTTTTATATTTTTCTTGATTACCACCTTTTCCTGGCCGTTCCAACATATTTGCTCTCTCAATAGAAATGCTTCCGTCGGAGGCATGGGTCCCGCAGAGATTGTCTGCCCGCGGTAGAGCGTCTTTATACATATTGCTACACGTGTAAAACAGCGCTTTCATTTTGTTATATAAGACGCACGCGAATTTTTTATGCGTTCGCTTTATTTTATAATTATCCAATAATTCAAAATATACCTATGTTTAAAATTTGGAGGCTTATGTTAATGTCTCAACCGAGATTCCAAGAGGTCGAATTTTAATAGAGTGGTCACTCGGATCCTCCTTTAAATTTCGGCCACCTGTATTTTGCCATTCTTACCGCATTTGTCATGAAATCAATCTTTTTAGAGTCGGTTCCATTGCAAATGACTTTCTTTTTTCACAAAAGGTTTAAAAATTTATTCGTCTTTAATTTAAATAAAATTTAAAGTAACTTTTGATTTTTTGAATAGTGTTTTGCTTTCAACTCGATATTTCTTCTGAACCTTTTTGAGTTCTCTTCTGAACCTCTTCCAATTTTTTCATTTTTAATTTTTTAATTTTAAGGGATGCGCCCTCTCTTGGTCCTCTGTCTCGTCGTTGGCGTCGTTGCTCCGCCGCCTCAGCGAGCTCAGGCTGCTCAGGTGATTTATCTCAAAACAGTAATTATAAAATGTAAGTTACAGGCTGCCCAAGTTGCCCAAAATGAGCAAAAGGCTCAAGAGCAGGCCCAACCTCAGGAGAATCCCCATCCGAACGAGGGCGCCAATCCCCCTGGAGAAAAACCCGTAAGTTTTAATATCCCTTCCTTACATTAGTTCAATTCAGATGTACGAATTCGCTTACTCCAAGTATCTCGAAGAAGTAGTCAAAATTTTAGAAAGTGATCCCAAGTTTGCAGCCAAGCTGAAGGAAACTAAGGAAGAAGACATTAAGGTTCGTTGAGTTACGTTTATTATAAAAACTTTTTGTTTAGGCGGGTAACATTGCTGATCATATTGATGTTCTTGATGATCATGTCTTTGACAAACTCCATAATGCTAAGCTCCAGGAGATTGAAAGACTCAGGGTTCAAATTGAAAAACAAATTGAGGTGGGCATTTTTCTTTTTGAGCTTTTCTTCTTTTCGATTCACGTTTAAAAAGCTACTACTTAGGCTGACGGAGGTGCCCACAATATCAAAATGCCTGATCACATAGATGTTAACCAGTGGGAGAAGTTCGGAAAGGAAGATCTGCGAAAGCTTATTCAAAAGGTTTGTAAACCATTCATGCATTTTGCAATTCCATATTCAGACGGTTTCTGACATGGAGGAGATTGACAAGCAAAGACAGCAAAACTTCAAGGAGTACGAGATGAAGAAGAAGGCAGAGGAAGATCATAAACTGGCCGCCATGAACGAGGATGAGAGGAAGCGCGCAATGCACGAGGCAGAGGAGCAGCAGAAGAGGCACAACGACCACGAGAAACTGAAGCATCCGGGAGGACGCGAACAGCTCGAGGAAGTCTGGTCTGAAACCGATCATGTAAAGTTTTTAAGTTGTAATTACCTAGTTGTTCTTATAGATGGACAAGGATCAGTTCAACCCCAGGACTTTCTTCGCTCTTCACGATTTGAACGGAGATGGTAGGATTGCAGTGTTTCATCTAAACTTTAAATAATAATTTAGGTTTCTGGAACGAAGATGAGCTCGAGGCTCTTTTCCAGATCGAACTCGCCAAGATGTACAATGATACCAACCCTGATGATGACCCAAGGGAAAGGTTTTATTTAAAAGAAAATAGTTGATCTTTTTATGTGTTTCAGAATGGAGGAAATGTACAGGATGAGGGAACACGTTACCAATCAGATGGATAAGAACAAGGATCGTCTGATTTCTCTTCAGGAGTTCCTTCAGGACACAGAGGCCCAGACTCCCCAAAAGGATGAGGGATGGCAAGATTTGTCACAGCAGCAGGTAAATTGAAATAGCATCGTTTCGCATTTTTATATATTCTTTTTGAGAAGAAACAATAGGACGCAATGAAGCAAATTTTAAAAAAAATTTGCAGGTCTATACTCCTGAGGAGCTGAAGAAGTTCGAGGAGGAATACGCCAAGGCTCAGGGTAAGTCAAAGGCTTGTATGGGTGGTTATGGCACGCTAACTAACTCTGCTCTTTAACTTTCTACTGTTCAAAATTCAAAAATTTGGTCGTAGGATGGGGCGAGTATGCGTATGATACGGCTCCTCCTCCAGTGCATCCCGGACAACCTCCCATCCAGCCGCAGCAGGTCAACCACGGAGTCAACAACCCACCACCACCACCTCCTCCCCAGGCAAAACAGAACACACGACCAATTCAAGAGATGCTTTAGGCCGTCCATCAACAGCCTCAGATGGTCCATCCTGCTCAGCCTGCCGCTGCCCAAGTTCCGCCTCAACAGGCTCAGGTGAGACTTTGAATATCAGACTTTTTTGAAATACAGACTTTTTTTCAAAATCATCTATTCGACCATTTGCAGGTCCCTGTCCATCACGCTCCTATCGTCGACGTTCCCAAGGACCCCACTTACGGCATTTAAATTTACTTTTCTTTGACATTGCCTCTGATGTTCTGTTATGTAACATATCTTTCATTCCCTTTTGTCGGGATATATTTATATTATTGCATAATTACTTTAAAGTAATTTATGAAAATGTATTTCAAATCATTTCGGGCCCAAATTTTAGTCGAAATTATGTTAGATGTGTCTGTACATCTGAACGCTGCAAAGATATAAATTGTTCATTGTTCAGTGTTTGAAGTGCTTTGTTAAACGGTTTTACATGAAGGTAGTTCACGTGATAATATAGGTCACATGAAATTCCAAAAAGCAAAAAAATGTACATAAAGTTTTTGTTTGCTATTGAGCCCTTCCGTTTCAGTTTGTTGCAAAGTTGCATTTTCAGAGGCTTTAATACAAAGTGATGTTTTGAAAAATAAATGTTTTTTTAATAAACAGTTTCTGGTGCTTGAAACAAACATCTAGCCTTCTTAACCATGCTTATTAAACATCTTTAGAGTTTGTTTTTAGTTTTGTAGTTTGATTAAACTATTTGGTGTTTTGTCTATCGTCACTGCATACAGTGTAGTTTGAAACAAAATTTAATCTAATTGTGGTTTTCAATTGGAATCCGATTGACTCCGTTTAACTTTTAAAAATTGGATGATCCTGTGTTCATATAACAGATATAAAATGGTTTAATTTCGCGAAACCTCAATTATTTCCTTTTTAACAACCAAGTTTTTACTTTAACAAATAAACTCGAACTTGAAATACATTTAGATAGGACTGCAACTGGTTTTGTGTTTTCTAGTTAAATTGAAAGTCATTAAAAGCCACCTGACAACATTTACACAAGTTTTAATTTGATATACAAGGAGAGAAAATTTACCCGGGCCAGGACAAACATCAAACCCGGGTCTTGCATTTGACAAATTTAGATGCTCACAACTGCCCAAGATCTTATAAACGACGCGCACTGTTTTCTTATCAAAGACCATGCGAAGTGAATTTCAAATAAATAAAGTGAAAATTGACAGTTTTACTATTTACTGAACTTGTCCAGTTTGGCCGACAACTTCCATGTGCGTTTATCTCCCCTTTCTGGTAATATCAAACTCACACAAAACGTGTCAGTTATGATTGTACAAATTAAACACGACATATACTATTTTTCATAGTGCAGCATTCTCTATGACAACATGGAAACGAAATAAAGATTATTATACACGTGGATTTCGCGGGAAAGACGCCTAGAAGATCGAATTCTATTTTGCGGCGCGAGATAGACAGGGTACAATCGTTACCTAAAATGGGACAAATGGAACTGTGAATATTTTGTGTTGGGAACGGTTAATAGAAGGTACACCCAGAACCGTAGACTTTGACCACTACGGGATGAAATACACGCAGAGAACACAGAGGAGCTTCGGATTAACAGTTCGATGGAGCTACTGGGACACGGCCTCCTGAAACAAGACTTTAGCTTATTATAATACGTGTTCTCACGTGGTAAATCGGGTATTGTGGAACTTGGTAGATTTCAGCATAAAGATCTGGCAAACGAGCCTTGTGATCTCTCAGGAACTGCTGTTGCATCTCATGAATACTAGCTGAAAGCTTTCGGCATGATGAGTTATTATCTCTCCATTCCACTAAGAAGAAAACTAAATACTTACACAAGTTGACAAGTTTCTCGTAAGTTCTCAGAAGCTGTTCGAACATTTTCACCTTGCCAGGGTACCTTTGAAGAATCTGCCATCTCAGAGCCTCAACCAAAGTCTGATGAAGAGTCTCAATAGACTGTCTGTTTTGGAACGTGTGATTATCTGAAAATTGAGTATTCGGTAGACTTTAAAATTTAAATTTACCTGGCGCTGTTAGAACAACAGTAACGAATATGGCTAGAATGTCGTCGGTGATTTCCGCAGCGTGGAGTTCTTTGTGGAAAGACATAATGTTTCCTAGGAGGAATTCATAAACGATCTTCACATCCTCCATGGGAATGGTCAGGTAAACTCCGCGTTCGTGGCAGGGGAGCAGAAGGCCTTGTGGGGTGAGACCACGGAAAAGGCGAAGAACGAACAGACGGAATGCTGACTTCTGAAAAAGAACGATATTAATACAAATCATTTTTGGCTAACATTTTTGATGTTTTCCAAAAGCTGTTTACAAATATTCTGGTTTCGAGAACGTTAACTGATGTAAATTGTTATTTCAAAAATAATATAACTATTCACAGTTTTTAAGTTTCACAAAGAATTGTAAATCACTGCTTGTATTCAAAGAAACAGATACATTTCCTAGATCTTCAAGAATGAGTGTTCAGTTCAAATTCAAATTCTTGCTAAATTATATGCCCTTTTTAGTACAAATTTGAAAAGCTTTGCTTTCAGATCCGTTCGTTTAGTTCCTGGACGGTTTTAAACACCAACCTTGATTAATGCCATTTGGTCAATGGACGACAAGTCAGAGAATCCGGGGATGCTCTTCACAAAATCCACAATGGACTTCAGCTGAGGGTTGATGAGAATTGCCAACTGCTCGCAAGCATGAAGTTTCACCAACTCAGGAGCTTCATGTGCACGAGGTTGCTAAACAATCAGTTTTAGAATTATTTAATGTGGGGGTACCAGTGATGCAACAGCAGTTTTGATGCCATGAAGTTTAGACACAGTGTAGCAGCAGGTGTCCTCGTGAGCATTCGTCAGAATTTTTACAAGCTGAAATACAGTTAAACTGATTTTTACTTTCATCAGACCTCTGAGAATTCCCTTCGACTAGGGCTAGGGGACATTTCCGGAGAGGTCGACTCCTGTTTGGTCTCAGGCTCCGGGGAGTCGAATTCATTTTCCTTGGAAGAACCTTTGCGTGGAAGTCGTCCATAACGAACTGCTAAAAGCTTATAGTATCCGGGTTTGTTTCGTTGCTCACAGTCTTTCGACATGCCTACTTCTAGGCACTTTTTGAAGCGGCAATGTTGGCAACGGTTGCGGTTCAGTTTCACTATGGGACAGGTTCCTTCTCGAAGGCAGCGGTACTCCATGCGCCTCTGAATGGAACGGCGGAAGAATCCCTGAAATATATACGTTTCGAAACGTACAGCTGAGTATCCTGGACAAATTGTAGTTAGGCAATTTCAATCCACTATGATCGTTTCAATTTCAAATGCGAATTACTCTAGTGCTACGTATTTCTATCATGTAACAAACTACAATTGATAATTATCGCCGCAATAGTATAGTTGGGAAAATTTTACAGTTTGTGTTAATACGAGACTATGAAAAATTAGTCTGGTTTTTGAAGATTGATTCGAATATCACGATGATTTCTAGGTGAAAAAATTTACTATTTGTTTGTCAACTTCCGGGGAGAGTTAGGAATTGTTAAAAAAAATTGCAAATCCGGATTTATAGATATTTACGTGACTGCAACATGTTTCATAATCTAAAGTTTGATAAACTTTTTCTCAAACCGAATTACCGCGGAACGATTAAACTGTAATCGCGCCCTTTTCATCCTGGAAGATTGGCATTTTTTGCATATTTGCTGTGATGCATATTTGTCAGTTGGTCATCAGGTCAATCTAACAAACATATTATCTTGCTGTGAAAATATATGTGACTCAGTTTTTGGTAAAAACTAGTTAATCTTTCGATTCAATCCACGTTTGTCATGTTTTCGCTTTCCAGAAAGCGAATGCGTCAAGCTCCAATCGCACTTGGACTTTGTGCTCAATAATACCTGGACGTGGGTGTTTCAATTGGAGCTTAAGGAACAAAAGATGATTGCTCAAAGAATATGGTTCGCTAGCGCTAACTGTTAAAGAAGCAAATGAATATGTACAACTTGCTTTAAGTGTTATTTTTATTTCCCAAGCGACTTTTCTAGTCTCTGCTCTATACAGCCCATTCCGAGGACATCTGCTCGACTAAGGGTTGTATTCCTCCGAGCAGTGTAACATCCCTGAGACAGTGCACCGCATGCCGAAATACAATATGATGGCAGCTCACGCAGAGCGGCACTGTGTGTTGATTGCGCAACGCTCCATCCGAGATAGGAAGGAAATAACAGAGCAAATATGGAGGGCGCAGACAGCTACAGTAAGCCCTCATTAGCATTCTTTTGCTCTACGCAACATTCACATCAGAGAAAATCTCTTTGCAAATGCACAAAAACTTTGAAGAATGCCAGACTATGTCATCTTTAAAAAATTAATGTGATCTTCGTTTGACAAATTCTGCTAAACGATTCTGCAGGAGAGAAGTTTTGTAATAAGGGATAAAGCGACTTCTCCCGACTACCCTAACGTTTATATAGTTCGTTTATATACTTAGGTAAAAAAAACGATGCCTGTGAACTAACAAAGGCAGTTATGGGTCATATAGAACATTTTAAATGTTCTGAGAATGTTTCTTTTAGTATGTCCTGAACTAAATTTACTCTATTACTAATTTAGCAACCTCTGCTGATTCACCCTGAAGGATTAATGAAAGTAGCTGCAAAAGTTCCCTGAGCGTGTGATCCACTAGACTTTGATTCGCTCTATGTGTGTGTTTCCTTTCGTGGATCTCGAACGAACCGAAAATGAAACGGACTCGCATTGCCTTGTTTTTACGCGTCTCACCGACGAAAGTGATAGCGTCGGG
Organism: Oscheius sp. G VE-2021; assembly: GCA_022343465.1. NCBI lineage: Eukaryota > Metazoa > Nematoda > Chromadorea > Rhabditida > Rhabditidae > Oscheius > Oscheius sp. G VE-2021. The sequence goes on from JAJQXH010000045.1 coordinate 885,142, forward strand.
ATGTTGATGAGATAATCACGCGAATCGGTTCCCCGAATCGCGCAACCCACCTTGCAGCCCTCGCAGGAGGTGACGCCGTAGTGGTAGCCGCTGGCTTTGTCTCCGCACACTTTGCACACTTGGGCGGGTTTCCCATTGGGAGTTATCATCATGTGTTGGTCCGTTGGGGAAACAGAAGAATCTGAAAATCATAGACTTCCCTTGGTTCCCTCTGTGTCTTTCGAATCAATCAATAAAGGAGATGCGAAGGCATGTGCGTCTGCGCGGGTGTTGCGCAACCCGTGCGTCCGGCCACAACAAACGCGCACCATTGCTCATCTTCTGGATTTATGAGCCTCCGAGAACAGACGGCCCACCATTAAGGTTTCAATAAAACCCAGGCAACCGTAAAAAAGTACCGACCTGTTCTGATTGAGGAATCGCTGCGATCAGTGGGTGGGCCGAACTGGTCGTAGGCTTTGCTCTGGTCCGCGTAGAAATTCTCTTCTTTCATGTTTGGTGGGTACATGTAAGTAAGGGTGCTCTCCGGAGAAATTTGAATTCCCAGAGGGTACTGATGCTGAATTAAATTAAGTCTGGAGGATCACTTTTGTTATGAACCTGCATAGATGGGAAATGATGAGGCCATGCCTGTGGAGGACTGTGAGTTTGAGATGTCTGAACTGACGAAGGACATTCCATTTTGACGAGTGCGCTGTAGTCAGGAGCAACCTCTCCAACCAGTGGCAGATCGTAGACTGTACTTGCAGGCTGCGATGACGGAGACGGAAGGAAGGGGTCGTAATTCATCCTGAATAAGCCGCTCAGCAGGAGAAATTATTAGTACACAACAATGCGGTTATAGTGCAACTATTTTGTAGTTTAACATTGGACCTGTTAGTCCCAAGGCTTCGTATAGCTACCGGGAATCGCGCAATCGTGAAACTTAAAGAATGGGGGCAGAGCTAGAAGCAGATGACATAACGTCTGGACTTTTTGCGTGTTTGCATCTGAATTGATTGTACGGACACAAGTGCAAAAAAGAGATTTAGGTTTTCTAGGCAAACAAGGCCAAGCCACGAAATGAAGGGATTTATGATTCAGCCAAGGAAGGCATGCAAAGATCAAAGTAAATGACAAAGTTCGAAAGGTTATTTACGGAAGAGCCAGGTGGGTGCGAAGATGCCAGTCGACAAGATAGGTAATTTGTTGCAAGCAGCCTGTGCGCAGGCGTGGGTCATGCGGGGCGGGGCCTCCCGCACCGGCCACCCCATCCCCCGCCACCGTACGCCTTTCGAGGTCCCAGGAAAGAAATGAGCACCGCAATCTGCAAGGAAATGAATGGGAAGAATGAATCTGTGTTGTTCTGTTTGGGTGGGGGCCCTTATCTCGAGACAGTTTGTGCATTTCGCTGTACCATCAACAGTTGTCTCACTTCCTCATTGGTGATAGGGGATTATTAAGCAACACCTGAGTTTTCGCAATACAACAAGAAATATTAACAAAGTTTTGAAATATTATACAATAATTTAAAAAAGAAACAATTAAAGAAAAAGAAACCGAAAAAGAGCTAACTAGAAAGAGCCGCAGAATCGCTGCCCAATTAAGGGTATCCATTAGGTTTTTTGGGAAGAAGATGACATAGATGAAAAACGGTCAATTACGGGAAAATGAACTCCAGAATTAGGTATCAACAGTTTTTAATTATGGAATCGTCATTCACATGGAATAGGACTTAAAATTGAACACGAATTCAAACGTGGTTTCTTTGAAATGTTGTTCATGAAACACGAGCTAACAATAAAATTGACTTCAATTTTTATGGAGTCGTAGTGGTTGACTTTTGCTCAAGCTAGTCCTTCAAACTAACAAAAAAAAGGAAGCTGCAAAAAATTAACAAATATTTTCGTTAAAAACATAAATGTTAGTTCTAAGTCCAGCATGGTGAAGGATTGAAAAGCAAATCCTTCATACCAATGGGCCAACTTTTGGTTTAGAGAAAGTAAAGAGATCACAGAGTTTGATTCAGTAGCGACTGAGATGTGTGAAGCCCACACAGTTGCAGATAGGCCATTTACGATTAGATACGATAATGGCTTTTTTCACCGACATTCTAATGTTTCCCACAAACTGCAGTAGGGGTTTAGATAATTATTATTTATGTATCCTTGGTGTTGTTAGAATAAGAAAAAAAAACTCTACGATTTAATTATCGAAGCAAAGGCAAAAATTATAGTATGCCCATTGTTGAATGATTTCAGAAAACAATTTGACCACCGCCTTCTTGATAGCTGTAATTTAGCATAGAAAAAGGTTTATCCTGCATTTTGAATAGTTTGATCTTGCTATGATATTCCAACAGATAGGTTACTTGGAAAGAACATCAAGTGAAAGATCAGCTCAGGCACATATAATCTGGATTCCAAATATGGAACAAACGGATTATCCCAGGTTCTACGAAAAACGCCTGTTTTCCAGAACTTACTGGAAATGGAGGGAAGGGTCCATTGTCGATCGATTGGAGGTAGTGGTCAGTGGTTATCAGCGACTGATATTGCACGCATCCAGATTAATGGTAAAAAGACACGGCAAACACAGCCAGATAACGCAACTGACCAATGCCTGCGATTCGGCTGCTCCAAAGGCCGCGTCACGAGGCATCCGCCGACGCACCTTGGCTGCCGGACATGATAACACCGGTGTTCGTAGGACAACGATTCAATGTCCATCATACGTAAGAACAACAAGCATTCCCAATAAATATTAGTTCCTGATGAAGCTGTTGAAATCAAAATTCGTTCACCAATCCAGCAAAAAGAATCCTTTATAACATTAGAGGATTGTCGTCATGTTGGTTAGCAGCGCAACGTATTAATAAGCAAACAGTAACTTAGCTGCATTTCTAAGGAGAGAGACCGGTCAAGCGGTAAAAAGCCTTAAATTAGCATGAGCCTCAAAATTTCCATCGGGTACATTTGATACTTCTGAGGACAAAAGCCGCCCATTGAAGCGGCCGAAGGCCGCCCGTCTAAGCGGCAAAATGTCTCAGAGGCGGCCGAAGGCCCCCTTCCCCAGAAGTAAAAACCCGCGTAGCGGGTTTTTTCTTTCTAGTATGATACATTCCACTTCATAAAACTGGGGTTGCGTTTCATTAAAGTTCCTTCATTACCTCCGATAAACAACTACAATGGTGACTAAACAACTTCAAATAAGTTTGTACCTCTTAAAAATATAAATGTTTTAAATTTTTTGTTTAAAGTATGTATCCTTCTATGCTTTTAGGTTACTTAGGTTTAACCTAGGTTACTCTCTACTTTCAAGGCAACAACGCCGTGTGTTCTGCAGTAGCTTTAAAATGTAGTCAAATATATCCGTAGTTGAGTATGGAATAATCATGGCTATTTCTGTCGGTTACGTATGATTGAGGAGATTGAAGTGTAATCTCGGGTGAACTGCAAAACTACAATTGCCTTGCGCAACACTACAAAGTTTCCTTTAGTCTATTGATTGGCAACTATACAACATAACGAATGCACTGTGTTTTAATTAAATTCGTTAAAAACAGTAGATTTCGTTTTAAAGTTTCTGTAGCGGTATTCTGTGCTTCTTAGTCGACAAGGACTAAATTTCCTATCAAGAAGACAGAAAGCTTTATTTTTCTAACCTGGTCTTGGGTTGCAAAAGTTGAGTTTTAAGCTTTCTAAACAAACACATGCGAACATACACAGATTGAATGCTTCAAACGTTGTGTGATAGATTTATTCCATTCCAAGCTTCGGTCCGCTGTGAAGCAGGTCAAATATGTTTTTGACGGAAATACAATAAACTTACAATCAAATTGTTTGACGAAAGAAGATGGTTATGCGACTCAACTATATGCAGTTCAAATAGATTGTTTCTAAGTAAATTGAAAATCATAAAATGTGTTCCTGTTTGTCTCAAATTTTTAGAAGATATACAATGCATTTGTCTTCAATAAAAGCAAATTCATTAGCATTAAAAGCGAAAACCCCGGTGATAGTTTTGATCGATATTTGTTTATCGACGATCCCTATTGATCGCTATCTGGAAAGTGGCCAGAAGGAGTGTTGTTGTTTTCCAATTAGCGATACGTAGCTCAATTCTTCCCAGACCTTGTGGCCTGAACGATAAGGAGGCAGTTGATAAGGCCATTGAGGACCTTTTGGTCTTCGACTTGCTGTCATGAATCTCTCTATATTCATCATTCTATTCATTCTTTGGCAGGAATCCCATGCCGGAAAGATAATTTTTAATGGAATGCATGCATCTGACAGTCATGTTGGGAGCATGTTACCGGTCGCCACGAGGTAAACACTATCATCTTGGGTAAATAAGAGAATGATGTCAGATTGCTCGAAGAAGGCCATGCCGTCCACTTTCTAGAGAGCCACAGTAAAACGACCGCTTATAAATATCCTCCAAATATAACCTACACTTATATGCAATTGCCTCGTAGGCTTAATTAAACTTATTAACATTTAATTTAATTTTAGAGGATGAGATTCTTCAGAAGAGGATTTTACCGTCAATGTGGACCAAGTTCTACGGACCAGGAGATTTTCCAAATGTTTGGTTAACAGGAGACACAGCCTTGAAAGGAATGCATGCAGAGTATAAAGAACAAGTAACAAACGATTCATTTCTTTACAGATCATTTTAGCTAACTTCCCTGATGAACGAAAACTGGGACATGGCGGTTGCAGATGAACTATTTTCGGTTTCATCTTATGCACTCGCTCTTCTGTCGAAGAAAAGAGGATCTCCGTATGTTGTGATGGCTACATGCGCAACAACCCACATAATGAGATACCACTACTCTTTGGGTAGATTTTTGAAATTTTATTTTTAAATCGAACTTTAGGGGGAAATATTGTTCATCGCCCTTCCATGTTTACACCCGTGAAATTCCCCCACTCCATTGAGAGCTTCTACAGTCGACTGGTGGCATTTGCCCACGGCGTTCGTATTTTCGTTGGAATAGATCTGGTTACGACCTATAAGGCCATCGAGGTTTGATCTCTCACATCTGTCAATCATTTTTATTCAAAGGCAGACTTAGGGAAGGGTGATAACAAACATATGACAATAGCGCCCTGATTTCAGTCTGTGGGTAGTGTGCTGCCTTTTCTTGGTGATAAGATTACGTTAATCGAACTGAATAGGTTAACGTTTTGAGTACACGTGGAATGCACTTTTCGTTATCGCATTTATTATGGAGGTGTTGGTTTGTTGCGATAATGGTCTAAACAACGTTTGTTGCTAAAGTGCACTTGTTAAGAAATCAAACAACACCGCGAATTGAGTTTTGCAGTTTTTGATGTTGTTTAAAAAACACAAGCATAAAAAACAATAAACATGAAAATAAATTACCTTGTCTAAACTTTATATGTCGTGCTTTGAACTCTATTTTGATTTCTCAGGGTATGCGCCTTGTAGGCGTGGAGGACTTTCATCTATCAAAATTGGCCCAACAATCGTCGTATTATTTCGTTGACGAACTCAACCCTCTCGTGTGGCCTTCGCCCAGTAAGTGCTATCCGGAAACACGTAACAGTATCTATTTCCAGCCTCTGCTGACGTTGTTCATGTTGGTCATTATTGTCCAAAAGCCGGAGAATTGTCCCCTGATTACAAGGAATTTCTGGAGGATCCGGCATCTAAAGGAACTATTCTGGTCGCTTTCGGCTCAAATGTCGTTTGGGAATATGCACCAGAGAGCCTGCTCAGGGCTTTTGTTGATGGGATTAACATGCTTAAAGATTATAGGTGTTTCGCCCGATCTATCGCACGCTTTGTTTAGAATAGTCTTTGCCTTCAACGGTGATGTGAAGCAGCTGAAAGGCGTCGGTTCTCATTGCCGCGTGACCAAATGGGCACCGCAAAAAGAAATCCTTTTTCATAATAGAACGAAGGTCTATGTGAGTCACGGAGGACTGAAAAGGTACACATTTCTCAAAAACAAACAAGCAAAAAGAACTCTGAGAGCAAAAAACCTGTTTTGTTTTCAGTATGAAAGACACCATCTGTGGAACTGTGCCAGTTGTAATCATGCCCCTCTTCGCAGAACAACCTCACAATGCAGAACTTGGTAGACAAGCAGGCATTGCTGCAATCCTAGACAAAACTGAACTAACCGCTCAGATCTTCACAACTACAGTACGCCAACTTGCTGGTACTATTTTGGTTAAAATAATAGTTCAAATATTTTTTTTTCAGAGGATTCGAAATACAAGGAAAACGTAGTAAGACTCAAGAGTCTCTTCCTCGACCGCATTATACCCAGCCTGGATATGGCGGCTTTTGCCACAAGAAGAGCCATAAAAACTCCTTCGAATCGTTTCCCTACATTCCGACGAAAAGGAATGCATCTTTCAGCGCTTGAACACTTCCATGTTCCAGTAATTGTTACAGTGATAGGATTGTTCTTCATTTTATGTTAGGATACACTTACGACCCGTGACATTTGCATAACCGCCTTTGAGATTTGTACACGTGTAACGGATGTAACCAATGGGTTGTGCTTAATTGATGTATAATACATTTATAATGCCTAAAAAACTCCTGAACGTGGTATAATGTGGGTGAATTAAACATGTTTTCCATTTCCTTCCATTGATGCCTTTCTCAAACAAGCGCTAATCAGGAATGAAGACATCCTGACGATCTTTGGATAGAACCCACCAATGGTCATTTCAACGGTTTGACAGATTTAACTTTTACTTTAAAAAAAGAAAAAAGAAACAGTTGATCTGATTTGTCTCCTTTTCCACCCCTTTTTGTTCCACAGACTTGTTTCGTTGAAACTGTTTCCTATTATTAGTGCATCAGTTATGAATGGATAATTGTTTTTCCTGACAGATACAGGAAGCACCTGCTACTGTGCACCGGTATTTTTTACGTGGCAACATGTACTTTTTTACGTCAAACAATGAGATCACATTTCTAATGGATTAAATTTATGATTTAACACTTGCTGACAATTAGAACAGGTGAAATTCGTGAATGAAAGGGTAAGAAGTCTCACTGAAACGGATGATGACGAATAGACTGAAAATGTAGGAAAAGGGTATTAAATTTTGTACTGGTTTCATGGTGACTACATTCAAAAATAAAACAAGAGCGTAAAAGTCTCAGACAGCTATGTTCTGTGTTTTACTATTAGTCAATCTGGGGAATCAGGTTTTCACCGTTTGTTTCTTGGAAACTTTACTTTAGGATTGTTGTGTGTGAGTCTACCAAATAAACATTCTTGTACTCTTGCCTGCATGTTTACTTGTTTGCATCATACTTTGGAACTGTTTGATACATTTAAACTTCAGTCATTCATAGCTTGGAGCTGTTCAGGGCTGCTTTCCATTCAGCCCCTCGTTGCCCACTCACTCTAAGCAAAACATAGTCAACATCAGTGCTAAATATTATTCACTTCTTAGTGTTTGCTGTTGTGAATAGACGACATTGGTCAATTAGGCATGTTGTTATATGCAAACCCAAAGACGTCACACAATTACAAAATTTTAATTTGTTTTGCAAGCTTCTCTTCAAACGAAAATATTATCTAAATTGAATGTTGACACAACATTTCAGAAAAACTGCGTGGCTAAATATGAAACTCAAAAATTTTTAATTTAAAAAATGTAATATCTTACGAAGAAACGCAATTCATCCTTGTGAGCAAGGAATGTTCCCTGACACATCAGAGGAATCCAGTTAACCAAGATCTCAAGTTCATTTTCGGTAGAGGAATTACTTCTATTTTCTGCTGGCACTGATGAGTAAGGAATTCTACTTTCACCTGACCCCCTGATTGAATTTAGATTGCAAATATCAGCTGTTTGACCAAAATCATCAGGAACTACCGTAATCTAGAATTTTCCTAGGCGTCAGGCATCAAAATAGTTGTTTTGCTCTTGATTAAGCTTTTCAAAGGAAATTTTCTCAATTCAGGCTAAAGTGGAGACTTAGGCGCCTACGAAAAATCATTCCATGTTTGTCCTTGTATTTTTCGCTTTCCTTTTCAGCAAGGGCAAATATATGAACTGTGTTTTATGTTGAAAAAGACGGTGCTCACAGTTTGTTTTAACTTGATGTTTCACTGTTTGATCTTACTTAATTGATTATTTTAACTTTTCGAACAGTCACAGAGTATGATAAACACACTTCTGGAGAAGTAATTACCATTGGCATTGAATTGTTGATGAGTTCAATTAGTCATTTAGCTTCTTGAAATGCCGACATTTGTTCTTTACGAACCAATGGTAAAACTGGTGAAAAGTGTTTTGAAAAAATGCAGTTGAAATAAAGTGTTTTTTTCTCCTTTGAAGTTAGTGAAATATTTTAAAAAAAAATTAACTTCCAGCCCTCGTTTTGAAAAAATCGTAGAACCATTGCAAGTCCGAATTATAATTTTTACCGACTATTGTTTTGGAAAACAAAATAAACACAGTTTTTCGTTTACAACCAACTATTATTTGTCTAGATGATTTTCATTGTACGAAAGACTTTTTCTTAATAAACAAGTTATTTGGTGATGTGAAAACCACGAGATTTACAGTAATGATCTAATTTGCTTGATTCTTTAAGTTTTGTTGTCGTCATCTTGTTGAAACACGCGGTTTCCGTATTCTGGAAAAACATTGACTAAGTCACGCACACAGGCATCATTTCAGGTGCGGTTTTTGCTTCAAAATTCGAAGAGACTAGGGCGCGCTTGGCTCGCAAACGCTCGCCAAAACGCGCCCTTTAACGTCTTCTAACCGAAATGGCAAGAGATTTTTCTTTGCATTTTCATTGGATCCACTTAAAGTTACATTTTGATAAACCTTAAAACGTTTCGCCACATCAAAAGCTCAAAAGTTGACGCACAAAAGAAAAAGTCGACAGCGATTAATTGTTTTAGCGGATTGTGCTAAAAGTGATTTTACTTGATTCGATAGCTAAAAATAGAAAATGCAATCTATGTAGAATACCATCGTGAGCAGTACGTTGAATTTGAAATGTTTGTGAAACGCTGAGTAAAAGAAACCATTTAGGCATAAAACTAATTTAATTAAGTTCCAGTAGCATCACGGCTTGCAGGCTATACAACTTTCAAAGAACGGAGGAATGCGTGTCAAAAGTTTACTTTGGTTTTTTATTCACATTTTAAAGAGAATTTTTTCTAATACTTGCTGATCTCTAAATCCTTGTGGAAATATTTGAAAACTTGCAATCATTGAGAATAAAGAAAGTTCCGTTAGTTTTAACTAACATAATTAACTTATAGAAGATATTGTCCGATCCCCTTCCGTTTAGTTGAATTTGGCCTGAGTGATGCAATGTGGAAATTGGGAGCAAAAATTAATCCTTGTCCATGGCATTATCACCCAAACAATTGCACAATGGACCATCTGCTAATCTGATCTTGGCTCAGGAGATTCGCAAAGTTGTTAATTCCTCGTTTAGCATTCATTGCGTGCAACAAATGGCTTTGTTTTCTGAAGGCACCATCACAAGCAATAAATTTTACCACGCCGACAGAAGAACGTCACTGTGACGCTTTCAGCCTCTCATAGACATGCCTGATGAACTAGGAAGTTCTTTCCCCTGATTACATTATGTGTCATAAACGGTTCCTCATATTCCAGACATTTCTGACATTTTCATCTTTGATCGAACGGAATATTTACCCAAATTCCAGTACTTGAGTAATGATGAATTGTTTGTGCAAATTTTCATTGTATTCAATTTGTGGTGCTTTAACCAGGTTTTGGATACAGGCCGCTTCTGGAACAATTTTTGAGTTTTTCTACATTTGTAAACAAAAACTTATTAATGAAAAGATTTATTAATTGTACTTCTAGGATGTACGCATATCGTACCAAAGATGTTTTTACCAGAAGAACTTCTTCAGAACTATAGCTACTCAAATCAGTTTACGTGTTTTATTGTATTTTGAGTTTTGTGAAACTTGTGTTTATAGATTGTGCAGTTCATTCGCCATACGCTGTCAGAAATTTCATATGTATTTTAATTTATGTTTCCAGGCGAAATATAAAATTTGTCTTTAACTGATCAACACATATCTTGTTAAAACAGCGCACCTGTTTACATAGATACCTAGTGTTTACTACTTGCTAATAGATGGCTGAAACTTATAGGACTGATAAAATGATGCATAGAATGACATCCGTAGGCCAAAAATAATTTCTTTCTTAATTTAAACACGATCTCTAATTACCTTTCCGTTTGCCCAATTCCAATTAAAAATTTCTTTCATTTCGTAAAGTAGTATGAAATGCTGTGGTCCCTATTCTTTTTGTGAGGTAATTAAGTCAAAAGACCACTGCCAAACACGGGAAACGCGTGGAATACTTGGCTCCGTGTCTCCAAAACATCGGCCTCCCAAGTAGAGGTTGAGAGTGAATTAGCACGCCCGTTTAACTCACCCTCCCGCAGCACCTGTCTTTCTTTAATTCCTTGACGTGTGCAAGGTTGCCCGAATTGGAGTTCTTGTAAATTGCGAGATTGCGAGTTCACCTGCCCACTAATCTATTCCGCCCTCTTACAGTGGTTTCTTCGCACCGCCCGCCCTTCGCAGTTACTCAAAGGCGACATGCGACTGATCGTGCTGCTCTGCTCTCTTCTTGCTCTCGTCGCCGCCTCCTGCAGTCAGGTTAGTTTTGTTCGTTGTCAGCCAATGCAATTTACATTCAAAACACAATGATGTGTTAAACAATTTTGATACTATTCAATATTTACCACTAAACGATAGAGCTCCTACCCAAGCAAACATACTAGAACTAAACATATCAATATAACAGCAAAACTGTCATTTTTCCTCATCTGAAATGCTTTAGGGCAACTGCCTCAATGAAGACAGCACTGGAGAAGTTCAACCCAGGGTCAGTTACTTTATTAACATTTACACCATATACGAAAAATGATTTTATGATTTTCTGAAGATATAAAACAGTTTAGGGAATCATGAGCCTCTAATCGGAACCCATTAACATTTTCTTGAAATTTGCAAAGCGGCTGATCGTTTCTTTAGATAAACTTTTTTGCACCACATAATCAAAACTGTCACAGGAATAAATATGAAAAGATATTTGAGGCGACCAATCTTGAACAATTTAGAATCATTGAACACACGAACTTTTGAGTTAGTTGTTTTTAGTTCACAAGTAATTAGAATGCTAGTTAGGTAACATTTAGATACACTTGACATGCTAATAATACAAACCCTAAAGGTGTCTTGTTAATAATCAACTAATTGTTGCCTAATCATATGCCTTATTGCAAATATGGGACAGACATCCACCCAAAAATATATGCATCGCTTGACGTAATCTATTCTCGGAGCTCTATCAACATGCTCCAGAGGCACGATTAGCTGCCCTTGAAGAATCAGATTCTGTAAATAAGCGGGATGGGAGAGGATCAGTCCTGCGGGGGTCGCCCGGATGTTTTCATTTCCTGATGAAAATGTTACAGATCAACAGATTGCTTACGGCTTCACGCTTTTGGGGGAAACGAGCGGTCCCGGATGAACTCAGGAAAGCAAGTCTCCGATGGGGAAAACGATCACCTGTAAGTCTTTGGAATTCAGTACAGAACAATTTTTCATTTTCAGAGGCCTTCTGTTCAACAAATTCGGGAGTCCAGTCGATTTTGGGGTAAACGAGACGTTCCGGAGTCACTTCGTCGTGCCAGTCTCAGATGGGGAAAACGATCAGAATCCATTCCCGTAAGTAAAACAAATATTTTAAACTAACTACATTTTAAGGACTTAATGCCAGCCGGAGATCTCATGTTCCCACTGAGACTAGTGGCTCCAAGTAGCGCCGAGGTGCAGGAGACCCAGCCTGTGGAGGTGTTGGAAAGGGTGGCAAAGGCCGAAACGTTGCGTCCGAAACTGGCACTTTCCAGTCGACTCTGGGGACGTTAGGTCCCGTTTCCTACGGTTGTTCTTCAAACGAAGATTTGTAATACCCAGTCGTTCAGTCGATAATTATAAATATTTGTGAACAGGGCTTTGACAAAGATGTTTAACCTTTTTTACAAAAGGTGTAAATTTTTTTTTACATTGGTTACAAAAAATTGAGATTTTCGGAAACCCAAGTATCAATAATTGCGTCTCAGTTGAAATTGTTTGGCACATATAGAACTTATGATGTCTGCTAAACCATTTCGAACGCTCTTTTTTTAACACATCTAATATGTCACATTTTACACAAGGACATGATTTTGTTAAGAGATTTTGTTCGTTTCACTGGAAAACATTTTAAATGGGAATGTATTTAGGTCACAAAGGGCTGAATGCATGCTAAATTTTTTGAAAGCACTTGCAAGTTTTCATGCTTGGATTCTGTTTTATTAAACATGTCTTTGTATGTTTCCATTCTCAGAGGGTGTAGGGGACATTTGGGAAAATAATTTGTAAAGGAGCCATAGGTTAAAACAAGTACAAAATTGAATGTCGTCACGTTATATTGTTCAATTTGGAAACCAGGTCTAACTGAAAAATTGCTGACTTACCCTTTTAAAAACCCTAATTTTTAACATAGTAAAACGATTGTGATAAACATTTATGAAACACTTTTCACACAAAAAACTAGCGATGTTAAACACCCATGATCACACAATGTCGTCTTCTGATTCCTGAAATTGGAAATTTTACATGTTTTATTTGAAAACAAACCACTAGTCACGAGGATTTTGTGGGCTTTCTTGCTCCCAAAGTAAAGCAATAAATGTTGAAATATTCGCAGAACTGCCTGCACACAACAGTACAATAAATGAGCAATGAGGCATAGCAATAGATCTAAATTCTCAGTTTTAAGTAATACAATTGATTTTTATACCGTAACAGCGACGAGTAGTTTGTATTCGTCGAAAGGATAGTCGTAGTATTGGTTGAGCATGATGGCCAGAGGTCCGGCGTAGATCCAATCCCACAGGCGAAGTTCACTCTTGCTCATATGGGCAATCACAAGTCTGTTAGTCGCCTTAGCTCCTTAAATGCAGACTAGCTTTAGTGTTTCAAAGAATGCAAGTTTCAAATAAATTCTTTATAAAAATAAAATAACTAACCGACTGCTCCCATGCACAACATGAGCATGGTGATGTGCTCATCGTAGATTGTAGAGGAAGATTTCTTGTAAACCATGACGAATGGAATGACAACCATCAACAGAGGGAACAATGGGAAGAGTACAGAAGTTCCCTGAAAACAGCAAAGTTTAATTTTTTTTTCGTCTTATGTTTCTTAACGGCATTTCTTAATGCATCTAATAACCCAAAGAACGGTTTTTTGTGCCGGTGCACTATAAGAGACCAATTTCCCGGCTACATCCATAAAAGTTCAAATTCGTTAAAAAGTAATCTCAACTCAGGGATCATTGGGAACATTTGAAGAATCTTAGTCATCTGACTCCGTTTTTGCATAAGCACTTTGAAAACGTCATTGGCACAATTTTTGATACCAGGTGTTCACAGAAATTTTAAAAGCAAAGTGTTCTGTGAAGTGTTTTTCTTGTCGGGGACATCATGTTGCTATTTTAAATGTTGATTAAAAGTTGTTAAGTTTGGCTTTAAAGAAAGTACAGAAATGAAACTTCTACTAAATCACCCGGAACCGGAATGCACATTTGTCTAGACACCACAGACCGCAGGTTTTTAGTGGGGCAGGAATGCAAAGTGAAAATATAAGATTTTGAAAATATAAAACTTTAGAGAAGGAAGAATTTGTTCCTTTGAAGGTAAAAAAGTTTCAACAAAGGGTTCTCATTAAAATCAGACGTAAACTATTATTAAGGTCATAAACAAAAACATGTAACGTACCGCAATGGTTGACCCGTTCTTTCCAGCTCCTCCTGAGAAAATGACTTTCGTGTACCCGTGGACTTGATAGATAGATCCCAGTGTAGACATGACGATAACTGCGTGTCTCAATTCAACACCGCCAAACTAAAATTATACTAATGTTTTTTAGTTGAATGACCAACCAATCCAACGGACCAAATTCCGTTTCCAAAGATAGCCGTTGTCAGAAGAACTCCAATGACACTCATTTGAGCTTCTGTCACATCAAATCTAGAAACATGGCTTTGAGAAGTGTCAAAATGTCAAATTACTGGGAGAATCTGAGCTGCCCAGTACAATAAGTGGACCAGTGAGCACAGTAATACATGACGACGGAGATGATGGAGACAATCATCACTCCGTTGGGAATTCTCCCCAAAGACAGAGAATAGCAGATGTTCAAAGTGACAAACACTGAAAAATTGTGCTTCAAGGTATTGAATTGTCTCAAACCCTGGGTCATGGAGTCACATCCATGATCGAAAAGTTCGCCTAAGGGACTGCTGGAACCAGTTCTACGAGCCTGGAAAAAAGAAAAACTTGTGAAAAATCGAAACTCATACCTGCTTTCCATCGATGGCATCTAGGGTTTGATACAAAAACAAACCAAGAGCAGCCTGTGCGTATGCCCATGAAGGAGCCTAAAACAAAATTTTTTGTATCTCGAAACGAAGATTGTAAGTTTGTAATTACTTTCTGTCTGCGTGCCAAGCACCGCTCTTTTACGCACGACTTCTGCATTAATTGCATCTTCTTAGGTGGTCATAAGTTATAATGACGAGTAGTGAGGCCTGCGAGACAGCGGGGGTGGCTACTATATAACCGACACTTGCAAATGTTCAGCTGACATAGCACAACTGCCGTACCGTTACAAACAATGTTTATACGATTGATTCCAAGAGTTTTTTTTTCAAAAGAGCTAATGAGTTAAAACCGAAAATTATCACAGTTCAAGAGAAGTTGAAATGTTAAGCCCTACCTATGATTTTTTTCAAAATTAAACATACAAATTGTTTTTGCAGTTTGGTTGGAAATTGTAAATTTAGTGGAAAATGAATAAGGTGATGCAAACTGATCAAGGTCATAGTGCTCTACTACAAACTCTATCCTTAAACTCTTTCGACCACCATCCCGCCGCCCTTTTTGGCTTAGTTGTGTTATCACACTTAGCCCACGTCAATGAATGATTTATGAGATAACGTGCTTCACGGTCAGAACTGGATTTGAAAGCAAACAATACTTACGGCTTCCGTAGCAGAGTAGGAATAGCTGGCCAAAATTAAAACGGTAATTAGGTTAACTACAAGCCCAACGAGGGTGATGAGATTAGGGGCTACCCACATGGGACACCACGTCACAACGTATTCCCACCATCTGCAACCACACGGTTACCGAAAAACGGAAGGTGACTCACTTTTTCATGCATAAATCATCTAACCAGCTGTTATCCACAGCCGAATATTTATGTTCCCCGAGACGTTTTAGCTCGGCAGGAGATGCCAAAGCATCAATCTGAAGATGATAAAGTCAGAAAATGTGTGACATTGTGTCTTACCGCTAAATATCCGTCCCATACTGTTTCAAGCTTGTCGTGAACACAGCAGGCCATCTACTACTCCACAGATTCAAATACAGAAAACTTCTGCAAAGGTAAAAATAGTGATTTTAATTATACAAGTTTTAATACATTAACTACAATTGGTCGAATTTGTCCCTGTCGGGACTGATCTCGTCAAAAGGAAAACAGGAATATGAGTAACAAATGTCAAAACAATGAATCTGGTAAAGGTCAAAGCAGTCAATTTTCACTTTCAGGGGCGACAGTTTAATGATATAAAAATTACATTAGTGATACCTTTGTTTTTCTTTGAATATATGGCAATTTCGAAGTAAGAAGGTTTTTAATTTGATGCTTGCGACATAGCAAAAACGAACTTTGCCCTTTGCACGATGATTGATAATAGCATGTTTCCAAGAACTCAGTATCTTTGGAAATGCTACATTTTGTAAGATATGGAGATTAAGTATCTTTAAAAAATCAAAGTACTCAAAATGACAAAGTATAAGATTTAAACGACTGAAATCATAGCTTATTGTTTATTAGTGGAATCGAAAATTAGTTCTTCATAGTAAAATTTATGCTTCAGCAAAAATTGTACTCTTTTTTGTTTAGGTTTTTAGGTTTTAAAATAAGTGATTAGTGTTAATACTTTCTTTGAAGACCAGGAAACGAAGGAATTGACAGTTAGATCCAAATGGCGTGATTGTTATCAGGAAATACAATGGGAAATCGGACATAGGCAAAGCGCATCCGTAGGACTACAGCGTGTTAACTGATAAGAGATTGATAGGCAAGTGCAGCGCGGCATTTCGGTGGCCAAATACTACGCACAAACCACGCCTAAATCGACAAATCAAACTATTTTCTCTCCGAGAATTTCCGCACATTTCCTGTTTGCCTTCTTGTGTTCCACAGTTGATCTGCGACCTTTGCCAGGCAGGAAGCAGGTAAAATCCCTATGGTAAACAGTTGCGGCGGCATCTTTTTTGGCGGATTGAGTATTGATTGGGATTTTTGATCGGGTGGTCTGAGTCAACAAACGAACTTTTGGCGTGAAAAACAAGAACCACGTGGACCAAAATGTTTTCATCTTTCGTATAGGAAAACGATTTGATCTCTCAAAAGAATTGATCAAAAATCTCAAGATGAAAAGAAATCGACAAAGAGAAAGGGATGACGTCCAGAAAAAGGTTGACCGAGGGTCATTCGATCAAACGTACGCGAGGACTACTTCGAACCGGTTGGATAGACACGTGGACAGCTGGCAGTTTGCAATGAAGACAAAAACCGTTTGGCACTCAGTTCTACTGTTTTTTAGACATGACGCGCGCAGAGCGCGTGGCTGACCTTGTAGGCTGCCCGACCCTGGTGGGAGACACGGACGGAACTGTGAAATGAAATCGTTTGCGGCCCTTTTGTTGGGACACACATCACGTGATGTGTCTTCAGTATGTTTATTGAAGTTTCTGGAAATCAATTTCAAACCTGAAGAACGGCAAGTGAAGAAACTAGTCTTAGGAAAAAATGACTAATACGTTCGCCACGATGATTCAACAGTAAACTTTGTCCAGCGGGATGGGAATACACAAATGAAATGTTTTTAGCAAAACAAATTGTCTAGCTATTTAAAACTGAATATTGCAAAGAAGACCTTCTACACTACGAGAGTTCATGGGAGAAACGTGTGGTAGACATTAAAAAGCGTTTACACTACTTTTGAAATGCGTAAGAAGAAGCAAAATATTGCGAGGATGATTTGATCATTGCAAAATGATGATCACACATATAATACACACAGAGTTTTAGACACAAGTCGTTTTGAAATCGCGTTATGAAAACACAAAGCGAAAAAGATCAGTGCAGTCTGAAACTATGGGTTTATCATTTGTTTACATTTCACGTCAACGGAAAAACAATACGTTCAAGTTGACGTCACGTTTTCAAAACGTCAAGATTATTCAAACTAAATAATGTAAAAGTTGTCTAGTCAACTATGGTGCCGCCGGTCGTTTATCGGTTAAGACGGCCAGCTGTCGGCGGTGGCATGACCGCCAAAGTTCAGAGTGTTATTTATCTTTCGCAGGAAGTCACCGGCAAAGTGCAGAAAACTAAGTTACCCGATTTTTACGCAGGCAGGCACTAGGCCAAACATCTACGTGTTCATATCCTTAACGGACATTTTGAAATTTAGAACTTTCTGTTTAGGGGAAAATTGGTGATAGATTGAGAGTGAGAGTGCAGTTCGAAAGTGCAACGAGGGTGAGTGAGGCGGGCGCGATCACGCCACCACTGTAGGCATTCGGAACAAAAAGGGTGGGCGATAAGACGACAGTGACAATTGAAAAGAAGAATGTGTAGGAATTGTAGAAGTATAGAGCCACTTCCAAGAAAATGTCAAACATTATTTCTGCCGTTGAATTTTTCCCAAATTGAGAAAAAAACCTAGTTGAAACAAAAACATAAAATTCAAACGACGAAACTGCATAGTACTTAGATTACTTTTCAATAATTGTTTGTCTGAAGAAAACGTATAGTCATTTAGTTTTTTCGTTGGCGATGTTTAGATTTGTCTCACGTATGATTTATGCGCGATTTCACATCATTTACGGGCAATTCTTATAGTCAATAGCGGAATATTAAGATCTGATGTGTAGTATACTCAATGATAACTTTGAATACAGTACGCATGGAATCAATTTTTAAATAGGGTTTGTTTTTTTGTAACTCTGATATTGACTTAAAAGGAGAGCAAGCATGCCTTTTACAAAATAGTGTAAGACTGTTTTCAAAATGAATAACTTTGGATCGCTTGATCTATGGATACGTTGATGAGAGTAATGTATTTTGTCTTCAATGTTTCAGAATCCTGCTACTACAGGCGAAAGGTAAAATTCCTTAGTTATAATGATAATAAGAAATGGACAAAGTCATGTTTTCTTCTTTTCGGAAACGTTTATAAAAAGCAAATAATAAGTGCAACAAGCTTTTAAATCATTTCATTCCGGCACAGTAAAACATTTATTGTTGACACAAGTAAGAAGTGATAGGATTGGGGAATTGATATATTGTCATTATGATTTACGAAAGAGATCGTTTGGTAAATAAGATAAGCAGTCTCCTAAACCTCAATCGGAGTACAGAGTTCTTCTGTTTGAAAGTCGACCTTCCTTGGCAGACGAGCACTGGTTATTTGGAACTGCCCGTCTTTCATTGTTGGCTGGAAGCACTAATGATTACATTTGTGTCATTCGATGATACCGTTCCGTTGTTTTGTCCTTTCCTGGAACCTTCTAGCGAAGAAAGAGAATGTTTGGCGTGGTACCGTCCTGAACCTTAGCTTTTTCCCTTACTTTTGGTATGGCTTCCTACCCACTATAGAGGAATTTTCAACCAGTTTCTTTGATTTCACTGATCGTGTGGTATCATTGAGATACTTTACAAACTTCTGAGGGACACTGCGCCGTACCCGCTTGGTTCCAAAAATTCCTAAAGAATGTGTTGCGGACAGGATTTTTCATGTAAACCATCGAATGATGAAAGAAGTTTGTTGTGAAATTCCCACATAGCAAAGCGAATTTCAATAAGCCGACTGGCATAGATCAAAGCATCAGAAATGAGTTTGAATATGTTCAGGAAATGACTCATAATGCTGCAAAACCTAATTTATCAAAACAATAATTGTAAACTTACGTTAAGTACATAAGAATCGGTCCTGCGATTGGGAAAATGCACTCTGGACAAATAAGAGCAAATAGGACGGTCGTAGGAAGCCAACCTAAAAAAGGAAATTAAAATTCAATGTCCCCTTCTTCCTCAAATAAGGTGTTTTGCTAGGAGAGATATATGTCAACGGCCCTTTGTCTCATTCACAACTATGCTCAATAGGTGTTTTGCCGGGAAGTAGATGAAAAGATTTAAACGAGGCTGGTATTTTTCAAAACATACGTGTGTTTTCTTACAAAACATAAGAAGGATAAAATTGTACGTTCCATGAAGCACTTTCACTAACTAAATGATTGTCTTGACGTTTAGGAAATCTGGTACTTTCGAGAAATAAGTTACTGAGCTTTAAACAGTTTCAAAATCATTTACTTATCTTGTACGTTTGCCTCATCATTCGGGTTTTTAAATGCGGGTACGTTAAATTCCAAAAGTTTAGCGTTGATAGACTGTATAGTTAGCCAGCGTTAACAGCCAAATCAATAGGTTTGGCGGTAGCGACGAATGTTTATACAAATGTTATGGATGTTGGACCGTTTTTTAATTGCAACATCAGCTACCCGTAACATTTCGGACTGTATTTTGGGGAGATGACAAACCTATAAGGGCGGAACCTGCGAGAAGGGCAAGAGTGCTGAGTAGCTTAGCGTTGTACTTCCGTTTGTTTGTGTTATGGGACAGAAGAGGATCCTTTGCAGTTCGGCTCATGTGGATCATGATATGACCATAAAGGAAAGATACAAGGAGAATGAACACTATGAATGGCCCAACTATCACGGAACGGACAATTGGGGTTTCTGGAAAAAAGAATACAGTCAGAATTCCTTCTGGACTCACGAAGAATTCTACTTTGGCTTTGGCATCCATTGCTGGAAAAGAACCCAAACGCCACGGGCGCTCTGAATCCACCAGGAACAATGCAGAAGAGAGCGAAAAACAACAGAAACGGTATCAAATACGACAGAACGATTGTGATTCTCACACTTCTGCTTGTTATGATGTGTCTGAAATTAAATTGCTTAAGATCATCACTTTTCCTGTACCTCCTGAAAGGATACACAATTCCGATGTAATGGTTTAACGCTAGTATTAACAGCGTGCTTACTGATGCAAAAAATGTAGCAAACTTAATCACCTGGAAATTAGAGTGTGAAAAATAAGATTAAGAACCGAACCTCTAATAATAACGACCAACAGTTTGATATGTTGCTAGGAAAGATGACGTTAATACAATATGTTAGGATGTAACAGAAGGCTGCTAAGGCGTCTGAGACGGAGAGGGAGACGCACAGACGGAGGTTGATTCCTATCGGACGACGAAGATATCGAGAACACTGAAAATCATTTTTAGCAAATATAATTGAGAATTTGTTGCAGCATAGTTTCAGTTAGTGTTATTTGATTTTAAAAAAAGAAGATGTTTACTGATTTTCAATTGGAATTTTTTTAACACCTCATGAAGTCTTTTCCGTAAACGAAATGGGTTAAATGTTAATTTCAATGTACCGTAGATACCTTTCTTGTTTTGTCCTTTTTTAACTTTAGATCTATTAGTGAGCACAAAATGTTGCTCGCATTCTGTTTTACCCAATGCCTGAATCGGAAGCCGTGGAAGGTATTCTGTTTCTTTGCCCGTTAAGCCCATTTCTTTGGATGACATCCCACGCAGAATTCTAAATTATAAACCCACAATGATTAGGTAGAGATTGGCGACAAAGGCGATTACCGAAAGCACAGTGCAGGCGATGGAGGAATAGTAGAAGATCTGCTGGAACTTTTCCGCATCCAGTCTGCTTGGACTTGTAGAATTCATCCTAAAAGAAGCAAGTAACATATGTCGCATTTGAAATAAGACTTATTGACGATAAGAAAAGGATTTAAATCTGCAAAGTAAAGTTACGAATCAATATAATGGAGTTACAAAATGACATAGTTTTTGTATATCTGTCCTGAGGGAAATACAACTTTCGACTACGTCATGACATGAAGTTCGGGCAACAAAATAGAAAAAAAAACTATAAGAAACCCTATTTAAAACAAACATTAGTTTCTTCTCAGGGCAACAGAAGACCAGTAATCAACCAAACAACGTGCGATTACAAAAATAGAGCTAAAATACTGGCTAATGTTTTATAGGTGTAACCAGAAAGGTTATAGTGTAAGCTGTTGTCCATATGTTTGCGGAAATTCATTAGCGACAGTTTTTCATAGGGCGTAAAAGTCTTTAAAAATCTAAAACGAAATTTAATTGAAGAAACAACATTATAACTGCAACGTTCTCGTCCACAATGGCATTTCCAAGAACAATTAACTAGGGACACCCACTCATAGAGGCCAATTATTATGACGTTTAATTAACAAAGGGTAATTAACTCTTCAATTTGCTAAAGTTCCATAGTTCCGCATTCATTTTTTTAAAGTTTCAAAAAGGCAGAAAAAGAGACAAAACAATTTATAAAGAGGAATAAACATTTTAGGTCTTCAATTTTGGAAACTATTTTCGTAATCAGACAGTTGTTATTGAAAAAGTTATAAAGGAAATCATAGGCTTGCGTGGGCAACCATAAAGATTTGTTGTTTGTAAAACATTGAGATCTTCACAAAGGTGATCATTAAGGATATGAATGCCGTCACGTGAAAACTGTTCTAAGGAATGCCTTTCGATTACTAAAATGAGTGAAACGTTTCTCAATGGCTAACATAATGTCAAATTACTTTCGAATCTAGTTCAAAATATGCAAACAAATATTTTGTGGGACCTGCCTTTGCTAGCATAGAAGGAAGAAATCCATAGAGTCCAATGCCTGCTTAAGATGAATTCAGTTTTTTTGTTTTTCGTAGGCCCGAGTGGTCACGAAATGACTATTTTCTTGTCATTTCCATGCTGTCACGAAACGATGTTGCTTATTGACAAACAAGAATAAATTAAGGTTAACAACATGTGAGAGTTTGTGAAATTTAATTTATTGGTAGGCATATTCTAACGTTTTCCCTTTGAAACTCATAAAAAAACTTGCTTGTCCATTTTTTATGATTAGAAAACTAACTTTGAAAAAAACATTTGCATTAAATATTCAACAAAGAATTATTGATGTGCGCTAGTTTTATAAATGCATGCAAAAATGAATCCCTTGTCAAAATCCATTTCCGCTTGGTTAAAGTTTCAATTTGGTTGTGACCCTAATTTACTATGAAATTTTAAAAAATACCAAATTACTTTTGACTTAACTAGTGGTAAATTGTACAAAAATTCAATATATACTCTTTACAATCCTAGTTCTTGGAAAAATTCTAATTTGTGTCAAATGTTTGATGCTGTTTTTGGGAATTCATGTCTACATAATAATTTTGGCTAAAATTTGCGTTTTCTATGAAAGTAGCATTGGCCAGATCTTTACTTGGGAACTTTGTCTTCAAAAATAGAGTATTCTTTTGAAGACCCCAAAACACTTTCAAAATTTAATTGATTATGAAAATAGAAAGAGAAAGTTTCCGGGTGATAAACTTTTTCCTACAATTTAGATCGAGAAAACCACAACAATGAAATTTGCAAATACCAAATGAGCCAATCGGAAAATGTGAGCCGATGCGTCCTCTCGAACATGAATTATGCAACCTGTTTGGCAAGGATGTGTACACTTACAGAAAAAAAAACTTCTTTAAATGCCCCATTTTTGTGAATTCGGTCTTGGTGGGTAGAGCTCCCAGGAGGCAGACGTTTTCCGTGCATTGCTTAGCATATTTTAGGCCTAATTTACTTTTTTGTGAGGATGAGGTGAACTTTAAGGGTTATCTTCTTATTGCTTTGTTTAAGGGGTAATTGCATAGTTCTCTGTTGCGAAGAGTGCCAGAATCAGTGAGGTCCCTTTTTGCTTAGATTAGTCGAGTGCGCAAAAGAAGAGAGAGCTATCAGTTGCAGGATTGAGCTCCATCAATCCTGCACGTACGCCACAACTAACATTAAGATGTCGGTGAGGATGGATGGAACTCTGTGTTTTTTTAGGAACCATGAAACATATAGCTAAGTTGTAAACTTTTCTAAAAGCAAATCCATATTCCATAAAAAATGTTTAGTTTAACCTATACAATGTCAAAACATTATTTGGATTGTAGATAAATGTTTTTGACCAATGTTTTTGGGAGTTCCCGGATAATCTCTTTAAAAGTCACAGGCTGATCTAAAGTACTTCTTCAAGGGAAACATCCTCTAATCTTATTGAACAAATAGCCAGTGACTGAAGTGAACACTGATGTTTTAAAAAGCTGCACTTGAAATTCACAAGAAACTTTTAGTGTTTGACCAAATTATCAAAGAAGATATATGGTACTTTTCTGGGAACATAATCACTTTTCCTTACCACCCCTTTTGTTCGCTCTACTTTTTCATGTTTTGAAATTTGAAATGTCAATTTGAATGATTCGTTAAATATTAGTTACTTGAGAACTACGGATATATTCTATTTGGTCACCATTTTAGATAAGACAATACTATGTAATTCAACTCAACCTTTCTGTAAGTGGTGTATAATACAATTGACCTTAGGCTCCTCATTATATGTAGGAAAAAGGCAATCTGCATGTTCACGAAACAAAAGACGAGTGTTCAACAATGTTGGGTTGTGGTAAATAGAATCGTTTCACAAACTTAAGTTTTAAAAAAATTCGGTTTTATTTGTTTGAACTAACATTGTAACAGTTTCTTTTTTACTTTTTGCTTATCGAAATAGATGCAAAATAGAACAACTTTAATTTGCCATCTAAGATGTACAAACAAAACTTCTTTTTAGCCAATTATAGTGCTCTGTGGTCAAAACACGGATGTTTTTGTTTCTGAGCCTTTTGGTGTGAATGGACTGTGGAAAATAAATCGGCTGTTCAGGAAACACTTGAAGCTAATACTAACTAAGCCACATAACAGATTTAGGTATAAGCCGGCCAGCCGCAGCTAGATTATGTGCGTGGAAGCGCGACTAATGGTAGGTAGTTTGCTGTGTTTACGAATACGTGAATGGAGAGCGTTTCAGCAAGGGGTCAAGACGGAAATGGGAAATTTGCAAGAATGCAATCTGAGAATCCGGCGGACAGCGATTGAGAAGGACCGCCCCATTCAACAGCGGTCTGGACCACAGGGAATAATTTTATTAATTTGGATAAGGGGAGATTCATAACCACAAATCTGGTTTGAAAGGTCTTTTGTTGAACGAAGGGCAGAATGTGATTATTCGGAGGCAAGAGCACAAATTAAGGTACGCCGGCTAAAGCCATTGCTACAATCTGTTTAGTTAGTTGTGGACGTAGTGGCTATTCGCTTAAGCAGTTATAGACAAACGTTTAAAAGAAAATTGACCTAAATCACAAAAAATTATAACCGGTCACTTTTTTGCCCATGTATGTTTGCCGACACATGTAGTTAAAAT
This sequence comes from Oscheius sp. G VE-2021, assembly GCA_022343465.1. Taxonomy (NCBI): domain Eukaryota; kingdom Metazoa; phylum Nematoda; class Chromadorea; order Rhabditida; family Rhabditidae; genus Oscheius; species Oscheius sp. G VE-2021. The sequence goes on from JAJQXH010000045.1 coordinate 909,682, forward strand.
AATGTTAGTTTTGAATGGAATATTAGCAGCCGTCCTTTGAAAACGTCAGCAACCGGAACCATGTTTTCAAAACTTGACTATTCCACATAGGCGAGCATTTTCGGTGTTGCCGGAACTACGAAAAGTTAAGCATGAGCCACATTTTCGTGAAAATGACTCTTGTGAGGGTGACAAACAAATCAAGAGAAGTCTCGTTGTGACTGAATCCGTAATCGTTCTTCAAGAACGACGATTATGGCTGGCTAAAGCAGTCTTATCCCATCACTGAGGGTTTACATAGTTCTACAGAGGGCATGCAACATATCTCAAAGATGGAGTTTTTAAAAGGAATGTTACTTCCGGCTATTTTAAAACCGTCTAAGACTTACAAACGAAAAACTTTTAAGGGACAATCGGCCTCCTTTTCGAAATTTATGATAATCATATGCCAATGAGCCGAACAACCGCCGCTTGGATTAATTAAATGGGTTACACATCATAAATAAAACGGTCATACTGATTTGGAAAGGATGTTGCTGATCTTGGAAATGAACATAAAGCTTTTCGCATTAATCGAATGGGTGTGCTAGACAACACCGTCTTCACCATTGTTTCAAAAACCAGCAATACTTTCGTGAAAATGATGTAATGAAAATAAGTTCGATTGAAGATGCTAGTCAAAATTGTCTGCAAATGGAGATGAAGTCAGAGTGTCTCAGAGAATCGGAGAGCATTTGTGTTCATTGGCTGCTGCAAACCAACTTGTACTTTCAATTTCTCTCTATTGAAAACTCGTGTTTAATAAGACTGCCGTGCGAATCTCAAGAATGGTAATAACAGCTTTTGCGGCCAACGTGAGAAACCAAAGCTGGTTTCTAGCTCAAAGCAGCTTAATTGTCACAACCGTCGAAAACAATGTTCAGAGATGACGAGTCAGTCTAAAATGCAGTGTTCCGTTTAAAAGATTCATTGGAGGTCCAAAACTGGCATTTTTGGTTAAAAACTGGCTAGTCGGCAACAATTTCAGTTTACGAGGACTACCGAAAACCGCCAAATGAACACAGTGCAAAACTGCCGTTGAGTGAAAATAGATAACACAATCCTGGAAATGGTAATAGTAATATTAACACCCTGTTTTCGCATTGTATCTGTGACAGGTTGACGTTATGTTTTCTGGTCTGCATTATATTTTAACAAATAAAATATAAAATCATGAAATAAACCATCGACAAAAAGTTTTTCAAAAGTTAAATGACTTTGAAGAAACCATTGAAGGAGCCAGAATATTTTTTCACAACATATACATTTAAAAGTGAAAGGCAATCCATATTATAAAAATTAGAGACATTTGGGAAAGAGTAAAATGATAATGCTTAAGGGTGTTTTGGAAATGTGTGGTCCACCCACATAAGTCTGATCCGCGTTATATGTCCTTGTAAGAATAATTAATCCGATTTCAAATTATCGTTAAGTGTCCTCGTGAGGATAATCTATTCAGAATGATCTCTAAACTAATATCATAACCATGAAATGCGTAAAATTATTAGAGCATTTGAGTAAAAAATTAGATAATATAAAACAGCCTTATCCTAAAAATTGATAATATAAAACAGCCTCATATAAAACAGCCTTATCCCTCGTCAATAAAAGTACAGGTTTAGTATTTACTGGGCCCAGAAAAGAATATTTAACTAAACATCAATGTTACTTTATTCATGAGGAACCCCATAATGTTTTCCACTGGACTTGGGCCATCAAGTGGGAACAACGCCGTATCGTTTTAGTTTTTCTTTGGCACACTAGGTGATCCCTTCCGCGAACGCTAGTAAGTAGTTTAGGTTGAGTAGTTTAACCTTGCCTTAGTACCACACTATCTTCTTAACGTCATTAAAGATACAGGACTTGTTTTGCCTGTGGTGATCATTACTGTATGCGTCCAGACTACCCTTGCCGCGGTCGCTGATCTCGTATGGGTGTGAAACGCGTGGCGCTACATTGTCAGCCAGTTTTCTGCGTCTTTTCATCGATAAACCTATGGATCCGACAAACGCGGAAACATTTTATACGTAGTTCATGTAAAGTTCTTTAATATGAACTAAAATCAAAAGCGTGACTGTTCCTTTGAAGAATACACACGACTATAAAAATGACTCTAAAAATTCTCCAGGGCCGGTCTTTGGCGGCCCATACCCCCAGTCTGTCAAAGGTTAGCCAGGCAACCAAATCACTATTACGCCCGGCACATTTCGTCGGTTGCTAACTGTTAAAAAATAATGAAAGTGTGAGGAAATTCTGAATTATCCACATTTCAACTTGATAAGTAGTTTGACAAAACCGGACTGGTCTAGTTCGTTCGGTTTGGAAGCAGGAAAGCCAGCTCTGGTTGGTAAACATGGGACAAAAAAAATGAATGAATACAATTATTTACAAAAGTTTTTCAAATCAGGATCACATTTGTTTTTCTATACATGTGTTTGATTCATTGCACACATATTTTCTGAAAACGATTTAGAAGAAAAAAAGAATTTTTTTTATGGAATTACTTACAACAAATGCAGTCATTCAAGCATAGACATAGAGTTTCAAGGGGCGAGGCAAAGGAGCAAAGAGTTCGCCAAACAGCTTGCAAACATGAAAGCGTTGGGTTTCAAAAGTGTCCTGGAAACAGGCGACACGAATCAAATCCAAGAAGGCGGGTGTGCCTTGGGCAATAAAAGTACATGCAATTGATGATGTATAGTGTTTTCAAGTTACTTTTAGTTGATTGGACACTTCCTTCTTTCTTATTTCAATCCAATTAAAATAACAAAGTGAGTGTCTGGATTCTTGGAAAGAAATACATCATATAACACTACTAATAAACAAGTAAATTTTTATTGTGATTTTCTAGTAATAGAAATCAAGAAAACCCCTCTTTGAAAATGGGTTTAAAGAAAAATCTTCAAAGAAACAGCAAACACTTTCTGCTTTTAGTAGTTTCACCTTTGATGTTGTAAAAGGTAGTCGCGGCTGTGCAGTTTGAAATTGTAAAGAGGTTACACAAACACATACTCCAATAAAAACATTGTCGAGTAGCCAGCGTTTGACTTGAAAACACTAAGCCTGTTATCATCTGCCTCTCTCAAACAAATAAAGAAATCGTTGAGCTACTGTTGCAGAGTTATTATCATATTTCTAGTGGTCAACGCAAGAAACTTTGTTGAGTCGAAGTGTCATTCAATTAAGAACCTTAGATACGTGGCCAAAACAAAGTCTCGCCTTAACTGCGTCCAAGACGACAAATTAGAATCGTTTACTACTCTTTTCATGGGTAATAACAGATTGCGAAAATCATGTTTTCTTGTCTTTGCTCCTAAAGCAAGAAAAAACGTTAGATTTCTCATTATTTTATTAAGCTGGTTAGCATTGTCTAAACAAATGCGAGCTTAATTTTTGGTCCAAAGTTAACAAATTGGTCTCTGGGAGGAGAGCTGTTTACACACTTGTAAGTAGCAACGTCAATATCTAGACAAATCTAGTTTTGCTTATATTTTCTTTCCTGGGGAATATATTTGGGAGGCGTTTAAAAAACTTTGAAATTAAATTCTGTTTGAAAAATAAAAATCAACTCAAATTATTAGGAAAACTGACTGAGCTGCTAGAGCAATTTCAAGGTATTTGTCGAGCCTTCAACGTTTGTTTTACATTTTTCGAGCCTTTCACGTTGGTTTTCAAAAAATACGATAAATATAACCACACAGGCGAAATATAATCTGTGGCGAAGGGATTGCACCAAATCCAGTAATTATACAGGACAGCAGACGGACAACATGTTTGCAAAAAGGAGGACGATTTTTTAAAACTATTTTGCAGAAAAAACAGGAAGTTTAAGTTCTTTTTTTTTTTACAAAAAATTAGTTGAAAGGAATTTTCGTATTATCTGTCTATAGAAACCATTACTGGCTAAACTAACAGAACAGTTTTTTTTTTCAAAAAGTTGCCATAAATATGGATTTGTAATACACTTTCAGTTTTTAACAACCTATTTCTCACTATCTTTCCTAAATGTCAGCCGGTCATTTTGATCTCACAGCTTTTTGAACGAATTGGTTCGTGGCCTCGCAATGTCCCAGATTCCAAATTAGCGATGGCGTATGTCCGGATGTGCGAATTACAAGAAAGTGCCAAGAGCTAAGAAAAAGTCTGGGAATGATGATGAAAATAATTTCTAGGGAACAAAATTGTGAATGCTGGTCGCCGCTGATACTGATAATGGTAGCAAAGAGAACGCCAAAGCAAACAAGCACTTGATGAAAACAAAACGAAACAGACGTTGGGAAGCCAGGTATAAATCCCGATGACATATTTCGAGAAATTCAAATATGATAAAATTCAATTCACGTGTGTTTCAAAGATCTTCTTATATATTTACAAAATCTTTCCAATAAACAACGTTAATCTGAGAATTAATCCACAAAGATTGAATAGGAAGTTTCAACTTGAACTTGTTTTTGGCTTCTATTATTATCATGTTTATGAAAAGTGGTTGCATTGTCAATATTTCTGCATGATATTTTTGAAACATAGATACTAGCTTCAATGTTTTAATTTTCCGAAATCTTAAAAATGTTAACACATTGTTAATTATTGATGTATGCCTTAACTGATTTGTTTTCCACCCAAACAATTTACAACTAAAAAGAGCTGTTATTCTTTAACTGTCAAGAAAAACATCGAACAGTGATCTCCAAAATAGTGTCCAAGTTGTTTTCGACTCTACGTGGGATCGCGCAGACTCAAATTACATCCTTGAATTCTTAATGTAACTTAGTCGTCTTTTCAATGATAAATTACAATATGATTGGAAAGGGCTAAATTCACAGCGTCTAACCAATTTTCCCCTTGTGCATTGGTGCAACGATAATAAGTCGAATTTGTTTTTGTTGTTTAGATAAGACTACGGTTTTAAAGATAACGCAAATATTAAAAACTTTCAAACAAGATTTTTTATGTTTGAAAACTTGAAAACGTTACTTCTCATAATTGTAAAATTATTTTTTTGGTTTCGCATTGTATATGTTAATTAATAAAAGGCGAAAGCACTTAATGAAAAGTGGTAGATCTTTCCTCCTGTTTGCGAAATTCTGTTTAAATAAGATGCATATTATTGAAAGTTTATATAAATATTGTTATGCGATCTGTGGGAAAAGACATCCTCCAATTGCACAAAACAGTTAACAGAATAAAGACCACATTTTCGGTGGCAAATTGAGTATTTTAAATCACTTGCGTCAAATTTAGCTATTTAAAGGCACGGGTTCACGACGTAATTCTGTATATGAATAGTCTGGAGTCAAATTTTGAACTGTCCTCAATGGGAAATTCGACAAATTTTTAAATCTGGTCATTCCTGGGGAAACATTTTGGCGTCATTTTCCCACGACGACATATCGAACCAATTTTGGCTAGACTTTGTTTAAACATTTCAAAAACTGCTGAAAAATTAATTTATAAAAATAGTTTCAGCCAAATTTTCGTAAACCCCTTTCACAAACATTACCTTTTAGAAGTGGTAGGCGATCAGCGAAATCTCGAATACTTGCAAAAATAGCCACTTACCCTAAATTGGCGGAAACGACTGCGGAACATGAAACGCGGAATTTATGACACATTGAGGTCTTTGAAATACGATGAACTTTCACAAACAAAAGCGTTGTACAGAAATATGTCCTATCCTCATGAAAAAAATATAATTGACAGAAAATGTACAGTTCCATATAACTTCAAGCTTGGCTAATTAAATTAGGTGAATTTCAAAAAATAATTCATAAACAAAAAGTTTAATGCCAATGTTTGCTTTATTCACTAAAACACACTTCCGGTTATTTTTTTCTATTTTTAAAAGATTAACTGCACGCGTTTAAATTTATAATTATAATTCTTTTAATTTCATTGGAAATTAGCATTTCCTGTAAATGTAGAGTGTACGTTTTGATACCTTGACAATGATAAAATAAATGAAACCTTTAGACGTTCCCCAATGAATGCAATAAATGCCTTTAACAAAAATTCTATTATTACTTTTGATTTTTCAGTCAGCAATTATGAGTTTTTGCACAAAGAAAAATATAAACATGTTGACATCTCCAAAAGTAGAATTAAATTTATTAAAATTGTAAACATAGCACCAGCGAGGCTCCAACATTTTCGACCAAGCTTAATTTACAGTAATATCTATTTATTATGCATCAACAATTATTATGTAGTTTTCTAAGAGTTGACTGGCGCATTATTTTGCTCACTTGTCATCTCTAGCTTTTACTATTTTGTCCATTGCTTTAATTATATAACTAGCATTTATAAAGTTAATCTTGATTTCATCAATAGTCAGCCAACGATAACAGCTAAAAAAGTTTAAAATTGTCCAAAATCTAGTTACGTATAGTTTTTGCACCCCTTTTATCACAATGCGTATGTATTTCTGCTTGCGTTTTACTTTGAGAAACAAACTAGTACAGAAAATGTATCCCATTGTTTTTGTGTGAACCCAGAGATCACTAAACCTTTCGGTAGGTGCGCAATTAAAAATACTTGTAATTGTGTTGACAAGCTGCTCAAAGAAATGATGTCATTGGTTGTCCCAGACATCTCCTTTGATGCAGCTACGTCATGCAGCTTCTGTAAATTACGCAATCTTCCGGGTTCCAAATGTTCCAAAAGGGCACTGACTCACGCATAACGAAATTCCCCTGCAATTTGCTTTGACGGCATCATCTTGAATAATTGTATATAATATTGCGACTTCACAGGCAGAAAATAATACATTCTCAATTATTGGAAAAAATGAAAAAGATCTTTTGATTTCTTCGAACAAGGAAATCACGTGTGATTATTTAAACCATGTAATATAAATATTTATTCCACCGTGTAGACAATCAGAAATGGCAGCCAAAGTATTGAAATTAACTATGACTGTTTGGCTCTTCGACTGCTACAACGTATATCACATGGATGATTCTGTGGGCTGACTCCAATTTAAGAGAAGCTAAAGCCTACAAAATCCTCAACGACTTCATTGGAAGCGGAACGGTGGGTCACAATGAGAGACGACACGGAAGGGGAGATCAACACAATAGGAATAGAGATCATAGAATTGAAAAACACGACTAGTATGGAGAAACCGGTAGAAGAGCTGCTCGAAGCGGCTTATGACATCTCCCGAGTATCACGTTGGCACGTCGGCCGCCTTCAGGTCGTACATGAAGTTCTCCTCTCCGTCCGCATTCGCGTTGGCCTGAATCTGCATATTAATATTGCTTTCTAGGAAAAAGGGAAAATCGTTGAAATTTGAATTTATCAAGGAATGAAGAAATAAATGCTTACTTGCACAACTGGGATGCATGCGAGCGCAATGTTCTCCGTGTGCTCCCGGAAAGTTTGACATGCTTCGTCGAACATCAACACTCGGATCTGAAAAGTAACTAACTTTAACTTTTGAACCATATGGTTTGTTGTTCAGCAAATTTATTTTTATAAACCCTTTTCAAACAATACACCATGTTTTTTACGCTCCAAATCAGTTTCTGAACGCAAAAAAATAGATTACAAAATCCATTCAAAAACCGGAAGTTCACAAAAGTTTATTTAACTTTCAGAGACCGAACAGCGAGCAATAATTTTGACGTCAAATAATTTTTGATCACTTGTGGTGTAAGTGGTATAATTTCAATCTCTGATTGTAGCAAACTTATAGTTTTATCTGACTTTTGCAGCCATACCAAGAATAATTTCAAATGATAATTTGATTGATAAACGTGCTAAAGCGATGATAGTTTAGCGGAGCAACATAATTGATAGGCGCTATTTAAGAAACCCTGTATATTTAGTATATTGTTCTACCGTAACAATTGTTTGTTACAAACGGAAATTTCTACCAATAATTACCGAAGAGCTTACACACCTGATACCGAAGAGCTTCGCACTCAAAGATGCGTTTTCCAACAAGTTTCGAGTTTGGCCGGGCGCAGCTGCACTTGACTTCAGTCAAAGCTGCGGGAAGCCGCTGAAAGTCAGAATCCTGTTCCCTCCAAAGGTTTCCTTACCCTTGGATTGTAGTTCAGGACGTATTCAAATTTGCAGAGGGCTCGTTCCCTGAGAGGCGTTTCTGCACTGATCACGTCGAGCTTCTTGCTATTGCACGAAGAGGAGCTCGTCGTGATCTGCTCACCGTGTTTGAGGCTGCTCATCTGAAAATTTACATTCTTGCAAAAGCCATTCCAATAAGTTTTGGTAAAAGGTGCAATTGATTATATTCTCTTGACGTAGCTAAATTTAATTCTTCGGGGCAGATTTATATTACACTGATTTATATTATACTCCGATTCCCGAATAATTAAATATTACGCGTAAACAAAATTAGCAATAATTGAAAAACGAATTTGTTGGTACAATACAAATCAAGAAACCTTTAAAGAATAAGAGCATTCTGAGAATGATGGACGAGTTTAATATAGAAATGAGAGTGTCCTGCTTGCAAAGCATGTCACATCATGTGCCGCCTACGTTTCACTGATTATGGAGACGATAGGAGCACATTTATACCCGCGCTTACTAATGAGCCTGAAGAATGGGGGTTGACGCTGTTTCTTTGAGATTTAACATCAAAACGCTTACGTAAAACTCTTTAACGAATGCCTTACCTCTAGTTTCAGAAGAGCTTGATGATAAGATGGAGCAATGGGTGAATAGTGGGAGGAATTTTTTCGATGCAAGAAGTGAGAGAAGATTTTGTGATGGTTCTGTTCGCTGTACTTGTGGAAACACTCTTCCGCGGTCACCCATTCCTCATCCGATTCCCTCCTGATCCGATACGGCCTGAAATCCTTCTTTGTTCTTAGAATTTGTACAGCGGATTGCAAAGATGCGGAATATTTTTCAAGTAAACAATGCACTGGGCACGAGTAATTTTCACCAAACAACAAGGTTTTTGACTCACACTGCAGAATAAATAAGATGAGTTAGGAAGACGAGGATCGACGCGATTCGTTGTAACGACGAAATTTTGACAGGCTGAATCTGAAAGGAAAGAGATTAGAGATTGGAAAATCCACACAATTATGGCTGCACAAGGGCCGAAAATAGGAGGGGAAGCGTAGCACAACTAGGGGATATTACGTCACACAATGAGGTTCACGTGGGAGAATTCTTAAATCAGGACGCAGGATGCAGCGGTTCCGGGGTTCAGAATGACGTCCATCTTCCCCCATCGCTTATGCCGCGCATCCGGTGTGACTAAGGACAGGAAAAGACATTGAGTGTTTGATTTGAAACTTTTCAGACATCGGGTCAGTAGGCACTTCCTTAGGGTTACTCACCTCTCTTTTTTAAAAGCAATGCTTGTTTTTTTTACGCAAAACTATTTCTTATATTTTTTAAGAGAAATTATATAAGAGATCGGTATTCTAGACCGTTTATTTACGTGTGTGGATATTTAAAGCAACACCTCAGTGGCTGTAATCAAGTCTCGTGTGAGGAGGGTGATGTCTGATTAAAAATACATGTGTTTAAAAACCACTGATTTTAAGTCTCAAGAGTATGTAGAAAGTTGTAAAAATGCAAACTGAGCTGATAGATGGGAGAGTAATTTCTGACTTGGATAGTGCATCCGAAGACAGAAACGACGGAGGCGGAAACTTGCCCCGCCCCCCTGATCTGCAGTACTTATTCTGGCGTGTTGAATTTCAAAATTAGTTAGCATCATGAAAACAGCCTGAATATCTTGAAACAAAATTCAGCTCCCGACACTTTAACGAGAGAGTGTGAAATCCTCTCAGAACTGACAATATTTCCGGGGTTCGAAGCGGAAGCTAGGGAAAAGGAACCTTGTTGCAGACGTTTGTTGATAGCGCGTCTTGTATATTACCAAAAGAGTGTAAATATGCTAAAGAAATCTCAGCGAAAGCGTGCGTAGACAATTTCGTTTGAGGGATCGGAGCCGCCAGCTGGGGCCTGGGGTCGCAAGCCATCTCCACACCTTTCCAGCGATAATACTCAATTCTGCAAGGTTTGCCAGAGCTGATAAAAGATTAAAGGTAAAACTCTTTGTTCCCTCTGAAACTGTTTTGAACTGAGGATCCCGTAACAATTTATAAGATTTTTCTTGGATCAAAGAGAAAGGGTCAATAAAGCCACCCATTGAGATAAATCTGAAAAGACTGACGAAATCATATTTACATTGCTTTGATACTCGTATCTAAATGAGTCTGATTGAGCTAAGACTTCATTAGGCTCATTCTTCTTTTCAATTCGCATTGCGAGTGATTACGACTTACCAACTATGTAATTTTATTTTCAACGGGTAGTTATGTTATTCGAAATAGTCCCTTTAAAATGTTAGAAATAGGGCAAGGTGCATGCGTAAAGTCTGTCCTTGAAAAAGAGCTGATTGGTTGGATTTTTCAAAAGTGAAAGAAAGCCTTTTCAGGTACACAACACTTTTTACTTTACTGGTCACAGTGTTTTTGTTGTAGAAATCGGCAAAACTTGTGTTTGAAGCAGAAGATTATAAAAGGATTGGGGAAACCTATGACACCATCTGGACCATGTTTCTGTCGACAATAGGATGAACCGACGTTTAGATGACCAAAGAACTGCTAATCGCATAATTGACATATTCTAAGACATTTCCGGGATGGCTCTTTACTTTGTTCCCGAACAGAGAGCAATGAAACAAAGTCTTTGTATTTATAAATTAAAACCGACCGAATACAAGGTTTTCATATTTGAACATTATTTGAATGTAATTTAAATATTCATATTTGAACATTATATGAATGTAAAGAAACAAAGCATTTTAAACTTTTTTTTTACAAATCGTCTTTGAAACTTACGGTTTGTCATATTTTTTTTTTGCAAAAAAAAAGCTAGATTAGAATGGGTGGCGAACAAACAACATGGATCTTCATTAAATATTACATTGGAATTTGATTTTTGTCAATTGAATGTTGACGGCGGCGGCAGTGTTTTCTTAATGGAACAATGGCAAAAAATTTTGGGAGCACACAAAGAATGAAGAAAACACAAATCATTGGGACATTCTGAGTACGGGTCAGGCTGGGTTCCAGCAACCATAAAAACACAAGTCGGTTTATGAAGAGAAAAACTAAAAAACCTCAAAAAACGGAAAAGGTATGTGGGAAAACAGCGATAAAAACTAGTTTTTTTTGCTGTACAGACCACACAGCAATGATCTTCAGTCAGGAGACTGATCATTGCCTTTAATGGAAAATCATACTCACTCACTCACTAACTCACTCACTCACTTAAAGAGTAAAGAGTGACTCTTAGCAAAACGTGAAAATGCAGGTTAAAAGTAGAAGTGATAATTTATGTGTGAACAGGCACGTCGCGTATCGACTTGTGAAATGGCCTTGTAAAGGGTCGGTGGCAAATCAAGAGTATTCATTCCTGTCGCCTAATAAGAATTGGCATTTCATCAAAACAATCGTCGTTTGCAATGAATTGGAGCAAATGCGCTACGTTTACACGCGATACTCTTGCATTGCGTATGTTGTTGTGTGTTTAACAATTAATTCGGGGATTTGCTTGTAGCCCACATAAAATGTCGCGCATTCAGCGCAAATGAATCCTATAGATAGAAGCCCACACTGGTTGATGATAGAATTATCGCCGTCTTTGTCTCCATACATAGAGAAGAGTGGGCAATGCGTTATGTTTAGGTCAAATAGACCACCCGGACCAACACACAACAGCAATTACCGAAAGATGCAAAAGAGACTGACTGCTGCACAAACACTCGCATACAGCTTTGGTCGTGAGACAGGCCACATGATTTCATTTCTTTAGGGCTGATTTTCAAAGAAGAGGTGAAACGTGTCAACAAGGTTTGCAAAAAGAGGCCACAATTAGTGGGTCAGTGAAACGGCAGATGTAAAGCACAGGTAAAACCCCGAATTCCAAAACTTTCTTGTTGAACATGATCAGTAAATTGCAACCGACTGATCTATATAATTTTTCGAGGACTATTTGAAACTAAATCCTGTTTTATCTCCAGACATTTTGGTATTTTCCATCGTACAAACGGATACTTTAATAAAGCTTATGCGTTCATCTGTTATTTTGAAGGTTTTCAACAAAATAGCTGCTTTTAAAAGAAGAAACAAATGAGATGACAGAAAAGGTTATTCACGTGAAGGGGTACTCGGAAACAAAAAGTTTACTTCTCTTGGAAAACATTTGAATTGCAAAGGGAGTGCTCTCTGAAGTAACATCGGCGGATTCAGGTGTGTTTTTATAAAAAAATAGCATGTCATCCAAATCGACAAAATGGTGTTTTAAACTGACTGAATGAATCAATGATCTTGACAAAAAAATTAGCATGTTCGTCTGGAATTGTATTTGCTCATTGGACACAACCTTGTTTCACTTCTGATTGGGCCAAGATAGGGCACATCAAATAATCTTGATCAAAATGTTGTGTAGTTTTCAAACAACGGACATAGACAATGAACACAATTTATCTTTGTACATGCTATATTTTTTCTCAAAGTGAATCGTTTGCAAAAGCTAAGCGCGACATGTGCCTGAGATTTTGCTGAGGTTTGCAACGGACACTAAAGTTTTTTGTTTATAGATCTTTCTCTATGAGTAAAGCTTAAAAGAATTTAAAATTACAAGCAGCATCACATCTAAGTAAATTCGGTTAGAATTGTTTCTTAGTTTAGACACGCCGGTGTGTTTAGAAGATGAAATGATTTGACCTTTTGGTTCCATTATTTCGACAAGTTCAGGCGTTCTTATCGTCATGAAAATATTTTTCTAAGAAAACCCGAAAGCAGCAAAATGTGTAGATACCTGGGTTGGAATTTAAGATATGAATGCCAAAGTAAAGCACAAAAACATATATAATCCACAGAACTTCTAAAATGGCACGTAGGTGTTATGTCGCCGGTTTAAACAAAATGGAACCATAACTTCCAGTTTCAGCAGAGGAGCTATAACTAGACCACCGGAATCATAAATATGCCAATTTCTGTGTTTTGTTGCCACCCTTGCTGTAATTTTTACGTGTTTTTGCACCACGTTCCTTGTTGTGGGTTTGGGCCCAATTTGATCTGCCCCTTTTTTATTTTCACCATTTGTTTTGGCATAATTTGATTAGATTAGCACCCGTTCTTCCGTTGTTACATGAACAAAGAACTAGGCTTCCGGATACCCCGGATCTGTTTTGACACCATTCATCAATAGAAGACGGTGACGCAATTTCCGGATTAAAACCCTTTTCCAACGTATGTTTTGGGCTTAAATTAGACGGGTTTCTTTCATCTGTTGAAAAAAGAGGCTGCTTCTAATAATTATTTCCGGGTACCAGAAACCGACCAAGGGGCAAATTTGATTGGAACAGCAAGGAGCTCATTTCTATGAAAAGGTGAATTCCATCAATTTTCTGCTTCACATGGTTCTACTGGACGTCATCTGCCGATGGACAACAATAAACATGGGTTTTTTAAACAAGGGGTTTTACTGATCGAAATCATGGGGGAATTCATTTGAACGAATCTGCTCTTAAATAGGAGATGCAATAAAATTTGTGCAGCACGAAGTTTGTTTGTAGTTAAGTTTTCGAAACACAACAACAACAATTTCCAAAATTAAAGCATAACAAAACACATAACACAATGAGATGAGCAAACCTGGTTTTAAAAATGGGTTTTCAAAAGGACATCTAGAATGTAGTGTGATTTTGAAAGCTTTTGAGTGTTAACAATTTTGGGGGAAAGTTTACTTTAATAGTGAGGCTGAAACTGTGACAAACACAACTTAACGAAAATAGCGTGTTTTGAACTGACTGAATACTGTTCATTTGAACAACAAATCAGTCACTCGTATATCTAGCACGCTTTCAAAGAATTTAGGTGGTAAGAATTGGGTGATACAGGATTTTGCTGTAACGGGTTTTGGTGGAATCCTTGAGTTTCTCCAACCCAAGCTTAATACGACTCAGCAAATTATGCTCAAGTGAACAGGTGAGGTCCGTTTGCTCAACTGCAGTTGATGATGGCTTGGAGATAATTGCCGTTTAGTCGCAAGGGGAAACGTGTGATAAAAGACGTCAAGACGTGATCTTCATGGAACCGAGCGTTAAATTGACCGTTTGCCACTTTAGAGCTTTCCTGGCATTCAACACCTCGAGGGGGCGGAAGGATGACGCAACCGGGATGGATGTCACATCCCCTCCGCGCAAACAATCCTTTTTGGTACTGTTTAGATCACATCCAGATTTAGAATGTTTCTTTTTATCGAAATGCCAATACTAGATTTAACAAACAAGTTAATTTCACAATACAAAAATATGCAACATGGATTTGCCTTCAAAGGCAGTGGAACCACCTCGGTCGGTTTGCATTGGGTTTAAAAAAATTGTAGTATGAAACAAAGAACAGCCGTTTCCTGACTGAGAAGAATCGGTCGTACTTTTCAGGGAGCTTCAAATTTCCGGCCGCCTCGAGGGCGAGGCCGATGGCAAATGCCAACTAGAAAGCGAAACTATTGTATTAGTTTGAAGCTGACGTATTCGCCGTAATGGGTATTCCATTTGAACCCTTTGTAGCTGTTGTTGTTTATGTTTTTGTTGTCGTTGCGTACAACAGGTTATTCATCCCATGGCTGTGTCATCTAAACACTACAAATCAGATTACGACAAATCCAATTTGTGTAAGTATGGTTTACAGTGAACGTTTGATGAATAAACATGTATTTTTATGTTTACCAGTTCTTTCAAAACGTTGTTTGCACAACCACATAAGCACAACCAAAACATAGAAACAGTCATTCTAACGATTTGTCAAAGAAGATATTATCCCAAATCCACTTCTAAATTGGCTTTTATAAACAGTTTTGCAAACATTCGAATGGTCGTTGACAAAAAAGTAAAGAAGCTACTACAATTAACTGAGATGGTTGATTGTTGTGTAAACTTGACGTTAAAACCAAACATCTTTCTTTTTAATGCAAGGGGCCTACGAAAAAGAAGAGCAGTGCCTTTATGGGCAACTGATATTTCTAGGCGTGGGCTCAGGGAAGGCGCCATACCGTTGAACTGGAGAAGGGATAAATGAGAGACGGGGGAGTGCCCGATTTGCGGCTCATTTGCGCAATTATTAAATATTAATGAAACCGTTCTTGAGGTTTGACGACGTGGCCTGACGTATCCGATTAAAACAATGAACTTTAAAACAATATAGAATTTGCAGCGATAACTTTATCTGAGTACGATACAGCACGATGCTTGTAACACGTAAAGTTAACAAAAAAAGTTACATTTTAAGTTTTTGTTTCGCATTTTCAAAGAAAAGCTACACGGAAATTTTACTAAAGTGTGACTGAAGAAGAAAATAATAAACCATCGGTTCGCAAACGATCATTTCCAAAGTTAATGAAGTTAATGGAGATGCCATTGTTGAATAACACTTTATTACTAAAGCTAAGGCAAAACCAGTTTATGCGCTTTCTTATATTTAATTTAACTGATTTAAATGTCAAATAATGAAGGAATATTTCAGCAAGGAAAAAGACATTACACAGGAATACGAATTCGCTCTGATAATTGTGTGACTCGACCAAAGGTTGATAAAACATTTCAGATCAAAAATGTTGCAAGAGTAAATGTTGCGTGAAATTGACATATACGCTACAACTCATTTACCTCAGCATAAGGTTGATTATAAATCAAACTTCTATTTTCACTTGCGAGGTAATGTTATTTAGAGTACGCGCAAATTCAATCTTTTCAAAGAGCATTACAAACTACGGACTCGCCTACACTAATTGCCAGGTGTGTACAATCGCTAATAATGCCAACGCGACCGATCTATGTGAGAAATGAAAGAATGGCAATATGCTCTATGTGTGTAGTTCGCAAAAAGCGGTGATGCTTTGTCCTGATTTTCTAATTTTTGACGAGTGCTCGTCAGTGGGCTAGTGTTAATTGTGATTACATTGCAATCAAAAACATTTTTCTTTTGAAACATTACACATTTTGGTGAATTTTTTAGTTAAATAAAATTCAAAGATACGTTTTTAAACATCAGATACAGATTTGTCCAATTTCTCAGAATGTGTTAAATCAACACAAAAGAACGGGATTAGCCTTCATTGTATGCAAACGGCATTTTGATAAACGTTCTATTTTTATACGTGTTTAGCATTTTCTGAGTAATTTCTACAAAACCCATTTTGCCACATTTACAAGGGATTTGAAAAAGTAGTTGCTCATAATATACAGGAATAATTCTCATTATGTGAACCGCTACGTAATATCAAAGCAATCAATGAAGTATGAAATGAAGTACTTGGTTAAGGAAAATGTTCGAGTGGCTTTCATTTGTCTTTATAAACCACAGAACATAACAAAAAGAGAAAAGAACGTGTAAGTTCAAATGTCAACGGGTCTGGGAAAAAAGTAGGTTCGACAAGTCAGTACAGACCTGTTGCTCGCAACCTTTTACTTTGAATGCATCAAAATCCGACAGGTGGTGTCGGCATGGACAATTGCAGTTTCACCTGTCGCCTGATCAGCACTTTGACACTCTTCTTAAGTGCAACCAATTTACGATTCATCCCAAAAAACGATGTCATTTTCAAAAATGTTAAGTTGAAATTTAAATGCGAAGGGCCAAAATATCAAGTCAGAAATTGGCGTTTTACGGACACACATTTTATGATGATTTTACTTGTTCTTGGATCAGCGATTGGTGGAAGAGACAGCTACCATAATGCCTATTAAGACTCAGTTGATGTGGTCAGTGAGCAAAGGAGAAGACCACTCCGGCAGGCGAACAATTAGCAAAGAATAGCGTCCCTTTCCTTTTAAGTAGCCACAAGGCTTAAAATTAGAAACTTGCGAAAGGCCAAGGACTCTTTAATTGAAAACATCATTAAAGTCATTTTAAAGCATTTAAAAGACAAGATTTGCCACAAAGCCCGAAGAGAAAATCGTTTTTCTTACATCTCCCAGGTAAATATCTTTGGGAAAAACACCACATTTAGCAGTTCTAAAGTAGAAAACGAGTGCGGATTATAAAAAAAAACTGTGTTTAAACTATACATTGAAATCATCTAGTTGAATAGAAAAGTGTTGATTGTGATATTTCTGTGATTTACTTTTTAAGGACACAAAAGCACACAAAACCAGCAAAACTGGAAAATATCCTTTAGAATAGTTGCTGGAGTTTATAATAATAAGAGGAATAGTGTTTAAGAACAAATGTTTGGAATATGATGTCTTTCTAAGACTGGATAACAGCTCAATCATTTATAACTTTGAAAATTTTTTTAAAAAAATTGCAAAACGTTTCACCTAAAACTTGTCAAAAAACGTTAATGTTCTTATGGCAATTTGAGGTATTCTGACAGTCTGGTTCAACTAATTTCGCAACAATTCAAAGTTCTCCCAAGAACAGCTTCACAATAAGCTTCCTTTATATGTTTTTAAGATACAATGCGTTCAAGCTAACTAAAATTCTCAACAGAATTGTGTCATCCGCTCCTTAGAATAAGAAAGAGAGTGTTTCCTAGGAACACTTGTTTGGGATAGGCAAGACAGCGTGGTATACATTTTGGTCGTGTTTCCAACTTTGCCAATGGATGCACCTTCAAATGACGTCAGTCTAATTGACTGCCTGACAACAAATCCTCTGCAGAAATCTCAACAAAACATTTTGTGAATTAAGCTGTTGTAAATAACATCAGAACACAACAACTTTCTTCTCGTTGTGTTTTTTTCAACGAGTGGATATTCATTATACTTCGTACATACAAGTTGAGCATTCTACAGAAGGTGTCGTCTGGTGCCATCTACATCTGAGAGATAGTGTTGCAAGTGTTTCCGACGGCGGGGTTGTACACCGTGCTGGGGTACTCGACAAGCTTTCCTTCCTTGGATCCACGGTAGTCGACCCTCCTTCCGTACTTGGTGAAAAACGTCACTTCGACCTTCGTCTTCTTCCCACTTCTCTGAAAACAAACTCCTTTGTTGTTTCCCTCTAATTAATCTAGCCGGATGAACGACTTTGGTACATTTCAATTCGTATTCATAGCCTTTCAAATGCACGTGATTCACCGCAATGCACGTGATGGTCAAAATTGGTGGTTTGAATCTGTTATTAAGGGGATGAATTCTATGTGATTACGCGTACTACCTCATCAAAGGCGTTGCAGGTAGTGTATGGAGGGATGTAGAGATGGAGGGACACGGCTCCGTCAGAATGGCTGGGGTTTTCCATACGGTGGAGGCCAAGCTTATCTGAAAACATGGATTTGCAAAAACCTAACAAGTTTTTTCGATAAATTCTGAAAATATATATTTTAACATTGAACTTTAACCTTGATTGAAAAGTTAAAGTTCATAATTTCTGCATTCAATTTTTTTTTTCAGAGTTTTCAGTTTTTAAGCCGTTCTATGAATTAGCTTTGTTGCCGATGTAGAGCTGGCAAGTGTCTCTGTGTTTATTGTTTTCAAACTGACATTTTCAGCTGTCCAAAGGATATCAATACTGGCAGTGTACAAGTGAAATCATAGAGCAATCATCGCAATCATAAGCAAACTAAATCAGAGAAGACATGACGTTGAGCAAAAAAGAAAATATAAAAAATGGAACAAAGAGGACTCATGAAAAACTTTTTGTTTAGCTGTTCTCTTTGTGCAATATGGTTTTAATGGCATATATCCTTAACTTAAACCTTTGAAGTGTTTAGGTAAACATCTCAGAGGCAATAGTTTCTTGTTTGATGATCACTAGGACACTAATTAGAATCTTGAAATCTCATTTGTTACAAACGTCTTCTGTGACGTTAACCGCCCGCTGCCGAGTGATGTTTGCTTTTTGTGACCTCATATATAGTGCACATTTCCTGCATGATTTTTCGACCGCAGCCCTTCATCCACGCAGTCTAATTCGTTTCCAAACTGCAGCTGTCGTCCTGCGTAAAAATTAATCAGACTGATCATGTTGAAGTCACACAGGATTAACGCTCAATTTAGAAGCCTACGCGAAGCTCCACCAGAGGCTTGTCGGTTGTCAAAGACCACGGGGAACCGCAAGCAGCGACGAGGGTTACGGTCTTTCGTTTTGCGTCACTTTTTGATGAATGACTCGATCTACACGATCAGGCACTTTCCGGCACTTGCCGCCGCGATTCTTGTTGTCAACGAAACCAAAGTCAGAAGATAGGAATTCTCACGTACAAACAAATTACAGCAAAATATAGTTTGGATGGAACAATAGATTCCTAGGTGAATGCATCGCAGATATTGACTAAATTTTGTTCAAGTAAATCTAAATCAAAGAAAAAAACTTGTTTTATAGCCAGTCATGGTTCCAAAACTTTTTTATCTGTTTACTGCTATGTAAATCATAAATAAACGAATTCCTCAAATTCAGGTTCACTTCATTCGAAACCAAGTTTAATTATGCTTTGAATGGTTTAGTTTTTTTAAAGAGGTAAAAGTATACTTAACAGCTTTTTCAACAAAAAAATCATGAAGTTTTATGGCAACGCTAATTATGCAGGTCCAAATCGTTTGATTGGTCCACAAACTAGCCCAAATGTCCATTTTCATGAAACATTATGTGCTCTTTTGAAAGGTTGATGTCTAGATATCTCAAATTGCTGGGAAAGATTTCATTATTTTATTGACCCTTCTCTTATCAAACGGTGTAGAACTGTCATATCTAGGTCAACTTTTATGCCCTAATCTCGCGAAAACGCTATTTTTCCTGCAGCCTTTTGGACGTTTCTTAAATTATGAAATCAAAACATACCACTCATGTATGAGACTCCATTTCGATCATAGACGCTTTTCTCTGTCACTTTCAGGGGCTCGTCCTTTGCATCATCTTTAGGCCAGGCGTATTTGGTCTCTAGAAGGGATCCATCCAAGATCTTGACGAAGCAGTGGGCATCAGTGTGGTCATGGACACTAAATTAGTCATTGAGCTTTGTACTTTTAAAATGTCACCTGCTGCCCATACCAGGTCCCCAGCAGAGGATCATCAGGTTGTACTTGCCATTTCCAACGTCGACTAGGTTTCGAGTGTACTTGTGGTCGTCGAAGACTGCGTACTTGCCCCAGTCCTGGACATTGGACTTGTAGCTCTCCATGGCACTCATCACCTAGACTTGCATAAGTTATTTAGAGGTTCGGCACTTTACCTCCTGTACATCCACATGATTATCGGCGAAGATTTCGCGAAGTTTCTGGATCAGTTCATCAAGAGAAACCATCTGAAGATGCCAAAGAATTCTAGATTTGAAGGACTAATCTGATGGACAGTGGCTCTTATCACAGCGTCTGGTTATCGAAAATACAAAAAACGACGGTGGTACCGAGAACACTAAAATCTCGGCCTGAACGGCGGGAGTGGTTGTTCCCGTATGGTTACAGTAACGGACAACGCTAATGCGCTGTCACGCGATGCGACGGCGGTTTTTGCGAGAAATTAAATTAAGACGGTAACGGAAGGACAAATGGTAGTTTTGTGATTTTCAGTCCAATAATAAGAACTTCTTTTAAAGTGAAAGAAACACTCAAAAATCATTTGTCTTTTTGTATCGTTTTTTTCTTTTACACTATTGAAGGCATAAAAGTCAAAATAAAAGGGCTGATAACTAAGTGCGTAGAAAGACAAAACGGGAAAAACGACTGCGCAGGTCGGGTGATCAGCCATTTGTTTAAAGCACGTGGGTTGGCCGAATATGACATGTTTGATATGGTTCGGTGTCTGTTATTTGGCGTCTGTCGCCGAAATCGCCGATCGTTACAGGAAGAGGCTGATAAGTAGACACCCAGGCGCGCAGAGTTAGCCCACGCGCATGCACAACCCAGAACGGTCTTTCGAGGATGCCAAAGAACGTCCATTAGGACAATCAACGTTCGGAAGAATTGCAAATCTCTGGTAGATGAGTTTCAGTAAATGTAATGGAGATATTTACAGTTAGTTGAACATGTTTTTGCAATAACTGTGTAGTACTAAATGGGTGAGTGTTTTCCTAACCCGTCGGTTCAAAAAGAATCATAAACTCAAAAAAGAAGGATTTAGGTTGAAAAGTAGTTGCTTTTTCACAATAGCTAACTTTCTGTAAACTATTTATAGATATCGGGTTGGCCGAATTATTTCAAAAGTTCAAAATTTTCGTTTTGTTTTTGTACGTTAAGTTTGTCGAAAAAATAAAAGTTTCATGTAAAACTTTTGTTTCTAAAGTGCCTTTTTTAAAATTCTATTGCACCATTCAATGTAATCGTTGATCTCTTTCAAGGTAATCCAGGACACGAGGAACTGTTTACACAAAAAGATGGGGATTAAAACGATAACTAAGGTATGTAATGGTTCAGCTGGCTAAAGTTCAGTGAAAGAGGATGTTTTAATCATGTCAGATACAATTAGGATGATTCCGAAGTGGTTTTATATCTGTTCTCAACTATAGGTGGTCCCAGTCCCCCTTGGGTGAGAAAGTTTAGGTGGCCCCAGTCCCCCCTGGGTGAGCAAGTTTAGGTGGTCCCAGTCCCCCCTGGGTGAGAAATTTTAGGTGGTTACAGTCCCCCCTGTGTGAGAAAGTCTTAAGCCGTTTAAGCCCATATGTTGCACGATCAGGGACAATCTGACCAATGTCCCCCTGGGTAAGAAAGTCTTAAGCTGCTAAGGCTCTATGTTGCATGGTCAGGCCCAATCTGACCACCCTGGGTATGAAAGTCTTAGGCTGCTAAGGCCCTATGTTGCACGGCCAGGTCTAATCTGACCAATGTCCCCCTGGGTAAGAAAGTCTTAGGCTGCTAAGGCCCTATGTTGCACGGTCAGGTCCAATCTGATCAATATCCCCCTGGGTAAGAAAGTCTTAGGCTGCTAAGGCCCTATGTTGCACGGCCAGGTCTAATCTGACCAATGTCCCCCTGGGTAAGAAAGTCTTAGGCTGCTAAGGCCCTATGTTGCACGGTCAGGTCCAATCTGATCAATGTCCCCCTGGGTAAGAAAGTCTTAGGCTGCTAAGGCCCTATGTTGCACGGTCAGGTCCAATCTGATCAATGTCCCCCTGGGTAAGAAAGTCTTAGGCTGCTAAGGCCCTATGTTGCACGGTCAGGTCCAATCTGATCAATGTCCCACTGGGTAAGAAAGTCTTAGGCTGCTAAGGCCCTATGTTGCACGGCCAGGTCTAATCTGACCAATGTCCCCCTGGGTAAGAAAGTCTTAGGCTGCTAAGGCCCTATGTTGCACGGCCAGGTCAAATCTGACCAATGTCCCCCTGGGTAAGAAAGTCTTAGGCTGCTAAGGCCCTATGTTGCACGGTCAGGTCCAATCTGATCAATGTCCCCCTGGGTAAGAAAGTCTTAGGCTGCTAAGGCCCTATGTTGCACGGCCAGGTCTAATCTGACCAATGTCCCCCTGGGTAAGAAAGTCTTAGGCTGCTAAGGCCCTATGTTGCACGGTCAGGTCCAATCTGATCAATGTCCCCCTGGGTAAGAAAGTCTTAGGCTGCTAAGGCCCTATGTTGCACGGCCAGGTCTAATCTGACCAATGTCCCCCTGGGTAAGAAAGTCTTAAGCTGCTAAGGCCCTATGTTGCATGGTCAGGCCCAATCTGACCACCCTGGGTATGAAAGTCTTAGGCTGCTAAGGCCCTATGTTGCACGGCCAGGTCTAATCTGACCAATGTCCCCCTGGGTAAGAAAGTCTTAGGCTGTTAAGGCCCTATGTTGCACGGCCAGGTCTAATCTGACCAATGTCCCCCTGGGTAAGAAAGTCTTAGGCTGCTAAGGCCCTATGTTGCACGGTCAGGTCCAATCTGATCAATGTCCCCCTGGGTAAGAAAGTCTTAGGCTGCTAAGGCCCTATGTTGCACGGCCAGGTCTAATCTGACCAATGTCCCCCTGGGTAAGAAAGTCTTAGGCTGCTAAGGCCCTATGTTGCACGGCCAGATCTAATCTGACCAATGTCCCCCTGGGTAAGAAAGTCTTAAGCTGCTAAGGCCCTATGTTGCATGGTCAGGCCCAATCTGACCACCCTGGGTATGAAAGTCTTAGGCTGCTAAGGCCCTATGTTGCACGGCCAGGTCTAATCTGACCAATGTCCCCCTGGGTAAGAAAGTCTTAGGCTGTTAAGGCCCTATGTTGCACGGCCAGGTCTAATCTGACCAATGTCCCCCTGGGTAAGAAAGTCTTAGGCTGCTAATGCCCTATGTTGCACGGTCAGGTCCAATCTGATCAATGTCCCCCTGGGTAAGAAAGTCTTAGGCTGCTAAGGCCCTATGTTGCACGGTCAGGTCCAATCTGATCAATGTCCCCCTGGGTAAGAAAGTCTTAGGCTGCTAAGGCCCTATGTTGCACGGCCAGGTCTAATCTGACCAATGTCCCCCTGGGTAAGAAAGTCTTAGGCTGCTAAGGCCCTATGTTGCACGGTCAGGTCCAATCTGATCAATGTCCCCCTGGGTAAGAAAGTCTTAGACTGCTAAGGCCCTATGTTGCACGGCCAGGTCTAATCTGACCAATGTCCCCCTGGGTAAGAAAGTCTTAGGCTGCTAAGGCCCTATGTTGCACGGCCAGGTCTAATCTGATCAATGTCCCCCTGGGTAAGATGTTCCTAAGCTGCCCAGGCCTCATGTTGCACGGTCAAATTGCTGAGCTGCGTGTGCAGACTACACCACTGTGGTATGCTGATGCTACTGTGGTAGCATGGAGTGATATCATATTTAGGCGAGAGAGTACGGAAAAGTCGGAGAGGGAAAAGAAACGAGACAGGCGAGAGAGTGTGCAAAAAGAGGAGAGTCAGCCAGACGCTGAAAGAATTTTTTCAGATTTTTGCCACAAATCAAGCAAAATATTTTTTGTGTTTTATGAACGGAATATCTAATGCCACGTTGGGGACTATCTGGCATGTTTTTTTCAGGTGTCTCCGTCCAACGGAAAGCACAAACTCATTTTGGATTTTTTGATAAAAGTGATACTATCGATCGGTTGCGAAATAGAAAGAAGACCAATATTATGTTTGGTTACAACTACGAGTGATATCCTATGCATCTGCAAAAAATCAGCTTTTCAAGTTTCACGAGAACCAAGATATGATTTCTTGAAAAGTGCAAACTGACGAAATTTTGAAAAAAATGAAACTTTAAAAAATTCTAGAAAATTCCTGTTTCAATATAAAACCTGCTCTTTAGTATCATATGTGCGGCACATGTACCTCTAAAACATATAAAAAATTTAGCCAAATCCAACAACGTTCACGAGAGTTGTGGCCAAAAGTTGCTTTAAAAAAATCACGTTTTTTTTTACTTTTCTCAGGTTAGATGCAAGAGCCGCTGGAGCGGCTAAATTTGTAATAGAAATAAATTTTGCAGGCTATCACATGATACTATAGTGGAGTCTGTAGAACTTCTACGAAAATTGATATTAAGCAAAATGTCGAAAAAACCAACTTTGCAAATTTCGTAATAGCGCGCGCCAATCGATAATTGGACGTGGGGTTCCTATGCCGAAAAGTCTTAGATATGTCTGTACTATGCGTATATAGAATGACAGGCAAAAAGCTTTCAACGAGCGTCACTCACTCAGTGACCCACTACGGCTTTTTAGTTGACACTCACTCCGTGACCCACTACGGCTTTTTAGTTGACACTCACTCCGTGACCCACTACGGCTTTTCAGTTGATAAGTAGATTGTCTGTCTATTCACCAAATTTCGGTGTTTTGTGAGAAAAACCCTCCGAGTTATTGAAGCCTGAAAAGACACTTATGTGCAAGCAATCTGGTTATCTCATGAGGGTAGGAGTATGAAAGGGTTAAAGCTCGCGGGGTACATTGCTTTTTAAAAGTGTTCTATACAAAACACAATCCAAAAAATGTTATCAAATTCACAAGAAGAGCGGTGGGACGCGGTGCTGGCGAACTGAGTGCGCGAAGCGAACGGAGCGAAGCGAACGGAGCTAGTCAGCCCCGCCGACCCTTGTGAAACATCTGGTAATTTTGAATCACCCAGGGGGTCACTAGTTTCGAATCACGCACGGGGTCTGGGGGTTGCAGTCCTCCCAGCTAGGGCGCGTCTTGGCGAGCATTAGCGAGCCAAGCGCGCCCTAGTTTTTTCAAGTTAAAAACATTTATAGTTACTTAAAAAATATTGACCTAGTGATCCTACATGTAATTAAACAATTTGCGTTTTTAAAATATTATGGTTATATTGTATTCATCAATTTGGTTTAGCCCAGACATTGGTTCTATTATTCAGAATCATCAACCATTGTTTGATTATCGATTTGAGTGAATATAAAATGTTCATTTACAGATCATCATGTCATGAAGGTCATGGTAATTCGGCACTGCGTATGCGTAGGTCATAACCACTCTGAAAGTATTATCGGTTACCGCCCTTGTCATTCATTTTCACCTTCTCCAATTCGACCAATTTGCCATGTGCGATTCGGCAAATTTCGAACATCGTAGGGCGATCTTCCGGTTTTGGCGCCCAGCATCTGAAAGAACGGGGTTTTGTTTGGAGAAAATTAATTTACCTCTTAATCAGCTCCGGAAGAGTTCCTCCGCCCAACTCTGGCTTGATAATGGGACGAAGCCCTTCGCGACAAACTTTCTTCACAAAAATATGATGAGCTTCGTTGACATGGGAATAGGGAATACTGAAATCCTCGGTTTATTTGAAAATACAATTATATTACCGTCTGTGCCACATCTCCCACATACAAATACCCAAACTGTAAACATCGCACTTGGAATCGTAATGGTTGTCAACACGACCGTCGCCTGCGTAAGCCAGCACTTCCGGTGCCATGTAAAAATAGGTCCCAATTCTAAAACTCCAAAAGTTTTAAATTACGCACACAGATTACCTGAATGTCATGTCAATTTTTACTGTTCCAGAAAGGCCAAGATCACAAATTCTCAATTGCTCGTGGTCGTTTGTTAAAAGCATACTGAAGGTAAAAATATTGAAAATCTTTAGCAAAACTCACTTCAATGTTTTGATATCCCGATGTAACACTCCAGCGCTATGCATAAAATTGAATGCACTGGCTGCTTGTTGAATCCAATTGTATAAATGCGGCTTTTCAATTCTTACACGGAACTTCCTGTCACCTCCTTTCAGAACAACGTCATGGATCACTAAAATATGTGATTTTAACAAAACTCATTGTCTGTTTACCGTTGTACATGCTACCGTTGTCCATTAATTCCATGAGGAAACCCATTGGTTCTGGAGAATGTTCATTGTCGTAGATAAAACCGTGAATACTAATGATGAAAGGATGGGAGGTTAGCTGAATCCTTACTTGTTTCAGTACTCAATTAAACTAACCTTTGCCAATGTTTCAATCTCCCGTCTTTCGTATTTTGACATGACAACTGAGCTGTGAGTGAAAAGCTTGGCAGCTTTCCTTCTGCAATGTATTTGGCTTGTTTATCTAAAAAGAACCACTTACCCCAAAAGAGGACAAGACACCATTTTCACTTCTCCCTGAGCTCCACTTCCCAACGATTTAATTACGGTAAGTTCCTTTAGATACAATTTGTCGAATATTGTGGTGTGCGAGACCTGGTAAGCGCCATGATCACTGGAAGCTCCTGAAGAACCTAGAAAGATGTTGATTTAGAATTTCGGGAAAACACTACCGCTTAATTTAAGTGGTGTCGTTGGAATCAACGGAGGAGTCTTCTTTGGAGGAGCAGGGGACACCTTCCGAATCGGTACTTGGTGTACAACTGGTTCGTTTTTAATGTGGAGAGCATCTGGTTTTCGAGGCTTATGAGCAGGAACAACTGTGGCTGAAATACCTTATACACCAATTCAGTATAAAAAATGGTTGACTTTGTTAATTTTTATGTAAATTTTGGAACAAATACATTTTTTGATAGGTTTAATTGCTAAGTATTACTACGTGCCAAATTTGCCTAAATATTAAATTTTGATACTCATTAGGCAAGCAAAGTGCCTCATGTATCAAAATTAAACTGTGAAAAATTGAGCATATTGTTTGAAGCACTGGAATAAAGTGGGGAATTCAAAATATAGAATTTTCGGAAAAGTTATAAAACAATTTGTTCATTTATCAAACAAAGGAGAATTTTTCGGGGTTTTGACATCTCCTAAGATATTAAGTGGCTGGAGTGAAATATAATTTTTTATGTTAAATTAACAAAAACATTTCTCTCGTGGCTTTTTGTGGCTATTGCCTATTGCCTATTAAACTAAACAAATCATTACCTTGAGAATCAACTCGAGATCCATCCAATGGAGAATCCAAGTTATTGTTGGCTTCCGGTTTTGCAAGTGGAGCTGAGGAACGTTTTACAAAGTTTAAAAAAAATCAAACCAACCTCTGCCTTTGTTGAGGTCGTTTTCAAAATGATAAATCTGTTGTTCTGCAAATGCAGCCGGATTCGGAATGATGGTCTCTTAAAATAAAAAAAAACTCTTTCATCCTTTTAATTCTCACTTGTGACTTCCTCTGCTTCCATTTCTTTAAAGTCAACAACAACAAGTTTTACGACGTTGACACAGCGGAAAACGACCCAGAAGTTGGAACCCGTCAACTTTTTCGAAAGCTAAAGCTCAGAGTAAAATCTGAAATCAAAATAAAACAAACCAAATATTCTCCGTTTTTGCCGACAAGTGCAGTCGGTAATGATCCGTCTGGCTGAATAAGGGCCACGTGAATGAGATCACCGGTTTCAAATTTCACAACTGCCAAGAAATCGCAACCTGCTGGGCCGAAGTGATTCTCAGGGAATTTCCTAGAAGAAACACAGTTACGTTTTGTAATATAGTCCCAGTGCATATTTTTGATGCAGCACAAACTCAGTGAAAACGTGAGCTGTAGAAAATAAAGTTGGTGAGGTTCAGCAATTGTTGGTGATCCAAAGATTAGCAGCGATCGAATCTTTATAGTGCGAAAAATGTTTAAATCTTTTATTTCATTATTATCTAAGCATACTTCTTCTGCCTTTTTCGGTTTTCTTTTTAAAATAATTCTATTAATATTATAATTGCCTGCGCCTTGAGTTGTGTTATACAAAAATCAAGAACATGGATGTTTTTTGAACGTTTGATATTTCCTTGCAACTTTTTTTCTACAAAGTATTAGCGACTGCCGTGAAAACATCACAAAAATGGAACTTGAAACTCACTTGGTAAGATCATTTTGTGAGAATTTCGCTGGATCCTGAACAAGAAGGCCTAGACGAACACTTCCAGCGGATTCAACCGTGAAGGACAAGCACTCTCCGATTGAGATTGGTCTGCAATAACACTCTTCCCATCTTATTTGTGTCTGTGACTTACTTGCTCGAAAATGCAACGTTTACCTTGACATCAAGAGGTTCACCGGCCTGTCGCCCTGAAAGAAAACAATGAAAACAAGACTGAAATGCATGACTACCGTCTAGAGTTGCGAAGTTGAGGCAGTTTTTGTGGAAGAGCATGCGTTCGTTGTTCTTGGGAATTTTCGAAATGAGGCCGGGCTTGTTGTCTTAACACAGGGGTCTTGTTAGAACCTGGTACCCTTTACCATGAATCGCAGAGATAACAGACTTGTAGCCTATTTTCAACCGTCTGCTCGTTTTGAGGTACCGGTTCAAAACGTTGTCGCTCAAAGGATTTTCTTAAAATAAGTAGTTCTATGCTTTTGAATTAAAATTACTAATGAGTTCAAGTTCTGATATGGATCCCATTACAAAATACATCCACAATTTTCCATCTTTCCTAGTGACGTCAAGTGTCGTCTGAAATTATGAAACCGTATGTGAAATGCAGATGACGTACATCCAGCATGCCGTTGACGCCGTAATAGATAGTGCCTTGGTCGTCATAGTGGATGCAGTGGTCATCCCCTGGTTTCTTGTTTGCATCAACCGTATTTACAAAAACGATTCTTCCTTTTGGAAGTGCAGCAAATTCCCTTAAAAACGGTAATAACTAAAACCATTTCACTTTGGAAAAATTTAAAAACGAGACATTCTTTGTTGTTTCTAGTGAGCATTTCAGGTGAAATAAAAACTATGCCTTTGAAACAGATACTTTGATACGTCGGCTTGATTGTGAAAAAAATTACCAACCGGAGAAAAGTGTCATAGCTCAATTTCGATGGATCATAATGCGTGAACCCAACAGCTGTTTTCCTGTGTTCGACCGGAGTATTTCTGTGACATCGAAAAAACACCAATTCATCCGGCTCCACAGGCCTAAATTATAAAATTTAAAGTAGATTCATGGAAGTTACCGAGAGGAAAAGACGGCTGCAACGCGGTGAAAGGATAGTTTTTGAGCAACTCTGTCAACTAAAAACTGTGTTTTTTATACTTAAAAAAACTAACCTTCAGATATGGTAATTACTTCAGAATGCGAACGGTAGAAGCTGAGATCCGAATCTAAAAACATTTTAAGTGTCTTATTTTATAAGGTTTAAATTTTATTTTGAAATTTGGAGTTTGTATTATTTGTGGAAAAGAAGATTTTAGCTAAACTGTTACATTTTTGCTAAATTCGGCTACCACTCTGAGAAGAAAACAGTTCGAGTTAATCCCCGACATTGTTTACAAAAAAAATTGGAAATCATGAGAAACGGGGCATCGTAAATGTATTGATTATTTCACCTGCACTAAAATCGGTAAGAAATAAAAATTCCTTTTATGAGAATTACGAAGTTTACATTAAACAGGGAGTTAGGCGCCATTTGAATAAAAAGTCAAATTATCAATTTTAAACATTTTGCTGAAATGAAAAAGTTTTTACATCAGAGATTTTCATACAATTTTCTTAAGGCGGATTTAAATTAGCAACAAGTATAAATTTTTGAGTAAATTAAAAAAACTAATCAACTTTTTTTTTTAGAAAATCCGTTTTTTTTAGATAATATTTCGAAATTACTAATTTTTTTATGTAGCAGAAATAAGTGATTTAGTTGATTTAGTTATTTGCATGAAAATATTATGTTAATAAACTGTTTAGTTAATAAAAAGTAAATGTTGATAAGATTAATAAAAAGAAAAAAAACTAACGCATGGGCGGTCTTGCGGGCGAACACTGCTTGAAGGCAGATCGCGAGCGCAACATTTAGATAAGCAAGGCAAACAGCGTATGTCCGTCCGGTGGCGTGAGTCACCGTCGCTAAACGGGTATCTCTCACACAATACGGCCGCAATCCGGCGACAAGTGCCTCACGACTCTTTTTTCCCACACTACCAAGGTCATCTGTCAGAACTGTCATCGCAAAAGTACAAAACATTTAGGAGAAAAGAGAACGTTTATTCAAATAAGTGGGCAACGCTCACTCTTCTTCGTCCCAACGATGGCGGTAGCCAGTATAAATCAGTGGAGAGGGTTTAACAGAGAGAGAACAACTCTTGGAGTAGATTGTGCGACAGAAATCTTTGTTTATTGAAGGGTCAAGGCAGAACCGGTGGAACCGGTTGCAATCCTAAATGTTTTCAGTTTTTTTTAACAATCGTAAAGTTCACCTCAGTGAAATTCCAAAAGACGAAGAGGTCTTCGTTATCTCTGTAGTCCACCAAGTACAGACCACGGGCTTCCGGGTCGATTAAGATGGCATCCTCCATTTCCATTTGAATTTCTTGGTCATCTGAAAAAAAGTTTTTTATAAATACAGTTTTCAGTTATTCTTTTTATAATATTTAATTCTGAGACAAGTTTGTTTGTAATTTTCTCTATTGTAAATGCAACCACTCAAAAGTTCAATTGCAATGATTGCTCTATTTTGTATTTCTTTAAACCAAACTTCTCTCTTAATGATTCAAAAACTTATATCTCAACACAAAGTAAAATTTCCTAATATTGAGAAAGTTTCGTAAAAACAGTGACTAACTTCTGATTACTCAGATCATGTGACAATGGCTACGCAGTTCCGCCGAAGAAGCAAGAAATACGACAAAGAATGGTTCACCCTGATGATACACTTATTGCAAAATTAGTGACTCAAAATGTTTTCCAGATAAGAATATGCGGCAAAGCAGACTGCGCCATTTACCAGCATAGCTTTCATAATAAACTTTTTATATGACTTATCATTCAAAGATATTGCTCCAATTTCTCACATTAGAATATGGTAACTACCATCATTGAGATTGTCTGCTCATTTCTCACTGAAACCACTAGTTCAACATCACATTTTGTGAAGATTCTCACAAATATTTGTCTCCCCGCCAACATTAGTCATTGTGCTACCCACCGTGATGCAACCAAAACAACTCGCTTGAAGAATTCAATTCCATGAAGAGGGGAAATGTCCACTGACTTGTGAAAAACCAGGGACGGCTGGAACCGATGGTTCGTCACAAAGTAATTGAACTCACAATCGAGGGTCACTCCTGTCTTTCACTTCATAGTTGAACTGAGTGAAAACCACGGTTCCATTGTCTCTGTTGATGTACACAATTGGTAGGCCAACCTATTTTTAAAAAAAAGTTAGTGATTCTACCAAAACAGCACAAATTCCGTTTGAGTGCCTATAAATGCCCTGTAACATGCTGGCCATCGCTGTTTGTCTGTAAATTCCCTGACTAAATAAAAGACTCGATCACTATGCAAGTAACGTCCAGCAAAACGACGAAGGAGCTCCTAAATAATACATTATACACAATTTGATGTCACCACCTTTAGGAACTCTTTGAAGTTTTCAGGTTCCATCACATCGGCCAGCATAGAAATAACGAATGCCCCCTGAAAGTTACAATAAACAGGAAACAAAAAACTATACCTTGTTTTTAACTAATACAGTAGGTTGTGTGGCAGTTGTGTATTTAGAGACAAGAGTATCTTCAAGGATCATTTTATCTTCGAGGGCAGATTTCAAAAGAACTGCTCTCTCGTTCTGAAACAATACATGTAAAGTAATTAATACAAACATTTACCGTGTTCCAGTCATCCAGGGCGATAGATAAATAACTGCTTAACGAATACACAAACCAAGAATCTTGAATTGAAGGATAGAGAACTTCTGATCCCAACCACTAGTAGAGTAAACATTTGCATTTTAAGAAAGCCCTACCAAATGACCAATCCGTCTCTTCAGATCAACTACACTCAGGTCATATCGTTGATCAAAAATTACCAAACATCCGCTAGCATACCCGGTTTTATGTTGAAGAATTACAAATTCTAAGGCAGTTTCATCAGAGAACGTCAGAGGAACTTACCTATATTTCTGCAAGGAACTTTGTGATCGAACAGATCAGTGAGTTCAGTGAAATAAGCAGATGAAATGTTCAGAATGTCTTTTGCTGATTTACGGAAAGTCGTATTACGAGGGAACCAAAAACGGAGCTAAATTTACTCATTTTCGAAAATGTAAGTTCTTACTGTTTGGTTGTGCTTAGTTTTTGTAGAATACGTTTTGAACTTTTTCTCTTCAATTACCGCAAAAGCCACTTTGGAGGTTTGCCACGGACGAAGTGATTGGATTGTTGAAATTTGGTGGCTTCCATCTTTTCTGAAAATCAAAATTTGGCTAACTCGTTTTTCATGAAAAAGACGGTCACATTTAATGTTGTCTTTCGATTTATTGAAAAAAAAAAGCTATTTATAAATACAATTTTTGAAAACCATGCATTTTTATCTGGAAAAACTTGCAACAATCGTTATCCAAAACTTTCTGAGGTAAACCTGAGCACTGACTTTGTGTGAGCTGAGGCCATTCCAAAGACTCTTGTGTGTTTTGGATGGCTTATCTTAATTGTCCAATTGGCTTTCGCATCCATTCGATCTATGCATGGAACCCAAAGCCTTGTCATATCCGGTTCATTGTTTGTAGCGATGCTGACAAATTTGTGCCCGGTGTCATATTTCGAAGGAAAATATGACTTATAGATGCCATACAACTCGGAAAACGGAGCGTTGAACTTGACCTCAAATGTAACTTTTACCAATTAAACATTAAAAAAACAAACTTGAAGGTTGCAAATTTCGCCAGCTGTTACATTGGACTCTAGATAAAATGTGACAGCGTCATCAACATATTTTTCATGTTGAACTAACGACACGATTATTCTTTCTGCAAAACAAATTTGGAAAAGTTTTGTTTCTTACCTTTTCCGCATGTCAGGTTTGTTGAAATTACTTCTAGCCTCCATGCATTCAGTTTAATTTCGTTGTTTGTTTCAACCTTTTCTCCTACAATTTCAACGAATCCTGCGAAAGATTCAACGTTTCTCAGCTAAGTAGATATAATTATGAGAAAAAAGTAATAAACAACCTCGGTGTGAAAATGATTTTTCAAATTAAGTTTCACATTATAGGATTGCGGTAAAATTGCTTCTGTACTTGACAAAAATAGCCTGTAATTTGTTTTGAAACTGAGTTGAGGAACAAAACATACAACGAGACGACAAGTATCCACTGGAGACACATGCTGTCTACTGGCTCCAGTTTCCATATTATGTTTATGTCCGGCTGTAAACAAGACGATGACACACTGGCCCTCTGGGG
Organism: Oscheius sp. G VE-2021; assembly: GCA_022343465.1. Lineage (NCBI taxonomy): Eukaryota > Metazoa > Nematoda > Chromadorea > Rhabditida > Rhabditidae > Oscheius > Oscheius sp. G VE-2021. Next base: position 943,154 of record JAJQXH010000045.1, read on the forward strand.
CTGACGATGGACACTGCAACAAATGTTAAACAATCGAAACCACTGTTTTCGTAGCGAACGTTTAAAACAGTGAATGCTTGGTAACTACATCGTATTTTGAACAAACTACAAAACATAAAGCAAACTATGGATTGTAGGAATAAGCTACAAGGGCGGTCAATTTTTCCAAGCCGGTGTGGTGTACAAGACCGGGATTTATTCACAAAATTTCACGAAACTGTGAACTAAAGCTGTGCCTAAAACTAAAATGTGAAGAAGAATAGTAAAAAAAGTGTTTTAGGGTGCAACACGTTCTTCAAGCAAACAGTTGCGGCATCTACACCTCATAATCATATTTTGGCTATATGAGTAAAAGTCAAATATTCCCTTAATGGTAAAGCAACTTTTTCATCTTTTTCTAAAAAGTAAAACAAGGTTTTGTAAAACGGCAGAATATCCAACGACAAGATCCTGCCATAGTGTCCCAGCGTCCATCTAAAAGATGAAAAGGTTCTACACCTCATAATCATATTTTCCTCATAATCATATTTTGGCTCCAGTTGTAATACACATCTTGAAAGATCTGACATATAACAATTTCCACCATAATACGTTTGCCCGTTGGCCGTTGACTGGCGACAAAGCCAAACGGATTTGAAATTCAATTCGTACAGTACGGGCGATGCCCTTGACGCACTCAATTCATATTAATGCAATTCGCCAGCTCGATACAGAAAGCCCTGCACTTCTGGCGGATTGGCACACCACAGCCAGCAATGTCAAAGGTAGGTTTGTTCTCTTTTTGAGGTTTTCAATTCCAAAAAGTTTGTGAAACATGTAGCTGCTGTTTTTTTCCTTTTTCCCTTTGAGCTTTTTCATTGCAACCGGTCGTAGTAAACACATTTTACAGAAGGGTTCCTTTACATTGCTCATGTTGCCTTGTTACAATAACTTAACAAACCCTCTCTTATTTGGGGAAAAATTTTGGATGACTAACGCCCTGAAAGTTGAGCGGATAATACGGCCATTTCAATCTTGTGCTGCTTATTAGGTATTTAAATATCTACATTAATAGTTTTTCTACCAAACAGCTTGTGACTCTTGAACTGTGTTACTACGGGTTTTTCCTTTTTTCCAGTCTTCGGCAACACAAATTTAGTACAAAAAACCATTTTGTTCAAAGGTTCTTTGAACATTTCTTTTCTATTTTCTTCAAGTTGCGTGTCACTTTCCGTCGTACTTCTGTGTCATAAGAAAAAAGTTATATTATGTCGATTTCGACACCCGAGCCGAATGCGCACTGTGACAAAGGTTTTTTTTTTGTTGAAACCGTCAGTCAATCAATAAAGCAATGACATATCAGTTTGAAAATTGGACAGGTTCCTCATAGGATTATTTCCTTTGACGGTCTCTCCATCGCCTCTCGAGCAGGCAGCAGAACCCGTCGCCATGGACCGAGAAGTGTCGTCACGGCCACACCCATCAACACAGTTTTACGCGTGAGAAACTTTCGGTATACCAATCCGATTAATGCGACAGGGCGTTTCTTACTCCTAAGGTCGTCTCGGGAACAAGTTTAAACCTTGGAAAACTAGTGTTTTAACTAAAAACAAAGTTGAAAAAACACTTTTCTGACTCAGTGCTTCTCGGAATTTCGAACACTGCCGGGTCTCAATGGGCGACAAACAATTTGGAACTGTCGTCACATATTTACACAGGCCAAACCTTCGGTTTACAGGCAAAGGCCAAAAATGTAGCGTTTTCGCTTGGGTTTGAAAAGTAAACACCTTTAACCCTTTTGGAAAATGCTTTAAGGTATTTTTATATAACTGTACTTAAGCATGTTATATAACTGAACAGTATAAAAAAACAGTGATTTAATGTAATAGATATATAAATTCGTTTCAATTTCGTTTTTTGGTGTTGTTATCTAACTGTCCACTCCACGTTTTCTTTTCCTAAGTGAAATTTTTTTTTAAAAGGAGAATATACTCATCAATTTTTTTCTAAGAAATACCCACTCTCACCCTTTTATTCATTGGGGATCAATATCCCACTTCTATTAAGCGAAACAGGAAAAATTAAGTTCGTCAGTTAAACAGCGAAAATCAACTACACTTATGAAATTCATGGCCTTTGATAATGTGTTTTCCTACGATGGCCGCATCTAATAAAGATTTTATTTAACTTAGTTAACATAAAAATATAGGAATTGTGAGAATTTATTCAGAGTAACCTGTTTAACGTCGCCATGCAACCTTTAAATGACGTTCTAAATGCTGTGAAAGGTGAGTCATATTTCGGCAAATGACGTCAACGGCCCCCGCATAGTCTTTGAATTCCAAAGAGTAAGTGGAGATATTGGAGAATAATGAATATTTAGCAGCAGTTCAGTGGCTCGTCCTATTAATCCGCCTTCTCCCACTGCAAAGCTGTCGATGGTTCGTCGCTGGCAGCTCTCCTCTCTTCATCTTCCCTCTCCCCCTTCCTCCACCCCTTGGTTCTAGAGCATGGCAGCTCTGGCTTCGTACCGATTGAGTCATTTCCACCTTGAAGCGCTGAAAATGCACCAATCTGGTATGAAGCCGGCGTCTGCGCCTCCGCTCTCGGCCCGCACTCTCACCGCCCGCCCACAGAGGAGCGATCAGCTGATGGCGCCCGCGTTCCTCGCGTTCACTGTGCTGCGCCACGGCTCAGGCAGGATAAAATTCTAATTGCCCATATAAAATATTCATGTTCCTTCCAATCCGTCTCGTTCACATGGGGACGCGCTCACACTAGGCCGCGCTGCGGGTGCCACACATTGATTGCCCCACGGTGAGTTTTTATTATTTAAAAAAAACTGGCTGGCCTTGATCAAAATTAGCCAACCTCTATTGGTGCCTTAACCATGTGTTTTTGAATTGTATCCTTTGTGGGTGGACAATGAAAGTAAATAAAACGAGAGCGCGCCCGACAAACCACGTGCCAAAAATTCTAAAACCTGTTTTCTTGTTTTAGCATTTTGACACCTACAATTGATGAATCGAACAATTTACCTTTTTTATTGAAACCAAAAGAAATCGCTTTTCAAAGTTAGGTAAGGCAGGTTTTGGACGCTGTTGTTTTTGTTCGTGGCTTCAATTTTGTGCCACATGGCCACGCCCAGAGAGGGCTCGTCAGAATTCTGCATGCGCCTTCTCCCACATCCCTGGAGTGGGAATTCCTGGAAACATCCCTAAGAAACACCTGGAAAGTATCGGTCACTTGGCCATTTCTCTATTGACTGCGCCTCTCACAGATCAGCTGACTTGACACATGGTTCTACCCATGACACGTGTCCCCTATGGAGGTCCTGGGTGGCAGTGTGGTTAGCTGGTTGCAGAAGAAGGCCAACGGCTATCACCACTGCCGACCCGGCTCCCCCGTCCACCCCTCCATTCAATGTATTTGTCAGTCAGCTTTGTTTTTTTGTTTCGCGCCGTTCGGAACTCTCGGCGGTATTCGTTTTCCCGTTCCCATGCCGACGGGAGCGAATTTTCGGGTCCAATACTCGGCAGGCATTGAAAGGTTGTGAAGGACGACACAATTGATCCTCGCTGTCAATGCCAAGCTGCGGATACCATGGAAACGGTTCGTTTATTTACTAAATGCGATGGAAACAACAGAAACGGAAAATCTGTTTGTTTGTCAGCAGAGCCCTTTAATTTGGCGCGAAAAAACAAGCGCGCGCAGTACCTCCAAACGCATCTAATCCGATGACGTGGAGAATTCTGTTCGGCGTTCATTTTATCGAGCGAAGAGAAAAAAAGACTGCTGGCCGGCGCTGCAATCGATCGTGCTGCCAGCCTGTGCACAAGTGGATAACAAAAAGGCCTTCTCAAGTTATGCGTATTTGGTCGGACGAATAATTTGTGGGCACAATAGCCGTATTTAAAAAATAAAATAAAAATATTGCGGCTTTCAATGAAAAAGTAAAGTTTAAAAATCCTTGTTTGTGCGTGAACCAGGCAGAACCAAACTATATTTTTCTGTATTCTATCGACAGGTTCGACAACAACATCAACAAAGGTGTGTTTTTGACTTAGATTTGCTCCAAAATAGGAATTCATGAAAAGAAATTGAACTAAATACAAAAGCCGTTTGGAATTTAGTTTGTCTTCTTAACCGGTTGGTAAAACCTTATCTGTTTGGCGAAAAGAAAATGTTTAATCTCAATCAACACATTCAAAAATTTGAAAAACGTTGGATTTTCGATATTTTCGAACTGTATTATTTATCTAAACGTTTCAAAATATGTTTCAATTTTTTTGTCAAAACCCCTGGGATTTCATTTCAACACTGTTAATGTTTACCAAAAGAGTTATGTTTATTTGTAAACACGCATTCCACATGTAATTGTTACCCTCTGGTTACCCTGGTTTTCGTTAGCCGTGGTTGCGGATATGCACGCAGAAGGTGAACACGTATTTAGAAGTTTCATAGGTTATTCATTGTGTATAAAGATCACAGTAAAATCTCGTCGGACGATGAAGACGAATTGTCGTTTTCGATTGCAACATAACGACCTGAATTCTGGAAGTTTCCTTGAGCTGCGTCCGATGGACCCGTATTTTCCAAGCCAGGTTGCAGCTCAATAAGAGCCGTAGTGGTTAGTGTTGTTGGCGTCGAAAACGTTGGGTTTTCGTCTGAAGTTGAGAGTCTTTTGGAGAAGTTGTTTCCCAATTACCAGCCACACTCATGGTGTTGTTGTTGCCGGTGGAAAGCGAAAGAAGGTCCACGTCTTCCTTTTTCAACATCTTCTCTAATCGATCTTTGCATTGCTGGATGCGCCTCTCCTTCTGCAATTTTAATTGCGTCGACGTCGTTTTTCATTGTCTCGTTTAATTACGGGGAAAATCAAATTCCGCTAGGCGCCGGCTCAAATGGAATAAGGGCACCACTGTGGATATGTTTTCCGTTGAGATTTAATAGCACTTCCTTAGAAGCTAGCTTAAATTTTTAATCTTTGAAAAGGAAAGTTAACTAATACGGCTGACTTTCGACTTATAAGAATTTCCAAAGTATGGCTTTTATTATTTTATGCATTGCGTTTTAAGGTTTTCAAAGTTTTTTACAGTTTCTAGTTATTTGAAGGAGCATAACAAATTCCATGTGTATAGATCTTATCTACGAATTCGAACTAGTGTGCATAATAATCGAACTACATAGTTTTTTTTTAGTTTTCAGATATCTTAATAAGTTTAGATACCTACCTCTTCAATTTGATTCTGCAGCTGGTCATTCTCAAATCTTAATTGATCGTATCTCTTCTGGTCCATGATTGATAACCCTCGGTTGTTGCTGTTTCCATTTACATGAACCTTAAACCACAATGCATCGTTTACCTTAATTAAATCGTACCTCATCAGCGGATGGTGGAATTCTGTGAATATACTGCATTTTAGGAACAAAAAGCAATCCAAGAGTACCGTATGTGCAAATCAAAACTAAAAATTAAAGATATAGGCATATTTTTCCTTTCTTACCCGGCACGGCTACAAATGAAAAATTGGCATTCGCTTGATCTCTCACGAGGAGGGTGGCAATGAGTCCCGCAATGATGGACAGCAGGGTTGCGTTGTATATGGAGAGATGGACGAAACGGGAGTCATTCACATATCGCACACGCAAACGTCGGGTTTCTCTTGTAAGGAACACTCCAAATATCATAATCAGACATTTGTATCCAAAAATAAGGCCTAAAATAGTTTCCATTGTTTTGTTCATGCATGAACCTACTTATCCATACTTCGTGGTGCGTACTTTGACATAGTTCCAAAACTGGCAGCAGCATAATGTCTTCATCTGTTCCCACTGGCGGCTCCTGGAATCGACAATACAATATCTTGACTCTTTATAAAAATGTTTTTGGCTTGATAGGTTGATATTAATTTGTTTGTTGTGGATACTTCTGCATCAAATTTAACTATTTAAATAATTTGACAGTTTTCGTGGTTCCTTTTTATGTTTACAGCGATTGGTCACAGATGCGGAGGAGGACTCAATGTGGTCGTTCTCTGTTCATCAACACATGCAAGAGACTGCATAATCAGCGTTCTGGCAGTGGCAAACAACACCAAAACACGGCATTTCAGTAATGAAGTATTTTAGGTTCTTGTCTGTCTTAGCGGTCCTTAGGATTTTTTCCGGTCCTTTGAAAAATCTCCGGTCCTTTGAGAATTCTCCGGTCCTTTGAAAAACTTTCCGGTCCTTTGAAAATTCTCCGGTCCTTTGAATTTTTTCCGGTCCTTTCAAAAATCTCCGGTCCTTTCAATATTTTCGGGTCCTTTCAAAATTTTCCGGTCCTTTCAGATTTAACCTTTTTTTTAACCAATTTCCGCATCCGGAGTTTTTTGGGCTTTTGGATTTTTTCTTCATATTTTTACTTTTTTCAGCCATGTTCACTTTTTAAATCATCTTCCTATTTTCAACCCTTCTTACTTTTATGTTTGCACGGGTGTCCAATATCAGGCTCATAATAACCCAGGGACTACTGATCATACCAACTTTTGTGGGTCTTGGATTTTTTGTTGTTTTTTTATGATATCAGCCAAAATTACACAACATATGTATACCGGGGAAACAGACCCATCATTGGCTCATAGGAGAAATAAATACAGCAGAGTTTACAAAGGGAGTGTGTAGTTGGACGGATGTCCAATACGTGGTACCATTCAAACACACTTTCGCTAGCGACCACATGAACATGGTAACAGAAAAGATGATTCCTGCCGGTTTTTTGTCGCCGTCGACACGCCGTGGTCGGTGAGTCACACACATTTACATGTGCCGTGGTTACTGATGTGGGAGCCGGTAAGAAATCTTTCGAGCTGCTGAGAGACAGAATCTGAGGGAGAGAATCAGTCATCTTTGGACCGTCTTCTTGTTTTGTTTCCTCATTTGAACACGCAACGCAAAGGACTGCTAGGTACTCTCGTGACTCAGGAAGATCATAGGCATAGCCCCTTACCAGTCTGACATTTCTCTCTCCTAGATTTTCGCCATTAGCTACCATGATGGGTCCTTTCCCCCAGGTATTATGAGTGAGTTTGTGTGGGAGAGGGTCGCACGCCATTGGATACCCGTTCAAGCATAAAAGTAAAAAAGGTTGGAAATAGGAACAGGATTTAAAAAGTGAACCTGGCTGAAAAAAGTAAAAATATGAAGAAAAAAATCTAAAAGCTCAAAAAAATCCGGATGGGGAAATTGGTTAAAAAAAGGTTAAATCTGAAAGGACCGGGAAATTTTGAAAGGACCGGAGATTTTTGAAAGGACCGGAAAAAATTCAAAGGACCGGAGAATTTTCAAAGGACCGGAAAGTTTTTCAAAGGACCGGAGAATTCTCAAAGGACCGGAGATTTTTCAAAGGACCGGAAAAAATCCTAAGGACCGCTAAGACAGACAAGAACCGTATTTTATGTTATTAAGAAAAGGTGCAGAAATGTAAAGAGTATTAATTAAGACACATTTATGGCTTTTGTTAAAAAACAGTTTGCAAACTGAATCTCATTAATATCAAACTACAAATCTTTTCATTGTATGATGTGATTTGTTCTATAGTGTTGTGTTTTCTCCAGTTTCGCCAACTGCGGACTATGGTTCTTCATAACCAACCTGGGGTGAGAACCGTTTTTCTTTGCGAACGAGCGGATCGAAAACGATCCACGCAATGCAAATCAGGGTATCGATGGCGGCGCATACAAAGACGACGTAGTAGAATCGGCTCGCTGGGATCGGCTGCAAAGGAAAGGTTAAACCTGAACACAATGCATTTTTGTCGCTCCCATGCACGGCAGAGGAGTTATCTTGCAGGGGAACCGAAGCTGAGCGACAAAAATGAGGGAGAAATAAAAGAACCAAGGAAAATCAAACTTTTAGTAGTAAGCGCGTGCCATTATCGGCAGAAAAGAAATCATGCAGACATGCTGGATGCATTTGGAAGAAAAGAGTTTGAACAAAGAAATGCTATAGTTAAGGGGTTAGGTCGGCCTGTTAGAAGAAAGGGAAGCTGGAGTTGGAAAATTGCATAAGAAAAACTCTCGCAAACGATGCAAATGATGTTCCAGTTTTTTTTCATTTAATTACTTTTTGCAATTGATTTCAAAAATTTTAAAAAAAACTGGAACATCATTCTAGTATTCAGGGACACACGGAATTTTGGCTATTTTACAGTTCTAGGGGTCATGAATTAACCTAATTTGAGACATTTGAATGGATGACTGATTAATTAGGGTGGTGTTGGACACAATTAAAATGCTCGCTTGTCTATTTTAAAAATCATCGTGGGTAATGTTCTTAGTACTGTTTTGACGTACTATGCACCTTAAACTGTTTATTCCTTGAACTGTAAAATATACCAAATCATTTGTGATTAAACACTCTTTCATAGCTCTTGATACTAGAACCAAGTGCAAAGTGAGAATGCGTTAGTGAAAACTGCAAACGTGTCTAAAAGCGTGCTTCCGTGTGCCCATTGGCTGTTAAAAGCAGCAAAACGCGTGAGTTTCAACCTGTTGAAGGTGTTCGTTTCCTTTGGCGAGAAGACTGCCATAGACGTGATTAGACGCCTTTCTAATGGCCGAGGCCGGACGACCGACCATGGCCGCGATCAGAGTGCGGATGTTCTCCCACGGCGTGTAATCCTCCTGCAGAACGAATTGCGTTCCAACGAAGAACGGTATCATAATTTGCCCAACAACAGTTTTCACGGGGATTGGAAAGCAGGAACAATGGCTCGGGAGAATATCCAGGATGCACGAGGTCTTTGCCCGATTCATGCGGGTGGGAATATAGCTTCGCACTACGCTCTTGTGCTATTTGGTGAATGGAATATTGTGGAGTTTGTGTCGCAGTAATCTTCTTTAAAAAGAATTTTGTTGAAAAAGATTCATTTGCATTAAAGGAAGCGGCACTTTTACCTTAGATAAAATTTTGACGGATTTAATGTTAATAAAATAGTGAAATGTTTATAATTAATGCAGACAAGATTCCAAGAAAAGTAAGTGTGAGAAAGTGAAATAAAATCAAAAGTGATACAATCATAATGAAAGGAAATTATCAGTTTATCTCCGAAAGAACAAAGGTATGCACTTCACCACAGTAAGCAGGGAAGTTTGCATGCACCAGGATCGTTTCTCTTAGAGAATACAAATAAGAAACTGATCGAGGGTGCGGGGTCAGATGAGGCTTACCTTCTCCACGTAAGTACTCAGTAAGGGTTTGTACTGCAAGAATTAGACCTTCCTTTTTATCATTTTTTGCGCCAGCCATTAACTTTCCCCACAAACCTCGTCCTTCTGGCGAGCAGCCAGTTGCTGATTTTCCGTAGCTCCAATGCGGTGCATAATCCAAACCTTGGCAAAAAGTGACCCGTAAGCAAAAGTGAATCCAAACATCAAAAGAGCAACGCGCGACTGAAAGAAGAAATAGTTTGCAGACAAATAAAAGAGCATACATGACAGAGTACTGAGAATCCTGCTCTCGGCAGCGACACATGATCTGTAGGAAGACCCATGAAAAAAAGTGAAATCAGGCACAAAACACATCCCAAAATCATCAAATTATTGCATTCTGGCTGTGATTGCACGATCACTCTAAAACGGATATTTCGAACAAAAAGTGTTAAAAACTCACGCTCTACCCGCATAGCGACGATTGAAGACAAAAAAGAAAGCACAAAAACCGAGACCAATAAGAGAAAAAAGTGAGACTGCATAGTAGATCTAGAAACAAACTTTGAGGCAACATTAATTTAATGTTTAATTTTGTTTTAAAATATTTTCAAAAATCTAGGTAACTTTCACTACCCATTGCGGTCGAAAAACTTAGGAAACTAGCCTCATTGGAGACCGTGAGCAACGACTCCCTGACAATGGTGGAATCAGGTGGAGGTCCCTTTGAGGGCCACTGCTCCTGATTCTTCCAAATGAGCGTCTTAGCCGAGGTATCATAATATCCAACAACTCTGTATTTCAGATCTAAATTTTTTTAAATTTACAAAAACACGGCAATTTACCGCTTTGAAGTTGTTCAATTTGAGTTCTCGCAATACGATCTCCTGAGTCAGAGAACATTACTTTGCCCTGAAATTTACATTATTATAAAATTTCGAAGAGAACAAACCGAAACTCCTCTAAACGACGTGTTTTTAACGCAATCGAATAGAATAGGGTAGATTATATTGTCTTCATAAGTGAAATCTTCCAGCCGAATTCCCTTGGGGAGCAATTGGCGAGTGCAGTTCAAAGCGAGAGCCAAAGCCCTAAAACCAGCTATTACCAAAAGACATTTTCTTTTTTTACCAGACGGCATCATATGCCAGCGGTGCTTCGGGGTACCCTCCTGTGTTGGCTGGTTCCGTGTCTAACATTCCGTTCAAGCGTTCTTGGAAGGCTTTTCCCGTCATGCCGGAGATTGCTGGGGTTTCATCCACAGACAGCATTATGCTCTCGGTGGTAAAGTGGTATTTTGCTGCCTCGGCCATCTAAAAAGTGAATAATCCTCAAAGGGCGTTTTCCTGTCTTTTTTGGGGGCAAAGGTGTTAAAAGTGAATGCAAAACGTTTCTGTATGCATTTTTGGAAATAATGCCACTTAAGGCCTAAAGTGACCGTAGTCATAGCTTACTTCCTCTGCGGTGCAATTGAGATGTTCATCCGGTGCAGGTATATACCACGTGTCAGCATACCATCCTATCAAGAACCACACATACTTTCTACCGTATACTTTGTGCAAGTATGCCTGAAATTAAATTCGTTTGGCTTCCATTCCCAGTTGTCATTTTCGATAATCCCTCGTCATATTAGCGCCTGAATCTCGTGGCTGCGTGGGTAGCGAAAAGTGGATAGCGTCGGAATTCCCTGGAGGGTAGGACCACAGTGATATATATGACTTTATCCTGCGTCAATCGCAACTGATAGATGTTTGAGGGCCAAACCGCGATTGTGATTGATAACGGCGTTTGGAGACAACCGCACTTCGTAGTCAAAACCCATCAGAATTGGGGACAACAATAGAAGACGCGTGACTTACAGTAGTCTGTTTTTATATTTCCGAGTTACCTGACACAGGACTCTTCGAGCTTCAGTCACGTAGAAGAGACCAACGATGATACGAGCGTCTTGCCGAACAAGGGTCTTAATGGCGTCCGTTGGGTCTCCGTAAAAACTTTGGCGCTCCACGCGAATTCCAGCTTGACGACATTGTTCCTAAGAGATCAAGCTGCTCTATTCAACAATTGCTATACCTCCAAATCCTTGGCAGTTGAAGAAAAGACCTCTTCCACAGATTGTAGAATTGTAATCTTTTTCCACTTGAACTTTTGAAATAATTTAATTCTGAATACTTGCAGGCCTTAGAAGAAGCGGATTACCTCGTGGGATTCTGCATGTTCGCGGAAGGATGTGTCCGGAAAAGGGTGGGAAAACGCTCTCGGTTGGAAAGTGCAGGGGAGCTGGCTCCATATGACAACTAAAACATGACTTTGCTGTTGAGATAACTTGTTTCTAATTTTGTCCTGCCTTTTACATTTCAGAAGAAAACAGTGTCTTGCAATTCTACCACTAGTCCGTGTTAAAAAAAAGTGTGTTTATTGTTCTTTACTGTCCAGCGGTTCTTTGGTGCTTTAGGTGCACTTACTTGCTCAGAAAGAACCCCTTCGTCATATAACTCGCGAGGGGTGCCCTTCCGAGCCGCTAGTTTCAGAGAGCGCAATCGCATTACATGAACAATTCGATTTGTCTCTTCTTGGCGATACACCACCCATACTGGACGGCACACTTTAGGCACTCTCTTGCCTGAAAAACTCACAACAATGAGCTTCCATACTGGCGCAGATTCGGAAATTACAGTGGTGACTGGACTGCATCCCGCCAGAAGCATTACTTTCGTTGGAGGGGTGTAAAGAAACTCGTAAAGCTGTTGACTAGCCAGTCCTGGTTGGCACTGAAACATCCTCTATTAACAGAATTCACCAGAACCCTCACCTTAGAATTGGTGGTGTTTATGTGAAGGACGTACCCAGGGAGTACATCAGACCTACTATTTACGTCGTCTAACGCCATCTGCACGGCTGGGAGACATGCCTGATGAGCGTACATTATTAGCGACGTCTGGTTGCCTTACTTGTCCTCCTGCCCAACCACCGGAGCCGGCCTCCATGGGGAAAGTGCCCCCCACATGCAAGGGGATCAGATCCGCGGCCCACAGCGGACATACCGCTCCCACCAACACCAGCCAGGACAGCACGCTCATCTATTCATATCTGGAAGAGTTGTGTGCAATCGAAAACAACAATAAGGCAAGGGAAGAGATGAAATGAGAAATTATCGGAGAAACACAGCTGCGGCAAAAGATGATGGAGTTGGTCGTATATTTTGGCAGAGAGCACAGCAACACAATGCAAAGGATGTGTCGGTTGTAACGTTGTGACAACCTGAGAAAAGGGCAGGAAGCATCAAAGTGCAGGCGGTGAAAAAACAGAGCTTGGAACTATGAAGTGAGTTATGTGTGAAAGGGCGTTTCTTATAACTGAAGCAAACAGCGAACCACAATAACGCAATCTTGAAACTTTGTTAGATGGTTCTCCTCATCAAAACATTTGATCAAAACTGATGTGAAAAATTGAAATGAACTCAAAATGAAATAAAACTGTTATTTGTGCCTCTAATATCGTTAACCACATAAAAATAAATTGTCTCAACTTTAAATAATTGGTTCAATGTATGTAAAAAGATCTCCTATTAAAAACTATCAAAACTATGATTAAGGTTGAGGTGAAGGTCAACGTTCGCATGCATAAGCGAACAAACAAACGAATGCATTGGACGCCCAGGGCGAAACAAATCTGAAGGTGGGAACGGGAAACCGCAATGTTTATAGAGCGGGCTATGTTTATTGGGAGCAGACGATTAAGAGCATTGGATAAACATTAGATAATATCAGGAAAAACAGAATAAATCAAGCGTCTCTTCGGAAAACAAAAAATGTCGTTCGGACGACAGATTAAGGTGAGTGGGATTGATTTTTGTTGTCATTTGGCTACACCTCTCAATTTTAGCCGCTAGTGACGCCGACGGAGAGTGTAAAATTGCTGTTCGGAATCGCGCCGCTGGCTAGGTATCCAGTATGAATTTCAACACCGGCGGCTCCTTTGAGACTCTCCGATCTCATCAAAATAACATTAGAGCAAAAATCGTCATATTCTATTGACAGAGAGGGCTGCCGCCTGGATGAACGACTTCCGGTTTTCTGAATGCAAAACGATTGCTCCTATGCTCTCTACTCCGCAACACATGACCGAGAAACATGCAGGTGCATCCAAGCAGGCTGCGCACTCGGAACACGTCAACGTATTGTAAGTTTTCGGCTAACATCGTTCGCTATGCATGCGTTATTATGAATGGGCGCGGCCCGTTTGAATCCGACTACCAAATATTCACCTCCTGAAGAAGAACATTCGGAAAATCAGAAAAATGAAAGCATCCGGAGGAGACCGATGCGCCTTCAGGCGAATTAACGATAAATCACTCGAAGAGCCGAGAGCACAAACAAAATATGAACGTACGCAAAGGGACGGGTGAAATATCGCATGGGGGAATGGGTCAGAATGCATATTTGTGCCCCCGAATGGCCCTCGATAGACTCATAAGACATTCGAAAGGACATTGCGGAAAGTCGGCCATCGAGTAAGTGCAGAACCAATTGATAGCATTGTTTTAAAGAAATAGAAAGCGAACAAGTAAAGTTTGGAGCAGAATCTGCCCGGCGAAAGATGAATGTCATGGAGTAACAGCAACAGAAGAGAAGTACTGAGATTCGGTGTGGATGAAAGAAAGAGAATGAGCAGACAGCACATCAGTCATTTGGTGCGACTGCGCGCTGTGGGGGGTTTGGCTTGGTCAAATCAGGCGCCGCTTCTTCTGCGTTCCCGTGGGAGCCTCATACTCTTTGATTCATTTATCAGGGTTTGGCGCGGATTGAGCACCGCCCGGCCGCAGGGGGTTCGAAACGCGTCTCTCGTCGCTAGAAAGGCGCATTCGAGATGCGATGCACTTGGTCACGAAAAAAGCGTATTTGCCTTAGGTGTTCCAATCTAGGATGCGTTTTAGGGAAGAGTTTTCTGTGATTTCGTTAAAAGGAAACACACAGTTGTTTGTAGTGTGTGTAGAATTATTACATATAAATTGGATTGTCCGTGGTTTAAAAAACATGGATTGTCCATGGTTTTAAAAAAACATTGTCTAGCGAGAATCATTTCGTCCCTTCTGCCATTTACTGAATCAAGAGGTTAAGAACACAACTAACAAAAAAGTTAAATCCGTGTTTACTTAAAAACAACATAACAGCAAAGGTTTCAAATTATCATCATGTAAATCATGTGGAGTTTTATTTCAAAACCTGAATTGTCAAACATGAAAAGAGGCTCCTCCGAAACCTCATTTCATCCCTACGAATTTAGGTTTTAACCACGAATTGTCTTGTTTATCTCTAGAAATCATCATATAAACAGGAACACGCTTTTTTCACACGGACGCATTTTAAAGTTTCAAAAATTATTTTGCGTAAGCTCAAGCGAACTAATAGTGCGCGATTTATTATTCTCTGCTTCCGTGAAGCAGTTTGAAAAAAGAGGCCAGACAAAAGTGCGCGCAAATGGTGAGGTAAAGGAAGCGACAAGGAGCAGCGAGCTATTGGAGATTAGCCACGTGGACGCTACGCGCGTATCTCAACTTAGTTACGAATGTGCGCAATTTCTAGCAAGTTTCCCTAACCGGTGGGATGTTATGGAAAAACACATTCATGGCTTAAAACGAGGCCGTTTGGAAAGTAGTTCGTAGGCCGACGGAAGGTCGTGGGACAATGGGTCCGTTGGGGTGCAAATGAGAAGAGTATGCGAAGGTGTGGAAGCTGCGGAGTGGCGTCCATTCTCGACGGGCAATCGGCGTAAAAATTGGATCGCGGCTGCGAAAGTAGAAAGAAGGAAGTCAGCACGCGGCGTCTATTTAACGAAATCTCTGAATGTGCAAACAATCTATCTCCCTGCATTCACAAACACCTTAATGGGAAATTTTCTGAGCTAATTGAGACCGATGACGTTGGGCCAGCGAAGAGATATCTGCGAAGAGCCGTCGAGCGACTCAAATCACTTTCAGCTGCCCGTGGGGTACTTAGGACAATCGCCGCTCTCTTCTTCCTCTTTTTTCTAAAGTTCTAAAAAAACACACTCTTGAAAGTGTAACAGCGAAGGAAAATTGAAAGTCAAACGTGAAGTGGCTCTTTTGGAAGCACGCAAGCAATTGCTTCCCTACGAGCATCCGGGCACTCCTTTGACGAATTTGCTTCTAAGTGTGTAGTGTAGTCGGTTGTCCGGGGGTAAGTACTCTCGGTTTGAAGGGCATTCGCGTGCGACCATATGGAACACATAAAAATGAGTGCCAATCCATTATTTACACAACAGAATGTCACATAACACAACAGGAGCTGAGATGATACTAGTGCGTCAGAGTAGTGTAACAGCAATCAGCACAGAGATTTATGAGCACTGGGACAATCGCCCACTTTATTCAAGGCATGTTTCCTGTTTTCCCATCATGTGTTCAGCATAAGGCAGACGTCCAAATGTCCACACTCTGACAAACATCAAAAAATGCCTAAATGGAACACTTCCTACTCAGGGAGATAAACATCAAGGATAAGCAAATGGTCCGAGCATCTGTGAATCCTTACGGCGATATTTCTCGAGACACTTCCTTCATCTTTCTCATTTTTTGCCGTTTGCATAACTTATTAATCAGGATTGTTTTTCGCTGATGTAACGGTGTAGAACCCAAGAAATTGTGGTATTTGCTAGATTAAAGGTGAAGAGCATTGATTGTAGTGTGAAGACCAAAGAAAAAGTTGTTTTCCTCGCGAATCAAAAGGATACAAAGAATATAGTATGTGAGCTAGTGATAGGACGAGTGTGTGTGTGTCAGCGTGTTAGTGGGAGATTATACCTTCTAAACAAATCAAACTGCGTTCGTCTTTGCAATTCAGTTCTTGGAACCCGGAAATTTATTGACACGAGTTGTCTTTTCAACGAAAACTTTACAAAGCGGCCGCATCTGCTGCTCTTTTTCTTCTTCTTCCTCATGGTTGACTAATGATCACAAATGGAACACAGCTTCAACTACATCAATAATTGTGAAAACCATTTTTCTTTTTTTCAATTACTAACGTGCTTCACATTTGCGTTTTCAATGTGTAGTCAAACAAGAACAAACGAACCGAACACACTTTTTCAGTTTAATTCTTAGTTTGGATAAAATAGCAAAGATAATTAAATTAGGATCTTGTTACATAACTTCACATTCTGAGTATTAAGTGAGAAATTATTTGCACAGGCTCTACGCATTACTTTACCAAATATCTGTTATGTTCCAATAAAAAACACAAAGAAAGAAATTTATTTACTCGTAACGACAATCAACCGTGGAGGTATACCCTTTTCAAAAATGACATTCACAAAAATTTCACATAAAAAGTTTTTGACTATGACTGTCCTTCGGCCGCTGGAGATCCCGCTCCAACGCTTCCACAGTATGTTTGATCTTCTCGGATTGAGCCAGAACCCCTGCCCTGTCGAAGACGTCTTCCAGTACGATTCCTTTCGTCTGAAGTGATGGCGCACGCTGAAACGTGGAATTACTTACTTCATCGCAACATTCAGTGTTTTCAAATACTGAGTGATCAACAAGCAAACTAACCGGATCAGTTCTTTTCAGCTTTTTGTATTTTTTCAGCATCGTTTTAATATCGTCACACTGAAGTGGCTGATGCAAATCCAAATCTAAAAATAATTTGTATAAATTACCCAGCAGGGGTTTACCTTTCACGCGAGGGTTGAAGATTGTGGACCTTAGGTAACTGTTAGTTTGCAGTGCTTTACAGATGGGTTGACCGACGTCTTCCTCTGAATAAACAAAAATAAGCAAAGCCGTCGTGATAAATATACCGTCGTCATCGCTCGACATTCCTTGATCGCCAGCCTTCTGTCGACACTCGAGAACAAACCTTAAAATGTTTATTTCAACAAAAAAACATTCCATAAGCTAACATACATTTTACTTCGTTTCGCAGCACGACGTTTCATTTGAGTAGCCATCTCTTTTTCCTTTATTACTTCTCTGCACCGCGGTTGCGTTCCAGGACGTTTCAGGTCGTGCACATTTACTTCATCGTGTTGGCCAAGCAGAATCTTGAAAAAAAATTTCATAATGAGTGAGCCTTACATGTGTAGAAATCATGAGTTTCTTAAAAAGGTTCATATGATACATCCGAATGTAGTGGTCGTACATGGTTTTCTCAGTATCACGAATTTGAAGCAAATCGTGAATTCGATCAGTATTGAACCAGCCACCTGAACATTTAAATAGTCTAGAGTAGGTGTAGAAATCAAACCTTTAAAACGGGTATGCATCACATCAAGCGGATTCCCCCTGACAAGATTCTGCTTCCTAGTGAATGCACATTCCAAGATGGCTTCCTCCTCCTCCGGAGTCTCAGTCACGGGCAGAAACTTCTTTAGATGACTTTTATTTTCCTCAGACAGGGATTTAAAAGAAGTTTTGCTCACAACATAACGCAAAACTACGTTCTAAATTCATATTTATAATGGAAAGAAAATGTAACCAACACTAAACAGTAGTAGATTAGGAAGATCTAGCGTCTCTCCATTAAGAGTAACCTTCTGGTATTCATTTTCCCCTGCTTGTTTAATTTCTTGGACTAATGACTTTTCAATGGCAGCTAAAAAATTATGGAATTCCATACGTTCAAAAAATAACCCTACTTTGTTTCTGTGCACTGCGTGGGGCGGAAGGGCGTGAACGAGTGGAATTGGCTGTACCGGCTTCCTGTGCCGCTTTTTTAGCTTCCTGTGTAAAAGTTGAAATTATTACTTGCAAATAATTACCAATAAATGCATTTGGACACGACGAGCATCCTCACTCGCATCTCGACGCCGTTTTTCATCATCTACGGCTTTCCTGTGCTTAACGGGAAGCATGGGTTTTTTGAATTTGTAATCATCCGATGACGTCTGATTAACCGTGCCAGTGGGTGCGGGAGCCAAACCCCTAGGGGCAACAATTGTTACCTTAAGAAAATATAATAGAAAACTGTTTATTCAAACTGACGGGGCGCATCTGTGGTTTTTGCATCTGGGAAGAACCTGGTTGCTGATCATACGATAGATGGGATTCTATACGTTCAACTTTTATCTACAAACATTTTTTTCTGTTTATCCCGAGGAAAAAAAACCTGAGAATGCGACGATGCATTAAAAGCAGACCCATCTCGAAAATTATTCCCTGATTGAACACCACCGTCCATTCCTGTAAAAACTCTATTTCTTTGAGAAAATTTTAAAAAAAGAAGTTAAAAATAAAAAATAAGGAATACGAATAATTAAATAAAAATAAAGAGACAAACAAACGAGCAAGCTGCAATTTTAAAGCGGATGGCAACGCCGTGCGTGCAAAAACCTCCACACATGACCAACATCGCATTTTCAAGTAAACGCAGCAGCACTGTTGGCCACTTTAATTGTTCTAATTTTCCTGTTTCCACTTAAAATATTTCACTTTTTGCAAACGTTGTTATTTCAGATAATTTTTATCTC
This sequence comes from Oscheius sp. G VE-2021, assembly GCA_022343465.1. Taxonomy (NCBI): domain Eukaryota; kingdom Metazoa; phylum Nematoda; class Chromadorea; order Rhabditida; family Rhabditidae; genus Oscheius; species Oscheius sp. G VE-2021. The sequence continues at coordinate 961,813 of JAJQXH010000045.1, forward strand.
TAAGAATGTTATATTGATTGATGGATTCCCTGCAGGAGGTATCAACTCATAGTGAAGGTGTAGATGAAGGTAATTAATTCTTCCTGCAAAATCATATATTATTCAGATAATTCATTTCTGGAACATTTCAAAGAGTATTACTCCGAGTCTGAAGAGGAATCATCAGACTTTAAATTCAGCCCGCCTCCTGAATATTCTAGTATGTTTTGTTAAAAATGCATTCACCTCTTATTTGATAATCTTTTCACATATTTTCACGAAATGTATAAGAAACAAAAACGAAATTCGAATTTTCGCCACATTCCGCGGTATTTCATTATATTTATATGGCGCTTTCGCTTATTCAGCTGAATAGTAGAAGGACACGTCACGCACTGTTATCGCCACGTTGCAACTGGTATAGAGCCCTTTCTTGTCCTACTGCCCTTTTTACTATTATGTTTTCTTCTTTAGGATCAATAATTCGTCTATTTCAGGAAATCAATGTGCCCAAACTACGCTGATTAAAATTGTTGCTGTATTGGACTACATTTTTTCGCCTAAGACGATGGCGAGGCTGTCTCTACTATGTTTTCTTCTTCTAGTTTCAAGTCATTTATATTCTACAGTTATGTCAGTGACTTTCTCTCATGAAATAATTATTGTTTTCTTCAGGGAAGCACTGGCAAAACCGACGATTCTTAAGCCACGCCAGTCCCGACCGTTCTTTTCCAATAGTTCCTCCAAGTATCTCATTGATTTTTACTCGGGTGAAATGCGCCCTGAAAGGTATTTTTGTTGTATTTTTTTAGGTGTTTATTGCTTAGTTTAGATTACTGAAACACACCGATCTCTCAATTGTTATGTATTATTCGCCTTGGAGTACCGATTCTGTTGATATGAGGCATCCGTTTGAAATGGTCGCCAAGTTCATGGGATACAGTCACAAGGTTGGTTGTTTGTTGACTTTTAATGGTTATTTAAGGTTTCATTCTCTGCCATAAACTGCTGGGCAAGTGGAAGTACGTGCCGGAGTACCTACAAGATGATGCACTACCCGGTCATCGTTGCTTATGCGAATACAGCTTCTCTGATATATTCGGGCCCATTTGCCACGGATCATCTGTACAGGTAATCAGTTTTCAATTTGTAATAAGAACTTTTTTTGAAGATGGGTTACTCGTCTCCAGAATCCTCTCTGTGTCCTGAACTCAAAGGAGGATCTAGCCAAATCTCAACGTCTTTTTCAACACGTAGTTGTCGGGTATTATCCTTTCAAGGTTAGTGTACCCAATATTTTTTCAATAAAATTTTCTAGGAGATGGACAATTCTTCAGGGTTCAAGTCGTATGCTGCTGCCGGATTCATGTTGAATAGCGGACATCCAGGTTTGAGAGCGTTTGTTTTGTGATATTTTGCTCTTCAGACGATGCACAAACGCTTGTCTGCGTAACGTACTCCCTCGACTTCGCGAGAAACTTGGGAATGAGGTTTGAAGGAGACATTCAGATGCATAGTGTTACAGGTATTTTTCTGAAATTACGAATTGCGAATGTTTTAAGGACAAGTGAAAGAATGGATCTCAGGCAGGTCCCATTCAGCAGTGAACATTCTCGATTTCATAAGGAAACAGCGTTTTGTGAATGGACACGTTCGACATATTTCAAGTACAGATTTTTTTTATCGATTTTTTTGATTGTTTCATTTCTAGGTATGAAAGAACAGCTTATGTCTGAACAGTTCGGAAACATGGTGCGCTCATCCGCCCTTCTGATTCTCGCAACACCGATGGAACCTATTTATGGAAAGCAGGATGAAATTGATCTTTTTACACAGGTTTTCCTTTTTGCTTATCGCTTCACGCTCGCCTTTTCAGGTGGCTAACGATTACTGGAAGTGTGGGGAGTCTTCTCTTCTGGAGGAGTCAACTGCGAGAATAGTGAACAGAAAGGTTCTAATCGACGACGACCTGTCTTCGTGCGAAGCCATGAATTCTGGATTCTCTGATGTGGGTGCTTATTAATTGTTAAAACAAGGAAATTTAGATTCGAGGTTGTTGCCGCTCTCTGATGTCATCAGTTGATTGGTTGATGGCATGTTCATCGAGCTCCGCCTATCGCTGGGAACACGAAGAAGTCAAAGAAAAAAGGAGGAATGTTTGGATAGATCAGGTGTTACCTTGCACTGGGGCTTGTGCTACTCTCAAGACCATCCCAGCAGGTAAGTCATGTTTCGACTTTTAAACAAAAATATCTTTTTAGGCGATCTCGTGGATCAGTGCTGTTCCATGTTTGACGATGTTGCTTTGCCGCTGGTCGGTTTGTCACAGAAGGTTCTCGGTTAGTATTTCTTTATTTTCTTTTCATTAATTTATTTTCTTTTAGAAAAAGAGTCAAATGGAGACATGGAGAACGCAATGAGATCCAAATGCCTTCGGATGAAGTTGACTGAACATCTCGGATATTCACTGAACGTGCGGCTAAATGAGTTAATGCACGTAATTTTTTTATTCAGAGTACCTACGAACTATATGAGACCGACTTTACGAATGATACTATGATTTATGCATTCGGCTGCAAGGTATTTGTACCCATCGCTATATTACATTCACTTTTCAGAAGAACGATTCACTTCAGTTCGCTGTTCTCGATAGCACTCACAACGACTATTTCCTGCGGAAATGGGGTGTCACAGATTTTCACGTGAGTTCTTATTTTGTCCAAGATATCCTAAAATTTCAGACTCCGAAGTTGATTGCTGTTGACTTTTCAAAGGAACTATTCGTTGTTATGAACGACTCGTTCACGCAGTAAGTTTACTCAACTTTTTCATTTGAGTTTTGCTTCTTAGGAAGAACGTTCAAAAATTTGTCATCGATTATCACAGCCATCTTTTGAACGATTTCATGTTGGATGAAAGAAGAATAGAGTCGAGGTAACTTCCGAATTTACAGGGAACAAATTGTTTTGCAGATTCGTTCCAAAAATTTCTGAAGAGGAGCTCAACACGATGCAGAAGAAAAGCCAGGCTATCCACCGACTCACTCGTGACAGTTTTCTACGTTTAGTCGAAAATACCGTCAGTCACATTTGTAAATTGGCAACGTCAGCGTTGATTTAGAGCTCAACTGTAGACGAGGTGGTCTTTTTCTCCGGAGGCAACTGGCACGCACCATCGACTGCCATTCTTTTTGCTCTGCACAACGTCGTTCGGTATTTTAGTCCAGCTACGGATTACATAAAATTTCACATGTACGTTTTTTTAAACTGTTTTCAAAATTTATTTCTTCAGGATAGACACGTCCAGAAACGAGATTCCTTACAATTTCAATTTCGAATCGGTTCCTTCAATAGTTATGTTCCTAGCCGGAAGGTAAGGTCTTTTTAATTAAAATAGTGTAATAAATTTCAGAAGAGATCTTAGTTGGAAGTATCCTGAAACCTTGCCCATTACAATGCCGAACATCGTTTCGTTTATACTTTCTCGAAGTGATCCTCGTCTTCGCTGGAAGATTGCACTATCAAACTGTGATCACATGTGTTTGACCAGGTTAGCTTTTTTCTTAGCCATGATTGATTTTTTTCTAGAAACATTCGACGGCTGAGAAAGTACAGTAACGTAATCCAACGTGATCTTCATTTGATGATGAGAATCCCTCCCGTGCTTCACGAAAAAGCCGAACATTGGAGAGAATTGTGGCTGGAATTGAATACCAATTTGTATTTTATTTTCAGGCGTATCAGCCAGTTAGCAGCACTTCGATCTGCCCTGCGGGTGATGTCAACGGGTATCAGTTCAAACGGCGTAAGGAGCAGTGTAGTTGAGAGCATGCTCAGCTCTGACAATTTTAAGTCCCTATTTGAGTCTTTTCGATTGTTGTAGCGTAGTATTAGCGTAATGTCTCTGCTTGCCGATTGTATTTATTTGGGCTGACCCATTGCCGGTATTCGTTTCGGGCTATTCATTGTGATATTTCGCGTTTAAGGGTGCTGTGTTGTTTTTGTGATAAATCATAATTATTAACGTTTTTTCGTTTATTTGTGGATGGGATTGTTACTAGAATTGGGTGATGATGTGTGTTAAAGAATCCATTGGGTTGTGGAAGCTTCTTTGTGTGAAAATTATGTTTCCTGAGCAGATTTTTGACGTTTTGGACCAAAATAGTGTTTTGTTTGTATATCCCAAAAATTTGTTATGGAACCTTTGCATTATTTCGCACAATACCAGCTGAGTAAGCACATTTTGGCAAATCTGCAAAAGCTAAAAACAACATCAAAAACCGTTTGTCTGATTGAGCAGTATTTAAGATACAGTTTAAAACGGCTTTTCAATTTATTCTAAACCAAAATCTAAGCTCTAGTTTTTTTTCAAATCATAATTTAATTTCATATTGAGTTTTCAAATTGCTTTTTTCGTGAGATCGTTCCTTCAAGATGAATTACCACATCTGTACTTTTGGTATGTTTTGTGAATTGAAATAGTTCAGTGTTTTGTAGTTTTTGCCTTTTACCTGATTGCTCCAACGTATCAGCAAACAACAAAGACACCAAAGCAAAGATACAACGCGGAACAAATGTCCCGTCAGTTTTCAAACCAGTAACTTACTGTAGTGGGATTCTTTTCCAGAAGCCATGTTCTCGGGTCTCCGAAAGAGAGAAGCAGGATGCGGGGAAGATCATTTTTCTCCTAAAGACATCGACAGAATTGTCGAGGTTAATTTTATTATAATTTACATAGTGAATAACTTAAGTATCACAACACTTGCCGTTCTCAACTGGCCCAAGGAAAACTAGTTGCAGCTGGAAAACAATTGGGTCCTGCTAAGAACATGGAAAAAATGGTGCGTTCAAAATAAGCAAAGTTTACATTTTATTTTTACACATTGATTCTAAACCTTCAAGTAGAATAGATTGTATATTTTAGAGTTGGGACTGCGAACTCTACCGATCAGCCCAGAATGAAGCCAATGACTGTCTTCATGAGCGTCTTCCTTCTTACCAGGGTGAAGGAAAGGCCACGTATTTTAAATCTTCGCATTCTAAATCCACGGTATAACGGCTAGCCATTTTGAGAAATGTGTGTTATAGAACGGAATAGGTGCAGTAATTGAAGCTCTCTTAAGCTGGATCCACGTCCTACTCAGAGATGGGTTGACCAGTGTTCTTTTTTATTCAGACTCGTCTAATGCAATTGACGCCACACAGGTAAAACGATAACTAAACGTGTCTCATTTCAAGTAGATGCTTTGGCATGACTCGAACAAAGTTGGCTGTGGAATCCAGACTTGCGATGTGGACAATATTGAGACTACTATTGTCATTTGTCACTACTCACAAAAGTCATCACTTATAGAATCACGAACGTATTTTCTTTAGAGGAAACGTCAACGGGCAGAACGTCTACGACAGCGGATCCCCATGCACAGGGTGCCCTTCTGGATCTTCTTGCGATACTAAGAGTGGACTATGTGGTTATGACTGAAATGTAAATTGTGTCTTTTTAAATAAAGTAGATTCTTCAATTTTTGTTTTTCAAAACGAAAGCGTTTAAACAAAAAGTTAAACTATATCATGAAACCGGGACGCTTCGCATTGTAAACACGCAGCTTTAAACTGAGGGCCAACTGGTCCCCGCCAGGTCCTCTTCCTCCGTCAGCCAAGGATAGTAGATCTTTTCTTCGGCATTTTTGTCGATTTTTCGGGTCCATCGCACAATCTTTAGCTGCAAATGCTTACCGATTTAATGTTTTAGTAGTTCCGAACCCATGTTTTTTGTTGTTTTTTTGTCTGAAGATAAAATCTAGAATGCGTTTATTGTCATTCAATGTACAGGTTTTAACGAAGGTTTCGCAGAAAAGAAAACCTTATTTTTTTTTGAAAGTACATAGGCTGAGTGAAGACTGTACTTTTTTTTGTAATACCAAAATTCGCGTTAGTTGTTCCGCTACAATGCAGCTGCACAAATTCTTTACTACTTTTAAAAGTTTGCAAGATTTTTTAGCAAGTGAGCTTATTATGGAATGTGGAAGCCAGTAGATCAGACATATTGCACACTCTTCTATTAATGACACCAGATGGAACGAGATCAGCAAAGCTAAGCAGGCTTCAGTAGCTTTTTATAGGAGTTAGCACGCACCTCAGTGACGATAACGTGCTTTTCCTGTTTGTGACACTTTGCCACATTACCCCTACTACCGAGTTTCCGAGGAAAGCACGACTGACCCTTGAAATGACCTTATTATCCAGTTTTATTATTGGATTACCATACGCCATGCGACCTTTTTTAAATACATCTTTGATGTTATCTTAAGTTGTTTTGGGATTTTAGCCAACCACTTTTTTAAATGATAGTTTTTGTATTCACTCATGACGACATATCGAATATTATCCGAACACAGGCGGCAGCAGGCGCCGCCATAGATATTTCTATGGAAACCTGAGATAAGGACAGCTGCAGCTACCTGCCTCAATTGCCCAATTTCCCTTTTTATCGATGTTGACATCTGTGACTCTACTATGATTTTGTTTCAGGGCTTCCTAGGGTAAAATGTAGGAGTGTTGCTGCTCTTTTCGGCCTTTGAAAATCGTAAGCTTTCGTGCATCTTCAAAGGTGTATACATTCTGTTTCAGCTTCCTCGTTGCGACATCCTCATTCAGTGATCGTCTTTTTTCTCACAAGAAGTGCAGACGACAAGGAACTGACTGCGGATGCCACAAAAGAACATTCACTTTGACTTCGCTTCACACAATCATTTACCACATAACAACACTTAATAATAAATGTTCGTGACAGTCATGTTTCTTTGTTTTCTCTTCCTTTAAGATTTACTGTCACATGATAAGGGGTGTATGGTCACACATCAAAAGGAATTATTCAAGTTTCCTTGAAAACATCTTATGATTCGTTAAAATGGTGAAAACACACGTAATAAGCTGAAAGAAAGGGTTGATTTTGATTGAAAGTAGACGTTTAAACAACAGACTGAGGTACATTCGAGAGGGGGTGCAAGCAGCACATGCATAAAATAAACAGGCAAGGAACGCAGAAAGATTTCTATCAGAGCTATGTTTAAAAAAATCCAACAGCTTTTTGACAAAAAGGAAAGAAACGTTTGAAAATCTATGAATCGCAAAAATAAAGCAAAAAAACTAAATTTTTTAAACCATTGGAAGGACCATGAACCATGTTATAACGTTAAAATAGATTTAGTTACTTTATTTTATAATTGTTAAATTTATTCTGTATTTTACCAAAACTAATTTTACACCCTAATTTGTTTAAACTTGCCAGTCCGACTTCAGAAGCGTGCCTGCGATTTATAATTAGAAAAACATGTTTAAACTTTTATAGAATGTCCCACTCCAACTAATTTATAAACACCACAAGTAAATTTTTATTAAAAACTAATTTAAAGTATAAAGGCAGGTTGGTATGTTCAATTTCACAGACTTTTCCAAGGGTTGAAGTCTTTTTGATTTTTCCCGGGCTTTAACGATTAATTTAGGAGACAAATTTAAAAAGGTAGGTGTTTTTTGAATTACTAAACCCAATGCAAAAGAAATTAACTTATAAAAAATTCTATTTATCGTACTTGAAAGCCTTATAATACTTCATCTCACTTCTCTCGGCTGCTAGTCCCGACCATGGCATGGGTCCCGCCGCGGCTGCCTGACTACTGTAGCCTTTATTTCTCACCCGCTGCAGACCCAGCTTTTGAATGCCATCGTTTGCGGCTTCTGCCTTTCGTTATTACTAATGGGTCGTCTTCCACCGAGCAGTTACATAACTATCGGAATTTTTATTGCTATCCAAGCGGTTTTCGTAGTTTTTCGGAAAACATGGAGTGGCGTTGCTTATTATCGCCTTCGACGAATTCATAATATAGTGAATTGGGAATTTTTAATGCTGATTGGTTCTTGGTACATCTGGAAAAGACTCACAGTGGCATTACGGTAAACACTAATTATCCAGCCCTGAACAACTATTTAGGGTATTTGACCCCACTGCGGTGACACCAACTCGTCTTCGATGGCGGTCTATTTGCTTCCAAGACGTCGCGAAAGCCCTTCTGTTTTTATTCATAGCCTTCTCTCACATTTCATTTGCATTTTACTTCGTTTTCCTGGGTAATTCGAACATTGTTTGCGGATACAGAAATGTTCTCTAGGTGAAAATCCTCATGTTTTGGCTGTCTGCAGTCTGACGGCACTGGCAGCTTATCTTCACGTGTTTATTTTCCTCCTATTTGCCCATGCCATTCATCTACTTTGCTGCTTTTGCCGAAAGTGCAATGTGGCCCAGGAGTTTTCTAGGTAAAATTTTGATCATCAACCGAGAAACCAAAACGTTCAGTTACATTATTTCAAGCAAAGATGTCTATTCCCTCCTAGCTGTCTTCTGTGCTGGATTATTTATCCTCGGAGGGATGTACTCCACTTTCCGCGACCCTGTCTACACAAAAGTAACAGTTCCAATGAGGGTATGAATAATTCTTCTTCTCTGAAGCCCGATCTCTGTTCAGAAGTTCAAGGAGAATAGTGAGCCCTTGAAGATTGCTTTGTTGTCAGATATTCACATTGGTCCAACAGTTGGTAGAAATCGCATGACTACGATTGTTCAGTTGACAAATAAGTTAAATCCAGGTTTGTTTTCCCTTATTTGATAACGAGCGTTTCTGTGGTTATCCTTTACACTTACAACCTAGCCATACTTGCGCATTATCTTTGGCAGTCTTTTAATGCAACATGGTTATTATCAAAACTGGAATTACACGAATCAGCATATTTCAAAACTTGACTGAATCTGCTAATTGCAAATATAAGTTTCAGATTTTGTGGCGATTTCGGGTGATCTTGCTGACGGATTCGTCAAAGATCTGAAAGACGCTGCCGAGCCTCTGTGTTGGTTGAAACCAAAATACGGAGTATTCTTTGCGACTGGTACAATCCATTGTGAAAGAAACCAACCATCCCTTTAGGAAACCACGAGTACATGCATGGGAATGTCGATGAATGGTTCGACTTCCTCCGTGGCTGCAACATAACAGTTCTTCATAATGATTTTGCCAAGATCCACCATGGGGCAAACACAGTGTGCATTGCGGGAATGGACGACTTGTTTGCCGAAAAGTCGCAGTAAGTTGATGTTTGGTACCTATTGACGTCTGCCACGCTTTCGTCACAAGCGTCATGTCTTCGATATTTTTTTACTTCTGACAGTGTTGTAAATCTGGCTCCTGGTCAGAGATTTTCGGTGTAAACACTTGCGACTCTCAGACATCAACACTACTTCAAGTGCTCATTTATCACATGGTGTTGCTTGTGTTCACTTCGTTTCGCAAAGAAATCTGGATGTTCAGAGGGGGACTCCCTACTTTATCTGTCCATAACTACACAATGTTGGGTGTTTTGTAAAACGAGAGTTTGCTATACCAGGTGGTTTGGCTCATTAAAAGTTGTTATTGAAATTTGTTGATAGATTAAACAAAGTTTCAGCTTCACTGGACATGGAATGAATCCCAGAAAGGCAATGAACGGATGTGACCCTCATGATGCGGTTGTTCTTCTGGCACATCAACCGAACGCTGCGAACATCGTTCTGAACGACCCCACCGTCAGCGAAAAGGCTGATCTTATCCTCTCAGGTTAGCTCTCCTGAAGAATGGTGCTCCCGAAATAAAAATCATTCTAAATTCCACTAGTATTTCACTTTCTTCTTTAAAAAAATGATTTCAGGTCACACGCACGGAGGTCAAATGTATCTATTTGTTCCCATAGTCTACGCCGTAAACGCCTTCACAAGGTAAGTCCGTTATGAAATGAACAAAAGAAGAAACCAAACATTTACACAATAGATAATGGATAAGTCTTTCGACTTCAATGATGCTAGTAAACCTAAAATACAACATTTGGTTTGACGACATAATTTAAGCCATGACGTGACTATTTGCTTTGATAATGCAAAGTGACGAAGTAGGCATCACAAAAGCCAAGCTTTGGAAACGTTTCGTAAAGGGAATGTTTCCACTTAGCGTTAATGCTTAAGTTGGAACAGTTTAGGGCAATTTAACAACTCAGATTCCGTAGGGGCTACTGTTTATTTTATACAATAGAGAATGTTTGGCATTGCACAAAAAATAGGCTTGCGTTTCATTTGATAACTCATTTTTCTCGAATACTCAATGTTTCAGGGGTCTGTACCAGCATCTTCCAACCGGAGCCGTCGTATACGTCTCTGCCGGAGTCAATTTCTTCGGTCCTCCTGTGAAGATGTTCGGTGCCTGTGAAATCATCGACCTATCTCTAGTCCCCACTCGTCATTAACCTAGTCCCTCATGTTCTCTGGTTGTGTTTGTTCGGGTTTTCACGAATCTTTACGTTTACTACTACCCACGGGCACCTCGCGGCTATTCTGCTTATCGACGGCTTCAACATGCGTTGCGGGCGCGGCGCGGCTCATAAGGATTCTTGTGTGGCAGCGTTTGCTCGCCCGAATCGCATTGGAAATTTCAACGATTCGGGATATTTGCAGCACATTTATTCATATTTCCCAGAACACTTTTATTTATTTATATTTATTTGCAATAAATATTTACAGATCTGCAATTTATTGTTTTAACAAGCGTCTGGTAAAAATACAAAATGGCGAAATACAAACACGGTAAATATAAACTTTGTGCATGTTTAGAAATAACGTAATACAACTGAAAATCAGAGAGAATTTGTTAATTAAGGGAGCAGTGCCAAATATGCTGATGCGGTTGTTAGTGACGATGAAGATGACGGAGTTCTTGTTCAAGCAAGAAAAATCTGTGACACTTCAAAAGAAGTTGGCTGTTTAACAAAAGTTAAATTTTAAAAAAATCTAGGTTGATTATCCAGTTCATCAGTCAATTTTCTCCCTTGATGGAAAGGCTTTCTCAGCCATAACACGAACTATTCTTCCGACTTACTTTGAAGATCCAACTGAGCCGTAAGATCTTAAGCTTTATCGATTCATAGTTTATTTAGGTTTGATGAATTTGGATTTCGAAAACATGAGGAAGAAGCCACTCCTGGAAGCAGCAAGGATATAGAGGACAGCGGACACAAGTAAGCAAAACCTCGATACCTTCCTTTTCACTTTTTATGTCCCAGGAAAATAAAATGCATATAAAACAATATAATTTACTGTTAGACCAATTTTAACACAATTCAAATGAACAAACGAATTTCATAAACATTTCGTAAGAAACTTAATTGCACATATAAAGTAAAGTAAGCCTTCGCAAGAAAAGTAATCATAATTTTTCAGAATGAAATTCATTTCTTTGCTCGAGTTTTCCCACAGCGACATCAAAGAGGAATTGAAATGGTCCCATATAAACGTGGATAAGATAAGAGGCGAGAAATTGGAGGAACTGGTGAAAACCGGAGGTAAGAATTTTTTTAAAGTCACATTAAATTGGAATAATCTAGGTATTCCCCACTCTCTGAGGCCATATTTATGGTACAGACTTAGTGGTGCAAAGCAGAAGAAAGATGAGGCGGGATATTCCTATGCGGATGTTCTCAGACAGTCTGCACAGGATAAACCATCTATCGGTAGGTCATAAAAAGCTTCAATTCCTATTGCAACGAAGGCGTTCAAATCGAAAGAAGTCTACTGAGAGCCATGCCAAATAATGTCTGCTTCCGACGGAAAAATGCAAATGGAGTTGAGACGCTAAGGAGGATTTTGAAAGCCATTGCTTTCTTATACCCTGATTTGGGATTCTCAGAAGGAATGGGTAACTCCTAAGGTGTGTACATTGTTATTCTATTTTTAAGGTACAATTGCGGCAAATATGCTGCTGATATGCTCTGAAGAAGCTACTTTTTGGATCATGGCAGCTTTGGTGGAAGATATTCTGCCACCGAATTTCTACAGCCAAACTTTATTGGGAGTTCAGGTGGGACGTCTTGTTTAAACTTGAAGTGAATTGTTTGAAGGCAGATGAAAGAGTAACTCGGCAGTTGATTAAAACCCACGTGCACGACCTTAGCGCAGTCTTAGACGAGCTGGACGTTGAAGTAAGATACTTTCCGGTCGAATTAAATTATGTTTAGATGAGTGTGATCACAGTGAATTGGCTTCTGTCGATGTTTGCGTCTGTTCTACCAATTCGGGTTCTCATTCGAGTATGGGATCTTCTATTTGTTTACGGATGCTCCTCCATTTTCAGAGTTCGTTTCCATAATTGATCTCATGTATTTTCTTTAGTTGATTATTTCCGTGTTAAAAGTACGGGAAGATGAAATAGTGGAGTTGGCAAACAACACAAAATCGTCAGCGGATGTGTTCAACGCCATTAGCCAAACCCCCGCCCAGGTTCGAAACAATCTGTTTTCCTCTTTTGACTTTAAATCACTGCCTCCTGCTGTGTTACAAACTGGTTGCAGATCCAGTCAATTGACCAAGTTGCGGAGTACATGACATCGTTTGAGTTTACCATCACGGACCATGTCATCGCAGAAATGAGGAAGAAACATCAGGTTCGCATTAACTTTGTAACCGTCAAAACACGACATTTTTGGAGAAAATTATGAAGTTTTTTTTACTTCAAGTGTTTGCCGGTTTAAAACATGCCTCTCTCGGAAATCACAAAAGAATATGGAAATAGCCGTCATGGAATGCAGGTCGATTTTTATGATCAATATCAATATCGTCCCTTTTGAAACCATTTCGCAGTGGCTGACGTGGAATGTGACAAACCCTTTTGTTCATTAACAAGTCAATATATGGGTTGCCTATTGACATATAATTGTATTTACACACTAATGGAAATTGTCAGTTACGTTTTCGGTGTTGACACACGTTATTATGTTTGTTAACCAATAACCTCTGTTCAAAAAACAAACCGTCTGGTTCCAGGCGATCTTAATGGCGGACCAGGGAATGATAGTGAACACGGCGACAAACACCAACCTGCCCAAACAAACGATGCAAAAGCGGAAACTGACGCGATCAAAGAGTATCATCAAGCAGATTTTCCACTCGAAGGAACAGGTGGGCGGATTTCTGAAAATCGACGAAATCGATGCGACGCTTTCACAACGGCGTCATTCGCATTCACATTCCCTGCTCCAAATACCAATGTTTGTCCGATGGTGTGCGCCGCATCGTTTTGTTGGTTCTGCGTCTGTCTCTTTTTTTCATTTGTAAAAAAATGTTTTTTCCAGAATGATAAAGACCCAAAGCTGAAGAATGTGAGGCAAACGGAGATTCTGGTCGATCTGAAGGAGTCTGTTTCGCAAATTTGTCGGTATTTCATAGGATGTGACGATAAAATGGAACTAAACATTGTCACACAGGTAGTTTTTAGTCTTCTCTCTCTTCTTTCAAAATGAACTAAACATACACTTACTGTATATTTTAGGCTGATTATTGCCCAGAGTCACATAAAAAAGACGAAGACAATTTTTTGAGTGGGCGAAGGTTGGGCAAGAAAAGAGCAAGAGCCTTACTAGACTTTGCCAGACAAGAAGAGGACGAGCTGGGGTTCAGGTAATTTAAGAGATGGGCTATAGACATTCTTATTTTCAGGAAAAATGATCTGATCACAATCATTTCTGAAAAGGATGAACACTGCTGGGTAGGAGAAGTAAACGGCCTTCGTGGATGGTTTCCAGCCAAATTTGTCGAAGTTCGTTTTTTTATTATTTGCTTTGCAAGTTTTCCTTCAGGTTGTGGATGAAAGAGGCAAGAATTACACAGTTTATGGGGACGAAATGGTTTCTCCTGAGATCACTGAGTACATCCGGGGTAAGCATAGTGATATTAGGACAATGTTTAATTATTCTATAGGCCGGCTCGCGAATAGTTTCCGACAGATCATGGATCATGGAATCCGCGAAAGTTTAATCTATCCGTCAACTGCATACCACCCGTGGTCCTTCATTGGTACTCATTTTCTAATTTTTCCGTAAGTGTTTGAACTTTCAGAAGAAATAGCTTTCCATTCTGTCGAGGGACACTTCAACGCAGTTTATTCAAGGCTCACGTTGTGTAACACCTTCAATTTGGATCAGGATGGAAAGGTAAGAAAAGAAATCATAGGCTAATTTGAAAGAAATTCTAGATCTTGACGCCGGAAGAGCTGCTGTTTCGATCGGTTCAGCAAATTAATGACTCACACAATCCATGTCATACTCATCCAGACGTCAAATTGAGGTAAGAATAACTTAGAAGTATTAAGGATTGAAGAACATCGAAGGTCTTGAAAAATGAATGAACCATCGAAATCTTCAATTCTCTTTCAGATCTCTGCTTGTGCTTGGGGTGAACGAGCAATGCCTTCATTTGTGGTTTGATCTCCTCTGTTCATGCATAAAACAAGAGCACATCCGGAACAAGTTCTACCACTCATGGGCTTTTATTAGGACACCTGCATGGCGACAGGTAAAACTGACCTTTTCAGCGGAGCATCTTGATTTCAGATCAAATGTGAACTTCGCCTTCTTGCTCAGTTTTCTTTCAATCTCAGTGTTGATTTTGAATTGGACGAAGCCGACCGGAAGAAAAAGAAAGCACAGCGCCCAGGGGTAATCACTCGTTCAAAGGAGGCGTAGAATGGTTTTAGTTCTTAACTGGTTCCTCGAAGAAAAGGATGATGAACGCTGCTGTGGGTATGGAACAACGGCAATCTACAGATGAACCATTGAAACAAGGAGTGACGGATATGCTCATCAAACACAGCTTATTCAGCTGGGATATTTAATTTTTCTGTGTCCTTCTGTCGCAGTTTCAAGCCCGGGTTAATCAAAACTATGCTGTTAATCTATTGATGCCTGAACATTCCAGAGAGAGAGAGAGAGAGAGTAAAACATACAAAGATAGTTGTATTTATTGGGAATAAATGAATTGTACAGACATGTTGAAACTGGTGGAATGTTCTTAAACCCGGCATTGGTGAAGACAGACTGTTTGGGCAATGGGAGTCTGGGTGTGGTGGTACATGTGGCCCTGGGGGCTCATACGGTGAAGACCGGCGGCAAACTGAAAATAACATTTTTAAAAAGGTTAGTCTTATGCAGTTCAGGCAAAGCTACAGAGCCAGATCCGCAGAGGCAGAGACAGAAAAAGAGACAAAGTCAGAGAAAAAAAAACAGAAAAGTAGACAGCTGCAGAAAAGATATAGACTCGTGTAGTTCTTATCCTGATGGCGTTTCTCAGAAGTATGCATCTCTTCGGTTAATATGTCCTTGTTATGTATCGCGTACCTGCCAAGTGGTACATCCCTGAAGAGGCATATCGTAAGGGTACTCTCCAGTATTGAGCGCTCTGGAGAATGAGGCCACGACCACTCCGTTGTTCCAGCTGTTCTCCCTCATGATGACATTGTTAACCTAAACCATGACTTCGTTACTCGAACAAAACCGCTGATTCGTAACCTTGGTAGCCGGTTTACTTTTTCGTCTTCAATAAATTTACCGTGTTTGCTGAATAAGGCCACTTAAGCGAATTCGAGAGAAATCTCGTTTCGCTTGAATTGGCCTTTGCTCTGTCTGGCTTTTTTGGCTATGAAAAACGTTTTTGTTCTTATAAAGATCGAATCTCCGAAACGTTACACTGTGGCAGACGGCGTCTGAGAGAATGTTGCCAAGCCTGGGTCATAAGGAACACGTTTCCGCGTGTTGGTTTAATGTGAACAGTGCAACGATAATATTATTAGACCGGCCAATGTTTACAGCCAGTTTCGGGGGCATTTTAAACTATGCGTTAGTCGACATTCATAGGAAACTGAAACCCACTCGATCGGGGTAGGGCGAAGTGAATCCTTGGACGAACTCGTCGGTTACGATTACACGACCGTTCAACAGACGAACCACAATCACGTCTAGACCAGAGCCCTGAAGAAGATGCGTTGGCATTGTTTACCAGAGATAAAACCATAGACTGTCCGAAGCCGATAGCTGTCCAGCCAGAGTGACCCTGAGCGACTCCAGTTAACGAGAGACGGAAATGAACACTGGCGTCACGCACTCCGTAGGTGACATGGAAGTTACCGTAAGAAAAGGTACAGGGATTTGAAACCACACCTGCAAATAACAATACGTTTAAATTATGGACTTTCAGTATTAGGAAAATCAGCCGTATAAAGGTGTTATTAACAAAAATTTTAAATCAAATTGTTTTGTCACTTTACGGTCCCATCATAAAGATTTTTCTTTCTGTGTCGATTTTTTTCTTTCTGTTTCCTTCTGTGTAGATTTTTATGAAAACATTTTCGCACATCGATTTTACTGTAAAATACTTAGATTTTGGGCAGATGTTGCAAAACTGTAAACATACGTTTTTTTAAAGTTGTGACCTTGGTGGCTGCATGAATTAAAATTGAAAAAGTTTTGCTAAATAGATTAATATTGCGCTTGTATCTAATAGGTAACGTAAACCTACCAACTATAGAGAATTGTATGCGACTCGTGGAAATTTCGATTTCTCGGAAATATATAAATTAATCTTAGCTGCTGATTTTGCTGATGAAAGGTAAGAAACTAAATTAAAATAACATGGTATTCGCCTTTTATACGCAACATTGACATGATTCTGCAATTCTTTGCAAAGGCCCTAGAAAGGGCTGCTTGGAAAAGCCTCATAAAGGAACTTACCGCTAATAAGGAACAATACAGCAGCTAGCAGTTGAAGAGCCATGCTGGACAACGACAGTCTGGTGAGTGATTCGACGGACCCGCCCACCGTAGGCGTGTTACCTGTGTTACAACAGGCTGCAAGATGCGCGCCTATTGCCAGTCGTTTTAAGATAATACAAAAAAACACGGAACCTTCGCTGTACAGAAGGAACTGAAATGTTTTAAAAGAAAGTAAGCAGTTTTCTCAGAGATCAGATCACAAAACAAGCACAACCCCGATAGTTGTCCAGTAGGGCGCAATTCTGGAATTGTGACTAATCAAAGTTTTTAAAATGTATTTTCTCCAGATCTCATTTATTTGTGTTTTTCTCCCAACATCTCTCTGTAAAATAGTTGATTTCAAGGTAATTTGAGTGCTGGCACTTTAAAAAAAAGTTTTTTAAAGAACATGGAAGTAAACCAAGAAACAAAGATGTCTGTTTCAACAGTGCAGCGAAAGCGTTTTCCCTGCGTTCACTTTTCTTTCATGTTCCGCGCGGCTGTCACTTCGGTCATCGTGATAGCGGAAATCACTTAATCAAGAACACGAAAAGTTGATTGGTGGAAGCACGATTAATGTGAACGTCAACAATTAACCATCGCTTACATAGCCTAACAAAACTAAGACTATTTAAATTCACTATCTAACCACTCGCAGTAAGTAAGATGTGGTTAAAATAACTTTAGCTTTTTTTTCAGAAAATATTATAAAGTCTTGTTTGTAAAAGCGCTGAATAATTTGAAGAAGACAGTTTACTTTCCCAATTTCATGTAAACAGAAAGTGAATCTCGTGCGTGCCCTCTTTGTCCACGTTCCACGGGCTTGTCACTTCTTTAGATGTCATGAAATGATATCAATTCCCGTGAATGGACTCAGAACAATTCCTCTTTGCTATCTAAATGCTAATTACTGTAAACAATCAGAATTTCTGCTTTCACACCTGTCCCGTCTAAATGATTTTCACTAATCCCATAACTGTCCTCCAAGAATTTTTATATACAAATCATAAAACTTTCATTGTGAAAAACAAAACACGATCAAGATATTGTGAAAGGCGAGAATCTCACAAACTATTGGAAGAACATGCGTATCACATGTAAGATACCACACGCAGGCAAGAGGATTCAAGAGGGGTTGGGGTTATAAAAGGATTATACGGGGAAAGGAGCGTGAACGACTGAAAGAACCGGACGAGATAGACACAACTCAAAGCTCTAGAATGATCGAACATTGAAAGTGCACCAGTTCTAAAGTGAAAAGCAGAAAGTGAGAGAGGATTGAACACGGCGCCTACAAGCGGGGTTAAGAAAAAACGGACCATATTCCTCGTAAACGACTGGCAACGGAAAGGACACATAAGGGGAGTCGGCCGCTGCGACCTGAGATGACCGTACCATAAAATTCTAAGGAGGTGAACTGGTCATGGCAGATTGAGAGTGCTCAGAACAGACGAGCCAACAAGAAGGCGACAATGGCCGTGAGCAGGGAGGCCGAGCTGCCGGAGGATTGCTCTGAAAATGAAGATTACGTTCAAAAAAGCTGAATTTCATGTCATCATCCTTTCAATGAACAACGTGACGTTGCATCAAAACGTACCCTGCTGCTCAGCGGGAATCTCAATAGTGATGTAGTCCTTGGCGAAAGAGCCCCATCCCAGACCATTCCTAGCCTTCACCTGAAATTTACACTTTCGTACGAAACCCTAAGAGTAATTAACAAGTGTCCAAAAACTGGTTTTTCGTGGTGTGTAGGAAAACACAATGCATATACCATACCTGGACTTCGTACTTGACTCCGGCCTCAATGTAGGGCTTCAGGGACACCTCGTGGCTCCACTCATCCAAGTTCGTCTTGTCATCTGAATGGTCAAAATGACATAAATATCGCAGGTGTAAACTGACTCTTTCCGACACGGAAGGACTCGTGGCGAATCCAGTCGTCCTGCTTCTCCAGCCTCAGGTAAACGCGGTATTCGATGATGGGTTCGGACGAACGGACAGTCCAGGAGAGCTGGGCCTCATCGAGATCGATCTTGGGGGGTCCGGGGCGGCCTGTAAAGTTGCTATTTATGGGAAAACTTCTTAATATTCCATTAGATATGCATTTTCTGTATTTATATAAAATGGTTTTCAATTTTGTTTTGCTGCATATTGTGCGTTGGATTTAGCAGAGAGTTTTCATTTCCTATTTGTGAATGCCTAGAATGCCTCCACAATTGCTCTCAAAGGACTGCACTTCCGGAACACCCCTTCCCCTCAATTTGGCAGCTGGCTACCGCTAATTTCCTCCCTGGACGTGTGAACCCTTGTTTATGAATGCCGCACCTTTGCCGCAGCCTAGGTAACTACTTACGACCGCTGTGTCGCCGTAAATTATGAATCATGTTGTGGTTGACCGCTACCACCGGACAGGTGTAAAATAAGGCAGCTTCGAAAACGTACCGCTGACATGGACAAAGCTCTGCTCAGAGCCAAGCTTGTTGGAAGCCCTGCAGAAATAGTCTCCAAAGGTGTCTTCGTTGATTTTGGTCAGGAGGAGGGTAGCCTTGGTCTGGTCCTTTTCCCTAGACATGGTCCTGGCTGCAGTCTTGAAACGCTCCTCGGAGAACTGAAACGTGTGCATTAAGCTAGCTTTCAAACAAAACTGACGTTGATCTTGTAACCGTTGAAGAACCACTCGAGCTGAGGAGTGGGGCTTCCGTCGAAGGTGCAGACGACGGTGGCATCTTCACCCTTCTTCACGGGAATGAAGGAGTGGGGAGTTTTTACCCAAGGATAGGCTAAATTCTCTTGATTACCCGAATCAGTTTAAATTTCACAAAACTAACATGCAAAAAGGACCCTAGAAGTGTTTTTTATTGTTGTTGAAATGTCACATCTTTATAGTTGAGCTACTTGAATTTACTAATTGCTTGATGTATTTTACTTTATGGTTTTCCAACGTTGGCAAACTTCGCGGTATCTTCATAGGCTTTTCCCCCGCCCAGCCCCGTGAGAACAGATGTTGTACCGGTCGTTGTTGTGCTTTTCATTGGTACATCGGAAGTTATAGTGGTCGTTTTCACGCTTATGATGGGAGGCAATTAGTTCAGCGAGGTCATTCGTGTCTTGGGCCACGATTTATGTGCGTGCGGCAGCTGCAGAATGGCGCCTTTGGCACGATTGAAACAATATCAAAGGGCAGCTGCATGAGCGAAGAGACAAAGCGCTCGTTCCGCCCCATGTTGCGCGTCCGAAATGAGACCTTGAGGATCCCCAGGACAGGATTCTCCATCGTTTGAATAAAATCAAACTTACCTATCGGGAAGACCACACCACACAACAGACACCACACAACAATACTTACCAGGAGGCAGCTCGGACTCTGAAACAAACTCTTATTAGTTCACACCTCATGCTCATTGAGAATCGCTTTTTGCTAAGGCGCAATAGGACAATTGTAAGGCACACATGTCGGCAGTAATTGCACACAAAGACTCAAAAACACGGCAATTCACGCCCGCGGACAGAAAAAGAGTAAAAGATGGCCGTCTCACCCGCAACGTCGATCTCGATGGTCTTTGAGTCGGATCCAGCCACACTCTCGGCCTTGCAAATGTAGACTCCCTTGTGGCTCTTGTCTGCCTTCTGGATCACCAGCTGCGATCCGTGCACCACGATTCCACTGGGCAAGGTGCCGTCCTAAACAAGCTTGTTTTCCCAAGTTGGCTGTAACAGGACGCCCGACGCCCAATTATGCGCTAATAAGGGTGATTCGGCAATTGCCTTCGGGATTATCAGCCGGCTTGCTCCCAACAGCTAAGCCGCGCGGACCTCATTAGGTGGGAATTCGGCAGGTACCCCAGCGCACGGCCCATAACAGGTGTTTGACGAGGCGAGGAGATGGCGGTTTAAGCCCCCAAGATCTATGACTGGCGACAGATTGGGCAGGGATTGGGAGACAGCTTGAGATGAGCTTTTAAACTGACCTTGCGTTCCCAGCTGACGGATGGCGTAGGATTTCCCTTGCCGAAGCACCTGATGACCACGTTCTCGTCTCCAGCGACCATGTGGTGGACAGAGTCCTCAGGAGAGATGCGGACGTAGGGAACAGCTAAAGAATGAATGTTCAGAAATTTTAGGTGTCTTCAAACAATGTAACAATAAACTTTCAGAATTTGTTAGATTGAAACATTTTTCCATTAATCTGCGGTTAACTTTAATTAAACTGTAGTTACCTAAAGAGTATATAGGACCCTGATGAACTCCTAGGCCATGCTCATTTATCTATAATTTGTACTAGTGTGTAAAGCGATATGTTACAGACCCGTCGATGTTTATTGCTATCCGAGATTGCTTGAGGAGCACGTTTTTGATTCATTAGTACACAAACGCTGGCAGCAGTTATTCATCAAACTTTTTTCTCCTCAAGCACTGAATCCAAGCCGCCGGTTGTAAACATTAGCTTGTGCAAAAGAAGCTTGCTTTTTTCTAAAACAAATTCCGAAAGTTATTTCTTCAACTGTACATCGTGGAATAATATCCAGGCGCAATTCTGGTGCCGTTCGTGATCTCTTCTGTCTATGGCATTACGTCATGATTTATGAGCAATAAGCGCCGCGATCATGTCCTCCGATAAGCCCTGGCGCTTGATCTCGCGCAGAAGGAACATTCACATACAAGCCTCATGGAAATGAAAAGCTTACTGTTGACGACGACTTTGAAGACGACCTTCTGCTCGGGCTCGGTGATAGAGCAGAAGAATTCGGAGCTGTCGATGGGCTCAAGAGACTTGATGTTCAGGGTGAAGGTCTGAAAGCAAACGTTAATTTTGAACGAGTTTCAGACATTCTTAGAACGCCCTTCTAAAACGCAACGGGAAAGGTCGCCTAGCGATCTACGACCACGATTATGACGATATCTAAGGACTTTACAGCCGACACGACTATCACGATAATCTAGCCGCCCTCTGCCCCTCACTCACATCCCCGTCGCGGGTAACCGAGTATCGCTCGTCGTCGGTCAACAGCATATCGTCAACAGAGAGCACGTTGTCAGCCTTGTTCCAGACAACCGAAGTCCCATCGCTGAGGTCCTGGACGTGGCAGGGCATTTCCAGACTGTGGCGCTCCATGACCTAAGAATGGTATAGACTGTGCTATTATGATGCACCACTTACAGTGAAAGTCTTTGCTTTGGTGGTGATCATAGTAGCAGCACAAGTGCTCCAAAGGAGCGCGGCACACAAGACCCAACGCATCTGAAATGAAAGAATAAGGGACCGTTGGGTGGGAAGATCGGAGTTGAAAAAGAGCGTGCAGCTGTGAAGGCGGAGAAAAACTCTCCGTTCGTGGGAGGTTGATACGGGTCACGGGACTGGAGGATCAATGATTCAGGGAGGTAGAGAAAAAAGAGAAAAGAAGTGGGATTGATAGATGAGGACGTAAGCAGACGGATTGCTTCATTACGGAAGTTCTTTTCTCGACAATATGATTACTTCTTCAAATGATACAATTTTGATCGTAACTGACTGGAAAAGAGACTTCAGCTGTACAAAACAGGTAAAGTAAGGAAATAAAAGTATGTGGTGAACAGCTTAAAAGTTTATGAAGGATCACTCTTGTTGATTTAGGTTAATACTTCTTGAGAAAGAAGGGTCAATTCGGGAGGAGGGATTTGTTGCCAGCCGGGTGTGTTGATGTCCGCGGGGGATCTTAGGGGTAATCCTGAGCGCTGCGCTCGGGTCACTAAACAATGAGAATACAGGGCGAGCTCCGAGAAATCGGACCAGTCCGCTAATTTCACTTCACTTTACGGTGGTCACTTTAGACTTAGACCCTAATCAGAGTGCTTATCGGCTCTCCCTGGGACTACTTCATGGCACGAATGTTATGATAACGCGTGAACGGGGGCGACTGTTTGGAACGGCTTTTATACGAATCGCCTGTTTTCGGAACGCCGTTTGTATACGAAAGTCTCGTGTTGCAAAAAACCGCAGGGCCTGGTACAGGCAGAAACATTTTTGGTCCAAACAATGCGTCACCCAAACACGCAAGAATTTGGAAAACAGGCATGGGAACGCCTGGGGTGACTGAAAAATTGCGCAGATGGATCGGGGGAATTTCGTGTCAAGTGTCGCGCCATTGTCGTGGCGCCGTAATTAAATATCAAACAGTCCCACGGATGCGGTCCTGATTGCGCTGCCGGATATTTGGCTATGACCCGAGGAGAGTACTAATTGCTTACCACACGCCCCGTTTTGCCGGCTAATGATGCCAAACCTTGTCCACTTCCGATTCTTAATTCTGACCGATAGATGACAACAGGAGCACGCTTGCTCAACTGGTCAAATGCGGGGAATTAAAAGAAGAGAGCCAGGGGTCGCGTGCTGATGCGATCTGACGTATCCGTCAATGGCCGGATTTCTGGTTACTGTGACCTTGGAGAACATAT
Organism: Oscheius sp. G VE-2021; assembly: GCA_022343465.1. Taxonomy (NCBI): domain Eukaryota; kingdom Metazoa; phylum Nematoda; class Chromadorea; order Rhabditida; family Rhabditidae; genus Oscheius; species Oscheius sp. G VE-2021. Next base: position 984,873 of record JAJQXH010000045.1, read on the forward strand.
GCACCAGCCGACTGTTTATGTTGTCCCTTTGTTCTTTCCGGGCCGTCGGCGGAAGTGCATAACAAGCTATAAGCATTGTCTGGAGATTTACGACGATAAGGGCGCACTTAGCGCAAACCACAACAAACTCGCGGATACGGTCGCATCGGGCGGTTGCTTCACCCACATAGGCTTTAAAGAAAATCGGGAAAGTCACATAAACTAGAAACTGCTTTCTTCAATCTTACAACGTGAGACAGTGGTCAGCTGTGGTGGCAGGATGCCTGAATTGCGGGCACCGAAGGGGCGTGCCGGGCGGAAAGAAGAGTGCCGAGAGCGATGGGCTCTCGCAAGTGCCGTCGGCTGTACGGGCAGCAAAAAGGGTGGTAGATGAGGCCGGCGTGGGAGCAAAGGTAGTGTTGCGAATGGCGAGAGGAGGGGGCGTGGAGAAGAAGTTCGCGCCGTGTTGCCGTGCCGTCGAGCAGTGACTAATGGGGTCATTTTGAGTGGAATCGAAATGGCTTTTGCTCTTATCAAGATGGAGAAATAAGCTATGTTCGCATTCCTGCGCAAAGAGCTTCTGTTACACATGGTTCACGGTAGGCGGATGGCCGGATTCGTGATTCAAGCATCTGTAACCTCAGAAACAACGAATGGATATCTAGGGAACACTGTTTTGACATTAGTTCTGGATGATTAACGGTGAAAGTATGAATGCGCAAAAATTCCGGGGTCATCCAGCTGGCGTGGCTATCAGAGGAGTCAGTTTGGGTAATAGCGGTCATCAAGGCCGCCGACCAGGTGCACCGCAGTATGGACATTGTTGCGCCACCATCAAATGCCGTCCAATGAGACGCGAAATGCAACCTCGAAAACCACTTGAAAACCGCAGACCCAGTAGCGTTTAGCGCTAACAATCGTGCAGCCGGTCTAAAAACGGAGGTAATTGTTTGAATTGACAACTATGGTACATCATTTCTGGATTATACTGGATTCGCAGGAAGGACTGCGCATGAGTGAACTTATTAGAAACTTTCCCAGCGCAAAGTGGCGCCGAATTTGCATGTCCATATTCGGACGAGATTAGGACGGTGGTGACAACCGGAAGGCACAAGACACCTGAGATTCCGAGTCTTTAATTAACGTGTTCGCGGTCACCGCATTGACTGCGCGAGACTGAGGACAAGGCGCGTCCGTAATGGCTGGATGCGCTGCAAAACAGTGGAGGGCGGCACTGTCTTTGACCGCGCTAATTACGGCATAGGTGAGCGGGCGCGGCTCTGTTCATTAGCTGGCTCATTATCCGGGCACCGCCTGTTGACAGTAAGTGATCAGTCATGCCACAACAATGAACCCTCTGACCTCCGACGGCATTCCACGTATGGATATCATTGCGCAGTGAAATTACGCAAATGGCAAAAGTACGCAAATGGGGTATTTTGCACTTTAGCGGGATTTAAAGTTTTAGAAACTTTACAGGCAATTGTTCAAATTTAATAGATTTCTAAATGGTGTTGGTTTCACTTAAATCATCTTTTCATACAGAAAGCCATTTCAAACTTTCATTATGGTGTAAACAAGATACTGTAACATGAAAAATCTGGGATGTTTGTGCAAGAAAACAGGGGAGACCAGGCGAAAACACCGGAAGAGTGCCAAAAGTATAAGGAGTGAGTTACGATAACGGACGCTCATTGAAAAAGCAAGAGTGACTAAAACAGGATTTGGGCAGTCTAGCGTGAGGAGGGTGTGGAATAATTCCCTAGGGCCTGCACGTCCGGAATCAGAACGAGACTACCTGTGTTGCATCTCGCATGGGTGTTAAACTCAAGCGAGAAACGAGAGGGATTAGCGCAAACCCGACAATTCATAGCATACTGCGCGTATCTGACCGGTTCGGCTTTTAATCCCGCAGTAGTGGCCACCCAAGCGATAATCAAATTAATGGTCGCGCAACTCGCAAAGAGCAATAATGGAAGCGATTACCCCGGGAGAAACAATAACAGCCTGCGAAGGAGGAGCCCAGAAGAGCTTGCTGACAGCCGGCGGCTCGCCGAGGCGAATGGTCGGCTGGTCGGCGGGAGGAGGCGGGGTGACACGGCGTGGACGACCGGGGGAGGCAATCGGGAGGGGGATCAGTGAATCAGCTAAACCAGATGAGTCAGAAGGCTTTTTCTGTGTAGGAATTCTGAATGGTCATCACTGGGGCATGTTGAAATTGTCAGAATGATCATATCAATTAGGGATGAACGGATATTTCATGGACGAACATGATATAGTAATACGATTGAAGGCCAACTAGCAGAAAGGTTTCGTATGATTCGAAGAAGGGGTTTTCATATTCTAACTGGTTTACAAATCGCAAATCTGACAAGCTGGATGTTTTTTGGTCGAATTAGAATTAATTTTAAAATTGGGTAAACTGATTCTGAAGAATGGGAAACAAGCAACCTTTTGAATAGTTTGATCATTTAATCATTCAAAGCATTTGAGGTGAGCTAGAGAAGAACATTTTGCACATTTCTTAAAAATGGCCGAACCAATTATATGCATGTTTTGACGAGTAATCCCTTTTATGTCTACACGTCACATGCCTAAATCCTTAGGCAGTAGTTTGATTGAAAAACAACTCATGTAACCCATTCTCTCAAAATCCTGCAAATGACTTATAAGGATTGGATACTGTACCAATAAATGTAGGCATTTTCCCGTAGTAACTCGTGGCAAAAAGGCGCTCCCTCTTTGCGCGTGGAAAAAAGCCTGAGAACTCGCTAAGAATTGCTAATGAAGACTGATCGCAACGGTTCAGAAGAATCGATATGCACACAGGCGTTCTCTCCGGTGCTAGGTATGGCAAAAAGAATGCCTCTCTCTGGCGATGGGCTGCTGAATCAGGCGCGCGTGCGCTGGGAAAGTTGCGGCCGGCGAGGACAGCCGCCTGTCTACAGAGAGTTTATGGTCATCCGAAGGTCGGCAGCGCATATGCACTAATGAGGACAACAATGGACCAAAGACGCCGAAAATGTAAACTGTCTCAAGTGATCGAGTTACGCACTGATTGTAAAAGATGGAGCAGCCAGAGGGGGGGGGGGCTACGCTAAGGGATCTATCAACAGGGACGACCGAGCGCAAATCAATGTTGAAGAATTCATTACAAAGGGCAACCATTACTTTAGAATAAACGACGAAAGCGGGTAATGAATCATTTCGAATATAGGGAAAACAGAACGGCACAAAAATTAATTTTTCTAAAAAAAAGTTTGGTTTGCCGTTGCCATAAGGTTGCTTCAAAATGTGATTAATAGCAAAAAGCAGGCATATTATGCCTCAATGTATGTACTGAGATCCAGGGAGTCTGCCACTTTTCTCCTGACGTTTGCTGTCCCAGAAAACTAAAAATAGTCCACTCAAAAGATACAAGTCCAAAATCAATTCTGATATATATTAATTAAGATTTCAAATGCAATAAACGTTTTTAAAATCTTCACAAAAAAAGTCGTTTTGTGTTTTTCGTCTTTCTCAATCACAATAAACTGCAAATTGCACATTCCAGTGTTCAATGGTTTCGCATAATTCGAAAGTAAAATTTACCATCTAAAGGCTGTGAAAATTCAGTGAATTTATGATGAACTTCACCCTTCTTCACACGACATCTTTCGTGAAATTCGCGGTAGTGTTTACAAACTAAAAATACTGTTTGCAATGAAACTGTAAATACTTTATGCGTGTTCGTGCCAGTTACCGTAAGTCTCGGGTTGGATTTCTTCAGTTTCGCAAGCCCAGCTGGGTAAGATGGATGAAGCAACGTTAGAAGTGCATCTGGACCAACAAAAAGAGAGCGAATCGAGACCAGCCGGGCGCTTCTTAGTGCGCAAGATGAGTCTCGCGCGGCTCATTGGCATTCTTTCAACACTTGCAACAGCGAAGGAAGGGACGGATAGTCTCGAAGTAACCTTGATGATTGTAGCGCGCGCAGTCTTAATTAACCGTCTCGGGGCAATTAATGGACTTTGTGACCGTCGACAACAGACAACAACCACGGCTTAGAGTCAATGGAGCAGGTGGATCCCAAATGGGATCAAGCGCCTTGCAAAACAACAAACTCGGGCCGGCATTATTGCTCTTTGGTGTTTCGGGGACAGACGAGAAGTAGAAAAGAAACTGGCGGAGACGAAAAACGAGGCGCCTTGGGACACATCGTCAAATGCAAAAGGAGTAACGCCGTGGGTAAAATTGGAAACTAGATTATGCCGCTAGCTGGGCGGTCGGTCACAACTAAGGTCAAAAATTGCTGATTTGAAGAAATTCTTTTTGCATAGGTCTGAATTTAAAGAAAAATATATATAATTCGTAGGTAGATAAGTGTAAATGTTATTAGGACTTTCGCTAAAAACTCCGACAAACATACATTGCAACTTTCAATATAGTGTGAGTTTCGTTTTTAAATTAAATACAAAATTTTGAAAATAGCTTCTGAATTCGGTCGGTGTGATATTTTCTTCCATGAGCAACAATTTTCAAATGAGGACCTCGGTTGAGCCTTTTGATCTACCTCCCATCCATCATGTTCTCCGTGAGTTATTCGCAACAACATGCCGATGCAGTCTGCAAACACACAACGAAAGTTTTAAAAAACATTCTTTTTGAACGAACGTTTCAAAATTGCAAACTTGTGTTTATAATACAATTTTTTCTTTTATTTCACATTTTCTTCGCAATATGTCAACCGGAAGACGATAAATCTTACGCTTGTGGATGTTTTGTTTCGCGATGTTCTCCGTGTTGAGAGCTGTCTGTCATAAATGTCAGGCAGCGATAAGCCAGAGAGAGAAAAAGAAGGAAAAATGTGAATGTTCCGTGAATCATAATGAATCATTTACCGCCGGGGGCTTTACTAGTTGTAAACGGCTCTCAGCACTGGAGAAAACAGATGAATTCCAGCAAAAAGTCGCTTTTTCCGCATAGAGGAAAATGGGCCACCAAGTAATAATAGAGTAGGGAAATGCAATTGAGGAAGCATAATCGCTCATATGTTACCATTGAAAAGAGATACGAAGATTACACTTCGGTCGCGGCGGCTCGATGACAGCTAGGTGCAACAAGTGAAACTCGCAGCTGTTTCTGACGCAAGCGTTAGTGGTAGGTAAATATTACTAGTAGGTGTGAATGCGAGAAAACATGTTCAGCCCTCGTGCGTTGGATCGTCGTAATCTCCAGGAAACACCCAGGAAGCGGCCGTTTTGCGCGGGAAATGTGCAAGGGCTCATTTGGACTGAAGAGAGGGCCAGAAAGCGGGAATCTCGAACGGCTAATTTATTCAACGCCGCCTCCAAGCGATGTCATATCGCTCAGCCAGATTGATGCTTTTCGCGCCCGTTCGGAGACGGTCGGGCAATAAAACGGCCCGCTCATCCTGGCATTGCACTAATATGGACGACTACGACCCGCTGGGGGCGACGGGACATATGTCACTTTGGGAATGGACGCTGAGAACGGATAAATGAGATGCACACAGAAGCAGGCATCACAATACAGGAGGCATGACCTGTAAACTAACTTGCCTGGCTGTTTTTTAATACACGACTGTCAGATATGTAATCCGATAGTTCATACTTTCGATTTGGATTATCGTGGTCTGAGGATTAGGAGAGAGCCAAAACTGTTTATCCAATTTTGGTTTGCATAATGTTGAAAACGTTTTAATTATAAAATAACGTGTATCCTTATTGGGTTAGGGTAGAAGAAAAAAAATCACCTTTTGTATTATCCTTCTGAATTAAGGTTAAGGCTGTTAAAACATGAAATTGAAAATAAATATCACAAGTGGTGAATTCTGACATCCACAATGTCATCTTTTAGTGTTGACTTATGAAGTTCTATTGAATTGATTAAAATCCTTGAAGGTCAGAAAATCCAGAAGCGATAATTGCCAAATTAGCTCTACAATGTTGTGTGGAGATCGTTTTAGATTCATAAGGCATTTGGATCGTTTATCTTAGAAGCATGAAACGACATCGAAACGTCTTACAATAAACGTGATGGAAAGCCTTCTTTGGCTCTGGTAAACAAACAAGTCGTATTTTACAAGTGATTGCTACCGAAAACAAGTCTCTAAGGCAAACCTCGGCTTTCAGCTCTACATTTTAAGAAACCTCGTAAGAAACAAAGTAATAAGTTTACGCTGTAACAAACTTAGAAACAGTTTTTCAAAAATGTAATACTGAGTGAAAATGCAATAAATCAACTTCACCGCGGAAATCCGGACTAGTCGCGCGGCGTGGAATATGACACCCCGTATTGGAACAATTTGAGCTACCGGTTGAACCATATTTAAAACCAGTTTTTGGCCTCTATGGTTATGAAAAAGGAACTCATGGAGCCGTAATGATGTTTCACAGTTGACCGCCCGGTATCAATACCGCCGAGCGCGATTAGGCATGCCGCCACTGAAGTCAAGCCTTGCCGGATTAGTGGGAAAACAAGTCATTCTGCTCTTTCTCTTGTTTTTTCATATATTTTGTTCCTTGCTTGGTAAGGATCAAAAAGAGTTTTGAGGAATTGCAGTGACCAGGTGATTTTCTCTTATGATGCTTCGGAACGGCTGTGTTGTGTGCTCAACGGAAGGAAAAAGTGCAATGTTGCGGGGGAACGTGTCATTTCTTTGGTCAGAGCGCCAGCTGCATGTAATATCCTTGACATCTCTACCATCAACACAACAAAAAACGTCCAAATGGCAGTGACAGAGGCCGTTGGAAGAAATCATCTGGGGGAAGGAAGAAAAAGAGGATCCAGGGATCGGCCGAAGGAACAGCTTGCACCGAACAGTCACGCCTTTCTCATGCAAAATACGTCTTTGACCACGCTGCCGCCCGTAAAAGGGAGCCGCCGCCCATTGTGAAGCGCCTTTGAATAAAAGGGCGCTGCATGCAAGACAAACTGACTCCCACTGTCAGCGCGCGAGGGCCGCATATGTATACTTGAGAGAGCGTTGACGGTTCGACGCAGTGAAGGAATTAAAGGCAAATTAGAAGGGCTCAAAAAACGTTATAATAACATCAAAAAGTAAAACGTGATTATTCATTTGCCCGATAAAATAAACTCAGATAATGTAAATATGAGTCTTTTTCTGTCTTTAAAGTCAGAAAAACTATGGAAAATCGAGAATATCACTTATAAGACTCTCTTACTGTAAAAGTTGATGGTTTCCTATTCTTTCCGTCGTGCCATAGTGAACGTTTTAATTGTTTCATTACAACGAAGGTTGCCTTTTTCCTAAAGACCGTGATCATAGGGAAAACAAGAACTAATTGGCATTCGAATTGCGTGGTGTGGAATTGCGGCTTATACGGAACAAGCCATCTATTATTCAAGGGAATCAGACTGGCAGCTGTGAGTTAGGGTCAACCCAGCGATGGCTCCCATTGCGCAGGCCCTAGGGCAACAGTCCGGTCGGAAGAGTTGTCCAGGCCATTATCGGCAGGCGTAAGTGTGGAACAGATTCCTTCATGCGCCATTGTTCTCGAATGCGCGAATATGTTTGCAAAGTAGCAGGCGAACGGAACAGGCACACTTATGTAGAAACGGGATTACACATCTTTCAGGAGGGGTGTTTACACAAAGAAATCATTTGTATGTGCAATAAAAATGTCATAGTGTTTCATATGTATGGTTTATTTGAAACATACCTCAATCAAAATAGGAAATGTGTAAGCCAAACCATATGTTTTCGCGAATTAACATCGAAAAGCCAAAAACGTTAGGCAACGAATGATTTATTACTTTTGTTTAATAAGGGTTAGATGGCACAGGCTCGGGCTGTACAGGGTAAGGCTGAGGAGGCTGAATTGGATAAGGCTCAATAGGAGCGACAGGACCATAGCCATTGTTCTGAGGCACGCAGGAGGCGCGGCTGAATTCCAACTTCTGGCCGTTCACATCACGTACAGTCCATCTAAATCCCAATTATTTAAACGTCAGAAACAAACACAAGAAAACAGATGAGTTCTACTTACTTTCCCTTCTTGTTGCACTTGATGACGGCATTATGTCCCTTTCCTTCGAAGATCTTCTCTCCGCGGTTGGTCTGAAGAGTGAAGGCTCCCTCAAATGGGCAAGAAACAACAGCCCTCTGGCAGTTGTCCTTCTTTGTAAAAACAGTCCTAAATATAGTTGTTTCCAACCAATGGTAACCCTTACGTGATTTTTGGCCTTTCACAGTACTGCTGGGTGCAACGAGTGTTCAGTCGAGGGCATTCTGTGCAGTCATCAGCAGAGGAGGAGCTGTCTTCGTCTTCTAAATCACAATTACTCAGTAGTTTGTAGAAGTCTTACCATCGCTGTCCCTGGATGGATGGCGGCCATAAGGTCCCTAAACAGAAAATGATGATTGCTTTGAGTGGTCGTACCTGTCCGTAAGAAGGGAAAGGCGACAGAGGAGGTTGAGGTTGATACTGAGGCCCAGGTACTGGATGGGGTTGAGGAACCCCGTAGTCGGCGCTCACGCAGATGCTCAGAAGGAGAACGGAGAACCAAATCATAACGATGGATGGTGGAAACGTTGATTGTGAATATTTATATGCTCGAAATTGTGACGGATAGACAAAAATGTTTGTGAAAAGGCGATTCAGCGAAACGGCAGACAGTGAGTGGCATAAACATACATGACATGTAGACCACGCATTTGAATCCACGTCGAAATATCATTGTGGAATGTAAAGTGCACCTTGGAAAATATTTCTCGTAATTTGCTTTCACTCAAATTTGGTTGGAAGCAGCAAATAAAATTTACTAAAACGTATAGTCTCTTGGTGTTGGATAATTACTTCATTCTGCCTGCTGGTAGCGCGTGGGTTTGGATGACCATACGTTTTACAACCTTCTACTGTATTTTAATTATCCCTCACATTAATTTCTATAATTCCCAAAACAATATTCACCTTCGTAAAGTGCTAATTTCGTGGCTCCAAGAAATTCGTGTGTGGAACGATGTATTCGTTCCATAATACAGGATATGATAGCCTAAAATATGATAACAAAAATTTGGAATTCGTGTTTAAAGCTGCCATCATTGAATTGCTGGAAAGACACATTGTCTTTTAATGAATAGGATTTCAAAGTGCCTCCCTTTTACAACTTCTCGAGATCGACACTACTTTTGAGGATGTCAGAGTCTGGGTAATTTTTCTCAAAAGCTGCTCCGGAATGTTTCGTTGCACTGCAGAAATCAGCATCTTCTTGGTTGTCTTCAACATGCTATATGGTTTAAAAAGGGTTCTTGTTTACATAATATTACTTCTCGCCAATCCAAGTTTTCCATGTACTAGAATTGCAAGGTAAACTAGGTTTGGCTATGGTTTAACATTCTGTCACAATCTGAATGTCTTTGATTGTTATCATAAAATCTCTAACGGAAATCTATGGCTATCTGTTCACAGAAATTTTTCCCGAAAATCTGCCAACTTTCATGTGATATGTTGAACACCATTGAGCCCGGTTAGATATTTGTATTTTTGCATGTGAACATGCTGTCAAACAAAATTAAACATTTGTTTCAAAATACTTTACTATTTGTGGAACATATCGATCAATAAACGGGAGGCTGAGGCTGATATCCGTTGTTTCCGTTGTACTCTGGCTGCGTTCCCTCCAGACAGTAGGCAGTCTTCACACGCTGGCGATCTCCATGGATGTCCTCAGACTGCCATCTGAATTATTAATAGAGTTTATAAACAAGAAGAAAATCCCACCTTCCCTTCTTGTCACAGAAGAGCACCTTTTCTTCTCCCTGACCTTCAAAGAGGACGTCTCCGTGAGAAGAAACCAGCGAAAGAGGACCGTAGGCGTAAGCATAGCGATCCCTCTTACATTTCATCACAGCCACTTGACATCCACTCTTCTTCGTGTAGTACCTTAAGTAAAAGTTCTGTCGTTTTGGAAGCGCAGCTTACGAAACAGCTGGTTTGTAGCATCTGGGTCCCTGGTAGCGCCCGCCTTCATAGTGGTCCCTGCACACTCCCTTCACTTTGATTTCCTCGCACTGACCGCAGGTTCCTTTTTCCTCAGACTCGGACTCAGAATCCGAGTTTCTGTGGCCTTAAAAGATTTTGCGTTTGCTAGAGAAGAGCTAACTCACTTCGGCGAAGACGACGGCTGTCCTCCACATTTGCGGCGTAAACCGCAAGCAGTGCAAGCGAAAGGACGATGAGGACTCGATTCATGATGTGTGCCTTCAGACGTGGGTGGTGGTTTATATATCGGAGTAGACCGTCATTTTCACGATTTAAACAACATGAGACAGCGGATATGACACATCAGACACAACATTGTGCACTTTCGTAAGTGCTTGCGAAACTTCGTGTGGTTCGCAACGCACAGAGCGCTATGTCAAATTTTTCGAAACGGAATTAAAACGAAACATTGTTTTACGAGGTTGCTGCAAGTTTTTCTCCACATCTAGTAAAACACACCAAAAAGCTAGCCCACTGTTGAGGAAATCTGAAAACTTCAACCTTTGTTCTGTTGAGTTATACAGAATTTAGTTTAGCTAGCCCATTTGAACTTTAATGAAATTGAGAAGAACATGACAAAATGCATTTGAGGTATACTGATTTTTGAGGTCCTTCTTAATGAAGGGTACCACAAGAATTGCAGTTAGTTGTTTTATTTGTTGTTTAGGTAGCTCCACGAGTGAAATCGTTTATTTTCTTCTTCCAATTGAATATGCAGACAAACTATGAAGTTTTCTTTCATTAAAGTTTGTGCCAGCCCGAAACTTACATTGATAACATAGACTTCGTTCTAGACAAAACAAGCGGCATAGTCAGTATAAATTAGAATCCACGTAACGGATCGTATCACTCTCTCATTGTCTACATCGGCGGCAACTTCTCAATAATGCTGAAACTGCTCTGTCTGGTTGGATGTGCTACGGTTGTTCTTGCCAACAGATACGAAGTTCCCAGTTACCCTCATTCTCAGTCGGGGTACGCTGCAGTTCACTACCCGGGACACTACAAGGTAAAGACAAGACGAAGTTGTTCTCAAATGGGGTTTTAGAAATGGGCGTCTGATTCCAGTTCGGATTCTGAAGAAAGAGACCATGGTTAAGGAACATTGAACAATGCTTCATAATTTCTTTAGGCAAAAGGTGTGAACTTTGCAAATCCATCAAAAGGAGCTGTGACGACGAGGAGAACTGTATTCACCCCAACATTGAGTGAGGACCATTGAAACTTTATCGTTTAAAATCACAGGTACTTCTACGAGAAGGGCTGCAGAAAAGCCGTAGTTTCGTGCCCGACAAAGAAGATGGCCTACCTGACAACGGCAGATGGAGAGGTGCTGATGAACGGAGGCAACGGGGACAAGGTCGTGAAGTGCAACAAAAACAAGAGGCGAGTTTTGTATCAACCAAAAATGGCTATTTTGAAGGTGGATTTCAAAGGAGATTAATGGAAATGAGGTGGAGTTTAAGACTCTTCGTTGTCTCTACGTTGAAAATGAAGACAACTGAACATTTCCTATAAATACTTAATTTCATGTTTTGGTTTGTATTTCACAAAAAATGGAATGAATTTTGACATCTGAAAAACAGTTCCGCACAAAACGAAATGTTTTTATTTCTTTACGCTTCATTGCGGATATCGTAATTTCGGCAGAAGTGGATTCTTGGAGATTATATACATTTATTATCAGAGTGTATAAAATTCAAATTCAGGAACTCGGAATATTCAGGTATTTAATCATTTCCGACTCCACGTGTCCAATATGCTTAACAATAGTTTTGCTTATTTAATAAGAAGAACTTACAGTGAACGAAGGTAGCAAAAGAGCAATTTTTAGTACCCGGCTTGATTTACTAATAGGACTGAGGTGAGGATAACTGCGATTGACGTTTGAAGATAGAGCCTCCATCAAACGGTCCTTGAATTGAGTGCACACCTGTGCTCCAATTTTACTCAGATGGGAATCTATGAAAAGTAAAATAATGACAGCATCGAATGAAAAAACTAACCCATTTGGAATAAAGCAATTGTTTTAAGAATACAGTACTCCTCAAAAGATAGATTTAAATCTTGCATTGGAATAACCACTTGCTCAATTAACTTCTGACAAAGTACCCCGTAAGACCTAGCCCAACTGAAAATATCCACGTAGCAATCATGAAATTTTAAACTTACATTGGGTCCAGATGACGGCCTTCGTCAAAGTTGTATGGAATATAAGCACCGTTTCCCAACGGCATTCCCTTGTGTCTGTGTTGTTTAATAAAACATTTGTATGCATATGTAATCCATCCAAACGTAGGGAAGTTGTTTTTGAATAAAACAGTCTAAACGATAGATAATAATTGGAATGATATAAATTGCACTTGATCTTCAAGACAAAGGGCCCGGTATTCGGGAATTCCCATCACCCAGTCGGTATGCCATATAAAGGCTCTGGACCATTGACTGTAGATGTCGAAAGGTTGCATCACGCGAGAACAATTCCAGTCAAGCTAAAATACTGAATATTTGAAATTTTCAAACATGCATACTCTATATCTTTTACATATACTGTTTTCGTCTTCATTTATGTCTGCAGTCATCTCAGCTTCTTTTTCCAAAGCGCATAAAAAACGAGTCAAACCATAGGTAGCATCACGTGTGGGTTCTAAAAACATAGCTTAACATCTTCAATATAACAATTACCGGGCACTGCAGCTGAAGTTTTATCGCATTCAGCATCTGATGTGTTTTGTTCTTCAGGAGACGAAGGGGCCACTATTCCTGCTGGAACACGCTCCTCCCGCACAAGTTTTGGATTCATGCCTCCGCGGAGACAATTGTTCATTCGGCATGCCCTGCAGCAATTTCGGGCTTCTGAAATATAAACCTTGAGTTAAAGGGGTGTTTTTAAAGTATTTAGTTTTTAAAAGACTGGAATCAGCCCAATTATAATATGTTTTGTTTATAAAATTATGCAATCTCAATATCTTACTCGTTTGCCTGTAATTTACGTTTTACCTTTTCAAATGAGTGACCAAGTTAACAATGCCGTGTGTTCCTGGTTTGGGCTGTCCATTAAACAAAGATAAATTCAAGAATGCGCATTTTAATGATTTGAAAATTTTGCAGAATAAAACTCCCTACCATTCGCTATTTTCCGGTTAACCATCAGTTAAAATAAATGATGAGCGGTCAACAAAAGGTCAAACAATACAATTGGACATTGGTATCATGTCGGTCCAATCATCAGTTGTAATCACTTTGTTTGTAAAAGAGCAATTGCTGCGAAAATAGCAGGGACTATAATCTCATTGCTGTAATCAAAAGTTCAAACTTCGTGGTCATTGAAACATTTCTTCAGAGCAAACATGTAAAAAGAAAAACAGGTCATATATACCCACCGTTCGCAGTGTTACAAGAGTTGTTCGCTCCGCATATGTACGCTTTCCCACCAAAGACGGTTCTTCTGAAACCCAAATATTTACATCAATACGTTTATGTCATTAGAAGTTTGGTGCACAATCAACCCAGTCATCTCTGCGGCGCATTTGAGCACAATCAGTTTTCAGTTGAAGGAAGTCTGGCGGCGATTGAACGATAAAAGTACACACGGCACAAGAAAACATATTTGGGTAAATTTACCTAAAGAAAGCTTTGCAGCCGTGACAACTTGGAGCACCTGAAACATAGTGTTTCGAAGCAGAAAGTAAAGGGTGTTACCGTAATGAGGTCTGACACAGTGGGTCGTTGCACATCCAACGCACTCAAAACTCTGAAGGCGAATTATTTCATTCTGATTGAAAATCAAATTTCAACTTACAGTTCTTAAAGAAGTTTTATCAATTGGGCGTTGGTAGGGGAGCATTGTGGGGACCTCCAGGAGAGAATGTTTCTTGATGTGTGCTCTACTAGGAACGTTCGAAAGAAAATGGATCGTGCGTGGAAGGACAAGGGTGAAGTGCGCGGTTCTTTAAGATTTGAACGCAGATAACTAAATCTGTGTCCCTCACTTGTCGCGCCGACTGGCTACGGTACAACACAGAACAAGAAAAGGACTGAAACAATATGAATGAGAATCGGTAGTTTTTAGAAGTCAGTAGATAAAACAACTCTTAGTGGCGTCAGTATGTCATTGAAAACCTATTGACCCCAAGTTGGCTTTTAATGCCTAGTAAAGAAAATTCAAATTTGACTGTAATCGTTATTAGAATATTCAAAACAAAATATATAATTCGTTTTAATTGAATTTTTGTTGTTGTTTTCCAGTTCTTTTGCGTCACAGAAAGCAAAACCGTGTTGACTGAACTGAAAGCTGTACAAGCAAATCTTTTCGTTTAGTAAATAAATATATTCTGATTTAAGTATAAATATGACAAACACGGTCTTCAAAAGTTTCGATGTAATTATTTAGCTTCCTTTCACAACATGTTTGCACTTTTATATTTGACTTTAAATGATTCAGTCTCAATAACATGAATTTACGACGAGCATTGTCCATTTGTACCTTTCAGCTCTACTTTATTGACATTCCATCGTCATATACATAGTTTGCACCTTCATTAAGCTAAAATTTCATGTTTTGTCTGTGAAAGAAGTTGCCCACATTCTTCTTCGTCGTCTTAAAACATTAGTATTTTTAAATCCGTCGAGAGCCAATTGGTTTCAGATGTTGCTGCCTTTGTTATTCATCTCTACTGCCTTTACGCAATGCACTAGTGAGATTATATTTGATGCAGATCCAATTCAACAAGTCAGTTTTTTTATTATCACTAAACAATGCAAAACATCAGTTTGACCCAAGGTTCGGTTACTTCTTTGAAATCACAGAGGGAAGCCCTTTCACAATGCAATGTCGGAATGAATTCAGCTTCATGGGTGAGGGATTTAGATTGTGTTGGTGTTCTATATTTGGGTAGTTCATTTCAGCGCTACAGATCTCCTTAACAATGTTGGCTTCACCTTAAGTGATTTTGAAAACGGATTCTCTTGGCCAGCGACAAATTCAATACGTTACAATAAGCCGAACACAACTGTGAGTTTTTCGATGTTCTAAAACTTAAGTTTTAGATGTCTGATTCCGGATCTTACGACTGTTTTGTTAAAGGATTTGAAGAAGAGACCAAAAAATCGATTTACCTTTTTGTCAAAGGCAATACAACCATTTTTGTTTGCTTTTACGTCCCCACTTTACCTATATTTAGGAGACAAATTTTTTGTTGCTAAGAAGAACCTGAAGATTGCAGCAACTGGTAAAAGGTTCACAATTCCTTGTACTTCAACATCTCCTGACACAAACGTCCACCTTTATCAAAACGGAAAAGAAACTGATTATTTGTATAAACCGACGTAATGTTTTAGAACGAATGAGAAAAAAAACTAGTGTTCAGAAATGGATTCCGGCTGCCCACCCAAGTTTTAACATCGAGAAATGCTAATTTCACCTGCAAGCACAATGCAAGCAAGGAATCTATTTCATTCATCGTCGATTTGGAAGCAATGACAAGAACCACGTTCTGACTTCGTTTTTGTTCACAAAAATGAAACCCTTTAAAACAAAATAAAAATTGACCTCAAATGCAATTGTTTCACAAGACCCGATGAATAAGACTAATTATTTCTCCAGGGCGTCATGTCCATATGTTTCGGAATGAATTTAAACACTAATGGATTTTAATTATAAGTTTAAATAATAATTCCATTTAAAACAATTTCTTTAAAGGTCATTTCTAACTGCAACAATTTGCTGTGGGAATTGTTGTTATCTGGCCGTCCTTGTTGCATGATTGATTGTTAATTAAAGTTCCTCATCATTGACTGTCAGTTTGATTACACTTGTAATCAGCGTTAAAAAGCTCATTAGTGCCAATTTTCATTGTTTTTTAAAACTTTTTTTAAAAACTTTTTTTAAACATTCATTTGTGTTTGAAAAAAAGAATATAAAAGTGAATCACATGTTTACATTTTTTATTTGGTTACGCCTGTTTGGTCTGAGATAAAAAATGCATTTTGAACGCTGATTCATCGTGTTTGTGGTCATTACTTTTGTTTTTGACATTTTAATTTTCGTCTTTTTATTTAAAGTCCCGTATAAAAATGTTTCAGATGCTCTTGCAGTTTTGTATCACCTGTATGTTGCTTTTCACCGTTTGTAATGGCGGAGTCTTGTTTGATGCTGAACCAGCACAAAAAGTGAGTGGAACAACAGAACAAAACAACGGAATTATAGTACCAGCCAGACCTAGGATATTTTACTGAGATAGAGCAGGGTACCCAACTAACACTAGACTGCCGAGCCGAGTATAAAAAAGATGGTATTTCTATTCTGAGCTGCTCACATAGTTTTTTTAAAGTTATTTTCGGTGCGGAACATCTTATCAACAATGTTGGTTTCAACCCTAAGCATCTGGAAACGAGTTCTGACTATGCCGATAAAACATCAATAGATAAAAACTCTTATAGATATCAGAAAAAAGAAACTACAGTGAGTTTTTTCCCGAAGAATATATTATGTTTAAGGTGTCCGACTCTGGCTTATATATATGTTTCATAATAAATGAAAAAGAAAGTCAAAAGTCAATTTACGTATTTGTTAAAGGTTTAAATTTCCCTTTAAAAGTCAACTAAATTTTAGGGGAGGATTTCTTTGTTCCTAAAAGGAACGTGGAAATATATTCAGATTCGATAAGGTTCACAATTCCATGTACTGCCAGCTGGAGAGATTCCAACGTCTCTTTGTTTAGAGATGGAGTAAAAACGGAAATGAAATACTTACCGACGTGAATAAATGACTGGTTTCAGAAAGTGTTTGGTTTCAGGCAAGGTTTTCGATTACTCTCGTCTACGTTGACTTCGAATGTAACTAACTTCATGTGTGTACATAACGCGCTTAACCAATCAATATCGTTTGTGGTTAGAAAATCTGAAGGTTCAACATCCACAACAAGCACATCGACTACAACCACTAAGGTGGTATACAAAATCTTATGTATACAATTAATTTTCAGTCGTTTCCAAGTGAATTAGTGACAACCGCATCACCCGTCACAGGAATTTCAACCACGTCCCAAATTCTCATAGCTTCTTCTTTTTTTCTTTTGTTGTTTCTTGCAGGCGTGGCGATATATATGTGGAGGAGACCTCTAATATCAAATGAAACGTAGGGCTTTATACAAGTATTGCCTTTTGCGGATTTTGATTTTGTGAAGAAAAACTATATAAATTTACACTAAAGTAATCAAAGGTTTTCAGAGACATGGAGCTAAATCCAAGTTCGGAAGAAGAACAAAACCTTGCTTTGTGAAATGTCCATTCTTGTCCTGGCTGTAAAACGTAAAAACATTGTAAAAAACTCGGCTGAATGAATGAAGATGAACATCAAAAACGATTGTTTTGGTTAATGTGGGTTTTTTCTTGAAGAGACCATATAAAGTAAACAGTGACTATGCGCAATTGTCACTACCATTTGGTAAAGGTGAATGTCGCATTACCCGGATGATTTTAGGGAACCACTTTGTTTTGAAGACTATAGATAAGACAACAAGCATCATTTTATATATCACAAACTAGAGTGTGTGACAAAATTTAAAAATAAAACTTTAAAAAGAATTATTAACCAATCCATCTTCCATTGATAAATAATAAAAAAACAAACAAATATAAGTCAATAAATATTTACTTGAGAAATCAAAACATTTTAAAACCTTAAGCAGAAAAAAAGGTTTTAAGTGATAATATCACAAACTAGAGTGAAAATAAAACTACGGCGAAACATACGGGTGTTTTTATTATACTGTTTTTGTTGGTTTGATATACACTATTCGTTTATCGAAAAGTTCCTCAAAAATAAAACAATATCGTAAAACGATCCATCACTAACTATTACATATAGTCTTTCATTCCTTTGATCAACACGTTCTGAATTGAACATTGATGCCAAGTATCCGTGAAAACAAAACATCATTTTGATTAAAAAAAACTTTTACAGTTTATTGTAAACGAATGACCTCTTGTTATTTCACTATTGCATCACTATTACAAGGGACTATTAATGTTTGGAAGCCACAGTACACTTTGCGAAAGTATTGTTTTGGTGATGGCCATTTCAAAAACAAACTTTAGTAATGTTATAACACTTTGGGTATGAGAATAATTGCAAATTGGGCATACTTAATTCAGAGTAAAACATTTGTGTGTTTTAAAACGCGAACAAGCATTTAAAATCGTTCCCTGATCACGTGCAAAACCACAAGCGGCATCACGTTTCAAAATTAAACATGACGTTTGTTGTTCTTTGAGAAAGTTTCACAAGATATGCCATGTTTGTTTATAAATACAGTACCAAACAAATAAAGCAAAATGAGAACATTTTGAAATATAACACAGTAGAACTTCACTTCGAGATTACCGTACCTGTTCAACGTGCAATGTTTCTCTCAATTCCGTTACCGAATTTCGAAGTACACAGATCACCATGCCTTTGCGGTTTTTGTAATGTTATAGTACATCTAAGTACGAGTTACACGTCGTCAACTTCCTGTGGACTTTTATTATCGTATTTGGGTTCATCATGTGAAACATATCAGTGGACTGCAGTAACTTTGACAGTATCAGGGTATTTTCCTTTCTTTCGTAATTCCTAGGTCACGTCCCAGAAAACAAGTACTCGGGTCACGTCCCAGAAAACAAGACGTACACAGTCTGTTTTGCGGGGTCGCCCGCCCATGTGATTGCTGATGCAATGACTGCCGGCAGTTACGCGAGAATCTTCTTGCCCAAAGAACGCTCAAACCGTTACAAATCATTTCCGCAGTTGGTCTATCGAATGGAAATTGACCACAGAAGCCAGTTGCGTAGACAGGAACCATTACAAAAAGTTGTCAGATAAGATTCTGGAGAACCCCTCGAATGACAGGAGAAAAAAGATCAGCCGGTGTTTCCCGCGAAGATCAGGTGCTTCCCAGCTTTTACAGCAGAAACACGTTTGATGAACTGAAGAAATGTACAGTTTATTCCGTGAGATCTGGCAACAGAACAGGCAGGATATTTCATACCCGAAAACGTTGAACGTAAAATTTCAACCAAGCAGTACTTTGCGCATCTTGATATAGTTAGAGCCATCTTCGTCGCTCTCACTTGAGGAATCGACGTAAGCGGGACTTGCTGTTGAGCACTTTGGAGAACTGAAACAAAAAAGTACAAAGATTTTACAAAGAATCTTACCAAAGGAATTGAAGAAGGGGAACTCTGTACTTTCCGCAGAAATCGACGAACTTGACATGTTCCACACAGGCTTCAAAGTAAACGCCGTCGCACTTTGGGTTCACGCACTGATTGGCAGAGTACAGGTACGTGATCAGTTCCCTGAAGAAAAACAGTTCAATAAGTCATGTGACCACAATCTTACCTTGGCAGCAGTTTCTCAAGAGGCAGTTTGTGCATTTTTGTGCGGACGATTCTTCCCGTCAATTCCTTGAGTTTAGGAGGATCCAAGCTCATGTTGTGAACAAAGTTATGTACTAAAAACTAAATTAAATATGATGACTAAATATCTTACCAAGTGGATTGTTCCTGAGGCTAAGTTGTTGCATATTGCGCAATTGGATGATCTCAGTGGGTAAAGTCTTAAAATTTACAGTAAACAACTACCGTGTTGTTACAGTTACCTTTAATTTGTTGTTGTGTAGAGAGAGTGACTGAAGATTGGTCAAATCTCCCAACGTGGAAGGGATAGACTCCAGGAAATTGTCACACAGCGCCAAAGAAGAAAGCAAAGACAAAGCTCCGATGGAGGCAGGAACATCACGCAGCTGATTTCCACCGAGATATAAAATTTCAAGACTGAAAACGTTGGTTATAAAATATAATAGGAAATGAAATACCTCTGCATGCTTCCAATCTGATGGGGCAGGTTTTCAATTCGATTACCACCTAGGTGCAAAATCTTCACATTGGGCATATTAAACAAGACTGAAGGAACTCCTTCGAGACGATTTCCAGACAGATAGATAGCTTCCAATCCTTGAATGTTGACTAGAGTTTTAGGGAGATCTTCGAGATTGTTGTTTCTGGCGACGAGCGTTTTCAAATGGATCATGCAACCAATATCATCGGGCACTAGGGAAAGACCATTGTTTGAGACATCCAAACTGAAACTAGTTGTTAGAAAAGCCACAAAAAATCGTACTTGATGAGGTTGGAAAATGCCGAAAGACCAGAAATGTGGAGAAAGTTGTTGTGGCTGATATTCAAACGTCGAACGTTACTTGGTGAATAGAAGTCTTCAACCTCTAGGAGGTATCTAGCAGGAATCCGCTCAAGACCCATGTCTACCAGATTCAGGTCGGTGTGCTTAGAGCTGAAACATTTAATTATTTAAAGTATCAGAAATCAAGTCATGTTAAAACTTTAAAATTCAATCAAAGTCCAACCTTCCTGCTACTTCTGGTTCGTGGTCCATGTTGGGAGCGAACTGGATGCGACTGCGCTCGAGGAATCGGCGGGCGGTTGCACGTGTGTGGCACGTGTGATAACGGGGACAGCCCCTACTGAAACGAAGCGTTTAAATAAGAGAAAGTCCGGGTCAAAGACAAGGTCATGTTAGTGGAAATGTCATCATCGAAAACAATTGTCATCATTTGATAAAGGCCCAGGAGTGCAACGATGCAGATCACTGTTATAAAAGGAAGCGTTAATAAGTACATTGAATTTGGTTGTCTACAAGAAATGCGAAGGATTTATTTGGATGTGAACGGCTGCGCGCGCACTGCTTTATATACGGGTGCAGTGCAGTGCTAGCGAAAAATGTGGCTGATGCAACGCGGGTGCGAATTCCGTCAGATAGGTGTGCAGGAGAGAACGCTTCCGCGGGGTAAAGTACAGTCATACAAAGTCACGGGGGTTTTCCAAAAAGGGATTTTACAATGAATTTAGCGCATTGTAAAAAGGAACGTTCAACTGTTAACGTTTTTGGAAACGATTCGAAAAGGGTAAACCATTTAGAAACGAAATCATTATTAATTCAAAGTGATTGATATATGTTCATGTTTCAGATAGGAGTGGTTTATGTCAGCTTTTCTTAGTATCTCCCTCAATCTACTTGTATTTTCGCATCTACTTCTTGTTCACAAATGCAGTTTCGATAGCATCAATTGCAACTAACCAGAGTAAACTGTACTTAAATCATTGAATTTTGGAAGAACTCCTAAATGTTCGTTGGACAATTAATTACTCTATGTACTTCAACCTAAGACTGGCAGAGATCGGGCTTTCCCGCTTTTGCAAGGTGACGGGTGAAGAACCGCCCGATGTGGTTCGCGATCTCTAGCGAAGTGATACGATTCAAAGTCATCTGTTTCCGAAGGTTCTTCCGACCAACCGGTGTAATTGTGGCGACACAATTGTTAGATTGTGACGATTCTTTTTTGCCCTTCCGGCAAAGTTCAGAGAAATGCGACTCGAGTTGTTTTTCTTAAACACACATACAGTATGAGGGGAAACCCAAGGGTATACTGATGTGTGAAGTAAATAAAATAAGTCAGTGCAGTCAAAAAAAAGTAAGCCACAAAATAAAAATTGGTCATGCAAATGTGGAAAGCAAGAAAAAATAAAAATTGTAAAACGCTGGCAGTTTTTTTTCCGAATTTTGCATTTTGCTTTTACTTTTCCAAACTTTTCGC
Source organism: Oscheius sp. G VE-2021 (assembly GCA_022343465.1). NCBI lineage: Eukaryota > Metazoa > Nematoda > Chromadorea > Rhabditida > Rhabditidae > Oscheius > Oscheius sp. G VE-2021. Next base: position 1,006,516 of record JAJQXH010000045.1, read on the forward strand.
ATGCAAGAACAAATGACACTCGGGTGATAAAAAGGAAAGGGTCTTTCATCGATGATGACAATTTGTTCATATAGAAATCTCACACTCCATTGTTTGGAAAATCATGACTTATAATCGTAATGAGAAATCATTTAAAAAGGGTTTCATATTGATATTTTCGAAATGTAATTTTTAAACTATGCACAACTATTGAGTTTTTCTATATTAGCATGGGACATGTGGAAAAAATCACTCTTGTCGGTTTTGTTGAAAATAAACTTTTTTGATGGTCTTTTTTCTAATCAAGTTAACATTTAGCGTTAAGAAAAATTTTATTCGCGATTCTTAAAATGCTGTTAATTTTCTATTATATTCTCGACAAATTGAAAACGCGCTAAAACAAATGCCTTGTCTGCAAGTGTCTACAATCTATGGAGACATGTGACCCTGCTTGACCTTAACATGACATGCTGATAAACCTGCAAAGAAGGAGAAGATGTGTCTTGATTATACAAACACTAGAACATCACCTGTTGTTTACTAGCACAGTGGCTAAATCCTTTAATTGAAACTAGTTTGGAAACCGCAAATTATCAATTCAGAATTCAGAAAAAAGGAAAATTTTATTATGCGTTTAATTGAAATATCCGTCTAGGGACAATAACAAACGGCCCGCTGTTCACTGGCAGTGTTCCAATATTTTTCATACATCGTAGAAACAAAGTAAGGCTGCAAAGTTTCATTTTCAGTACATGTTGCCTGAAGCAAATTTCTTCTGCCGCAGTCTTGGTCCTGTTTTGACACGCTGTTTGTCCTGCATGGACATTGGATTGCGGCAAAACTAAATATTTGCAATAGATGCCAGCGGACGTTTGGAGTACAAGGTCAACAACAACGGTTTAACCACATTCTCAACAACAAGATTTTAGTATACTTCGTATTTATCTACTTGGCAATACTTCAAAACATCAGAATGCATTGTAAAGTAAATCACAATTGAATAGTTTGTAGAATGAAATACGGTTTAAAGACGTTCAAAGTTAAATAAAAGTTTCAAAAAATACGCCACTTTTTTAAAAAGTGTTTTTAATGAACTTGGATTATAGGTTTGTATGCTCAAAATCAGTACGGTCATTTTTCTATTCGTGGTTGTTATATTTGTTTATCCGAATAGGAAGAGAAAAATGTTCCAAGCTTCTTTTCCGACTCTTCAAATATCGCCGAGTCCTTTCTTTGCTTCCGAGTGGCCAGTTGTGACCCTCTGTCCACTGAACTCTCTGTTTGACTACCACTCGACCCGACAACACTGTTTTTCCTTCACGGCCTCTGTTTTTCATCTCTCAAAGAAATCCCTTCCTTGATTTTGATATTGCACTGCATACATGTTAAACAAAGTCTGATGAAAATTCGGTTTGAACCGTTAAAGGTCGGCGCTGAAGTCGGAGCGAGTAGCGGCGCCAACCGGCCACTCCTGGATAAGTAGCAGCCATTATTGACCGGTCGCTGAAACAACTTACGCTTTCATTTCAGGATCTATTGGGATTTGTTTCTCTAGCCCACACGGATGTACAACCAATCATTTTTTGCTAGTAGTTGATCATTTATCATAACATCACTTAAACCGCAATACGTGATAACGATGCTTCTTGACACACTGAGAAAGACATTTAAAATTTCTATTTGTAGTTTTCATCTTTGCGACGTGTGAATTAAATTTGGAAACGCTCTTAGAAATGGAAACTCACTTTCTTGAATAAACATATTTATGTGTAAAACTATGAATAAGCGGGAATTTAATTTCATAAGAAAATAATCTATTTAAAGGCATGCCCTGCATTCCAAAAATACTATTGTTTTTTTTCGTGTGGTCAATCGTCTATTATGTGTTTCATTGTCAATTTTATATGGTCCTTTTGGCAGATCAATCTACCGTTTCAATGCCACCCCTATAATTTTACTGTTTAACATTGATTCTCTTACTCAGTCAACGTTATCAATTAAAATCAGCCTATGTAGCAGTAGGAAAAAATTTAATTGAATTTTTAGCTAAAACAAACAGTTGTGAGAAAATCTTTCTGTTTTTGAGAGTTTCTGTTTTTTTTTAGAAAACTCAATTCTATTTTTCTTCGTTCCAGCACCTATTGTGATTCTGAAGTGCTCAATAGCGCGAGTTAGAACCCTGCGTAGTGTGAGCGTGCCCGCCTAAAAGGGGATTACGGCAAGCACTCATCAGCGCCGCGGGCGATGGACCACACGGCCGTTCCCAGGATATTCCGTTATGCCACCTCCATAATCGCTTCTCCAAATTGAATGCTGATCCAATTGACTCCTCTGCTATTCAAGTGCGAGTAGCACCACCGGCTGCAATTGATTCAACTTCCTTATCAGGGTGGCCTCGGACGCCCGATACCCCCCACAAATTGCATGAACTCTGTTCTTTTTTCTACGTTTTGCAGGATATGCTCATCTAATTTCGCCTGCAGTCTAGCGGAAAATGTTTCCGCGGCGGAGGGCTCACAATGGCTCTGCTCTGTCGGCGTCCGCGCGGCTTTGTTTTTGAGCAACTCGCACGTGCGAGAGGTGACCCAGCCGACCGTAATTGTTCACGCGCTCATCGAATAGCGGTATTTACCGCCCCGACACCCCGACACTCATTTGCATACAACGCTCTGTTTCTTTTGCGCAATTTCCGGCGTATTTCCTTCGGAGTCCTCCTTTATCCCCTACACCGGCCTATTCTTCAGTATTTTTAATTTTTGCGAAGTCCTATTATTCAAATTGTTTTTTTGTGTTGAATTGTACACATTAGATGCTGAACAAATGCAAAACACAATAAAATCACAACTACAATTTTTAAAACGCGAACAACGCCTAGATATTTTTGGAAAAACGTTTTTGTTGAAAATACAACTTTTCCTCTTAAGTACTTCTGATAACATTTTCGAGCAACCTTTTGTCTTTTTTCCTCTACAAATGTATTTTCAAGCCCAAAAACAATTTTTTCCCTTTTCTTCGGTTTTTATGGGAAACTGCGGCAAAATTTCACTTGAAGAACCCTGAAAACTTTCACATTTTGTTTAAAACATTAAGAAGATGCTATTTTAGCTTAATCTCGGTTTTCCGAAATATATCCCATTTGGGTCTGTGTTCCTAACAGTCAAACAAAGCGTTCTGCTTCCTATTGTCGATTACTCCCACTTATCCGAGCTCAATTGGGCTATTTGTCGTGTTTGCAGCTCATAGTGTCACTATTTTGTGGCGTGATTTGATAATAACGGCCTTGTTGTCCCTCCTGGCTCCCTGGATGCCGTGCTGTTGATGGCCCTTGGTACCTTTCGTATTCAAGCATGCATGGCCATCAGCAAACAACCGCTGTGGACAATCCTTTGCCCATCCTTTGCCACAACTGTAGCCTTCCTTCTCCAGCTGACTGCCATCTTCATTGCGTGCATATTGGAGAAATGTCTGAATTGATAAGCAAATTTATCGCAATGGCTCAAAATGTGATAAGTGTTTTCTGGCGGCGGCAACACGAAAACGAGCCAATGAGTCCATATCAGATGGCTGCCAAGGGAAAATGAATGCGCCGCGCATTCTATCCTCCAGAGGTTATGCGAGTGCACTTGCTACGTAGAACAGCGCCTACGTACATTCCCGACACCTCTACACCCCTGGGAAGTCTTTTTGTTTTTGTGTCTCGGTGGATTTCTGGGTTATTAAAGTTTATCTCGACTTTCACTAGGGATGCGAAAAGTGCGCTGGTAATTTGCTCAACCCATTTATTGACAAGATTAGCGTTGTTTGTGCGTTTTCCCGTCGTAGTGACCGGTACCTCGATTGAGGAAGTCGCGCGGAGAAATCCCCGCTGCCCGAGTTCCAGTCGGCGTCTTTACAAGCACATCACGGACTGAACACCAGATTTTACTGAATGATTTCAAGAAAACAGGTTTTTTCTTCAACATCACATTGTACTATATTTCAGTTTTAGTTATTCGTTTTTCTTATAAGTGTAACCAACCGCAATTGAATGCGCAAGGCTGCGGAACAACCTTTCTGTCAAAAAAGTGATGTTCGCCCTTTGGTTGTTGCAAAGCTAAAATATTAGCGTTTCCTACAACACAGTTTTCATTTTTATTGCAAAGGCATGTATTTTAATTACGTTTCTCAAAAAACAATTACAAAATTTTGAAATTAAATGATATGAACAAATTTAGCAATCGTAGCCGTTTCCCTTTTTCTCCCACAGTAACGTCGGTCCGTGCAGTGACTAATCTAGGTATCCGTTCGCCAAAACATAACAAAAGAGAGTAAACGAAACGATGGACATAGACCAAACCAGCCGCTGATTCATGGGGATGCCGGTCATTTCCTCGTTTGATTGAATAGGTGCGAGGCGGTTCAGTAAGGGCCATAAATGCAAACGGCGCGTCAGCTCACAAAGACTCTGACCTTGAAGAAATCGCCAAGGCCTTCTTTTTACAAACAATTGGTCAATTTTCGTTTGCACGGAGTGTTTCTGTTATTGACCGTTTGCGGGTATCTTTTTTCACATGACGATTAGATAAGCGACACGCCGACGCCAAAATTTGAATTCGCCTTACTACCTAGTATTTGAACTTTTTGCCCCCCTTTTCAATTGTGTGCATACTTACAAAGAATTTTCCTTTTTTATGTTAGGGATATGAATATGTTCTATATATTTAAATATAATTGAAATGTAATTTAGAAAATTGCAATTAACTCATTAAATGATATTATGTTGTTTTTGGGTATTATTTGAGTGAGCCCCCTAGATATCTACATTTTCAGTACTAACGTTCGCTGTTTTATTCATCTGGTTTTCGAACATCCAGCTGGTACTCCTTTTTGTCACCAGCTGGCACTGTTCTTTTCCCTCGGAATATTGTACTCACCCGGCATTGTCATAGGTCTGTGCAAACTCATCCCCCCTCTTTCCCTTTGTTTCATAAACTTGAAAGAAAACTAAGTAATTACATAAAAAATAAAACAAAAGTACAATTGACTATATCTTTTTTATATGTTTCTCCCAGTCCATATTCATACATTTCATAATATTTTTCTCTGTGGATTTCGTGAGACTTTGGCTGTTTGTTACCAAATTGTTCATGAAATATTCAGTATCTGCGTCTTTTATCAAAGAGAGATCGATTATCCGATTCGCTCTGCTCATTCTCGCCGCTTCTCTCTCCCATTGTCGTTTCGAATTGAAGTCCATTACAGAATGGTGTACGGCTGTGGGAACTCCTGCGTTAAGCTAGTGTTCTTTGTCGTAAATCTTTTGATTTGCGTGTTTGGAGCCCTCATCTTCGGCTTCTCGCTCTGGGCGAACCTCGACAAAAACTTTGCACCACACCTGGCCGAGTTTATCCGGAAAGTCGATGGTCCTGCAGTGCACGAACACCTTGATGACATCGCAAAGGTACGGAATATCTTTTTATCAGAGAGTTGAATACTAAACAGTGACAACTATGTTATAAACGTCATTTTCAGTATCAAGCATCCCTGTGGATTCTTGTTGGCGTCGGAGCCTTGCTCTTCTTCGTCGGCTTCCTTGGATGCTGTGGAGCAGCCTGCGAAAGCCCTATTCTCCTCGGACTTGTATGAAACATTATGTTTATTTCGAACGCGATTCTTTCAGTTCTTCTTCATCATTCTTATCCTCACTGTGATTGAGCTTGGAGCTACCGTATTCGCTATGTCTAACCGTGAAAAGTTTGTGGAATCTGTGCAGCAGGTATATTGTTTTTTTCTCGATGTTTGGCAATGTTGATGTGACTTCAGGTATTGGCCAAAACTTCTTCTACGCCTGAGCTGCGTCAAAACCTGAAGCCAATCCAGGACCTTTTCAAGTGCTGTGGAGCTACAGCCGGCACCAAGCAGAGCTATATTTCCGATGGGCTGTGCCCTGGAACCCAACAATTGGTGAGTTGCAAACGGGAAACTGCTAAAAACGCTGTAGAACCAACACGCGTTGTTAAGTATTTTCGCCCCCTTGGGAAAATTACGTCGATTTGGTCTCGTAGACTTCCGCCAGATGCAAAATTGCAGGGCGCGACTGAGTTTGAAAAACTAATTCAGTCAACGTTTAATATCATTTTTAATGGGGCAAATCTACCCAAAAAAGAAACCTGCTTAAAAGTAAATACTAGAAATTGTTTAATTTCACATTGCATATCATGTTTTCCAGCCGGACTGCTTTGAACAAATTTCCCACATGGTCGAATCGTCTGGTGAAATTATCGTCGTGATAGGCTTCTGTCTTCTGGCCGTCGAGGTGCTCTCCCTTCTCTTCTCCTGCCTCCTCTGCCGAGCCTCTCGGGAAGTTCGCTATTCGGGCTACTACTCTTAGACCCCTTCTCTCAACTCATTACTTCTGGGTCGTTTCAAAAGCATTTTCTGCTCCTCATTTTGTCACATTCCTAACCATCAGTTACCACCGGATGAATGTCTGACACGGGCTCCTCATCCTCTCATTCTTCTTCTCATAATTTGTCATCAACTATGTCTGTCAAATCTATTATAAATAATTGATACAAGTTTTATTTTTCGAAAGAAAGAATAATTTCACTATCCAAAACGCAGATGATGTTCTAAGTTTTCACGGAAGAAATTGGAGCGGAAGCCTAACAACCAGTTGGAGATGGACGATACCTTCACATGTGTCCGGACGTTCCTGAAAATTACCGTTCTTATAGCATTTTACTGTTTTAGAAATTATACTAAACACATTGCGTTCGCCAAGAGTAGACCTATATAACGTCAAGGGTTTTTAAACTTGTAACAACAAATGCACAAAGCATATATTGAAACAGTTGGTCATTACAAAAACACGTTAGCGTAAACAAAAAGTAGAATTAACGAGAAATTGGCACAAGCGAGTGTGAATTCGTATTTTTATGTACCTCAATTCCACTTTTTTCGGCTTTTAAGATACAAATAAATTATGCAATTGGAATCCAGTAGATAATAAACTTGTTTAAAAAAAGCTTGTTTGTTTTGTTCTTTGAAAATGGGTATTTGGCATATTTGGGCACCTTTTAAAATGATAAAAAGTTTGTCAACTTCAAAAAATGCATATTTTGCAGTTTTTTTCTCTTAATAATGTTTTTTTTAATTGTATTACTTCAACAGAAAAAATACACACGGATGTGACTTTCACTTAGCTATCAAATCAGAAACACAAAACAGATAAATTATTTCTTGCGGTGTCTTCTAGTTATTTTCGTTTACACATGCTTATCCGCCAGAGAAAATATGCAGAAAATTTTAAAAAAACTGCATTTTGTACATTTTTGGCAACAAGATTATGATATTTTTACCTGCAAAATTGCACAATTCATTTGTTTTGTGAACTACGAACTGTGATTGTTTTCATTAGTGGCATAAACACACAAACCCCCGCATTCAAACACACGCGCAAAGTCACGTCAAGGACAAAGTCCATTTAAAAATATTATGAAACCTACCTTTTGTAATTATACTCCTTTTCTTGTTTCTCAAACTCCGATTGATTCACTTTGGAGGATCCTTCTGAAATACACTGATTCTCATCTTTTCGCATTCTTTCTTACTTTTACTGATACAGGCTTTCACAACCGCCTTGTGCAAAACAACATGTCCCGTTGTGGAGTTACGAAACTTTAGGGACCTGAAAATAAATTTTTTTATTTTTTTTAAAGCTTTAAAACCTGTATTGTCCTGAGCATGGAGCTACAGCTGCGCCGAAAAAAAAGTCATAGTCTGCTGAATCATCTTGAGGCGAGCAATGACAATTGTTGCATGTGTTTGGAACAATCCCGTCGCTCATTTCCAATTTTCGACAAACTGGACGGCACCCTAAAAACATTTTAAAACGTTCAAAAATAGGTTTAAAATATAACTGATGATTTTTCTGATTGAAAATTCAAAAATTTCAGTGAAAAATGCCTTTTAAAAGTTTTAGTTTATAAACATGTATATTACTTATTTTTCAAACTGTCTACAAAATGAATTCGTACAAATAAAACAAAACGTAATCGCCAGTAATTGTTTGTTTGCGTTTTTTTTGAAAAAATTAAATATCTCATCAGCATCCTTTCCCAAAGAGGCTAATTGTACTTTGATAAAAGGTTGCTTATTAGCTTGTAGGAGAAAAAATATTTAATTGAAATAGTGAATTAGCAAATGGATGATTCTTATTTGAAAAGAAGGCTGATGGCCTTTTTAAAAATGTTCAAAATGTTAAGAGTACATCAATAATTGTTATGTTTTGTGGCGTTTTCAATGTAAAACACTGCTAGCAAAATTATCGAAAGCAGAATTAAACTTGCTAAAATTCATGTGAGATAGCTTGCGACTGAACTTTTCTCAATGTATGCTAGAAAACATTAACCTTTTCCAAAAACTAACCGAGAATAATTCCAACGGAAATAATAAGGATCAACGTAGGAAGAAGAAACATTGTGTGGGACGACGATTTGACTCCGTGCTCATTTGATGGGCCGGATTAATCGACCAAGTCAACAGACTGTGAGAAAGTGTCAATACGACTGGATTCGCTCTCGGCGACTTCTTACGAAACATAACGAGAATTAAAATATTTATTTGAATTCGAAATTCACAAATCTTACGCGTAAAGGCTACCAATATGTGCGTATTAGGCTTTCTGGGACAAATGGCTCTTCTTCGATGACACAGGGTACCGCGCAGAGAAGAGATCAGTCTTGGAATTTGGTTGGGATGCTCAAAGCTGCTCATCGGTATCCAAATGAAGAGCCACGCTCTCCTCCATCTGCTGCCTCTGCGTCGAAAGTACGGTTCTTCCTCCAGTCCTAGTGGCACAGCGCAGAGACACACGACGCTCCTTTTCGTTGTCGTCTCCAAAGATACGGCGGAAAGACCTGAAATTTCTACATTGCTGAAGATAAAATGTTTTTTTATGAAGGAGCCCAAATGTTTTGCTATTTTTGTTTCACATAATTCTCCGAAACTGAGCCAATTTGCTGACAAGATGCACTTCAAGGCTAACGGATCAACGTCAAAATACACAAGACAACCAAAACATAAACACGCACAAGTAATGTAACTTAAGTTTTAAAATATTTCAACAACTACAAATGCTTAAAATTTAAAGATAGACCACGTGGGTGAGAAATATTAAGGTAGGTTTTCTGAGTGAAATATGGAGAGATACACAAACACACTTCATCTGCCCTACTTTTTTCACTGCGTGTTTGATAGATTCCATAAAATTAAAAGAAAAGTGCCACTCACCGGATGCCCATACGATCGAAGAGATTCACAAACTCTGCCCTGAAGTTGTGATTGAAGAAGGCGTAGATGACTGGATTAAGGCACGCGGAACACATGGCCGTCACATGGCACATGGCGAAAGTAGACACCGAGAACTGGGCCACCCATTCAAAAGTGTTCACCTGGAATAACTGTGAAACTATTAAATAGCCTATCAAACCAAATGGAAAACGTTCAGTGGAAGCCAAGCGAGAGCAAAGAGAATCACGACGAAAACCAGGAGAAGATGAGTGCGGCGTCTGCGTTCGACCACAGACCTGGAAGTAGAGGGTTAAAAGTCGGTTTCTGATGTTTTTCAGCTGCCTGGCCGAGATCAACCGGAATTGGATGATCTGCAGGGCAGGGAGTCCATTAGTTCCATTAGAGGTCGGTTTCCGGGACAAATGCAGTCTAATGTGAATCCTCCCCAAAATAGCCCCTTTATAGTCCACACCTCCTACGTTCGCTGTTCGTGCTCACAACGGCGGCTGGGCACTGGTTTCGGTTGGCAAAGCGAAGCCTCATTCTGTTGACGATCTTAGTGTAAGCGAAGACGATTGAGAAGAGAGGGAAGGCGTACTGCGTAGCCAGAAGACCCAAAGTATATGCTCTCTTGGAAATGAGCATCTGCAAAAGGAGTTTGCAGCCGATCGGCGCCGAAATAGACTCACCTGCTCCCAAATTTCGTTTTGCTCGTGGCAAATGCGGATGTCTATGAAGCAGTCGTCGTCCACATAGATCTCTTTCAAGTCCGAGGCTATCAGCAGAGGAATGGCTAGGACCAACGAGATGAGCCAGATCAGACAGAAGAGCAGCAAGGAAAGCTTCCGTTGGCGTTCACGCTTCGTCGGGAAAATTACCAAAACGTATCTAAATTTCTATCAGTCTGATTAGGTTCATAAAAATACCTATCCAAAGCAATCGCAGCAATAGAGAAAGTAGAAAGAAAAATGTTGAAGCCCTGAAGTGACCCTGCAATTTTGCAGAGAGCTGTTCCAAATGGCCAAAAGACATATAACACCGTATATAAAGTCATCGGGGCGGTGATTGTACATACCTAAGCAGACCATTTAAATGAGTTGGATAATTTGTCATACAAAGAAATCCGAAAGCGCCAGGTTCAGAATGAAGTAGTTTCTGGTAGTTCGCATGTTTGGATTCAGCAGAACCACGAGAATTGTAAGGAAGTTGCCCAAAGCACCAAAGACGATGACAAGAAGATACGCAATGAAGATTATCCATCCCAACTGAAATACTTCATATATGTCAATTTGTAGTTTGTGAAGTTACTCTAATCGTCTCGTTTCCGATAAATTTAGCAGGAAGAGCAAATGTTTGTTCTGTCCTGTCTTCGCGATCGAGATCAATCGAAGCACAGTTCAAATGTGATCAGTGATAGTTCAAAGTCTATTGAAACCGACTCTTTCGCCCATAGAAACCGAAAGGCCACCTTACATTTTTTTTTAAAAAAATAATGAATTTTAATAAGATAGTTGATTCTGCAAGTTTACGATATTGGTGACATTTCACCTTTAACATCATGCAATTAACATTTTAGCTTATCAGTGTCGGAGGAAATTAGATGATGTCATCTTAAAGGAAATTGTAGTGGCGAAGGGAATGAGTTGCGTCATCCCAAGTGAGGATATTTCCGAGTGATGTGCAAGGTTGTCGTTAGATTTAGGAGGAGTAAAACACTAGTCGCTTTACGATGCAAGAACAAATTTGCGGTAAAGCGAGAGGGGGTGGCAGGTTTTTATTTATTGATTGGGAACGTTTGAAATAAGTTGCCAGTTAAAATAAGAAAAAAAAGTGTTTTAATAGCGAGCGTCAAAAATCAGTCGTCACAGCCCAAACATTTTGAGATTTGCTTATGGAAAGTATTATTTTTATAATGTCTTTTTTTTAAACTTATTTTCAAAAGAATTGTTCTAGTGTGAAAATGTCGTGACTTACCTCTTTCGAGGCGTGTTCAGCGCCTTCCAAGACGATTTCATTGCGGAAGTACATGTTGATCTTTTCGAACATGGTGATATACGGTTCGCATGACTCGTTGACGGACATGTCCTCCTGAAGAACTCTTTGTTTAAATGAAAGGGGAAACGGCAGGCGGCAGATGAACAATGTTTATGTAGAATTCTGTTTTTGTTTTGAATGGAAAATGGAGCAGAGGCGGTATTAATACATTGTCGCTGGTCCTCCTCCACGGAAGGACAGAACATGGACGACAATTTTCAAAATTAGGGGTGCGGGAGGGAATATATCTTTACTGAAACGCCGTTCGCTGTTCTAATGGGAGGACGTCATGTGGTGAACGGGGGAGTCAGTTCTCGGGTAAAATGAGCAATAAAGAGCACGGAGGATTCAAACCATTTTCATGCGCCCAGTTGACAGACTGATTGCAATATATTTTTCGAATTTCCCCACAAAAATAGATGTTTATTTTCAAGAGCCTCCTATTTTCGCGAGCTTCGGTCTTTGATTTATCCAATTCACCGTTTCCTATTGAAACCGTTGTTTGAGATGGAAAAAAACAACTTTCAATGAAAGCTTTTAACAAAACTTATTTTTAAAGATTACTTTTACTTTATCAAAAGGATCCGAGGGATATATTTTTGTGTAATGAAGGGATTAAATGTATTTGTCTATATGAACTTTTGTCTCCGAATCGAACAGCACAAAAGAGTATTCATTTGTTCACAAAAGGTATAGTAAGTCATTAAAATTCAGTGGCTTCAAAAAACCCAATTGAAATCATGGTCATGTTTTCATTGTGCCTCAATCCACATCTGACTTTCTCAGTTTGTTATGAACTTTTAATTTGTACTTTCTAAAATGACCTCTGTGGGAAAAAAAGCTATGTGACGAATAGTAAATTGAAACAGACAAAGTAAAGGACATGAATTCAGAAATCAGATTTGGAGAAAAGGCATAGAGCAATTCGGAAAAGTACGTGATGAGAGTAAAATTACCTCGTAAATGAAATATTTATGGGACGAGGAGACAATGCGTCTGATTTGTACATATTTCAAAGGTTTGCCGCAAACAAGGAAAGCGTTTTGCACTTCCTCAAGGGCAAAGATGGGCCATCTAGGTAACCAACGGATCAAAAAACAAGCAAATATGGGGGTTAAATTTTTCTGTTTTTCTTTTAAAGAATCTGTGCAATCACACGTTGATTCATTACCAAATGGTGTATGCCATGGGGTAACTGTTTTAAAATTGCACATTGTGGGAAGGACAGCCTGTGTACTTGGATGAATCAGATGCTTTGAAGAAGAGGCACCGATGGAGGTTCCGGGTGCACAGGAGACCCGGAAACACGAAGCGTGTATTCCGATCAGCGGATATGCCGACGCCTGGCCTTCGTGTCTCCTCCCCCTCCTGGCAGATAGCACAATGCAGGGTAGAATAAACGAGAGCGCCTTCCGGAGACTGGTTTCCCTGTTCTTATATATTTCGTGGACAGTGTAGGAAAGCAATAAACGCCCATTTCTGGGAGAAGAAGTACTGAGAGGTTCACTAACTGGTTTTGTCGTTGCCTAAACGACCTTCTGAAACGGAAAAATGACAACTCCATAACGCAGGAGTGTAATAACTGAGACGAATGTGTCTGAAACAGATAGGTAACATAAAATTTTAAAAAAGACTCCCCTGATTGGGTGGAACTGTTTGATTTATGTAACGACTGCGCGCATTCTTTTCTGGAACCCACACGAAGTAGCTGTGTAAAGTGCCCGAAACGTCTACTGTAACTGCCGGGTTCCAATGGTCTTCGAGTCTGCCGTTTCGAAAAAGATCACACCTGCGTCTACCTCAGAAGGTAATAAGAACTCATTTAGACAAGGTTCCATCCGATGTTTGTTTTGGTTGCGCTCGTGGGCGCGACACGTTTTCAATCAGTTTTTGATTTATGTTGCGCCGGATAGGTTTCTTGTCACCAAAATGCCCATTTCAAAAGAGCCAAAGCTCGAAGATGACGTTATCAAAACACCATTTAGCACCGTAAAAATACAGTTTACTATTATTCTTACAGCTTGTACTTTCTGCCAAAAAATAGGTTTCACCTAAACTCGAACCACGTGATCCTCCTCGACATTCTGAAAGGCGAAGTTGCAAATGAGACAACTTTGTTGTGTCCGGCGTGTTGGTTTGTAAATATTCATTTTTGGGCCGACGCCACCGAAGTTAAGCCCCTCAGCGTTGGTTACATGGGTGCTGCAGATGCAATGAAAGGGAAATTCGTTAAGGAGATTCAAAAGAAGACACACTGAGCTTTCTGAGGACGAAGAGGACGTGAAAAGCTGTTTTCGGAGGCAAGAAACATCAGAAACCCTCTCTAAATGACCACCTAGATGCAATATCTTGGAAATCGGAAGGCCGATCACAGGCCTTAAAACAACTATTTATGGCGTTTGTTTGTTACAGCTAGAAATCTTCTTTTTGTGCACGTCGGATTACACAAAATTCCTTTCAAACTTATGATTTCTCAAACGTAAACAATTCGGGTCAAACTTCAAACTTTTGTCGTTTCAACGAAATCGAAAGACATTCCCACGATGAGCGAAATGTACATAGGGACTGAAACCTAACCCAGAAGCCTTTGCAAGAGAAATGTTATGACTTCAACAGGATGTTTCGTAAACATCAGATGGTTAATCATGTTACAGAGGAAAATAAAAGAACAAAAAGTAATTTGAAATAGACACTGGGTTGCCAGTAAATTTTTTTGATGAAATGAAAAAGGTTGTTAAAAGTTACAGTGGTTTCCCTTAGTCATATATTTTACACTGAAAGCAGTTTTTCGCAGTGACTCATTTTCATTGAATCATTGTTTATCAGACCACATACGTAGTGGCCATTTTTGGCACGGATTAAATGAGGAAGTTGCCAAAAGAAAACTTGATTAGCACATCAACATAAAAAGGAAGTAAAACAGATAAGACGTAAACGAGCAACAGTTATGAACCATGACAGAGAAGCTTCATGAGTCACTTCTATAAATGAAAGCTACCTATGAATCTACTGAATCGAAACCTCTTGAAAGGCTCGCTGGAAACAATTGACAATTTCCCTGGCTGAACGCCGCCTGCACAATTTCGCTTGACGTGATTTTCTAGAGACGATGTTATCGTTTAATGGAAATAGGCTCAAAGAGCTGTCCTCCCCTGCAGTGATGATTCCCGGGATACGCTGCTGCAGGTCCTTCAGGAAGGGGAGGAAACGGGGGAGCTGAGTGCAATATCCGCCGTCTCCCTCCCAAGATTTGTGGGATCCGTACTCTTTATCAAGAGCAAACGACGTGATCGGAAGCCCTCTTTAGGAGGCGCGATGAGTGCGATTCGAAAAATTGGATGCGCTCGTAAACTGCGGCGTGTGATTAAAGAGAATGAAAGTGTAAAATGCTAGAGCTTGCAAAGCGCGATTCAATGCTAGGGATAGGTGACAACGGATGCGAATCTTCAGAAAACCTGGTCGTTTTTGAGCTGGGCCCTGCGGGCAGTGCATAGGCTAGGAAATGAAGTTATGGCGACACACCCTCCGCGATAAAAACTTGATACAGCAATATGGACGGACGTTTCCGCAGCCAAATTCGTGGTCAGTCCGACCGAGCGATCCCTTTGCAGAATAAGAAGGAATAAAGACAATGGAGGAAAGAAAACAACGGCTGATGGAGTGCATTGGTCCGCAAGGGGATTAAAAAGGGGGTCCTTCTTTAGATATATGAAAAACAACTATTTCTTCTTTTACTAATTTAGAAATATTATTTTGTGTGTATTGTATATATTGATTGCTGAAGAAACATGACTTTAATAGTCTAAGCAAAATTTTAAAAGAAAGTGGAGTGATACGTGATCACGTGCATTTTCCTGATGATATTTGTAGGTCAAACGCGTTAAATGTTTTCGCATCACATCTTCAATGTACAGTAGGTTTGATGAAACCATTGAGGCTTATGAGAACCTACAAGAATCAGCCTCATCAATTGCATTCAAGGGTTGGAAACCTATTTTTTTAATTTCAGTTAAAATTGTCGATGCCATTTGATTGAAAGAATAAATAATAAAATGATAAGGGAAAAACAATTGGAAGATCATGAATTGGTTACTTCATAATTTTATGAAAATAGAAAATTATCTTAAATCGGATGGTAACACTGCAGGGGAATAACGAAAGATCTCATTTCTTTCGCTATTCAAAAATCTAGAAGAAATACCAGTTCGTGAGAAATGCACTATCTACGTTCAACTATAGATGCAGTGGTAAGCCAAATGGGGGATTGTCATTCGGTGGCGGAAGTTTACAGATCCGAAGAATGCGACGGAAATGGTAATCCATATAGGATTTATTTCCTGACTCCTACTCATACATCTGCGTACACCTATCACCCACACAAACATCCTGAATACTGCTGATTGAAGGAGTTTTCCTTTGGAAACTCAAACAGACTGCAGAAACAGCAGAATTCTTTCCTGCAAAAGCGGAATTCTTGAGCATTTTCGTCAAGACGGCTGTAAGTAGACGTATCAGACAACACAAGAGAAGAAATTGTGTTTTGCGATTAATATCCGGAGTAAGAGATCGCAAAGCCAAATAGAGGAGGGTTTATGCAAGTGCGTCATCCAAACAGCCAGAAAACAATGGCTGACTCTTCCGCCTCTAAGAGAACACATAACGGGAACTGGGAATGCGATCGGCTGTTCTCCTGATACACTCATTAGTAGCCGTTAGTCAAAGGCCGAATGCCTTGCGGTGGTAAAAAGAGTCAAGTGGCTCAATTCGCAAAGGTTCATCGATTTACAGCCACCTGAGGTCATGTGGCCTGGAAATTAGGCATATTTATACGTTAGATACTGGAAGTTCAACAATTTAAGGTACAGACATGCGCCTTTAACAACTTGTAGAATAACCCAATTTATGGGTTTTATGAATATTATACGAATTTTATCTTACAAAAAATATTTTAAAACTGTTCTTTAACTATGAAATTCCATTAACGCGTGGGAGGTTGCAAGACCACGTTGTTCAGAGGCCACCAGAGAGGAGATGAAGAAAAGTTTGCAATTTCCGATGTCGGAATGAGGGAGACTAGCGGTGGCCAAAGAAAGGGAATTGAATGGGAAGAATGGCCACTGTCCTCAGTTGTTGCTCCACCAATAACTACATTTTCAGAGTGGCCGTGATTCGGCCAACTAAGCGTTCAACTGGAAGAAGTTGAGGAACATCCGCTAACAGATTCCTTGTTGTTCTTTTCTAAAAAATAACTTTTCCAATTTATACGTTTGGTCATTTTGGAGTGGCAGCTATCGAAACGTTTAAGTACGGTCCAAAATCCAAAATCCAAACAGAAAACAAAAACGTGAAAACAAAGAATTTATGCTTTTTGCGTTTTATAATGTGTAATCTAATAACTAAATGTTTTTGTAAAAAAGAATCGAACAAAGAAAAATGATGCCCGATTTTGGGAAAAAAGTTCTTAGTCTAGACACAATGAAGTCTTCATCGATCAGTAAACAATTAGCAGTGAAGCGTTGTGTCAAAATAAATGTAGAGAAAGTCTTGCATCTTTTGTTTTGTTCCTTTGAACACGATGATGTCATCATTTAGTGAAAACGACTTGTTTCAAAGTTTATGTAAAAGCTCTTGCTTTTCTTTTTGTGTGGAGGATCGGCAAAACAATTGACGTGTGCTTCTTTGTCCAAAAATTTACTTGGCTCAACAACTTCAAAACAAACAAGTAAAACCACACGGGGGCTGATTTTACAACCTACTCTCTTTTAATCTATTGAATTCAAAGTCAAAGTCACGGTCTGAAATTACGGAAGACACATTTCTGGACAAGATATGAATTACTCAACACTTATGCTAAAATTTAAGACGAAATTTTGCTATTGAAAAACTGCAGCTTCTAGAAAAGGTGTGAAAGTGGTACGTGTTGTGGGGATGAAAT
The DNA here is from genome assembly GCA_022343465.1 of Oscheius sp. G VE-2021. Taxonomy (NCBI): domain Eukaryota; kingdom Metazoa; phylum Nematoda; class Chromadorea; order Rhabditida; family Rhabditidae; genus Oscheius; species Oscheius sp. G VE-2021. Next base: position 1,023,737 of record JAJQXH010000045.1, read on the forward strand.
GTGAGCGCCAGAATCCAAGGAAGGCACTTAGCCACCCAGCAACACGTATGTGTTTGAACGGCAAATATTTACGTGCTTCCATTTTGACGCTTCTCGCTAAAATTAGAAGCGCTCTAGGCGCCGTGACAACTAGGTTAGATAAGCGGCGGCTGAATTTGAATTAACGAGTTCATTTTGAATCTACCTTTAAGCACGTGCCAGACGGCTCTTCAATGCGTTTGCGCTACTTAAAACCAATTAGACGTGCAGGTTTTTGCAAGTTCGGCATTTTCACGAAGATTTATAGGCAAAAGCCTACGTGACCGAGCTCTTTTCTAAGAAAACAAGTGACCGTGAAATGTGTTAAACAATCTTTTGCGGGCCTTTGACATCATATTTTAAAGAAGTGAGGCACGTGCCTACAGATAACACTAGGTTTCAAAATGTTACAAGGCTTTACCGAATTTTAGTAAAGCATTTTGGACTGTAGACTGAAAATGTTTTTTTGATTAGACTGAGAAAACTTGTTTTTATCAATGCTAATCAGGCAATTGTGGTAAGGAGTAGTTAACGATTGTGACAAATTTGTATCTTAAAATTTTGCCTTACAGTTGTAAAGATAAGGAAGGTTTAAAAGTTATACACAATTATATATACAAGTCTGTGAAAGCTAATGAATAGAAAATTGATTTGTGACCCGTGAGTAATACATGGTATATTGTAATTTCTAACGAAAAGTTTTCCGTTTGAAGCAAAGAAAACTTCATTTCACAGGCTTCAGAAAACAGAGAACCTCGCGAGAAATGGATTCTGAAACTTCGAAATGTTTATGATCTGAAAATGAGGCGGTGTGTGAAGCGCGACGACACAATTCCAATTGTTTGCGCCTGGCGCAAAAGCGAAAAACAGATGATGAAGATGTTGGGTTGTTAGCGCGTCTGTGGCTCTCAAAGTCCGAAAGAGTGTGAAACATTGTATCTATTATAGCTACAAGTGGTCTTCAGCAAACAGAGGTCAACTTGGAAAGTTCAAGGTTTAAAACGAGGTAAGCGGTGGCGTCGATTAGGGGACGGCGGGCCGGGGATGTGACTGCCGCTATCAGGCAGGATAATTGGTCGAGTCAGCAGTCAAATTGAAATCAAGGCGGGCACATAAAGCGCCAGACCACATTTAGAAGATGAACGAGCGCCTCGGTGCCATCCTTCATTTTCCTGAATCGGCGATCACTGCCTGCGCTCTGTTTACAAACACTGGGGGTGCGACGTGCTTCTCAGACAGGGAGCTCGACCAATTGGATTAGTAAACATAGCAACAAACGCAGAGCATCTTGATCAACGAGAATGTGAAAGAGCATGATCAGACACATTATCATTCCCTAACGAAAGGGTGAAATATATCTATATTAATAATTATTTACGTACTATCATAATAAATCCGAAATTCGCAGTATACAGCACGTAAGAAAGTTTCATGAAGTTGACTACACATCTATACAGTTTCTGAAAATAAGAGATGAGTACAAACGCGTAGAAATTTCTGAATTGTTGTAAATTAACTATAATTGCACACTTTTATTATATGTAACTTTGTCTAAAATTGGAAGAAAACTAGAGAACAAAGCATTTTTTTCTCCTAATTAAAAAAAACACACATGAAAGTGACGTGTGGAAGGACTAGCCAAAATCAAAAAGCAAACCACAATCACCACATCTCTTTTTTCAGGAAGCAAATGTACTAATGAGGCTCTCAGGTTACAGAAAATGTTGGTCGCATAACACAACGCTGAAAAAGAATACACGGAAGTATCTTCTAATTTCTGTTGATCATACGTGGCTTAAAAAATAACAAAATGTACTCTGCAGTAAACCAAGAATAATAGTATTGTTTTTATACACCTCCAAAGTGGAAGAAAGGCAAGTCTATTGCCAACTTTGAAGAATTATTCTGAAAATAAGTTTACTAGCTTATTCTGTAGATCTAAAAATATCACTGTGCAGATTGTGTTATTCGGATCTAGATCTCTGGTGTGTTTTGCGGGTCGGAAGCATAAAATGTGGGAATTGGGTGCGGGTTTGAACTGGTCGGAACCACGGACGCACATTGAGGAATTATACATCCATGGTTTTTAATAAAACCATATTAATCAGAAAGATGGACTATAAATTAAACAGGAAGCCTTTGCGGCTCTTCCATTAATTCAATGTTACAACATGAATCGCTTTTTGGTGCGACACATGTCTACTGGAGGTTAACAGTGTAACACGAGGAACACCACGTGAAGCAAAACCCAGCATTTCTAGTAATCGTTTCTGCAGAACTATCCTGGTGTATCCCAACAACACAACTAGAAAGATTTCTGGGAGGTGCAAGTTAGAAAAAAGATATTGCTTATCGGTTTTTTCTCATGCAACCTAGTGAAAAATTCCGTCGCTCATAGTTTAGCTTGATAAATCTGAGATCTGCAGGTTGGTCCATTATTCGCGTCATCTCGTGGAGGCCTGAGGAATGCTCGATGAGCAAGGAAAATAGAACACAATGCGAAACCTTTAGCTGTTTATAAGCGCCGGATTCATTGTCCCTAGGGAAGCAACAAAACAAAACTGAAATGAGGAGATAGATAGATTTAGAATTATCAATAGTGGTATCCCATTGTCGCAGCTATTTCCCACTTTTGCACTTTTCCCACAAGGCAGAATTACCCGTTCACATGCTGGCCAACAGTGCACTTATGAAATGCTACAATGTCTTTCGTGGTTCATGCACTACCCAGGAAAGTTTCAAGTAACTTCCATTATTGAATGTCCATACTGGATAACTTTTAGGTGCACATCACAGTTCGCGAGGTAAGAACGCTCACCGGGTTGTCGACGAGTTAGTGTGAGAGCACTATATTGTTTTTATATTGTTTATATACTACGACTAGACTGGACTACAGATAGAATGCGATTAATGTCTAGTCGGTTAATGAAACAAATTACTATATGCTACGCGGAAAACTGAAAACCTTACTTCCTCTTCCATTGTGTTGTAGAAGGAGAAGCCGCGCGCAGACTGTCTATGGCCACTGGAGTAAGGTCTCTGGGCGGAGTCTGAGATTGACTAAGACAAAACTGGGCTACTCGATTAACTTTTTGCTGGGTTGGGTGGTTTATGACCTACTACAGCTTTGCTTTAGGCACGTTAGTTGTTCGAATGATGAGGCCATCCTGAGAACAGCGCAGTCTTTTTCCACACTCTCCTAAATTGAATAGAAAACATGCGAAGTTCTTCCACCAGATCCATCTTCCCAAATTGCCAATCCTGCGAAGGGCTGGGAAAAAGGAGACTGACATTACTTTTTTCCAACTCCAATCCCCTCATGAAAAGGATTGCGCTCCTTGCGTGAATAAGCCCCAGATTCATTTATCGCTTGCCGCATTACGGTAGTAAGAAAAACCCGTCTAAGCAGAGAAAGGCCGGAAATTGGCAGAGACTACCAAACGGAAGCACGGCTCCAGGGTTCGATAGAGATCCTGCGCATTCACTATTCATTAGGCCTCTTCCTGGGCGCTTAAATTCGCACGCATGGAGCGTGATTCGGTCAAAAACAGACAAACATTAAGTATGACAACAACCGACAATAACTTTGAAAACTTTCGTCTTTTATTCTTTATGCCATTATTAATCAAAAATAGCAAACGTAGCTTAAAGAATCGTGAATACTCAGCAGATGTTGCAAACATAGTTATCGAAGCAAAAATTGAAAAGAGGGTAGATATGCAATGGCAAAAGGTGAATCATTAGTGGATGTTTGATCAAGACAAAGTCGGAGTACCGAATTATTAACCAAACGGGTAACTTCAACGGAAAAATAGGATTGCCTGTTTTCGAAAAATTAACACCCATTCAAGTTTTTGAAATCTATAGGCGAATTAGAGATAAAAGCAGCTTTTCAGCAAACAGGGGCCTTCAAGGAACTCTTAATGTACTAAATCTACCTATTTCCGGAGAAATCATGAAAACATCAGGTGAGGAAGTGGAAGTTATTTAAATTCTTCCGATGATAAAATCTGATTCTATAAATAAACTTGTGAGAAAGGGAGAAATTTGAAAGTGATCCTATTTGGTCGATGGTTTTTGCAAGGTCTTTGGATTCTATTTTTTTTCGTGAAACCAAAACTCGTTTCATACGACGCCGTGAAGCGAATATTCGTGGAATGTGGTAAGCATAACACTGGAAGCATTATTTGTTCCTTGAAACAAAAGAAAACAACTAATCAAAGAATTTTAGAAATGTTGGTTTCGAATAACATACTGTTCACCATTCAAAAAATAAAACTTATTTTTGAGTTTTTTTTCTTTAATCGATGAGTTTACAGTAAGCGAACTTACAACTGGAAAAAGCAAAATGTTCCTCTTTTTTCACTAATTTCTTCACGCGCTTATAAATGGAATTTGTTTTACATATATTGCCCATTTTAGATTGTACCCAATTTGTGTTACAATTTACAGGTTGCCCCACAAAAACATTCTTAAGACGTTGTCATATTTATTTTCACTCTTTTCCAAATTGAATTTTCCATAAGTTGTGTTCGAAAGCAAATCTGGGGAAGCAAAACGAACAAAATTAGAAAAGTGTGCCAATTTTCATCGCAGAGTTAACGTAAACAGATTTTATTAGTACATGCTCCGTGCAGGCCCCGAATTTCGCCTTTTGCAAAAAGAAGGCAAATAGTAGGGTGAAACTGTTTTCAATATGAGGAAGTATTTTTTTTTGAAAGCAAACTGAGACGAAGTAAACATTTGCCCCCATGGGACCATTGAGGAAGGGTCTTCGCAAGCTGAGGTCGCGTTCCCATGCACGCTCTGGCTTTCAACCGCCCCAGGCTAAGTTCATGGTCTAAAGGGACTTCTACTTAGGACGTCTAGGCTGCCTACTTAATTACCTCAATCTGTAGTGAAGACGGAACTGGCTTCGATGTCATTCTTATTCTAAATGCAGGTCCGGATTTCCAGAAGAAGAGAGGAGGACTGGGGCGCGTAGGCTCAGTAACGTCAACGCATCGCTAGGGGAAAACGTGGCCTACGTGCTTGGGAACGTCTACGACCTACTTTACGCGTTTCTGTCACTTGGCAACGCACGGACGTTTGAAAGACCCACACAATGCCTTTTGAAATTTGCAAATAAAACAATAGAAAGGTGTATTTTTTAAACTATTATGAATTTATGTTATGTTTTAAATACTGACAGTTTCTCATTTGCACTGAAATAATTTTGAACATAAGCAACTAGAGCAGCTGAGAAAACGAAATATCCTAGTATGTAAACATAAGAAAACCAATACGTTTTCTAGACTATCTTTGGTAAAAAGGTGGGACGGACATCCACATGAGAGCTCTCTAGAGACGAAGAATAGAGCAGATGCGCTGAGAGTAGGTTGCAGAAGAAAACACATTAACAATCGACGACGAAGTAGTTGAAAACAAACAAGCGCCATGTAAAATTACTAGACTTCAGAAAAGAGAGTTTTATGCAAAGCATTTACATTCCAAAGCAAAGCCGAGTTTCTTAACAAATACTAAGAATTGTGAGGGATTGAAAGTGGAGGCAAAGAGCTCGGAACAACAAGTAGAAATCGAATATCAGGGTAACTAAATCAGGTGGTAAATGAACAGCCAGCGGGTTTCTATCAAACAAAGATTAAATGAGAAGGTAATATGCTGGGCGTTACGGGTCTCAAAACAAGATACACAATGCCTTCGCAGAACAAAACCGAGTATTCCCTAATTTGTTGGTGTTCCGTTGTTCAATTAGAAAGACCAACACAACCACTTCCCAGTTGAGGAGCAGACGCGCAGGGCCGGAATATCACTGCTGTTTTGGGACTGGCGATGGCAATCAGATTTGTCTTTCGTAATTACGCATGCTTTTAGCGAAAACAAGTGTGAAGTTGAGACGATTCGAAACGGCTCCTGACGAAGGCAATTGAGGTCCTAACGGACGAGGTTGCGCATAATCTCGAGTGTTCGGGGGAGAAGGTGCGGGACGATCACGCGGCGACTGCAGAATGAACTGCGGCTTAAAATCAAAATACGAGGCGTCTTCAAAACACTCAGAAGGCTCATAAAGGCGTTTATCGCACACGACGACCAGACCTTTTCCGCTTGCGCACGAATCATTGCGGTCGTTTTCTTGTCTTTGGAAAACAGGAGAGACAAAAATCAAAGTAATTTTACCATTTACAATCTTGTGAAAAGATGGCAAGAAAACATACTAATTTATTTTACGAAACAATACAATGATCACGATGTAATGTCATTATTGTGAATGAAAAATTTGTTTTATCAATAAAATAATGGCTTGTGAATGAAAAATTTGTTTTATCAATAAAATAATGGCTCATCTAACGAGAGAGGGAACGTGCATCTAACGTATTTTTAACATAAAGCTTTTAAAATGATAAAACCTGGGATCATACTTGGGACACCTTTTTCTTTGTTTGCTATTGAGGTAGAAACCATCAAGAATTTTTTAATGTTAATTACCATACTTTAAGGAGTATTGTTGTAAAGAGTTGTCGGACTGACATTCTAAAATGCAAAGTTTACAAGGTGAAATTGCTTAAACAATCCAACTTTACTAGATTGATTCTGTCGCCAGAAGAAGTAATTATTTTGCAGGTCGTCCTTTCTAGCAACTTTGGACAACTTGGATGAAATTAGTTCGGGTCCACCCGCGCAACTAATATATTTTCACATATGTGCGGCAAAATTAAACCCAGTCTAGTGAATTTCAAATGTGTTGGAGAGAGGGAACGTGCATCTAACGTATTTTTAACATAAAGCTTTTAAAATGATAAAACCTGGGATCATACTTGGGAGACCTTTTTCTTTTTATAAAACACCCATAGATCCACTAACTATGAGTAAAGACAAGTGATGTTTTTACTCATTGTTAGTGGATCTATTCAAGAACATTCTTTACTGTAGTAATACAAAAAACTAAATACAGCGTTTGCAAGTGTTGTGATCTTCGCCCGACGCGGTGGGCGTAAACTAAAAGTGCTCCGTTTTGCCGAGTTTTTGATCTTTCTTTTTGCTCAAAGAAGCGGAGAAAGCTTTTGTGAAAAGAGTTTGACCGACATTCAAAGATCCTTCCCTTTATAGCAAGGGAATTTAAATCAGATAAACAAAGCTAAGGTTTTCTTTAATTAAGTAAACAATTTCTAAGATAGAAAACAATCTCGATTTTGGGATGCGTGAGTAGTTTCAATAAGCAGCAGTTGCAACACATATAGCCGGGTGCGAACATAAGAGAAGTTATTCCCGGCCGCAGGAAAAATTAATGAGTTTAATTAAAGTAACGACTTTCTCCTGAATCTGCATTGATGTTTGAAGATTCGAAGAAAGCGTTAGTTCCAATGTTGACCCCAATATGCAAACGTTAAACATGGTAACTGGGCTAATAATATCAGCCTCGTTTATATTTATTTGTCTGTTTTGACACAATGATTATTTCCGGATTAGATGTAGAAATTGTTTCTCTGAGAAAAGAAATGATCAGCAGGAAGCTGATTCTTGAAACTGTTTTTTCAATGAGGAAATGACGTCTTTTTCAAGATGTCAAAGTTCTAGAAACCCGTCATAAAAAGGATATCGCATAACTGACCACATGGATAAAAACAGCTATACACAAGGGAAAACGACAGTTGAGAAAGCTTTTGGTGCAGAATTTATGGTTTAATCGAGAATTATTTTTTCGAAGTTTTTTCATAACATGAAAAATGTTTAGTAGTAGGAAGATTTAGAATAGGTTAATTTCGTATTTTTCGGACAACAGTTACAATTTTCAATTTGTACTTAATTTCAGAAGAAATACATAGTTCCATTGCGTTCCATTTGTATGAGTTAAATTTTTAGGTAGATCTGCAGCAAGAAAGTTTTGATTGAAACAAGAGAAACCATTTAAACTTTTAACCTTTACTTGTCTTGCTATCTCACGGGAATCCAAAATTACGGTAAAAATGACAAATACGGAACTATTGATGTAAATTAATGTTCTTTAAAAAGCGAATGTATTGGGTACATTCCTTTTCTCACCGATTTTCATCAAACTGGAATGCCCCACATGCTAATTCGGACTTTTCAATTGAGATATTTTTTCCAGCATCGCTCCAAGCAACGTTTTTCACAAAGAGACTGATTAGCATATGGTAACTTCAGCTTTCGTAAAGGAACCTGGTGGTCCCTTTAATATTAATGAAAAGGCCATACACAGGGTATAATGTCTGTACAGCTATAACTGCAAACGGGTAACCCACTTGCGAGCCGTTCCCACTTTTATACAATTGAATTTTCTCTTTCCCATGAAACGCAAATTACCCAGAATGCCCCGTTTAAATGCCAGAACTGCACTGATAAATGTATTTAAAATAAACAATTTTCAGAGGGGATGGCTATCAAACTGCATAATACGTGGAAGATGGGATTCGATTTTTGCTAAGATGAAAGCCTTCAAAAACCAAAGGTTGTGGCACGTCCTGCAGCAGTCTTTGTGATTTTATGTTTAACTGAAGACAATTTTGTCAAAATACACATACTTTTCAAAAGATTTATTCGATATGAAATGCATATAATCATTGTGAGGTTACCGGTTTCAGTGAGCTAAGCTCTTGACATGGAAGCTCGATTGCTTATGCAGTCAACCATTGTGTCGTATCAAAAATTATGGCAGAAACTACTTACAGTACAATGTGATTACAAAAGCACCCGTACGAATGGGGCAGTACAACATGGCTGTGCACAAACCCGCTGTGACTAGAAACAAAACAAGGAAGGAAAACTATGCGTTCGCTCAGCGACGGTAGGAAATAAATGGCTCTTGTTCCGCGTATTCGTCACTGCACATTGATGGATGAGGTCTACCGAATCCAACCTGAAATGACACATTTACTTTGTTGTGATTGATTGCAAAAATCTTAAGGAAGTAAAACAAACCTCTAATGTTCGGTAGTTGCTGGATGGGGGTGTGTAAATGGGATGGTTTTTCACTGGCCAGTAGGGTTGCGGAGAACTGCAGTCGTAGACATGAGACATTTCGTCATATCCTAAAACTCATCTTTATGCATCTGTTAAAATACTGTCTTGCCTCTAGTGCTCCTCATGTACTTCCTCCTGTCAAGAGTCGCTATTCCCATTGGTGGTCTCTGCGTGAACATGGCATTGTTCAGCATGACGGGTGAGCGAGTTTTATCAAGATCGTGGTTGAATGAGCGGTTCAATGACGGCGTGTATGGTTCCGGTGCCATTGGAGGAGGAATCTTCGGGGGAGGAGGCTGCTTGTGCATTTTCGGAGTTGTAGGCTAAACCACAAGTAAACTACAAAAGACAGCTAGGAACTACCTCTTGGAATTTGCGAAGAAGCACAACTGCGCAAACGACAATTGAGAAGAATATGACTACTCCCATGGCAATGATGATCCAGGTAAATGCGGTGGTGTTGAGAGTAATGTGATCCAGAGGACCAGGGTTTACATTCAGTTGGGCTGACTTGTAGACAATGTGGCCCTGGGAACTAGTAACCACACAGATGTAACGACCAGCTGACGACTTTGTCACCTAAACTGCGTTGTTACACCATTTAAAAGTCGCAGAATTACCTTGGGAATAACCAATTTGTTGGTATATACGTTTTCGGTGTCGTCTTTTGTAATCGATTCGACTTGGTTTTGATCCAAAACAAGCAGATGCATTCCGTTGGCACTGACGATAGTGGCATTGGGGTCCATTCGTTTGGCAGCAACAGGATCACTGACTTCCTTCAGCCACTGAAACAATTGGTTGAGTTTTCGATTATTTGAAATAACGAACCTTAATCAAAGGACTTTCAGAAGCCTTTGCCTTGCATTGGAACTGAGCAGTGCGGCCTACATCAACAGACACGTTGTATGGCAAATCAATCTCCGGCTCTGGAATTCCGTTTTCCACGCTCTGGAAGATGTACATTTGTTCCCGGTTAGAATGTTAGACTTACCGAATGATGTTGGTTGTTATCCTCAAAGAAATCATCAACTGTCACTTTGAACACTGCATCGATGGATCCAAGACGATTCTCCACCAGGCAACGATAGCTACCGGAATCTTCAGGAGAAGCGGGATCAACCACGAAAGACGCAATATGTAGGGGTGCTTCTACAAAATCATTACATGATTTGTTTGTCAAATTATTACCTGAGTTCAGAAGCATGTTATTCTTGTACCAACGGATTTCTGGCATGGGATTTCCCCTTGCTGGGCACCGAAGCTCCAGGCGACCTCCTCTGTTCACTTGCACTGGGGAACCCCACTCGGCATCCATGTCAATAAGCCAGTTGGGAGCTGATGCTGAAGAAGGGGTTAGTGGATATCTGATTAAGACAACTTACTTGTATTGGAGAGCACGAGTTTGTCTTTTACTGTCACTCCAGTGTCCTGAGGATCTAAACAAAAATATGTTTTGGCAGAATTTTAGGTTAGTTACCGAAAACATGCACATTGAAATCAATGGTTTGATGACCAAAACCGTTGGTTGCTTGGCATTGATAGCGACCGCTGTCCTCCAATCTCACGTTTTTCATCCGAAGCTCTCGATTGTCTCTGGCCATTTTGTATCGGCTGTCCCATTCAATCTGAAATAATATCCTGTAAAAGCGATTTTTCAAGCATTATAATTTTAGTGTGGGGAACTGAACAGAGTCTTTCTGAGGTTAAAAGGGGTTAGACAACAGACGGTAACTTATGATTTTAACTTTTTCCCCATTGCCTTTATTTAGAAGTTTCCATCCCATGATAAAGTTTATTTCGACGGCTGTCGCCCGCAACAAATGTTATCTGGACTCCATCTATTGCCAACATGTACACCATCCATCATTTGCAAACACCGTGCTCGTTTCTACGTGTCCATTTCCCCAAGGAACCTCCAACGGTGGTCTCTACTCTCCTGTCCGTTAAATACGTCCGAAAATGCTGTCTTTGTTCAAATTGCTGGTCTTCGCGGCGTGACAGTGATGGATGTACGGCTAGGTGGCATACGGTATCCAAATGGGCCCTGCTGCGAGCCAAAAATGCAATTAGGAATGACCTGGTGAATTCCTAATGAAGTGATATTCCCCGGGGTATTGTTCTCACCTGTTCTCCGTTCTTCTCCCATTCGACCATCAGCATTTCCTTCTCTCCGGCTACGACTGGGCATACCAGTCTGAAGAGTTTCTGGCCCACGGGGATGCGAAATTTTCGCTCGACGCCTTCCAGAACTTTCGGAGGAGCTGAAAGTTGAAATGAGTGTGAATACCCGAAATTTGATTTATGGTCCCTGAGTGGGTAGTATGTGGCGAGATAACACGACTCGCAGCTCTTGGCGTTTCCGAATTAGATTCGCATGCAAATTGGCCTCGCGGCTTATCTCACTCTATCTGGGCCACTCGATTAGTGCATGCGGTCATCCATAATATTTCACTTCCGGCGCACACAGGCTTTTTTGAGATGAGGCGGGGTATGGAAATGTGGAAGAAAACAAACTTTTTGTTCACAATAAGTTATGAATTATAGCAATTAAAAAAGCGTAAAATGTCATATTAGAAATGAGCATATCACAGGGATAAATGTTTGCTGACTAAAATAAATGTTTGATTATACATATTACCCATAAATGACTATATAAACAATTAGAAACGCCAATTTCTGCAGCTACTGAGAATTTTCAACAACATTTTATTTCAGTGAGAGTTGCCCCTTCTTCCCGTGATTGAAATTGTATCGCCTATTCAGCGACCTGTGCGTGTGCCAAATCCGTTGAATCCGCCGTTCCCACACCCGCTGTTCGTGCCCGTGGCGTCTTTGTTGCGTCACAATGGTGGCAACGAGAGGATTATAAGCAGCCTCGTATCCTAAGCAGCCTGGTAACCCGATATCTGGCATTTTCTGAATGTGAGGTCGCTGATCCATCTTTGTTTGTTCCCTAACACCCCTCTGGGCTATTTTCGCAAAATGAAGTATATCAGACGCGTCCTTTTTGCTAAGCGGTGCTAAGCCTCTTTACGCCCTGTTCACACAATCAATAGGGTTCTAACACCTCTGCTTTATGAAGCCCTGCAGGACACAGCTGTATTTACACGCACATCTACTGGACACATTGTACGAGGCGCGAAATTCGGGCTGGCAGGGCGATTGGGCTAGTGTACTCATTGGCCGGAAGCGTTTATGTTGCGATAGGCTGTTATTAACTATTACGTTATGAAATGGCGATGGCGTGTGGGTCGCCTATTATCGACTACATTCGGTATGCACGAGTAAGCCGTCGAAAACGCGACTTTGAGTGACATACGCACACTCTTTCTTCAGATGCCTGTTCAGGAATGCAGCGTACGGCAAAATTATGCAAAGATATGTGAGAGAAAAACAGGCTGCGCGTATAACTGTATCCCTACGGAAGACGTAGGGATACAAACAGAATACTGTTATTCGATGAAATGTTTCAGATCACATAATGGATGGTAAATCAAAAGTTTTGAAAGGTGCATCAGCCTTTGCAATGCTATTAAAACTTTAGAAATGTCCAATCCCAAAACTGTTATTTATTCGGTTGCCAGCAACCTATTGGGTCCCTTGAACTACGAAACGGAAAACCCTTCGTTGTAAACATTGGGCATTCCACTCTAGGGTGTTACGGATTAAAGGTAACAAAACAGGATTAATGACTGTTTGCGGCTTAGCAAATGACGCAACTAAGTTTAAGTTACAGAAGACGACAACTTCTCTGTACAATTATGAGACCTTTTCAACTATTAAATCAAGTTTTCCATCACATAGACAACTGATTGACCCTTTTTGTGCAGTTTATCACTAATCTCAGATTACCAGTCCGTAAAACGCAAAACTAAATTTTAAGAAGTTCTGCATAGTTATGCGTCTTCCGCTGTGAACCCTTCGTGGCCAAATCCCTACTGCATCCGTATCCCTTCTCCCGTAATCCAGGCAAATAACCGCTGGGACAGTTTTGTTTGCAGTAATGGATCGATAGTCTAAGAAGGCTCGACCCCCGTTTGGATGGCACATCTCGGGTGCGGGTGGGCGCAGAATAAACACATCTCGAAATACATCTGCGGGTAGGAAGCACCAGCTAATTGGAGACGGCAACCCGATCGCTGGCATCGATTTTGTCTTAGCGGTACCGTCAATTAGGGATTCCACTAATTGCCGCTAGGTGCGCGACCACCGGCCGCGCTTTGAAGCAGCAAATTGGGCTAGCCGTCGCGAATGACACCTGCATGTGTGAGTGTTGTAGCCCACAGATGGGCGACTAGACATGAGTCATTCTTTTTCTCTCGCAACCCATAGTCTACCGGAACTGACCACTCAGGCAATTGGTGTATACCGCAACTATAGGGGGTCAGAACTCCTGGAGCGTAAAAGAACGAGTATCAGGTTGCAATAGTGCCGCGGTGGCCTTTTCCTTCCGCCAAGCAATCCGATGCCCGACAGGTGACTGGCGACTGCCTATCGCGAGATCTACGCCGACTCGCCGGGTACAGTATCGGCTGTCCGCAGGAGGTAGGGTGCCTATTAGCCAGAAGAGATTCCATCGACCCTGGGAACGGAAGTTCCCGAGGTCGACCCATGCCTTATTTGATTTTACTAAAAGCCGTGGATTAGACAGCTGGCGCAGAGAGCCACTCGCAATTATGCCTTTTGTGCATGAAGGAGACTCGTTAATTGCGAATCGGAATTAAGTGTCTTTGCTGCTCGCGACGCACCCCATGTCACCGCAATCTGTCGAGTTAATGACCGCCCTACCAATAGCGCGCAGTCCATGCTTGCTAATTCGGGTAGACGGTAATCGTGCTCGCGTGACTTACTCGTCCGTAGATGGGCGCTGGCCGGAAAAACTGCATCCGCATTTGTCCACAAACAACTCCCAAAATAATGACCACCCGGAAAAAGAGAAACTAATTTCATGACCAATCTACTGAGTGTTCAAAAGTCGAATGATTGAAAATTCTATTGGGAATAGTGAACGCCACGTCTAAAATATCAACCGCAATTTCCATATAGGACTACTGTGGGATCAAAATGTCACTCAAATGCCAGCTGACGTCCGATCGGCCGGCGTGGCATCATTTGGGGTTCAGGGTAAGAATTTCACAGAAAAGCCCGCATCTGGCGACCTCCTGATTGGGGCTCACAAATTGGTTCTTGACACCGTGCAGGGGTCAAGGACCTGTTGGGCACCCTGGTGGGAACAGACATGCGCCAGACAGGCGTGACGTTTGTTATTAAATTTGTAAGATCACTCGTGTGAGGGGAAGAGAAGAGATCTTGCTGTTACGGGAGTCTAGCGTTTTGAAAAGTCTCGATTTAGACAACACAGATAGGCAGTACCGATTAGTATAGAGCAAAACCGAGTTAAACTTCGAATTGGTTTGTGGGGACAGTTTAGCAGCAGTGAATGAAATTTTCTGTGAATGGGTTTCTCATTCTTGTTTAACAAAATGTCCTAAGTTTTGAACAAGCTGTTGTAATTTATAATATTAATGTGCGCCAATTTTGTGAAAATACATTGTGCCTACTCTGTAATATGTGAACAACGTTCACGCAACTCACCTCCATGAGCGACCCGACCTGCGACTTGAAGTGCTTGAAGACAAAAGACAAATGCGAGGCAGACGGAGCGAGTGCCCATCGTGAGTGGTTCCCTGAAAAGAACGTCTGTCTTCAAACTAACAGACACCAAATCCCCTCAGGCACGGCTTAGTTCGGCTCGAGCGCCGTATCAGAGAATTGTAGGGCCGCAGATAACAAGAGGCTGGCAAAAACCTCTGCGTTTAAGTCGCCTTATCGCACGGTACACCCGGTCTCTATCACATCGAAAACACTAGCCGACACCTTTACCACCAAATTTATGGCTTTTGTGGGTGTGAATTACGGTCTGGGTGGCGGCAAATAAAGGGGAAAGCAGTCGATTCATTAGACAGGAAAGAAGTAAAGCAATTTCAATGTTGGCAGATCGCTTGTAGAAGCTGTTCGCAAAATATACAACCTTTCAAAAGTAGTCTAAGGTTCGAAAAACGAAAGTTAGTGTTTTTGGAAATCAATTTTGAAAATAGGGTTTGAAAAATGGTTATCAGTTGCTTCAAGGTAAATGGTTGACTCACAATCAGTTCCTTCGAATTGGTGAATGTCGAAAAATCCTACAATAATGATCTAGGCGTGAATACAGTAGCACAGTACCCGAAGGCCAATCGCGAACGACGTAGCAAATTTATTGCCTGGTAAGTTGCCGAATTTTTGATTTACGACGTGTGTCGCGGGGTGGTTAATGGGCCGGCGGGGGCGGGGCATGGGAGGTCGGGCTGCGGCTAGAGAGCGCGCCCAATTGAGAGACGCAGCCTTCGTCACCAGAAGTCACAACGAGGGGTCATGTACACAATAAGGAGACCTGAGTCTCGAAGGGACTTGATTAGATCCCGAATATCTCCGGAAGTGAGGTCATCCCGACAGCACTGGGAGTTCCGCCACGAGCCAGTTCACACCTTATCGCTTGATGGTGAGAATCCTCCGAGGGTTTGGCAATCCTCAATCTCCTGTGGAAAGATTGCAACAGCTCAGGAAACACGGAATGCCTGAACGGAGAGCCCCGATAATGGATCACTGTGGTCGTTGTCAAAATGCAAGTAAAGGTGATCCATCAGTTTCGAGGTGACAGCTGCAAAGACATTGCGCATGCACCTCGCCAAGTGATTCACAGTTTAAACCCTACTGGACAGGATGCCAATTATCGCTTTATCAACGGAATTACGAATTATCACTTCATGTGAGATTTCGCACTTCAGCCATCAATTTTTTTATTTCAAGAGGCCAGCTATTTGGTATCCCAGAATGAGCAATGTATGTATAATTCGGAAATTCTCTTCCCCAAACAAAATGAACTGATTACTTTTGCATTGTTCATGTTTAGTAAGCTTTCTAGTTTTAGTCAGAAAACCGTCTAGTTTTTGAATCTCCTTAAAAAGTTGATTAACACATTATTGTCATTTACTTTCGTTGAAGTACAGTATGATTCAGAAAACAATGAAGTCATTCGGCGCAGTGTTGGTGACTGCTTGTATAGTTAAGCAAATTGGTCATAACGAAGCATAACTACATTTTATACACGATAACCATTCTTATCTATTTTCTCAAATACACTTCCTCGATTTAGATAAAACAAAGAAAACAAATAAGCATACATTTGTTTCATGAAACTATTTTGATTGAGACTATGTAAAAAGGGAATATTTAATTTTAAACAGAGATTGATCTTCTTGAAAGTCATTTCGGCTTTTCAAAGTTAGAATGCAGCTCTCTAAAAAAAGAGATTTTTTAGCTTTCAGAGATCAGTAACCGTAAACTTCCACTCGAGTGTGCGCCTATTCCTAGCTGCTGTTGAAACAGAACGGACAGTGCCAACAAGTTTCTTAAGAGGTGTAACCGTGCATTTCCTGTGTGTACTTGACGGGGCTCGCCTTTGTTGGCTGTGGTAGCTACAGCACGTAAACAGGCTGCCCGTCTCGAGCACCTGTCAAGCGCAACGGAAGTACCACCTGGCCCTAGAAGGATCTCACAAATCCCACAAATTGCATATTGAACGCTTCCTTCCTAGAGTGTAACATATGCTTGTGTGGCCCTGCCAGAGGGCATAATTCTTGCGGAATGGAAAACACCCCCGTCATTCGGTTCTAATTTGAGAGTGGAATGTTTGTGGCCGAAATCAATTAAGAGTTCCCTTCGTTGCGAAATTTTATTTCCTTGAATAAGCGACACGTATCTCATCGGCTATTCAGTGTCGCTTGACCAGCAGGGTCTACGGGAGGAAGCTCGCATGAAAGGAGCCGAGCGGCCGATGGCTAATTGGGGCAACACCTGGCGTCTACCTGCTGACTTTCTTTGTCATGCACATGCACCCCTGCACAGGTCAAGTGTCAACAACTCGTCGAGCACCGATCGCAGAAGGATTAGGGAGCAGGGCCACACCGCGAAAAGCAGGGCCACGAAAATGTGTGTTTCAAGGGAGGAAATATTTATCACGGGCATCCAGACGGCAAGGCATTCGTCACAATTGTCAAAAACCGCGATTAAACACACTGATTTTTGCTGCAAAGTATGTAAAGATGGCTTGCAGTTCTTGTACTTTACTCTGGGTATAATCTTATTTTTGTGAATGCTGACCTAATTTAAACGAGTTCTGCCATCCGCAAACAGTGCGCATTAACCGAATAATCTTGTTCTCGCTTGGAAGCCTAGTTACCATGCTTTGTGAAGGGTGCATGTGATAATCTCGTAGTACGCACATCATTCCGCGCGCTGTCAGTTGACTTTTACGATGTGAAGATGGATGTCTGCAGTGCGCTATAGTCAGCTCTCGATTATGATGGCTCGCTTATTAAAGTGGATGAACAGGCGTGCATATCAACCTTGTCGTAGGTCGCGCAATTGCCAGGCCCACACTGCAAAACAACGACAGTAAAGCCAACGTGAGAGCAGGTGGCAGACCAGTCGCAGACGGTAAATTGGCACACGCTAGAGTCTGACATAAGGATACCGCAAAAAGAAAATATGACCACACTTCCCCATTAAGATTATATGCACACCCAAGCAAGCTGGGTGTTGTTTTGTTAAAATATCATTTTAAAGTTTAAAAAGTAGTGTTATGCGGTAATCAATCGTGAAAATTTTTCGTTGCACGTCTTTTGCACTCTTTCTTTCGTTATCCCATTTTTTAGAAGTCTGATTATTCTATCAGCTGAAACACTTTCATTGGCGTCCGATTGAAAACGAAAATACAGAGTATGCGGTGTTCGAAGAAACAAACCTTTATGCATGATTTATTACAATATAAACTTTGTAATCTCAGGATGCAAGCCGACACATGCAACCACTTATGGTTAGACTAAACGATGAGTTAATCCTCAACCTCCTTAGGTTCAGCACCAATTGTCTTTTTAAAGTGTCAGGTGCATGAAAGTTGTAAATAGCTTCCTTTTTGTTGGCATTCCGAATTGAAAAATTCCGCTGGCGTTTAACGTCAATTGCGTCCGTTTAGTAAATAAACGTTCAGGTATAAAAAGTAACAGGGATGAGGAAACTTTATTGCTTCACAAATCAAATCCTTTTGCGATTGTAGTTAAAAACGTGACAACAATTATCCTCAAAAGAAAAATTGCGGAAACTAAATCAAAAATGGAAGAAAAGTCTGGGACATTTATAAAAATAAAAATTAATAAAAAGGTTTAATTGCCAAACTGAAAAAAAAATCAAATAAAAATCATTGTGCCCTCAAAATGTTTGTTACTGGATCATGTGAAAAAAGTTCACCGACTTGAACTACTTTTTCTAAAAGAAAAGAAACCGATTACGTTTTCTGAAGTTACTGCCAACTAAAAATGGGTGAAAGTGGTTATACTTCGAATGATACATATCTGGTTAAAAAATTGATTTCAAAACCAGTGCACAATCCTTTTTATTACATAAAGTCGTGTTCCAGTGTGTTTTGCTTTGTATTTGACAAAGCTGAGCAACTAAGTTTCATACATTCCGTCGCAAGTAAAGTTGCACAGACTATGTCAGATATTTATTAACTCACTAGTGAATCAGCATTTTACCATGACTAATATGCAAGAGAACCCATAATACGTGGAAAATGTCTATCAGTACGTCGTCCCGACACAATTACGTTGCAATTATATACAAAGACAATGTAAGCAGTTACATCACATTATTTCGATCTCGATTGCTTCGCTCTTGTTCTGTGCGTAGAAGAAGCTGACGGCAGCGGCGGCCGCACCAACCCAAAGGATGATGAGTTGCCAGTGAAGGAGGAGCATCGAGCCGTAGTAGAAGGAAATGCAGGAAGCCATTGACTAGGACGTGCATTTAATTATAAAAACAAAGGAATCTAGCCTGGAAAAACTTGAACAAAGCAAACGCGGAAGTGGAATCGTCACGGTAGAGGGATCCGATTAAGGTGTAGATCTGAGTATTCCAACAAGAATCAGCCAGTCCAAGAAGGAATCCGGTGAAAAGAGCGACAAACATGCTAAACTGAGTTTAGAAGAGCCACTCTCTGTATACCTGCCTTGGCTCCATGTAGGCGATTGCATCAGTCTTGTTCAACGGTGCCTCCATGGGAATGTTCAAGAAACAAAGGAAGAATGCAACGATGTGCAGTATGGTTCCCATGATGATGATCTGAGATCTGTTGAGTCTGTTACTTCCTGCGCCAATTCCAAATGCCAAACCACCTGAAACATCGGTGTGCAGTCTTTTCCAAAACACCTACTTACCAATGATTTGACCAGCTCCCATGCAGAACGCATTGTACGGAATGACCGCTTCTGTTCCTTTAGTTAGTTTGGTGGTAGCAGCTAGGCAGGCGGAGTAGACACCAGTGAAAAGTTTTAAAAAAGTTAAAAGGAAAAGGTTTACCGGTGTAGAAGGTGGTTTCAATTCCACTGTAAAAGAAACAGACGGCAAGAGCGCACATCTGTTTGGTCTTCATGATTTGCCACGTCTTTCCTGCAAAAAAGGCATTTGCAGGAACTTCCGGAAACACTACCTCATCAATTACAAATTATAATGTAGCACTGCTTTGTACTTAAAGAAATGTATTACCGTATTTTATTGTGTGGGTAGTATTGTTTATATAGTGTTTTTTTAAATAAATTTCATCCGCATTTAGCGTCTTTGTCAGTTGTGTGTTCTTTTTTGCAACTATGGGGCAAAGTTTTCACATAACATGTTTCATTCTGAAACAAATGTATTCTTTTCTGGACTTATAATTTGTGTGTTCTGGGCTTTTTGTTAACTGAATATATACTATTATATATATTACAACTGTCAATAATTTTTTTTAAAACCTTGTTTGTATCAAAGAAAATGTCATCAGTCTCACTAACCAACTAAGTACTTTCCTTCTATTATGAAAAATAAGTCAACAACAAAGTTCGAATTGTCCTACCGAAATCCTCCTGCCATGTTGAAACCACAGGGTTATGGGGTTCGTAGATGAGTTCATCTTCATCGTCACCCTCCGTCAGAGGCTGAGTTGAGGAGATGGTATCGCTTGGGACCGACACTAAATAACCAAAACAATAGCTTAAATGTGTGATTCATACCAATTTCAGGTGATCCTGAAGGCAACAAAATGAGGGTGATAACACCGACAATTGACGCCCCAGCAAAAACTGAATACACCAAGCGGTATGATGAAACCAGGTCCCTGAAAGAAAGACTTAACTTTAAACAAAACAAATTTAAAACATACGAGGTGCTTAGGACAAAGCACAAGAAGAGAGATCCTGCAACGAGCGATGATTGGACCATAGCCCACAAGATTCCACTGTTCCTTGCCATTTTCCCTTCTCTCGAGTATTCCACGAGAAACACCCCGTTACCAGTCCATAAAACTAAAACAAAGCTACATTTTCCTTGCTAATATATTTACGTGCTGCTCCGAATCCAAGGATTGCTGACGAAAGATAAAGGAGGAAGGCATTAAGATGGAGGAAGGCCAGAAGGAACAGGGAGTAGCAGCACGCTCCAGCAACCTACAACGTATTTCTTCAGATGTTTTTGCTTCAGTACCTGTGCCCATTTTGATCCAATCGACTTAATTATTGGCGGAGCTGCGAGATTGGAAAACGTGAATACAAAATAAATAATAGCCAAACTAAAGAAAATATTAATAATTATTGATTCAAATTACCTGTAGTATCCACTGTTTTCTGTTATTCCAGTCGAAGGCTCCGCCTTTGCGAGCGACCGAAGTACGGTAATCTAAAATGATCTCGAAAAATAAAATTAATTCAAACCTCAATAAATCCCTGCGAGTTGAAAGCTGAGAAAATTGTGAAAAATGCAAAACCGACTTGTATGATTATGCACATGTCCCTCCGCATTTCCTGAAAAAAGAAAGAAAAGTTTCAATTCTATGCTTAAAAAATTAGTTTTTAAGAAATATCGATTTTTCCGTATAATTAAAAAACAGCTGCGAAAGCAACAAAAAAGCAGGCGAGAGTTTTGTGGCAACGCTCTCGGGCTGACGCACATTTGCGGAACAAATAACGTTTGCGTTACACAAAAACATATCAAAACAACACTTTGCTATTTGAAAAAAATTTTAAACTTCAAAAGTTTTGTCTTAGCTTTAAAAAAGAAGTCTGTAAAAATAAGTTTGCCAAAAAAGGTGAGAAAACGAGCGTTATGAATTTTATTTAATGTTTTGAAGTTTTTTTTTAAATTGTAGGAAAACATGTTCTTGCAAAAAGATTGAAAGTTTAGTATAGACGTAACGATAAAAAGAACACTACATTATTTAAAGGAGACCAACAGTAAAATAAATTAAATTTATTTTATTAAAAATTTCCAAATGCGTTGTACATGGATTTCCTTCTTCCGTATCCCACTGACTGTCTCTTCATTAACCGAATCTGAACATGATATACTTTTGAAAAAGTATTTAGTCTACCTTTAAGGCCGTTGCCGTGTCAGATGAATTTGCAGTATTTGACCGACTTCGACTATTGGTCTCAGGAACAATTGACAACCGTGGTCCCATTCGAATGACAGATGTTCTAAAAAGCTTTAATTACAAATTATAAATTTCATACCTTCTTGTGTGAGGGTCAGTCATGACCGCATAGTTTTCCTCTACGATTGGTGGTATTGGAGCCCCTTCGGTTTTTGGTACACTGAAACGTCGGACTAAGTTTCTGTGTGGATTTGTGAGACGTACCTTGTTGTGCCCTTTGTGGTGATAACGATTTGTTCATATGATTGCTTTCGGAGGTTCATGTCATCATCACCGATAATATCACCCCAATAGGTCTTGTGTCTCTGAATATAATGATGTAATGGCTGATTTGAACAAAATACCTCATCGTTGAAGACTCCCCAAACGGACTTGAATAGATAAATAAATATCTCCAGAAGAGTTACGCAGCTCATTCCGAGGAAGAGTCCCATGCTGCCCGCCACGTAACCGAAAAACGAACCCTATCTCAGGTATCGCATTGCTGCAAAGAAACTTACTTAGAAGATCAACAGCCTTGATTCTCTTCAGCTGAAAACGAAGAAACACTTTTCTTGAGGGAAATTCCACATGTAAAATAGACCTAAACACACGTTAAATAAATTGACTAGTTTTAGATACTTGTTGTTAGATTTCAGTCGTAAAAACGAGGAAGGAGATGTTTTGTAAAGGAGTCGTTCACAATCAACTGCGCAATGACAAGGAGTCGCTGGTCTTGCTAAATTCTTGTTGTTTACATTTAAATTATGTTTTTAAATTTTTTCTACCTTGCGCTTTGCAAAGGAGCATTTCCGCTGCTGAGCAAATGTGAACTCCCTGTTTTGCCAAATTGAATGGTACGCAACTGCACCTGCAATCTTATCAGTGAGATCAGAAGTGAAATCTTGTTAACGACACAAAGATATGGCCACATTGAAGCTCGCCTTTCGATATATTGTAAAGCAACACAGTTCTTCAAACATTCGCTCTGTTGGTAGTGTTGGTCTTCATAGTGTAAAGATTCGAATTCATTGTGGCAGGACCCCCAATCATCGCGATGGAGAAGATTTTCCTAAAAACAACAAGTGTTTATAAACATAACAAAATGGCTGGGCGTCATGTAAAATGAAATACCATCGATTTGAAACTATAATTACGAATCTCACAAAAGCTAGTTTTTGTTATGTGGTTGCAATTGTAGTTGAATAAAATTTAAAGACCCTTACTAACCCCTGATTTAACATTTTAAATTACTTACAGTGCTTGCTTGAACTTTGATAAAGTTTCGATAACCATTCCTTGTTTGCCTGCCCATTGACTTCATCATTGAGGGGCTTCCAATCGTGTGCAACTGGTAGACAATTTCATCTAATCGTAATTTGCTGGTTCAAACGTGAACAAAATACCTCCACTATGTTGAACGAATGCCATTTCAATTTTTGCAGTTGCGTCGGCTGTCATATGCTGCGTGGTCACAGAAATGCAGTAGCCCATATCGGTCAAAACTTCTTCAAAGTGGTCGCAGGGGTTGGGCACGGAATGTCCGTGGACTGTCAAGCTTTCTACTACGTCTATGCATGAAGTTCTGAAAATAAACAAAGAAACTGAAACAAATATTCTTTCTACTTTGTTTTGTTCAGATACTCCATAAAATGTTCTCCCGTAAGCTTAAGGTCGTAGAAGTGTTTGAGATCAGAATCGTCGATTGGTGTGTCCCTGAGTATCTTTTGCATAAGGAACTCTTCCCTGCTTTCTAAACATAAGTATTTTAAAAACAAAGTTTATAGACTTACGATTATCCCCTGCACCGATCCGACAAATTGTAATTGCAGGGAGGTATTTGGAAACCATTGGAGTGTCAACAGTTTTAAGAAAAGTCGGATGGGCATTGTAAAAAAGTAACATAAGTCCACTCTAAAACAAGATTGCTAAAATACGCGAAAGTGTGGAACTTACATGAATCATGAACAGTGTGAGACAAGTAACTACGACTAATGACCAGAAGATACGTGAGGGCCATGTGGCAGAACTGTAGATTCGTTTCTAAAAATAGAATAGTTTGTTTTAACTAATGTTGAAAAAAGCGTTGCAGAAAAACTTTGTGAGGAACTTAAGAAAAAAAATTCCGGTTCGGTAGATTAGAGGGAACAATTTTGCACATCTACAAACATTGAAAGTTTGTTCTTTGAAATGAATACATCCAGTTGAAACACTAACCATGCCATGGTAAGTCGTCAGAGAGGTAAAGTCCCTTGACTCGTCGTCGTAAACATGAAGAATGATCCTCCTCTCCTGAAGTTCTTCTTCAACGACCGAGTTTTCATCGTCGCTGGCTTTCGATGTAGACGCACTTGGCATTTACAGAAGGCTCGTCGATGGTTTAATTTCCTCAGGGAACCTGGCTCAAAGACAACGGCAATATTGATCAGCGTTATCTAAACAAGCACTAGCACCCGAAGATAGCACGAATGGAATTGCGTTACGCAGGTCGCAACTGTGAATGTGACAGAAACAGAAATTTAAAAAAAAGAGGATGGAAGATTCAGACAAAATATTGCCAAACGTAGTAAAGGATTGCTACTTTGTTCGTAAGAAGTACTTACACAGTAGCGCACGTGAACTAGATAACAGTCATTACGTCACGAGGTCCGGATATCAGGCATTCTTTGGCCCAATGTCCAGAGACCGAAACCGTTTATTCAAAAAGAAGCCTTTGTTGTTCCCGGATGTCTTTAAACAGGATACAAGTGGTTTTGCTGTCTTGTGAACACGGCCGACAATGAGTGAGACAAACATCTGAGACGAAAATAGTCGATCGAAGACCTAGATTTTTATTATTAAAGAAGAGACTTTCACAATTATTCGCCTTGAATGTTTTTCACAAATCGACAACAGTATTCTGCACCATATGAAGCAGTCATGTGAACAATTCGTTATCACCCACAGGACAAACCAAGGTAAGTTCACCAAATAGCAATTATAATTTAACAAAACTAAAACCAAAAGGTTAACTGTGGAAATCTGAAAAAAGTCAGTTGTTGACAAAAATGAAGTTATGGATGATTTTTACAACAGTTACAAAACGGCGTTAGCAACACTCATTCCCAGTATCCTTTTAAAATTTTAGTCTTCTAAATTGAAAACAAAAAAAACTTTTTCTTACAAAGTGAGAGCTTACATCACTGATGATTTATTTGTACAAATGATATGAATGTGTGAATATCTACGGTTCAAGAGTAGTAGTAACGCCCAGAGGCTCTCATTAACAGGACAATCAACACAGCTCCAACAAGGAAAGCCATTATTCCGGCAACTGCTAGGATTGTTCGGTGGTTGTCAGTAGATGGAGTTGTTGTTTTTTCTTTGAGATTCTCGCCTGTGACACTCTAGACTTTTCGTTTTTTATCTTCTTGTGGTTATTACCTCATTCGTTATTTCTAAGGCCGTTGTAGTAGGGGTTTCCTCAGTGTGTATTTCAGTGGTTGCACTTTCTGTTGTTGTCGTTGTATCGTTGCCAACAACAAATGAAATAGTCTCACCAGATAGCAAATCAACACATTCATACTTTGTTAGAGGTGGGGTTAAGGTATAATTAGCCACCCGAAACCCTTCTCTGGAATGCTAAAAAATTGCATTTTTAGGTTATCTCACGTTGGTCTGTATTTTGCGTTTTCTAAAAGGATGCCATTGCGTAGGAGTGATACCATTTCACCATATCTGGTGGAGGTACAAGGAACAATAAACCTCGATGAAGTAACGTTAATGCTACGATTTTTCTTGGGCACGAAGAACTTCCCAGCTGAAACTTTTACAAAACACGGCTATCTGCAAATACTTGTAACAAATACGTAGACAGGTATTTTAATGTTTTCGTTCAAAGCGGAGGAACAAGCATATTTTCCACACTCCCAGAGCTGAAAACATTATAGGGTTACTTTTTACATTTCTCACCTGCGCTCTTACACTAGAATAATTTGAGTAGTTTATGCCCAACAAAAATGAACTGCCCAAGTTTGATTGAAAAAGAAGGTCGTTAAAACCCCAGTTGTTACTTAGACTTTTTCCATCGAAGGACACTGAAGAATTTTAAACGTTGCCAATTAGTTAAACCACCTGTAGTTTGAAAACTATCATAGCAAGAGAGGGAGAAAGGCTGTCCGAAGGGAACCACTACATGATGGCCTAAGCGAATTGTGTGCTAAAACACAAATGTTCAATCTAAGGCATTTTAACCCTTAATGGAGGATCCGAATCAATATACAAGTCTCCGTTAACAGCCTCCCACAACCAGAGGAGGAGTATTGAGTGACCAATCATCGTTGTTCGGTTTCTTCTAAAAGAAGGTATAATGCAAAGAAACTCAGAAGACATTCACAATAAAAACAGAGAGACTTCCACTCACAGTGTGGAGATCTTTCTTTGTTCGCGGCTGAATACCCTCTGATATCAAAGCAAATATGCTTAATACTTTGTTCTATATTTCGTTCTGTGGTTACTGTGCAAAACAGACAAACAGCAGTGTAATTCGCGTTTGGGAAACACTACAAACTACAAGTTGATTGCATTTAAAAAATTCTTCACAATTTAACGAAAGAATATTCAACTGGCCTAAACAGATTTTCAAGGTTGGAACATGGATCTATTTGCATAATCATTTCCACTGAACTTATTAGAAAATGCTAATGCTCGAAACGCGCTCTATCTCTAAATTCAGAATTGGCTTAATCGCTTGTAAAAGTTTGCTAAACTTTCACTAAACATTTTCGTTGATTGAAACTGATTCTACAAAAACATATGACAACAGACAAAACAGACAAACACAAAACAGACAAAAGCAAAATGAGACCAATTAACAACATTTATTTTCTCGGTTGGCAATACTTCAGTTATTGAGCAGCCCTCACGAAGAAGACGACAGCCACAACACCAACAACAAAAGCAACAAAACCGGCTCCTGCGAGGATTGTCTTATGATTAAGAAGGAAAACAGGGATAGTGCGCTTATCCGAATTTTCGCTGCCAGTTTTATCCTAAACTAGAAGTTTGAATTTTACACTTTTTACTTTTACGGGTGAATTAAAATCCAGAGATTTTGTGGTAGTCTTGGATATCTCTTCTGTATAAACCAAACAAGAAAAACTTTCGTTTGTTGAAAAATGGAAACATACAAATTGCGTGACCGAGGACGTAATGAAAGAACTATCCAGTCGGAAACCTTCCCTAAACTTTCAAAGTTTTTCAATTTATTGAAAAATACGTCGGTCTATATTTAGATTTAATGAATTCTCCATTTCGTCTTAGTGAAACTGGCGCTCCGTATCTTGTTGAAGTACAGGGAACAACAAACTGTGTTGATGCCAACATTAGTTCATTGCTTTTCTTTAGAACAAAGAAAAAATCACCTGAACCTGATTCATTTCTCAAACTCCTTTTCTATGATTTCTGCTTGGTAAATTTAATGATACACGAATAAATACCTCTTACAAATACGTAAATAGATCTTCTGTTCTGTTCGTTGTCACTTGTATAACAGTCATACTTTCCGCATTCCCACATCTAATACTTGTAAAATATATTTCATTCTCTTATTTTTTTAACCTTTGCGCCATCGCTCGAATACTCAATGGAATTTACGTCCGTAGTGGTTAGAATGATATTGGCTTCAAACCTGGATTCTTCAAAATCCTAGTTATTTTCCAAGTTCTTACTGTCCAATAGCACTAAAACGTTGATTAGAAAGCACATATTGTGATCATACCATCCTTAAAAGAAGACTCCCAACAAGTGAAGGAAAATGGCTCCCCAACCGATACTTCAATAAAGTGTCCTAAGTGCCTGTTGTGCTTAAATATCTTCATTTTTTATTTATTTTGTTGAAACTTGTAACGGCGGGTTAGATGTCATCACTATATCTTGGTGTGAATATTTCCAAAGCATCGAAAACAGCAAAGAAAAAATTATCATTCTTCTGAATTAGTTAGGAATCTTAACAATTGGAAAAATATGAATCTTAACTATTGGAAAATTAAATTAAATGGCAGCTCACAAGTGATAGTAAGACGGCTATTTGTTCGTGTTTTTGCTGCCGCTTTGTCCTCTCATATCAAATCAAATATTTTCCAAACGCGCGTTTTCAATACAGATTACGACCTCAAGACCACAAACGTTTTCAAGTGAAATCATATTTATATATGGCGTCATGTAGGGACTTAGAAGTATATAACACCCAGAAATAACGTTCGAAAATTCTCTAAGTTATGGAGAATTTTCGAAAAAGTGCTTACCTCATATATATACCGGACTTCAATGAGGTCCTATTAAAAAAGTTTCACAAGTAACTATAGCTACTTTTGCACGCTAAATCACATTCGAAGGTTTGTTTTAGACCAGCTCTCCGATGGAACGTGTTACGGCTAAATTCTGCCTAAATTTAGCCAAAACTCGTTTCGATGTAGAGCTGGCCTCAAACAAACCGCAGAATGCGATTCAGAATGCAAAATTAGCTATAGTTTCTTCTGAAACTTCTTCCATAGAACCTCAATGAAGTCCGGTATATATACGGAGTGAGCAATTTTCGAAAATTCTCTGTTTTTACAGTGGCCCACTGTAAAAACAGAGAATTTTCGAAAAAGTGCTTACCTCATATATATACCGGACTTCAATGAGGTCCTATTAAAAAAGTTTCACAAGTAACTATAGCTACTTTTGCACGCTGAATCACATTCGAAGGTTTGTTTTAGACCAGCTCTCCGATGGAACGTGTTACGGCTAAATTCTGCCTAAATTTAGCCAAAACTCGTTTCGATGTAGAGCTGGCCTCAAACAAACCGCAGAATGCGATTCAGAATGCAAAATTAGCTATAGTTTCTTCTGAAACTTCTTCCATAGAACCTCAATGAAGTCCGGTATATATACGGAGTGAGCAATTTTCGAAAATTCTCTGTTTTTACAGTGGCCCACTGTAAAAACAGAGAATTTTCGAAAAAGTGCTTACCTCATATATATACCGGACTTCAATGAGGTCCTATTAAAAAAGTTTCACAAGTAACTATAGCTACTTTTGCACGCTGAATCACATTCGAAGGTTTGTTTTAGACCAGCTCTCCGATGGAACGTGTTACGGCTAAATTCTGCCTAAATTTAGCCAAAACTCGTTTCGATGTAGAGCTGGTCTAAAACAAACCTTTGAATGTGATTCAGCGTGCAAAAGTAGCTATAGTTACTTCTGAAACTTCTTCCGTAGGACCTCATTGAAGTCCGGTATATATACGGAGTGAGCAATTTTCGAAAATTCTCTAAGTTTTTTCAGTGGGCCACTTAAATAACTTAGCAAACAACAACAATGTTCTCACTCCGTATTTAAACCGACCTTCATTTCAATTTTTTTTAATAATCAACTATAGATAATGTTACCTTCTGAATCACATGCAGTGGTTTTCCCTTAGTTTTTTTGTCTAACGGGCGAAGGAAATTTGCCGGGCATCAAGAATATTCGATTACAAACACAAAACAATTAATTCCCAGAAAACAAAGTTTTTAACAGTTTATTTTTCCCAGATAACGTGGTCGTTGGTAGGGAACATGATAATACGAAAATAAAATCGGTCGTTTTGTTTGCAGCTGTTATTAAACCTGCTAGCTGTTATAGCCTGACTGGACATAAATCCACTCAATAAGGATTGCTAATAAAACTCTAAATCGGACCGGTAAGAGGAATCGGATCTTGGAATGCAATTTAAAACGAATCCTATGTTATTATAGAACTATATTTTGAAGATATGTGTCATGATGCGTGTTCTGTTATCTATTCCACAGCAGTCTCCCTTCCGAAATCTCCAGTGGAGCAGACAGAAGACCTGCGAGATTTTCCTTTGGCGTGTACCTAAATTGTTGATGTTGGAAGTGAGTCCGTTTCACTACCTTTGCATGTCTTTTCCTTTCGTCGCTTCTTGCAAACTTCCGTCCGCAAACATCGCATGAGAAGGGCTTTTCGCCAGTGTGTGTGCGGATATGTGTCGTCAGGTGATCCGACCGAGAGAACGCCCGCATGCATATATTGCACTGAAATAAGAAATTGAGCAAAGCGTTTCCTTTGTGAACGGTTAAGTTGGTTACCTCAATGTCTCACAATCTATACTCGGTGTCCTACGGACAATCGCTGTTTTAGCCGGTTAAACGAAAATTGGTGCATGGTTTCGCAAAGAATAGTGGTAGATCAAATGCGGCGCCAATCTCCTAGCGTGAGAAAGCACGATGATTAAGGAGCGCGCAGAGAAACCGCGAAAAACGGCGTCTGAGACACTTGTCTGTTATATATGCGACAGGGGATATTAAATAATGTTAATGTTAGAATAAATAAAGAAATAAACCAGGAGAAAACACGCGAGGGCAACACTCAAGTAAAAACGTGGCTCTGCGGCCCTTTTAACAAGCGCCTTCACTTGAATTACGCCATTCGTTGGGGTTTGAGCACTGGAAGTATGCATGGGGGCAATCGGGAATATACTCGGGAAGAAAAAAGCACACAACACTGTAATATCTGGAGGGCGAATTGTTTGTTGGACATAGACTATTCTCCGGATTGGCATCATTCTTGCGTTCATACTGATTTAAGTTTGTCATGTTTAATAGAAGCTGATCTCAGCTGAGAAACTTAGTTAGTTTATTATTGAGCATTACATTCATCGCCAATACGTTTTTTTGTAGTTTCCTGAATTATTGATGAGTGTCAAGGTTAGTCAAAGCACTTCCGCTATAAGAGTGTGAGGGCAAACATCGATATTTGAAGTTCATTCAAACATTGTCTGTATAAGGTTTCAGTTTTTAAAAAAATCTTTAAAGGATCACAAAACTGTATAACCTTTGAATTTTAAACACAATTTGGCAACCGTACCTGGAATGGTTTCTGTCCCGTATGAATTCGGATGTGCCTCGTCAACTCGTCACTTCTTGAGAAGGAGCGATCGCAGTTGTCCCTGGGGCATTTGTACGGCTTGTCACCACCCTAAAAACTCATATTACGTTAAAGTTCACGTTTTCTGTCACCTGTCGATCGTCTGAAGATGACTGGTACTCAAACATGTTAAAGTCTCCTTCATTATGCCCTTAATATGGATCATCCAGCTATTGCTACAACAAAAAACTAACGGCTCTGCTCAAAGTTCGGAAGATTCGGTTGCGTCAGGGTAACGACACTTCCACCAGTATATGCAAAATCATCCATTGGTTCAACTTTTGGTTCAAACATTGGAGCGATTCTGACATTTTCATATTTAAAGATAAGTAAGGGACATACTGAAACTGTGTGTTGCCCTCCTGCCGAAAACAGGCGTTTTGGTAAATTTGGTGTGGAATGGACTGGTTACCAATCGTTTGAATTGCCGGAGGAACAGTATTCAGGTGCCCGTTTTGTCGATTGTTTCTCTTAATACAAATTGTGGTTTTTATCTTCCAATGGTTACCTGCAACTGTTTGGCAGCTGTGGGCACAGGCGGGGGTTGTAGCTTAATTTGCGGCATTGTCGGCGGCTTTGGCGGATCTTTCTTCATCTCAGCTGGCATTCGAACCACCTAAAGAAATTCAGAATGGCATCCAATCAACCCTGCCTTTAGGAGATCTGGAACCTCGCTGGATCCCGGAGTCTTGGCATCAACGACGGTCAGTTCAGGTAGAACTCCACTTCCCTGAAACTACAAATGAAATATTCTATTGTGCAAACACACCTTGCTTTGAAGGAAGTGTTCCACCATGGGAGAAAATTGGAACATTGTGGCTGACAGACCTAAAAAAATCATTTATTTATATAAATCTCAAACTACCAGGAGAATTTAAACTCGACCCCAGGGGAAGCTTGGTCGTGATGGATCCTTTGAACTCAATTGTTGTCTTTTCTGCCTTCTGAGGACTATTCTGTTTCTGTGAATCTGAAAATTTCGCAGTTTGGTTATAAGTAAAGTGGTGTTACCTTGTGTTTCAGCAGATACTGTACTTTGAGATATGATCTCAATGTTCCCTAAAGTTGTACTCCTTTCGGACATTCACCCCGACTCACCCGTTATTAGGTCATTATCGCCGAAAAAGGCCTGGCCATTGTGAGGCGACAGGTTATTGAAGTACACCCTTGGCGTGCCGTCTAGCGAAAGAGTTCGGGAAGAGCCATGTGATGATGGCGTCTACAAATTAAGAATACATCAGTTTTTTCGTGACTTGAAATTATTCTTTGTGATCTGTTCTCTTGGTGATAAACTGTGTTTCTCTTGTCAAACTGATGGGAGTACCGCCCACTAACACTAACGAGAAACATCGAGTTATAAAAAACAATTCATTTTCTTATTCTGTATTGCAGAACATTGACCTCTTTTATCTTTAACTATCTATATGTTTGTATTTTTTATGGTTGATCTGTTGTTAACTTGACGACAACTTTTTCTCCTCTTACCTTGACGAAGTCGTTCATAGTTGGTGTTTTGAGGCAATCATTTTCAGCGAAGATCAACGTCGTCCGAGACACATTCTTCAGAAGATTCTGTCCTGGTCGTTGCGTCTTGGGTGCTGTGGCCATATCTGAAACCTTAAAGTTAAGGTTAAATCTCAGGGGTCGAGTGTCGATCAGAAAGAACATACGTGGTTAATGGCGAGGCAAACATCGCGCGGTACAACCGGAATTCTGAGGAACAGTTTGTGACTCATATTGGCAAATTTAAACATTTCACAAAGCGAAAGAGTTATCCAGCGCTTATATTGCTCTTAATCATGTTTACGGATTAGCCGGACGTTAAATCAAGGGAATTATTGAAATTGAAGATAGCTTGAGAGTCTGCAAGAGCAACGGAATATGAAACATTGGCATGACCTTATTAATAATTGGGAGGGAGTAGGTGTGCGAAGCAAACGCGTGATTTCCTTTGCGAAAAGCGAAGAATCGGTTTTCGCGGCTTCAAAGCAGCAGGTGCAATTGTAGACTCCAAGAATTGTAGCTGTTTATCCCATCAATCGGCCATTTTCAGCCGGGGCTCGACTTTTGTTCTTGTGTACGACTAAAATTTGGGATATTGTAAGCAGATTAG
This sequence comes from Oscheius sp. G VE-2021, assembly GCA_022343465.1. Lineage (NCBI taxonomy): Eukaryota > Metazoa > Nematoda > Chromadorea > Rhabditida > Rhabditidae > Oscheius > Oscheius sp. G VE-2021. The sequence goes on from JAJQXH010000045.1 coordinate 1,056,341, forward strand.
ACAAAGGTGATATACGATGATGATCCTGATGTTGAAAGTTTGCCGTTCTATCAATAGGAACAGCTATCCATTACATCAATTGGATTTATGTAGTAACTGAAACTGACTATGGGGTGCTTCTCAGCAGACTCTGCTGCTGTTTTGCAAAGTGTGTCGTAGAGGGGACTAAATCTGTTGTCGCACACCTTGTCACGGCTTGGCGATCTTATTAATTTTATAGGAAACGGTCAATATTTTGCGCTGTCGGCGCCAAATACTGAAAATGAGTTGGAAATCTGCAAAAGGGGGTTTAAAGTCCAGTGTGGCATCATGGCCGGAGCGAGACATAAAACATTGATGGACCCAGAGGGAAATTGAAGGAGCGCTCAAAATGCGAACACATTCCCGCATAACAGAGTGGTTTATGCCCCGTAATTTGAAAGAAATAAGGTTTAGATTAATGCATATTAAACAGTTTAAAACAATGTTTGAATTTTTAGGAGGTCTGGTTGGGTTTTAAACTGACACATTCCGAGTAATTCAGAAAACACAATTCCTGAACAGAAGTAATCCCATGCGGAAGCATTTATTAAAACGATCGGCTTCATAGCGAGTGAGTGCACCCGACATGGGACCAACGGCTGATGCACTTCCGCCGAATGCACCGAGCATTCTGACAAGCTGCAACAACAAGAAATGACAGCCAGGCGGCGTCTTTGAACGTTTTTGCAGAGAATGCGGCCGATAGTTATGATGTTTGGAGTGATGGCTTGAAAACGGTTTAAATTTTTAAAATAAATTTTCTACATAGATCTATATTTAATGTGAAAAGTATAATCTTGCAAGCGAGTGGCTGGTGATAAATTACACTGCTTTTTCAGTTCTGCAAAATAATTCAGGGGTTCAGTAAGCATTCTGGGAACACAAGCTAGGAATTTCATGGAAATTAAGAATAGAATTTGATTAAAATGCTATTTTTGGCAATGCCCCTTCTATATTTCATAATTGGCCTTTTGTTTAAAATAGAAACTAAAATAAAAATTCAATGAATAAACAATTGAACTATTTCAAGAACTATGGAAAAATATAGGAACTTCCTCTTGTTTATCCAGGTTCATAAAAAGGACACTGTTACCCTCGTTTTACTGTTTTTTTAAAGATGGATGTCGTAAAGGGATGCCAGAAGCAGGAGAAGAGAACAAAAAGGGAGCCGTAAAACAAAAGGTGCGACGGCTTGAAAAGAAGGGAGCGAAAAGTTATAACGGAGTTTGTCAACCAACCCACTCCCTTATTCATTCTGTGCATTTTTAATTAAAACATAGAGTGACTAATCTACGGCATTCATTGTGACAGTGTGACATTCAGATTTTACGTTGTTTGGCTTTTTATCATAAAGCTCAAAACGTAGATCAAGAAAAATATCTAAGTGTTTGGGCTAAAAATGACTGGGTTAAAAAAATGGTTAAAATTAATCATAATCATTCAATCAGGTAATTTATTACATTTGAAATTTTATAAATCAAATAAAAACTTAACTTTTTTTTATTAAAAATCGTAAAAACGCCAAAATGAATGAAAATAGTAGTGGCTAACGTATAAATGATTTGTTTTGTTAACTTGCTTTTTAGCAATTAAAAATGGCTATCGATAAATGATACGATGTTATTACAGCTCCATTTAACTGAAATATTAGACTATTTCATTATTTGTATGAGGCCTTAATGGGCATCGTCATCTCTCAGTAGTGCGCCTGAATAGCCATAGTTCGGTCTTGCGTGAAAAACGCAATTGGCAGCGCTGCAGAACATATTTTCATAGAGAACAATGAGGCCATCGTTCTTTTAGCAAACGATGAAAATACAGTAACAGAAAGGGATAGGAGCTGAGAAAATTCACGACACGTGTCGGCGAAGCCGCGGATAATGCAATAAAATTGACGCAAGACAGGAGTGGCCCGTGTAAGAAGAATTCGACGCTTTGTCTCAACAGCCACGCGGAGAAGAGTTAATCCCATAGGCGAGGACAGGAAATGCGGGAAATGGACTATTGCTGTGACGAGGTTCAGATAGAGTCCTTTTGAAATATAGGTAATTTAACAAATGGGATTTGTCGACGTTTTTTTTCAGTTACTTTCAACTGGGCCTAAACAATATAAACATTGACGAGAACATCCCTCTCAACATTTTTTTCAATAACCATTTGCATAAACATATTTCTAAGGAGAAGGCTTAGAACGATATACAACGGCAAAAACGTGGTCGACAACTCCATGTAAATGGAAGTTCAACACCGCAAATCTGTATTGAAGTTAAGTGAGGGGCCCAAAAAGCAACAAATGTTCTCAAAACAGAAACAGTTTTTAACTTGACCTGATGATTATATTGAAAAACCAGAGTGTTGATTTATTAGGTTAGATTCGAAACTTTTGATTGAAGGATTTTCGAAAAGACTCAGGCCAGTGAAAGACAATGTTGGCATTATTCATGCGCCCGATAACATGAATCAATTGAGAGTCAGCCCATTATTTCAAAGGAATTTTCTTAAATTGTGAAAGCTGTGAATTTATCGATCGTCTCCGTAGCGCAGGGTGTTGTGTAATTACCAAATGATAGTTATAGGGCTACGATGGAATTATGTGCGCCAGGGCTGATGTCTGACCGATGAGCGTAATAATTTCGATGGGAACGTTGAAGGCATCATGGATGGAGATCCGAGATTACAGCGACGGCAGAGGCTCATATCAAACAGATGTCGCAGAGAACGAAGCGGTCCTGCCGCCGCGCCTCTGTTGTAATTTTTGACCCGAAATCTGGACTCGAAATTTCAGGCGAAAAACCTTATGCATAAGCCAGGATTAACTCCAGAGCCAGAAGAATAGGTCTCTTTTTGACTCAAAATCTAGAAAATGCAAACAATAGAGAATGACATTTGATTAGAAAACAAACGGATTACGACAACTATTTTTATGCAGCGACATTTTTGCAAAGGCTTCGGAGCCACACGGCCCAGAGGGGAGGGCAGCACGACGAACCAATGAAATTACGTTTTCTAATCGGCTCGTATTTCCTACGCGAGTAAAGCAATTAAACTACAGATGTTACTTATACTATCAGGTTCAATGAGGAAATGACGGAGGTGTAAAAGGAGCGCTTGGTTTGATTTTCATTTTCCCTGCCAGGTGATTGTTTAGATAACGACTATGATAAGGAATATGGGCGCTCTTTTAAGGCCGGTATCCGTGGTTTTTTATTTGTTTGTTTAAAAAATTATTATGCAATTATATGAGTAGCAAGACAAAGTGGTTTTAAACAAAGCGAACGATTTTCTTATTTCGTTAAACCAATAAAAATGTATTTTAACTTGGGTTGGACACTAAGAAGATGTTTTTATAAATTAAATGAGCAACTTTTTGGTTTGCCTCTGTAGTAAATAAGAAAGTTTATTATCCAATTTTCTTTTAACACTTTTTGAAAACTTTAAACTTACAACTATCAATCAATCGGTTAAAACCACTTTGTTTTACAGTTGGAAATTATTCTATGGTAAATGAAAATAGAAAACAACCCTATTTAAACATCAGACAAAAACATCCATTAGATCCGTTATCACGGGAAGAACACAAATCAATAGCGCCATAAAATGTGAAGAGTTGATCAATAAATCAAATTGGGCTTAATATAACTCCGTTATTAACCTAGTGTGAATATTACAAATTCTATGGTTGATTTGAAAGTAGAACAGTAAGACTACGAGAAATCAAAATTGTTGGGACAAAAATACAATTGTATGCGAATGGAAAATAGCTCGAATTTATATTCAGCATTATGGTTAACAATGAACATTATAGTTGGGCGGACCCCAAGTTTGTTGTAGCCAAAACAGTCATAACAGTAATGAAGTAATGAAGTACCTTTCGTTGCCAAGTAGGTTGTTTAAAACAAATCATAATAATTTGAATTTATAAAACTTTTTTAGAGGTTAAAAACAACTTTCAATGTTTTTGTGTGTGGGCGTTTGAAATAGATGTCAGTTGTCGTACAACTCGGTATTAGAGAACGTATGCGAAAGGAACATTCCGCAGGATCACTAAACAACAACTGACGCCCTGATCGCGAGACGAGCATGGAGCCGAGCGGTACCCTTATCTTAGACAAGTATTGCGTAGGGAAAGCTCCCGAATTGGTAATAAACCGGCGTGATTTCCGCCGGAAACTCGCATTCCAGAAACAGCAGTTGTCCGCCCCGGTCGGCCAAGTTTGTTTGGCTAGAAACTTGCATTCTAGCGCAGGTTAAAGCTGTCTTTCTGACTCATTCGAGAGCGCTCTGCAAATAATGTGCGTCCATTCTTATCACAATCGTCAATGAAATATCGATTGCGCAATGTGTGAATAAATCGCCGAAGGAGCCGTGGTGACGTCGTTTGCATATCTTCTTCTTCTTCGTGCAGGAAAAATGCTTTCCTTCCGTAGTATCGAATTCCGTCCTTTGCGAAGAGCGGCCACAGATCGCGTGAACGCTGCATGAAATTTGTGGGAAACCGCAGGCTGGGTGCCAAAAGTGACATTGAACTGAGAGGTTTCACTGCAAGAACCAATCACGCCCATTGGATCAAAGACCATGTTGAACTGCGTGTACTCAAGTTCAAACATCAAGTTCCTAATAAATGTACTGATTTATTTTTACACCTTTAAGAATTAAAAAGTCTAAAAAATAGTAAAAGAGCGGGCGCCAATGATAAGTGTGCTAGTAATGTAAAACGACATTCAGCGTTTGAAGGTGTTTTGAAGCTATTTTGAAATCTTCAGGCACATGAAGACATCAAGCAAAACTTCGGTTAAAAAATACAGTGAGGAAATAAACAAACATTATTAAAAGTAGAAAGATATAAAGATTTAGAATTGAATGCACTTGAGTAAATATCTACAAATCAATGGTGTTTGACGACCGACTGTTAAATCAATGAACGAACTCTATTTAAAATAAACGATGACAATGACATTTAGCATTTGATCGGTTTTTTAAAAGCTGTTTTGAAATCTTTAGGCACGTAAGGGTATGTAGCAAACAAATCGGCAAATAAAACACAATGAATTAAATAAACAAAAATTAGGAAAAGTTAAAATATAAAACGATTTATTATTTGAATAAACTATACTAAACCATAGGTTTTGACCATTGCCTGTTAAATCGTTGAGCAAACACAATTTAAAACCAATTTAATAAATATTGATATTGATCAAAATTATATTTCTAAAAAAGAAGTATCGTATGTATATATTTGATCTCTGATTATTACATGGGTGCATATGTACCCAGTGTCAAACATCAGCTACCTATCTCGGGTGCATGGGAAAATTCACAGCTTAATAGTGATTTCACCAATTTATACTACCTTTGAATAAAATGCATGTTGAACCCCACCTACGCCAGGATATCATTAGTACATCTATGTAGTATGATTTATGGTTAAAATTCTGAAAGCTTATATACAAAAGTTAAAGGAGAAAGTAACGCTCGGTTTATCCCAGCTACAACTGCGGGCAGTGGTTTTGCGAAACGTTTGCATAAGCCGCTGGCATGGCAGACCAAACAGAAAAATCATCGCCTGACCCTGGCTGATGGTCTTTCAATTGTTCCGGGTGTAAATCGATGGAAAGGGATAGTTACATGAAGAAATAGCGGAAATGCGAAAAATGCTTACACTGTGGATTTTGCACGATTAATGGCGTCCGGTTGAAAAAGAGTCTTCGCCTCTTGGCAAAAAGTTCAGACGATAAAAAAGAGGACTTGAGTGTATTAACAGTGCAATGTTTAAGCCGCGCGTGTTCGGTGGAATTGCAAAATGATCAGGAGGTTTAATAGTGTTTAGCTGGTGGAAGTGCATTTTCAGGCGAGAGCGCCACAATCCGATTAGAAGCCCTTTATCTTGGATATGAAGTCGATGCATTTCCCCTCAGAGCGTCCTTTTGCGTGGGCCACAACACAAACAATTGTCTCAAAAAGGAGCAATCTCTGCGTGGCGACATAATGAGGATAAACAGAAATAGTCAACAGAGAAACAATCGCTCTTTGCAGCCATCCGAGATCTGCAGCTGGAAAGGAATGCAGATGGGATGACCCGCCGCGCACCTCAGCTGGACAATTTACGTACAAAAGTCGTTTCGCCGTTTTTGTGCCTTGTCTGACGCAATTGCAGCGCGCGAGGGACGACGGCCGGGGCCAACGAGCCGGCACACGCCCTCATGTCCGCAATTCTTTTTTCCTTTATTGTTCCTCCTTTCAAGGACATTTTAGGTGGTAGCCAATAAAGGTTAAAAACTGCACTCATTTATTTTATGTAAATGAGATTCACTTAAAGAGCTTTCGGTTGCTTAGATGAAACAAATCATTTTACTTTTTAGTGAGCAAATAATTCGGACACTATAAGAAGCTTTCGATCACCTGCCCGAAAAGCAAGAACGGTAAACATTAGTTAGGTCTCCGAGCGCAACACGGGATGGAACTCTACTCAAACAACAGTTTCTGCCGCGGAAATTACGTCATTTGAACTCCAATTTTAAAACATGATAATTTTAGAAGGCTTCTGAAAGTAAACGTCAAAAAAATGCATAACCTTTACAATCGTGTGGCCGTTTCTCGTGTTGCTTTGTCAAATCGGCCAAATGCGAAAGATAATTGGTATGAAAAGAAACATTGATCTGCTGTAATGTTTCGTTTAAAAGATATTCGACAGCCATCCATTCAAAGTGGCAACAGCCGATTCGGCACTCGTAAGTAATCAAAGATCGGACAACAGCTGCCGGTAGCAGACATTTTAAAAGCCGTTTCTGTTAAATATGTGCTGCCTGAGGGTGTTCAACAGAAGTAGGGGACATCCAGAAACTAAGTTAAGCTACGATTAAGAAAACTGCGATTGTTTAATTGTTGAAAAACGCTAAACGTTTAATAGTTTCTGCCAAAACATTTATGCCATTGGCTGACAATACGTAAAAAGATACACTTGAATTATGTAAATGTTTTACATATAGAACTAGTTCAGGGGTTTAAAGAAAATGTCAGTTTGTGTACATTAATTACACATTCATAGAGTGTTCAATCGGATAGATCCGCGTTCTATAAAAAAAAATAACATTCCGATTTGATTTGTATGTTTATCTAAACATATATTAAATATGAAACAAATCGACAGGGAAGTTCAATGTGGGCGTGTAAACAGTTGTTGCCCGTCATTTTTTGATTTGAGCTAAACGAATGATTTGTTCAAACTTTGGCCAAGGGCTCCCTACATTGCGCACAAGAACAAAAGGTTACCAAAATCGTACCTTGCGGTTCTCCAGAAGTATTAGAACCTAATTCTTGAAACGAATTGCCGATGGAAGGGCGATTTTCTGGAGTCTTCACTTCATACATCCCAAATGAATTCCAACAGCCTGAAGGAGTCTTCAAATTAAATTAGTATTTTCTTACTCAGGGTCTGGAGAGTCAGTTCTTCTTCTTTCATCTAAATTGCTGTCCACTGCAGTGCTGACGGAATGCGTTGACGGCGTTCTGTACTGCATACCCACAGGGCAAAAGTCTCTTGAAGTTCTTTCACCAAACGGCAGGGGTTCTGAAAAATAATAACGCAATTTTATTTTGTGGAGGAATACGGGAGATTGTTTCGCCAGGGTTTCACAATTGTTCCTGAAGGACAGCTCATCCTTCGCTAATGGAACGTGCGTACCGCAAAGTGTCGGCTCTGTCTATCCTACTATTCTCCGTTTTACAAACCTCTTCCGATTTTTGTTAAATGATACAGGAGAATGTTGAATCAGATATGTTTTATCGGCAACAAAAATGAAATACAGAAGGTAACACTCAGTTAACGAATGAGGACTACTATTTTCCGAAACGAAAAAGAAATCGTCAAAATCTTAAAACATTAAGTATTATTTAATACCTTTGGGCAGCATTAATTGTGAAGATATTCATTTGTTAGTTTTTCAACTGAAACACCTATCTATCGCGTCATTGTAAATATGAAGGAAGCAAAAATCCGCCGATCACGTGAATAGACGTCTAACATGTACAGTTCCCAGATGAAGAAGAAATTCTCACTCGTCGAATTCATCGATTTTCACAAAAAGACGACAATCGACGGCCGAACACGGTGGTCGCAGGGATATAGACGTGAATGCTTTACAAAAAAGATCTACTAATACAACTATGTAATCTCATTCCATATATTAAAAAGTTAGCCTACCTGGTTGAAAGAGGGGTGGGTTGTTCCTGAACCAGTGCAACATATTCGGCGAGGAGTCGACCGCTTCTGGACACCCTGTAGCAAGATATTATTATGTTTGATGTAAAAATTATGGTAAAACAAGAATTCACGTTTTTAATTATGTCAGCTACTTTGTGTAATAAACTAGATTCTTTTGGATATGTTTTACATCCAACAGAAAACTTCCTGAAACCACGGGGGCCTCTTAATTTTTTCACAAACTGGTACTCTGATTAATGACAGACTCAAAATAGTCAAATATGGACATATACTTAGTTGGTGTATTTACATGAATGTGTTCCACCTTCTAAAACACAAAATTGTATTGTAAACAATGTTCAAAAGCATACTTGGTTCAGTAAAAGAGTGCTGGTTACCTTTGATGAGAACATTAATAAAGCTCAATTTTTTATAGTCTGTATTGTCTTTTTTGTAGTGTGAACCAATTGGAAGTCAGTTGCCATTTATCGAGGAACTCACAATTCACATAACCCCATTGGAAGTCGTCCATGTAGTGTGGAAAACAGGGATTACTGTGGATGTGAGTCTGCTCAGTCGCCGTTCGGTCGAGGATCTGACCGAGTTGGAGCATGTCGCTGAAACCAGAACATTTCGCTTTATTTCCTAACTGACAAAGGCAGCAATTTGCAGAGCAACGCGCGTGTTCATTGAGGGACGTGTGGTAAATGACAAGCAATATGCGAAGGAATTGGAATGCAAAGCATCGTCCGATTTGAAATATACCGTTGACTGACGCATCTTTAATTGGGCACACCACCCGGGGGTCCTTTAGTCATTCAGTCTCAGGGACCACACCACAAAATGCGATTTTATAACCGAATTTTATATAAATTCTTATTCAAAAACTCGTATCTGATGATCATGTGTTTCTTATATTTAGAGTAAAAGCAGGAAGGGAATCAAAGCAGGTATGCTTTTAATTTTATGGATTTGTGTTTTTTTCGTTCACTTACCAATTTCGTAGAAGTCATAATAATTCAAACTGTGGAAATGGAGCAAAAAATGTTTGTTTGGGAAACAGAATCAAGAAGGCACGATCGAAGTTGATCCGGAGTCATTGCTCTAACTGTTACACAACAAATGCAACACTATCTTTGAAGTTTGTCAATTATAGTGTTACCTCGTTCACAAAGATCAAGACGTTTTTTTCATTATCCTTATGTTATGATTACAGAGGTAGTTCATTCAAGACGTAGATAAAACGAGGACCATAGTAACAATCAAACATGAGCGGATAGTATTTAAAATATGCATAAATAAAACAGTTCTGGGACTAGCGAGTGAGAACAACATCAGAATGACCAAATCACCAGAACAATAAGGATTGTGCCCCAACCGGAGAGATTTTCACAAGATCCTCTGCGGCTATCTGTAATATACATAGAATTACCTGGTTGTCTAAGAACTAACTGGTATTTAATCTGATAGCAGGGCAGCGTCTCCAAGCCACGTCAGTATCGTTGCAAAGACGAATGAAGTTATTCGCTTAAACTATAATAAAAGTGCAGAATGGATTCTAACCCATGTTGTGGTGATTGCAGTGATGGCCTCTGCAGGTGTACACCTTGGCTCTTCCCTGACTATTCTTCAAATCCACACACAGGAAGTCAATGTCTTTAGAAACGTTTACATAACCATCCATCATACCCTTAGCACAATGCCTCATTTGAACTGAAAAGTGAAAGAATATTTGTCACTTTAGAAACAAACAGGTGTTGTTTCCTCGTGTCCAGTCTACAGAAACACAGGCCACCGAGCATTCGATGCTAAATATATTATGAGCGAAGGTCCTTCGCGAGCATTGTGGCCATCTAAACCCATACAATTTGGAACGAGACATTAAAAACGTACCCTAAGGGCACGAAAACGTTAGGAAGGCTGGACTGAATCTAAAAATGAATATAAATAATTTTCATTAGGAATCAATTACCTCAAAAATCTCCGAGTCCACACAAGCGAGGCATCTGGCGTCTACCAGAGACCATGACAGAAATAGTATGAACACAGTTCTTAGAAAAATCATTCCTGAAACTTTATATTTTATACAAATAGTTAAATATTCATAGTAACTAAGGTAATGTTGGAATGAAACAAAGTTCTCGCCCCGACTGGACTAGCATAGTGTGGGGCGGGGAGGTGGCGGGCCGCGCGCGCTGGAGACCACAAAGGTATGACAAACCATATAGGACGACCTTTTTTAGGACGATAATATTGTTGAAAATGGGCGAGACATACATATGCTTAGCTTAGTGAATTTTTGCATTAACTCTGATTTCCATTAACATCGTAACTGATCAATCAGATGAAGAACGGTGATCCGATGTATGAATCTAGATTCGTTTTTGCTATTTTTTCTAAGACTTTACCTGTAGGATATGAGATCTTGAAAACAAAATTAACTTCACGATTAGATCACAAATTAAAATACAAACAAGGAATGCTTGATTCATTTTTTTCTCTTTTTTTGCATAAGATTCATGAAAATGAAAATTTTAAAAAAAACATACAGTAATCATTGCATGTTATCCAATACTAGGGTAACTTAGCTATTCTAGCAAAATAACTCCAATCTTTGAGAAAATCAACGTTTTCAAAATTATCAAATACTTTTATTGACATTTTTCGTGACAACAATCATCATCTATATTTGGATGTGTTACATCAATACTATATTGAATCGCGAACCTTTGCAGTTTTCTCTTTTCCATCTGATCTCGATTGCTGGACCTGTGAAAGTTGGTATCTTTCGGCTGTTCTCAGTGAATCATTCTCCGCGCGTTGTTGCGCCACAAAAAAGGCGGCCGTTTTTACAAGAGTGGCCGTAGCGCATAGATTAGTGGAGTAGAACTGCTCGCGACCCATGTGAAAAAGAAAACAGAAATCTTTGCTTGGGGGCACTTTATGAAGAAAGGTGATCAAGACCGAAAATGAAATTTTATTTCAAGTGAGAAAGCAGTAATTTGCTAATGTTTGACGATTTTATTTATTGGTTGTTTCTCCTTAAAAAATCTTGCTTTTCAACTCAATTATTTCTAATACGCATTACCATCAAACTAAACAAAAGAGTCGTGTTTGATAATTACTTAAACTTGCCTAGATTACTCCGACTTCAACAAAGATATATATTTGGATCATTGTCTATAATCATTGTTTATCTTACTATTTGTATTTTCTGCTAGACTTAAATGTAAATACATTACCAATAATAAAAAACAATTGAATTTGTTTATCACACAAAATAGTATTGTTGAAGGTTGCTTGGAACATCCACCGTTCAAGGGTCACAAAGCTTTATTTTTGACCACATTTTTTAAGTTGGTGGCAATCGTGAAATAAATTCTTTCTTCGAAATAGCTCATAATTGCATGATGGTGTCATTGTTCTGCCAATGCCTGTAATGCAAAAAAGTCAGAGCTCCGAAGAAGTGTGTGCAATAATGATGCAAGATGCAAACTATAACTTGCATTTTTGTATTGAACGATCAGCCCAAATTGCCCATCTATCATAAGTGTCAGTTCCTAATGGACTATTTACAAAACCCCAAGATTTTTCCTTTGAGACACTCATTGGAAACGTGGCTTTTAGAACCAGTGGTCTTATGGGCTTTTGAATTGTGACTCATTAATTGGACAGAGTCGGCCACAAAACCTTTATATCCTGTTGAGTGAGACAAAGAGAAAGAAAAAGAGAAGAAAAAAGAGAAAGAGAAAGAGAGATGGTCAGAAGGAGAGAGAGATAAAGAAAGTGAGATAGTCAGAACGAGAGAGAGAGAGAAAGAGAGAGAGAGAGAGAGAGAGAGAGAGAGAGAGAGAGATGGCGTTCCTGAATAGTGCACGCTTTTTCAATGACTCCTGCATGCTCAGAGGAACTTTATCGAACTATTCATGTCAGCGCTATGTTTTTTTCTATAATGTGTAGGTGTGAATCGGCCTTGTTTTGTTGTTTTCCCCTAATCCGGACAATTTCGGAAACCACATAGAATTTATTCAACAATTTCGCAATGGCGAGTACAACAATAATTATTTAAAGCTTACACCTGTCAAATTACAAATTCTGGTTAAGGCTAAAACAGTCTTGTAGAAAGAGGCCGATCTCCTTGAACAGATGACGTTGTTTCCCACCCATCGAGTGGTCCTGATTGCTATACACCTGGAATAAATAGATTTTGAAATTCAAATTAAGTTCCCATTTTTGCATGTTTAAACTATTGATCTAAATGTGAGCTTACCAATTGAGTGAAGTGAATTAGATTACCCTGGAGAACTTCTGAGAAAATTGCGCTATGTTGATAGTGAACGTTATCTGAACTAAGGTTACACAGAAACAAAGATTTCCTACCATCCGCTTCACCATGAGCGAGTAGGTACTTTACGTTGGTTAATTTATCGTACTTGTTTGTCAACCGACTTTGCTAAAAAAAACAAAGTTAAAAAAGCAATTAGCTATATTACTTACATTGTAACCATAAACGTTTTCAGACGGCATTCCCATAAAACGTTCCGTGTATGCACTGTCTGAAATCACCGAAAAGTTTTTTTAAGAATAATTTTAATTTACCATAAAGAACCAAATCGGTAACTGGAGCAACTGCGATCGCACACTTGACGGTTCTTCCTTGATCAAGGGCAGCAACATGGGTACTTAGAAAACCACCGTACGACTGAAAACAACCACATAAAACAAAAATATTTCAACTAGCTTACCCAACCAAAAATGGCGATATTATTTTCGTCGATGAAGCTATACTTTTTCGCCAAGTGCCTAAAAATACAAGTTAGAATAATTTGTCATCCACGCTCACTTCACGGCGTCTAGAGTATCGACGGCTTCATAAATTCCTAGTGTTTTGTAGACTGGGGATTTTATGTTCCATCCTGAAGAATTTCTTTTAAATTTAAGTGGTCTCTCTCAATAACGTCAAAATTGTAAAGCATGCTCACCGCGATTTCCCGTTCCTCTACCGTCCACCCAAACTATGATGATCTCGTAGAAAGAGCAGTAGTGAATCAAATTGGGGCCAGGTGTTGATCGTTTGATTCTGTTACTATTTGGTCCTCCGTAGCTGAACCATTATGATAAGAGTAATGAAAATCCACTTACACATCCAACATAACGGGGTACTTCTTGTCTGGATCAAAGTTTGGTGGTTTCATCATTGAAATGTGGACGTCTTAAGTTCTAGTTTCACATGTAAAGAATATCATACCGTAGCCAGAAGATAGTTTTCCCACTTCAAAAGATACATCTGGTAGATCAAAAGGAAGGTTGGGATCATCACTTCCATCCAGAAGTTTATCTAAAGTACATTAAAACTTCTATCAGGTGGCACTCTTACTCCTTTCGGGGTTTCTGACATTCATAATGTAAAGCTTTGTATTTTTGAAAATCCGACTACAAGACAAGGCTGCTGTTTCTCCATTTGGGGAAACTTCAAAAGTCCCATGTTCACAGTCTCTTAGTTGACTGGACAGAGATTCAACAGTTCCCTGAAATTTACATGTATTCGCTAACTGGCTGAAATTGTTACTTGGTCCGTTGTAGCGTTGGTTACTTTGTACAATCGCATGGTTCCCACTCCTCCACCAGCAGATGTGAACGTTAGAATGTCTTCCTTTTTGTTGTATCCTTTCAATTTCTTCACATCGTAAGCTCCTCCCTGGTAAGCTGTGATCTTACCCAATCCAGTCGCCTAAAAACTTCTTTATATTTTAAAAAAAATCGTGTTGGTATATCTTTTTCATTAATAACTGGTTTTCCAAGTGTAGTGACAATTCCATATATAGAAAATATCTCAAAATTTAAAAAAAAGTACCTGTATTTCCACATGTGCTACTTGGTTGTATATATTTCCATCCGGATGAGGATGCGGCAGGATAACAAAAAATCCAGTTTCCGACCCAATTATAGATTGAAAATCTGCCGGCTCAGCCCACATACTGCGACCATTGATTTGGAATCCTTGTTTGTAGACCTATAAACGATCATACTAGATTTGTAAATGATACTTGCCACAACACAGTCGTCTTCGTTGCATAATGTGATGTAGATTATAGTTTGTTCCCTATCTGACCAAACAGTAGCCATTCGTTCTTCACCCAGTTCAGGATGACTTTTGGGCATTGTTAACCACGTGTTGGACAAAACGTAGTTGGACCGTCAACAGATGAGTTGAATTAATGAAATGGTAATCTTACTGGTTGAGGGCTAGTAGTTCTTCAGGAGGCACGGCAACCACAACTGTGTTTCTTTGTCTGTCCCAGATGTACATGGTTCCAATTGGGTTGTTCTCAACTCCAGCTTTTGGGTACGGAATTTCCATATATCTAAATCATATCATTAAACAAGCAGGGAAAGATGTGTTACTGTGCGTAGCTTGATCCAGCAGGGTATTTCGGCACATACACTCTATTTACATCACGGTCATCAAACCTAGATTGTTGCATGATTCTGGTTTAAAAACAATAAAACTACCTCATGTAAGAGAAGTACCTTCCTGAAGGAGACCACCAAATCGCTTTACGAGACTGCAGAACTTCTTCTGGAGCACAAGAATTGCAGATTGAAAAAGGTGAACCACACCTTCGTAGAGCCAGTCAGCCACTCCGTATCTGTAGAATTCCTCTCCATCGCTGGTTATTTTAACAGCTGTTCCTGGTCTCCTGGGATCGGACTGGTAGTAGATGTTGTAGTCATGAACAAAGACAAAATCGTTCCTATCAGTGTTAGGATTCCATTTAAACAAAAGGATTATCTCAGTTCCATTTCCAGTAGGACCCACGGCGTAGCCAGGCCTAAACAGTCGGTTACGAATTTATATTATTAAAATGCAAACCCTGCTTTTGTGCCTTGTACAATCTCGTGAATTACATAAGTTTCCTCATTAGAATGGCGGAATCCCTAAACGCAATGGCTTTTTCACATTTTTCACATTGTTTTCTGAAACGCACATGTCTTACGATCTTGTTGACGTATGCGAATTTTCCATCACTTGACACAGTTCCCATGAACGCAGATTCTTCAAGATAGCTGGATTCTTGGAAAGTCTCAGGATCGATCATACTTAGACCATTTTTGAACTGAATGGAACATTTTAAAAACAATTTTTATTTACTAAACCAACCCCGAAGAATTCGTCTTTCTTCCGAATGAGCTTGCCATCGGGGCTCCAATTGGTGTCATACGAGTCCTTGAGGAAAATCTTCCCGGAGAACAAATCATCAAAAGTGAATTTTCGATATGTTTGCGTTTTTGTCTTGAATTTTCGGAAACCACGAACTGGGGCCCTTGAACGGGGGACTTCTTCAAATTGCTCCAAAGGGGGTGATGCGACAGGTGAAGTTTGACTGAGATCAACGGCTGAAAGATGAGATTTGGAAATCCTAACCGAATTTTCCCCAACATTTGTTTTACGAAGCAAAAAGTTGGATTTACCAGCAGACCAACATTTTAAATGGTTTTGACAAAAAAAACTAATTTTGTTCTGAATTTTTGATCTTTTTTATCTCATTGTTTTTTAACAAACGCAAAAAAAATTTATCTATATTATAAAAAGTATGAAAAGTTTAAGAAATTTCAATTGTTTGTTTCTTGAATTAATGTTCAATGAAAACAAATTTATGTGACACGAAATGCGTATTTCTACTTATTTATTTCATACAATTTCTAACAATACATTAGAAAACTCACGTGTTTGTGTGAAAATAAGAAAAACAGCAACGAATATTAGTACGATGACGAAGATAGCAAATGTGACAACTAACGCCTTGAGCAACCAATGACATTTTTTGTTCGATTCCATGCGACTCTGAGCCCTCACTTAAATTATTCTTTTATAAAACTCACGTGTTTATCCAAGTCCATTGCATCACTCTACCATAATCCGTGGTTCCTGAAGAAACAAATAGAGGAAATGATTAAACAGGCGATTGCGGTGAAGTATGTGGGAAAGGGGGTGAGAAGAGATCAGCGAGGATCACAGGTGGCCGACAGATGATGGATCGCTAGTCTTCTTAACAGATTGCTGCTCACTGAGAAAACAAATGAGACCACAAAACGTATTTGTGCCGGCGTTTTTATTTGTGTAACAGAGTCCAGTTGGTCACTGGTAATAGGCAAAAGATTAGGTAATTTCTGAATTTATTAGAATTAACATTTCTTTTGTTTTTAATATATACTGTTCCTGAGCTGCAACTTCCGCTTTTAACTACAAGTTGCTTCAAAAACAAATATAATTCAGAAAGGTTTGCTTGAAATTTCATGAACATTTGAAAAGTAAACAGTGCAATTAAAAACTCTTTAAATAGTTAAGCTTAATGAAGAAGCTATTTCCGAGAGCTTCACTAGAAAACAAAAACAGCTTTGCAGAAGAATGTGTCTCAAGTGAGTTGCAAAACACAATGTGGAAGAAACACTTTTGGCAATTTAAAGACATCAGAAAGCGTAGAGAAAGTGAAACATTTTAAACATCATATGTTTTAAGCAACTATGTAGAAAATCGAGCATGTACGAATACACTGTAGAATAACTACCTTATAGTAACTAAAACGTGTCAAACTAAAGGAAATAAGAGTATCAAAATGCATCAATGATTTGTTTAGTTTTCGAGAAGTCATTTTAATTAATATACAGATATCGAAACTGAAGAATACCGATTTTGCAAAAGTTCAGAAAGCGCGATAGGCTTGTTAGCACCTATAGTGCTGAAAAAGAAGGTACAGTGCGGCGGCGAACAGCAACAAACTTTGCGAGATCGAATTTCAATATGGAGTGTGGCGGTCAATGAACAAACAGTGCGAGTCTTGTTGTGGCTTTTGCGCCCAATTAGTGTTGACCACCATGTGTAGGACAAACACCGCCAAAGGATCTTCTTTCGGCCGTTGTCCATGCAAGTCCAAGAGTCAGGGAGGAGCAGACAAAACCAATTTATCAAGCAAATAAGAAAAAGTAATTGGAATTCAGCGCTTAAGGTCATCCACTGCTGAATCGGGTTTCCGAGATTGTTGACTGTGATGGCTTATTTTCGCGCGTCTGGGCTCGAGAGAGGGCTTGAAACGTTCACGAGTCGGGTGCAGGTCATTATTTGCGGTTCTCATCAGCATGGAGGTCCGATTAAAACAACGACGGAGATGATCTTTAGAATTTGGAGGCGGCAACGTGTTGAGGTCATTGTCCGGCCGAACATGATTTACACGAAGTCAAACCAAACGAGGAACTGTTGACACATTCGGGCAGCGGTACAACAGCACTCAATTGAAGGACATTCCACAAAAAAGCATTCAGCTTTTGGAAAATCCGGGCAAAAGAAAAACTAAATGTTTTCTACTTAAACTTTGTAAAAGCCCGTTTTTAAAGCAGTGAAATGTTTTTAATCCAAATCTTCATGTTATAATTTGGGGGAACAATCGCGAGTTTTAATATTTTGGCACCGAAGACAACTCTATTAGACTATTGAATTTTATATAAGGGTGTTCCTGTGATTGATTTGATTTTTAAAGTTTAAAACAGATTAAAAAGGGTTAAAAACTAAAGAACAGAATATATGCAAGGTACACAGTGGGTCTTTCCGTTCAAAAAGTGCTCTGTGACAACAAAATACACTAAAATATTTTGTTTTATTTAAGCGTATAACCCCTGGAATAGATATCCTAACTTGACTGAGAGATAGCAGACAAAACGGCGACCGATAACTTATGCCATTTTCTCAGACGGGCGTGGGAAAACCTGTCAAAAGGTGAATGGACTCATTTGCATTCACTTAGGCTGGCCGTAGCCTTTTATCAATAGCCTAGATTATTGCGTAGGCCTGCACAAAATCATTCTGTTGTAAAACCCGGAAGTTGTTATTTTTAAATTAAATAGATTACATGATTGAAAAAGTTTGCCTGGAGCACGTGTCGATGCCAAATGACCCTACACAGTGGCTGTTACAAGAAGCATGGCGAATAACGAGTGCGGGGTCAGGGGCGCTCAAAATGCCGCCAGATGTTCCATGTTTTTGCATGACAGATGCACTAGCCCGAAATCCAGTTCAATCGCTGGAAACGAGCGGTGGAATTTTGATGGTTGAGGTGAACAGCAGCCATAAATGAAACGTGTTCGTGTCACAAGTGGCTGTCACTGTCCTTCCAACACATGTCCGCCGCTCTCGTTACAATCCGCTCAGTTCACGGGTGCACTCAGCTGAGGGCTCTGCTTGCGCAGACAGGAGAGAACAGTTGCTCTTTTTGACATCAGTTTGCCTAGTTCCTGGAACGCATTAGATGTTTGTTTATCGCAAACGGAGAGTTCGCTTTGGGACTGTTTGTTACGTAGTCTTGTATAATCAGACAAATACAAACTTCCATTTCAAAAGTTTAAATTTTTGTGTTGCTGCAAGTGGGTAAAAATGTTAAGCAAACGCATTTTCAATTTTTTAAATGACATATTTCAACTTTTAAACTGATTTCTTAACAATGCAAAACACGGATGTATTAAGAAGTAAACAGTGAGTTAAAAGAAGAAATGAATAAACACGTCATAAAAGCAGAATTCAGCCTGTTCAGTTGGTTGTTTGTTGAAGATGGAAATTTGTGAAAGATGTTATGATGGGACGCAAACTCAAGGCGCTGTTCATAATCTTGTTGTAGCCTACGACAATCCAAGCTTGACGAGGCTCCAGCGGGAAAGTGCCGGAAACGTGGGAAAGCAGCGAAAAAATCGCCGATCAGGTTATAAGAAGGTTCTCTTCGAGCGGCTGTAACAGTGCCAGCGTCAGGTCGCTTGTCAATTTCTCCATTGTCGTAATGTTCCGTCTGCGCGAACGTCGAACGCCACAATATTTGGGTGGCCGCGGAATCCGAGAATGCCTTTCAAACAAAAAATAACAAAAAAAATCAAAAAGCAGAATATTTAAAAAAAAAACATTTCTGCGTATCAGATCCCCAACTGTCGGGTGAATTTGAAATGTTCCTTGTTTTATATTTTTTTCAGGTATAAAAGAGAGCGCTCAAATCTCCAAAGTAACCCTTTTGTAGTAAAAAACAGTTCTATAGTCGCCATTAATATATGAAACAAGCAGCAAAACAACGTCAACTTCTGTTGATAAACACTGTTTACTGCAGCTGCAGTGTTATGAAAATTGCAAAACACAAATAGATGGGTAATAAATGAGACAATGAAAACAAACCGGATATGTAAACGACACTACCTACATATAAAACTATACAAACAGAGGGGCATATTGTTTTGCCAAAGATTTGATTCAGAATTTAGAGACCCTTCCGCTCGCCTGCTTTATCAGCAAAAACAAACAGTAAGCTCCTTTGTCTAACAGTTTTCAGTAAAAAGCACCAACAAATAAAGAACCAGTTGAAAAAAGACAATTGGACAAAGAAAGGCGAAGTCAGTGTTTTTGAAACGCCGATTGCAGGCCACCGTCTGACCTTGGTAGATCAAGATCAGATTACACGACGGAGGCACCCATGCTAAATGTGTCTTCGTAAAAACCTGCTCCTATTTTAGTAAACAGAGCAAAAAAGAAAAGGGTCTTCCGACACCCACTCCATGGGAACCACTTGAACAGTGCTTTATTTGAAACTCGTAGAACACAAACTGTGGCAAACGTATGGCAACTAGAAAAATGAAGTCTACAACTTGCGGTGCTTTTTTGATCGCTTCTTCTTTTTGTGCTTCTTCGAAGTAGATTTTGTAACGACTGTTGAAGCTGAAAGAAAATTAACAAATAAACTTTGAAGCATCTATATTGTGACAGAACTTAGGAACTCGTGCCTTCGTTGAAACCCGATTTGACAATGAATTTAGTGTGGTTGAATTTAGTGTGAGTGTGGTTTTTTTTGCAAAGTTATTCTTTTCGTTTGTTAATCAAACAATTCGGGATGAAATGAAACTTTCGCTGAGTGAAAGCCACGCCTCAAGGACAATGTATGCAATTTCCGGGTGTCTAGCAAAAAAAAATGGGGCAGTTTGTTTGCAAAACGAAACGATGAATGCAAGGAATCTGTTATTTATCAAAGGTTGAAACCTATAAGGGGTAGAAGTAGATTGCCACGACAGTTGTCTTAGAACATATCGAGTGTTTTCGAGTCAGAGGTAAAGTAGACGGTGTTGAACTAATTGAAGCTTAGAAAACTTACGCTTAACTGTTACTGATTTTCTTCTCACAGTAAAGGGTTTATAGACTGGAGCTGCAAACACTTTTGCCTTCTTCTTGAGAGACTGATAACATTCTTCAACATCGACGTCTGCTATTCTATTACATGACTTGATCCCATCCACATCTCAAAAGCCCAAAAATCCGTATAAAGGCAATTTTACCTTCGCATGATACAACTCCACAGCTCTTAGGACACATGACCCTCACTTTTTGCCAAGTTCGATCGCAGAGTCCGTTCAAGGCCCATTCGCAGCATCGCCGAGACCTGTCCTTGAGACCTTAACCCAGTAGCCCATTAAAGAGTTTCTAACTACGCACCTGTGGGGTCTACTTGTTTAAGAGTTTTGTGGGTGTTTTCAACTTTGAACTGGGTTATCATTCTTGACAAGAACCGTTCGTCCACGGAGTCCATGGCTACCGGATCTGGAGGCGGAGGCGGGGGAATTAACTGAAAAGATAATTAATCTAATTTAAAACATTGGCCGGGTCAGGCGCGCTTTCTGTGTCCCCAGCTTTTTATTGACAACTACCAAATACAATACCAACAGATCTTTCTTCTCTTACGAGAGTCTCGAAAAATGGGTGAACGTTTTTTCTCCGCTGTCTGCTAATGCCCTATGCAAATATTCACGTGATCATTGGGTATTTCACTTTAATCCGTTTGATCGTTGCAACGAAAAAAACAACATACGTCTATTCTACTTCCTGTAGACGGATAATCGTGATTTTTTGATGTCGGCGTGGGCATTTCTGTTGTTTCAATCGGCTGAGAACTTTTGACTTTTAAGGTAAAATAGGAATTAGTGTATTCCAGAGAAAACTTCTGAAAATTAAATAATTGGGACTAAGCATGTTAATTCACTTTAGTTGTATCAATTCTGATGGGGGATAGAATACTTGTTCGCGTGACCTAAAAACATTTAAGGATTTACAGAGTCCAAAACAATTGATACCTCAGGTGCTGGATTTGTGGACGCTTCCACTTCATACTGGTTACCTTCGTAAGGGTGCTGAATTGGATATTCATACCCCAGAAACGGTTGCTCTATTTCTTGTAAACTTTCAACCCTAAAATTAGATATTGTTTAAGGAAACCATGAGTTGGAAGTTACGCAGGTGCAAAAGTAGTAGTGATGGTTGATGATGTAGACATTGACGCAGTAAGAATCATCGGAGGAGTAGTTTTAGGTGGTGTAACCTCTGTTGTTTGAATTTGAGGCTCTAGAAGATTTCCATTTTCTAGTTTACGCAAAACCTAACCTGAAGTCAAAGCCTGTTCATAAACAGTTCCTTCACCATATCCTGACTCAATAATGTTTCCTTCGGTTGTTTGAGGTACTGGGAGAAGTGTAGTTGTTTGAAAATATCTGAAATGAATGCATGGAATAAAATGAGTGCAATGGTTTGGCCGTGAGTATGTTTTATGATAGATAACGTATTACCCATTGTATATTGCACCAGAGTTGTCTGTTCCCAATTGTAGCATATCTTTCTGAAACTGTTCCACATTTGCGTCAATTGGCCCTTCTTCATCAGGCCAGTTGAATTCCCGAGCCAAAGCGGATATACAAAGTCTAGGTACTGTCTTTTCCGTAAAATTAAATTAGATTTGACTCACATGACTGACACTTTTGCTGTTTGTTCTCAGTGTTCATTAAGCAAATGAAGCGGTGTTCTTCACATCCGATGACACATTCATCAATGGCTGGCAACCAATCAGGGTCAACAAAAGGATCCCCACCTAAAGTAGCCATTATTTGCCACAAAAGAAACTTACAGATTCCTTCATGGGAAAAAATAAACCTATAAATTTGTTGACTAAGAGCATTCTCGTTTGCAATGGAGCTTTGGAATATTAGTAGAAGAAAATAAATAATCATATTCTGAAACAGATTGTTGACTTCGAAAGAACGGCAGAGGAAAGAAAAGTGAGCTTTTGGATGAGACAGCTGCTTTAAAGGACAAGGGAAAGGGAAAAATTGGGGATGCCGCCTCCATTAGGCGGTTTTCTTTGTGTCTGTGCACTTTTCCCTATAGCGTTCACTGCAGGAGGTCTTCCTGGCTGTAAATCCGGTGTCATCGGGGCAGATCCGGAGACAAAGTGCGGTCGAGGAATGCAAATGAAGTTTTCGATTTCAAACGATTGCAGGTGGAACTAAGAGCGGAAGAATGGAACATATGCCGAAGAAGTGCGAGAAAAGAAGGATAAATAGAAGAGGAGACGTCTTTACAGTTAGAAAAGGAAAACGTTACAATCTGATAGATAGACACCAAGTCACTTTTGGTTTTATTCAGAACACAGATTACCGTAAAAAAACTAAACATAGAACGAAACTCTGGAAATATTGAAAAAGAAAGTTTTGTATAGTTAAAGAATTTTGTATAGTTAAACAACAAACATGATAGACAAGGATGCTCGGCCTTCTGAGAAAAGAAATCGGTGTCATCCATTCTGAGAAGCGCTTTCCCTTTGGTCAAGGGCTTCGGGGGCGAAATCAGCGCGGCTCAACCTCAGAATTACAGCCAATCAAATGGCTGGATTGGAATGAAACGTTGTCTAGCTGGCGATCACACTTCAACATGTAGATATGCAAATAAGGGGAGACCATCGCCGCACGAAGAGGCTCGCCTTCTGTGTTTAACAAGTTGCGCGGGCGTGGAAAGTTGCGAGATTTATTTCAATGGACCCGCAATGAGGCTCTGTTTGCCATGAATGAAAACTTGACGCTCAAGTTCGGGGAAACTGATGCCTTACGGGCAAAAGAAGGAGGTCGAGGATCAATTGCTCTGTAGTTTGAACTGATGGACAGTCTCGCACGCGCCTGTTTTGCTCTTCTCGGCTTTTAAAAAAATTAAAAACAATTTGTAATCTTTTTTCTCATTGATATGAGAAAAAAAGATTTTGAAAGGAAAGAATTTTTACACAGTAATTCGGCCGTCGATCACAGTGTTCTGAGGTCCTTACAAAAATAGAGCCAAAGAAATACTCCGTTGTTTTGCACACCGTCACGGTCGGTATTGAAAAAACATTTTCTTCTTTTAATTTCGAGTGTTTTCATAAAAAATTCTTTTATTGAGAAAGAAAACTGCCTAGACACGACTCCAGCAAGAAATTGTTGCATTTATCATTTTACATATTTTACTTTATCAGAGGTATCTATGTTTGTAAAAGTTTTTTTTAAAATCAGAGGTTAAATACTAGGACAGAATCCAAGCTTTTGAAGTGTGCCTCTGTTACCCCAATACTCCCGTTGACCCAATCAAAGAAACTACATTGCCCATTACCCATGACGTTTTGCATATGACCGGCGTGCCCTTTCAAATGACAGACATCGGCGTGGCGGCGTCTCACGTTAGAAAAAGGAGCGGCGGATCAAAGGCATAAAAAAGAAGAAGATGAGAGCCGACGTAAGAACGCAACATGCCGTTTGCGAAAAAGGCAACAGACTTATTTGAAACGATACCGGTTTGCACCAAAGTCAAAGGATCAATCAGAACTTTTATCAAAACGTAAACTTCGACGGTAGCACAGATATTTTGATTTATACTTTCCATTTTAACTTTCGCTTAACTAGAATCATACCGTTGGTGCAGCGAATAAAAGGCGAAATACAACGAAATCTAATAGAAATGCAAATCTTATGTATTAGAAGATATATTTGGTGTTAAATAATCACTATCACAGTAAAAACCCAAAATTAAAAATGATCAACAAAATAGAAAACGGAAAAATGTCAAAACAAATGCCAAAAAATCTTGCGGAAAACGAAAAAAAAGAAGGCAAAAAAACCATAAAAAATTAGCCCTAACTAGAAATTTCTTTTAAAAAAATTAAAAAATACGAATAACTGGTTGACCGTTGTTGTGAAAACAAAATCAGCCTCAAAGAAATTTGCATAGCATTGATATCTAAATCTCCTCATTAAACATTGTCTCTCGCATTTTGTATCCTATTTCCTATCGACTAAAGGTTGTCTCAGCATCGTTCAGTTTTGCCAATACTGCAGTTAATTAAGAATACAACGTTTAGACATAATTGATGTACGAACATTCGTTTGCTAAATTGCGAAAAATTTACTTATATATTCTGTCTATGTTTTGGTGTCCTATTGGCTCATTTGTTTTGTCCTAGTTTCTCATTAGCATTCTGCCATCCATACAATAGCCATCCATCAAGTACCCTACTTTCCCTCTGGCTAGGTCCTCGGTCAGCGGGAGTGTTGCCCCTGGTACCGTTCGAAGGGTAGAGGTTCGGCTTAGCCCCGCCTCTTGGCGCTCAGCCAGCAGCGTCTGCGCGCCAATCGGCCGCTATATAAGGCCTCCTTAACAGACGGTCAGGCATAAATCATCCGCTCCTTCGACAGATCGTCTCCTCCACTCCCCAGCACACTTCTGGATACGGCCATAGTTCATAAAGACATACCTATGACTAGAACCGTATTCAGCAGGGTGTCTGAGGTCCTCCCTTCACCCATCCTCAAGACCTTGACCGGTGGAAGCAGAAGTTCGTGAAATCTGTAACTGATTGATATCACAGCTCTCTGTTTTCGACCGGAATCGGTTTTATTTCCCTATTGTGTTACACTTTCTGTCATTTGCAACCTCATATTCCACTTGAACCGTCAAACGCAGGATTACTTTTTTTCCATGAAATAATATACAGTTTGACAACGTTTAACTAAACGATATTTAACGACCCAAAAGACTACCGTTAGCCACTGAACACCACAAGCGAATTACATACAGTTTAGGCTTGAAACACATTTACCCAGGATATCAGATGCCTATTTTAGTTATACACAAATAACGCGTTAGTATTGGTCTTGACTATTAGAAGATTCATAATTAACACATTCTCCCTAATGACAACGAATTGAATCCGAGTTCTTAGTGGCATTTTATTTTTTACGGCATTTACAATTCTATTCATGACTGCTGATAAAGTTGCCCTGCCAGGATATAACTGTTGTTTTTAGTAATTTAAATATGTATAGTTTCAGCAAATGAAAAAAAACAAGTAAAGTTGTTTGTTCACTGAATCATTTGATAAGGAATGCCAGTGTATTACTCATTTAATGACAAAATATCAAAGATATATTTTGTATTTTATGTTCAGTTTTCTTTGTGCTGTTTTCTCTTCCTTTCTTCTAGCAGGACTCATTCTTTGCCGACATAAATCAGGGCCTTCGTAACCCCGACGGCGGCGCAGCTGGGACACGCATACAAAAGAAATGTGCAGATGGTTCATCGATCGACCGCTGACAGCCGTAATGTCTCCACGAGGGATAGCTAAAGTCGCATGGCCAGCCGACGGATCAATCGAGTAATGAGAACAAAGCCATTGTACGAGCACTTTTGTTTAGGCCACTTGACGTAATGTCTTTCGAATCGTCTGAATCATTCGACGGACGAAAGTTCATGTGCTTATCTGCGACACCAAGTCTGAGAGCGCATTCCGACCGAACCAAACCACGGGCAGAAGATGGGGAAGAACAGGAGATAGCACCTGTAGTCACCAGCCGGGATGGCTTGTTTTCGACCAAATTTCAGCAACGGTCATTTAAGATAATATTTCGAAAGAGCCCTAAGACACCAGATAAGATGGGCTATTCTTGGAATTTATCAGCTCGGACACTAACATGACACTCGAAAATCGTGTAAGACCATCTTTAAAAACAAGGAAAACAAATAGTGCTCGTTTGACTAAAATGAAGATTACAGAAGACTTTTAAAAAAGCTACCGGAGAGTCTAACTTGTTGTTCATTTATATCTGTTGTCCTCATTTCTGCGCGAATCAATTTATCCTTTAGCTAATCTCTGAAAGAAAAAAAACGAAATGACAACTTGCCGGAAACCGGAGTACAATCATTTTATATAGACAATGGCATGAATTGGTTTTTAGATTCCAATTTTTTGCAAAATTTATCATAATGTTTAAGTAGTTTCTCAGCGTTTCACTGCACGTGTTTCTAACTATTTTTTCAGCTCAGCAACCGACAGACCTCCGCCTTTCTCGTGATTGATTTTCTCTCTAAAGGCACCCATTCTTCTCCCCGTATGTGCCATGAAGCCATGAAGAAACCACGCAGTGATAACGGTTGTTCGAGGAATCCAGCTGTTTTGCCCGCTGCGTGGGAGGGCAGTAGCAGTCGGACCTGAGCAATATCACACTCTTCGCCTATGGTCCCCAGCCAGGCGTGTTTCTTGTTTTTGGCGCCACTCGCATCTTTTACTTGCTTTGACTGCGTCTTCAGTCGGCGCCCGGAGCACAAAGCATATTTAGGGAATTAACCATGAGGCACGATCCGGCTGTAAGGGCGCGCACCCACTGTCTCCCGCGCTCGCGCTCTCTGGAGCGTGTGGGACAAGTTGCCACTCTGAGCAGGTGGGAACGTTCATGAAATTAAGTTATGTTTTAACTAGGGTGACTTCTGTTCCCAACCTGGCCACTATCCGAGTTGGTTCTCAGCGTTACTACCCTTCCACTGTCGCCCACAGATACCGCGCTGAATACGACACGGTTAGAAATAGCTCAATTATTGTACTAGAAAAATGTTAGGTTGATGACTGGAACATTGACCGTTACACCTTTTACAACCCGTATTACTGGCATACCTACCGCTATGCTGGTCGCAGATTTGCCTACACCGACCCAATCCCAGGCAGTCTGGCCATGGAGGCTCCTGCCCTCATGTAAGGAAAGAGTAATCGGAAAACATGAATTAGGTCTCGCTACAAGTGGTACACCGACTGGTTGAACCCTACCTACTGGCGTCGCCACAGAGACCCCAACTACGACAGACCTATGTGGAACAACTGGAGACCGTGGCAGTTTGACAGGTAAATGAAATATCTACAGATGAAATCAGTGTTTTAGAAGCAACATCAAGAGAGCGATCGATATGTATCGCAACGGAACCATGGACTTCAAGACCCTCGATGAGAAGTGGATCACCCCGTCAGCCTACGGTCGCTACGGAAAAGACTGGAATGACGTCTACCTGCCAGCTGGTGAGTGAAAGTTCTTCTATATCAGGAAAAGTAGTGACAAAATCATTTTGTTAAATTCAGCCCGCTACGGTGCCCACCGCTACTTCTACTCCTTCGCATAGAAGTGAACAGACTCAACGAGCGATTGCAACTGCTTCAACTTTACTCATTGCGTCAAAGAAATCGCATTATTGTCGGCACAACCGATACGTAATAATAAATGCACTGCATTCTTGAGGTGGAAAATCAGCTGTCGAGCAGCTTCTTCACTTTTTCGTTTGCGCCGTCCATCTGCACATCGCTGTTTTCCACCTAAACAACAAGGGTAAGAGAGAGAGAGTCAATAATAAACTAACCAGAGCATGGATCCTATCCACTTTAGGTTCTTGTATCCTTAATTGGACGTCAATATCAATTGCAAGATGGCGAATTGATTCCAAAGTTTGATCTACTTGTTTCAAGTTTTTCTCCAATTCTTCTTCAATTGGATTTTCCGTTAATCTAAACCGGATTGTTGGTTTGAAAATTCAAAAACTAAGTATCGTTTTTATTTTTGTAAGGAATTATTAAAAGTACTCAATTTCCAAAGGAAGCATACAAATATATTTAAAGAACATACCGGCTCATATATTTCTCTGGCCTTGTTTTGTTGATGAAAGAATGCTTCACAACTAGAGATGATGTTGGAGACCTCGCCCTGTAACCAAAATACAATTGTCCTAAAACCAGGAAATACTTACGAATCAGGAGTTGGAATTCCATTCGACCACCGTGTTTTCTTTATTTTTCTGAGCGGGTTTCTAAAGAATTCAATTTATTTGTACCTTTGAATTGTTTACCGGAAAAGTTTTCGAAACGGAAAACAGCATGCTTGCATTTTATTTATGTCGGTCCGAACCCTCGTCAAATCATCCGATATTTGATACAAGTTTTCTTCAATCTTGTCAAGTTGTTCTGAAAATGAAAATATAAAATAATAGAAGAAAGAAGAGTTACCGTCTTGATCTTCAAGTGCGGCTAAAGTTGTTAGCCCTTCTTCATTCACATCTTCCAGAAGATCAACCATCCTACGGGTACTGTCCAAAGCCTAAAGAATTTAGTATTGGAGAAACCCGACTTTGATTACCTCACAATTCAATTTGTTGATTTCCTTGTCGAAATCAACTATTCTTAGCTTTAGCCTTTCATTGGTGAACTCTGCGGCCGCTGGGTCCCAGGGTTCAGGGATTACACTGAAGATAAAACGATAGAGATCGCATGATTTTGCCAAAAGTGTCTTTTGTCAAGTAATAAATTGTCAAAATCAAAATGGAGAAAAATCATTAGAAGAAACCAACCTGTAGGAATCCATCCGCCTTGTTGTTGTAGCTGCCATTCTAGAGTGATTGTATGAATTCCAGTGAGTAATGAAGAATGCGGTTAATAATTGTTTGTTGTTCACGGAATGGTCTCGGGAACGATCAATTCGCGAGTGATATGTGGTTATCAGGGAAGTGAGCTCGGGAATGCGGGTACGCTCTTCCTGTGGTGACGCAAGTGTTCACGGCGAGCAACCAAGCACCTTTAAGGACCCCTTCTGATAAGACAATCATTTTCCGAATTTTTCATCGGATTTATGGCAGATTAATAGTGATGCGTTATGATTAAAAACTGTGGCAGAAATTACGTTTTTTGCCATTTCCGCACATTCCGTGAGAGAAGAAACACGTGGCCTCTTTTGCCTTTTCTTACATGTTTTGAATCGGTTCTTGTGGTATTTGCAGTTTTTGTCACTCATGTTCACTATTTTCCATTCACTGAATTCTTCTGTAAAGTTCCCACTGGAAAGGTCGCAAAATTTCCAACATTTCTTTTTCTTTTGCAACAAAATTTTTGATCATGGAATAGTGATGGCTACAACGTTTACGTGCCACTCCTGCACTTCCTTGATTCTTTATCACCGTTTGTTTCGTCTAAATGATTGAAACCCAATGTAGCGTCTCTAGTTATCACTGAGCAACGTACATATCCAAAAGCAACGTACATATCCATTCTATAAAAATAATCTATCGAAAGAGTTTGATGGATTTTCAGTCATTACATATTGTTCTTAAAACAATCGGCTCACAGTGTTGTTTTGTTGTGTGTCGCTCTCTATGGCTGGGTATGTTTTTACATGCGTATTTGAAAGTCCGTGTGTGTATGTGTGTATGTGTGTTATGTGTATGTATGCGTATTTGCGTGTATGTATGTAAGTGTATATGTGTCTATGTGTGTATATGTGTAGTCTTTCCTCTTCAGTCGCGTAACAACTAGAGAACCACAAAACCCTGCTCTGGGCCACGGAGCTTGCCCAGTTTGCGGTTTTCTATTTATTTATGAATTGACCGAGATTTATTGACTAGAAGGTCGGTTAACAATTGGACGGATTGGGGTACAAGTTGGGTGGTAAGTTATGTTTGTACTTGCACCCCCAGAATATGCTTTGAAATGGGATCCTCAGGAAAGGCTCAAAGCAAAGATCACAATAACGAGACTCGATGTTGGGGTAAGCTTCTTAAAAAAAACTACGCCGCCACTAGAGAAAACTAGCCGTTTTAACTCTTGTTTCGTAGTAGAAGAAAGCAAATGGACCCGATGGCCGCGCGGCGGTCCATTCGGAGATGATGATCACAACAGAGTCACCCAATAAAACAAAAGAAGACACTGAATATGGCAAATACTGCTGCACAAGTGAAAAAAGACAGACGGTGCCAGATCAGCGGTCAAGGCAAGGCACAACTTGCGCCGGTGCGTCGTTCCAGACAAAGTCGATGGGAATCTGAAGATTTTCATCAATTGGGCAATTCCTAAGAAAAAAATTTGCTAACAACATTCCGTACCTCCTCTACAGAGTCCGGCTGGTGGAGGTAAACGCTGTTTCCTTCAGCACGAAGGGCGTAACCGTTCGGCACGAAGAGGTTGAAGGCATGAATGAGGCGGGTGTGACCCCGGAGAAGAGAGCCCACACGCTTCAGACAGTCGTCGATCTCAATCCTAAAATGATGTCTTTGTAATAAATCGTCTTCAACTAATAGCAAATATTGACTGATCATGGCTCATTAATTTATATTCCATGTCCCCTATGCAGATTCATTTTTAGCAGAAATAACTTCGGTAGTCGAACACCGAAGATAGATTTCCCTTTTTGTTATTTTAATTCAAAAACAATTTCAGCTATTTGTTGAATTTCAAGCGCAATTATGTGGCTAGACAGCGAAGCATTTCAATACAAAACCTCAGACATGCAATTTAGGCGCCGAAAGAAAACCAATTTAATAAATATTTGGTATTGTGAACATTCCGTCTAATAATTTTACAAAGAAAAATTAAAACTCTTATAAACATACTTGTTTCCCTTGAAGTCGGTGAAGGTGCTGATGAACTTCTGGTAGATGTTCATTTCGGAGGCGAAGGCACTCTTCACCTCAGTGATGAAGGCCAGAGCTTCCTCAATGCTGACCTGAAAGCAACGAATCAGCTCTTGTGTTTAAAGACAGATAAAAACCAAATCATTTACTCAGAAAGAAAGAAAACGCATTCATTGGAGAAAAATCGATGTTTTTCCTATTCGGAGATGATGTTTTTCTAGGGTTCTCGTGAATCTCTTATTGATAGTATGAAAAATCTTGTTCTTCCTCAAAAATGATTTTATTACTCCCCTGAAAACTCAGCGATCTGCTTATGAGGTCTTTGAAAAATTTGATAAATTTAACAGACAATGACAAATAACGTGCCTTCATGGGTGAAAAATCGATTTTTTTAGTCGTATGAGACGATTTCTTGAGTTCTTTTGGATTTTTTTATTGTTAAATCACAAATTGATACTTCTAAAATAGACGCCGTAATTGGTGTCTCAACGAAATAAAACGGGAAAAGGTAGTCATTTTTTTAGGATTTGAATTTTTGTGGTAAACTGAAATTTGAATTTCTCCGTTGGTTTTCAAAGACTCTAATTTGAGGCAAACGAACTTATATTTTCAATAAGTTCTATGAATTAAGCTCCCGTTAAAAACAAAAAAAAGTAGAAAAAAAAAGTTTTCACTTACAGTGCGAGGTGGCTGTCGCATATAAGACGCAGACTCCGGGCGAGACGGGGGGTTGCTATCGGAATGATTGAACTCCATCCTGAAAGTAATGCAAAAAAAGTGAAGAAAAAAGAAATGATTACTTTGTGTCGATTGAAATCCTAAGTAGCTAAAAAGGATAGCGAGAGGCAGCGGCTTCTTGTAGAATCAGCTGACAGCCAAGCGATGTAGTTTTTACCTAAAAGCATATTTAAGTGAGGGTTAAGGGAAATACAGTAGGAAAATGAAATTAGGCCGTTTGAGTGAAATGCCTCTGATTTTCCGGACGCAATCACATGGTTAACGCCGATACGCAGCTGAAGTCGATAGTTTTTCGCAGCTACCGCGCTACAAATGTAACCTCAGCTGACTGCGCACTGGCGACTACCGTAGTCCAAAATCACACTTGGCGATAGAGCGCGCCTTAAAACCGATTGAAACGACCCACTCCAGGTCCCATTTGCCTTCTTTTGCTCTAAAATACAATAATAACATTAGGTAAAATGTTTATTAGTCTCTAAAATCTACATCACATGTCAAAATGAAAATGACCAGACAATGAAAATTGTGAAATCAAGGATATGGCCGCACGAATCGGCTCCTGATAATTGACAAAGTGTATGAAGACCGAATACAAATACATCCAATTGTCTAAGGCATCGAACTGAACCTAGTCTATCAACTGTTCACCGGAATTGAGCTAATTCTATCCACAAGCCGGTACACAAATAGATAATATGGAACTTTTGTACATGATGAATTCTTCTACAACTATGAAATAATCTCCTACTCTTATTAGTAATGGTAGCAAATGAGATCCAGTTGTGAATTGCACGTATGATGACAAAATGGACTTTTCTAACCTAAGTATGAACAAAGGAATACTAAGGTGATTATCATGAGGACTGTTTCTTCAAATTCTTTTCGGCCTTCTTAGCCTGAAAATACAGAATTATGTAAAACTTTGACAAACTAGTCACCTTCTGTTCTTCTTTGGCCTTCCGTTTCGCTTGTTTTTTGATGTCCTTCAGCCGTTCCTTTTCAGAAGACCTCAATTTTTTTTTGTCGATGTCGACAGCGGGCCACACTCCCTTTTTGACAGCTTCGTCCCATTGCACTTGAAGTTGGGTTTCATACTTTTTCTTTACCTGGAAAGAAAGATTGACAAAGGTCAAAATGTCAAGAATGAAGTCTTTGAAAACACACCTCCATAATCACTTTGCACCAATCCAAGGCTCGGCTGTCAGGGTCGTACAGGTAGTAAACCCTTCGAGGCTAAATAAAAACAGTTAAAAAAGAGAAAAAAGACAATTACCGTATGAATATAGAAGACACGGAAATCGCGAACTTCACAGCTAATTTGAGGCGTAAGAGGGACTTCTCCTTTAAATTCAAGAGTTTCCGGCTTGACGTAGAACAATCGAGGCCCCTAAAATTTTTAATAAAATTTTCCTATTTTTCAAATGAGAAAATAAGGAATGAAATGTACCTCTGTCAGAACAAACATCCTTGTCCTTGCAAACATTCCCTTCTTCTTATCCACCAAACCCTGTTTGATAATCAGCTGGCCATGGCAGAACCTAAATCCGTATTATTCCAACAAAAAACCAATGAGGACGAACTGGTGATAGATGTTAGTTTCCTCCTGGCGTTTTAACTTTTCTTTGTAAATCCGTTGCTCCCTTGTCTTCTTCATCAACTTTTGCATGGCTTCAGACCTAAATCAAGAAATAACTTAGTTGAATTATGAGAGCATACCCGACACAGTCATCTGGTGCCTCAATATCATCTGAGAAGTCAAAGTTTCCAATTTTTAAATCAGAAACGTTGTCAAAAATAATGCGCGAGAGTTCCTCTCCGTCCTTTCTCAGCTGATTGTCAACAAGACGGGCAGCAATTTCGGAACTATACCCAGTAGGAAGCTTTGAAAAGTATTCTGGTTCGTTAGACCGGTCTGTAAATAAGGTTTTATAACAGATATTAGGATTATCTCACTATATTTGGGCTCAATGAAAGTGTAGGCGGGAGGGGGTTCCCTGGAGGTGATTGTCTTCCAATCAACACCAGCTAAGAACTTATGAGACTTAATAAAATCCGTTGTAACTCGATCTTCAGGATTTTTCACCTAAACGTTGAATAAACAACAAAGACAAACTAAATTTACCAAAAGCCTCTTTACAAGATCTGCCGCGTTGGGGTCAAATCCTTCAGGAACACTGAACTCGGAGGCGGATATCCGTTTCATCAGGTGATAGTCATTGATTGCTTTGAAAGGCAAAGACCCAGCCAACATTTGGTACAAAATACAGCCGAAAGCCCACAGGTCACATCTGGAGTGATACAATATAAGTGTTGTTTGATGGCTGGCTTACTCAGGTCCTACTTTGTCTCCTCGGAGCATCTCTGGACTGACGTACTGAGGTGTTCCGACGAAGGTAGACCTCCTTTGCCTCTCCATGGGTTGATCGTGTTCCTCCTCAGGCTCTTGGTAGTCGTCGTCGAAATCCTCGATCTTAGGAGGCCTTGGAGGATGCATTATCACACCCACATCCAGCCCTATAACGTAATTAAACTAAGTAAAAAAGAATAACTTACGGCGAGTTGGATCATGGATAGCGCAACTTCCAAAGTCAGTGAGAAGAATGTGCCCGTCCATTGTTAGCAAAATATTGTCTGGTTTCAGATCCCGATGAGTTATTCCCCATCTGAAATATGTTTTCATAAAAAAAAACTTGAGAATCCTTACTTATGAATGTATTCGAGAGCAGCTAGGATCTCTGCAGCGTAGAACTGAGCAGTCTCCAAATCCAATCTCTTTCCACCCTTCATTAACTGAGAAAGTTCTCCTCGCTCAGCCACATTCATTGCTATGTCTGAAAAAACATTTGAATGAATAGAGTAAACTGTAAGACTCACAAATATAATCTTGATCCTGGAATGTACCAAAGACTTTCGTAATGAAGGGAAATCCACCATGTTCAAAATTCAAGTACTCCATCACTTTCATTTCGCGGCAGATTTGCAAAACCATGTCCGATCGAACCACATGTGTTTTTTGAACAACCTGCGATGTATTGATAAATTCATAAATGGTTCTGAATTACCTTTACGGCGTAACGAGGAATGGACTCTGGCTGAGTAGCATCCTTGACTAAATATACCTAAAAAAAACAAATGAAAGTTCAAAAGTTTGAAAGGCAAATTCTAAAAAAACTTACTGTGCTGTAGGATCCTTCTCCAAGAGGCATCAAAAAGTGGAAGTTGTTGGGGGTCATCTTTGCAACAGGAGCGATCCCATACTTTTTCACTTTGTCGAGAACTTCCTGGTGTGATTGTTCTTCATCCATCGATTCGGCGGAGCTTTGCTCCTGAAAAGGATATATTAAGACAAAAGGTGTCTCTGAAAAGGAAGCGGAATCCATTACACATTCATGCAATGGCTTGAGTGGTAAATTGTTTTCGTACGATGTTTATCACCCACTGAGCGTGATTCACGTTTTTCCCACGCATTAATTGTAAATTCATTTGCGGAATGTGGTGGGCGGGTAACGATTTGCGGTTTTGCAGGGTTGTTCGATAGCAACGATTGTTGATGGAGCATTGTTAATAATATCGTCCTTTAGGAGTTTCGTTTTAACGAACACCAATGCTCAGGAGAAACAGATGTAAAGCGCTCGGAACAGTGCTAGCAAACAACCGTTGCCAGGCACTTCCTCTCTCAAAATAGCCAGAAAAAGTGTACCTAGCACGAATTGATAGAACGCTATCGCGATAACCAGGTTATTGTGGACGATAGAGGACGCTCACTTGAGGTCAGGTCACGTGCCACTAAAATATTGCATCGCTCTCAACCACAAACAATGAGCACGCTCAGGAGAAATTGGTTTTATGATGTCATTTTTAACGTTGAGTAAAGGCAACCTGTCACTGACTAATGTGGTCAGTTCCCGACGCAAACCAGTTGCGGATTAAGGTAATGGGATGCAGCAGAATGTGGGTGACACTGGTCTTTTTATAAAGACAGCAGCCTTTGTGGAGAGGAGCTAAGCATGTGAGATAACGTATCTCTTGGTAACATGGGAGAACGTTCGTCTTCGAATAAACAAGCGATAAAAAGCGACAGTTCCTTCAAATAAATTAGCCTGGACCGGTAAACAAAGCAACAGGACGCGGCAGCGCACCTGCTTATTGACCTCCTATCAACGGCGGTGCCACAGTGAGCAAGAGGCCGCAATAACCGTCCCGTGTTTTGCGCCGGCCATCGCCTGCCGTAGCTGGCACGCCAGGCTAAAGTGCACTGTTTCTCACATCGTCGTAAGGTACGGCGTAACACCGACAGGCACGAAGAGAAATCGACTCATCCCCTCAGTTGTAAACCGCAAAAGAAATGATCTGGGAGGTCGGGAACCGAGAATTCGTTTTCCGGAAAAATATTTTTGTCAGTGCAACAACTAAATCGGACTATGCTGACATTAACTAAATCGAAAAATATTTTTATGCCACAGTGCAGCTGAAATTTGCCACAATCGACTGATACGAAAAAAAGCGATGGCTTACGTAACCGCGTTG
Source organism: Oscheius sp. G VE-2021 (assembly GCA_022343465.1). Taxonomy (NCBI): domain Eukaryota; kingdom Metazoa; phylum Nematoda; class Chromadorea; order Rhabditida; family Rhabditidae; genus Oscheius; species Oscheius sp. G VE-2021. The sequence goes on from JAJQXH010000045.1 coordinate 1,092,400, forward strand.
CTTACACGAGAGATTAAGGCTTTTTCAAGGAGCGCCGACAAGGGTTGTAAAGATCAGAAACTCAGTTTTTTCTTCGAATGTTTTGCTGATTGGACTTTGACATACCTTGTAGGAGCCCTCTTCTTCCGTTTCTCTCTGGGAGGAGTCTGTGTTCGACATTTCAGTGAGTTTCTGGTCGGACTCCGCGTCGGTCGTCGCCACCAAATACGAAGAGTGCGTCGTGCCTTAAAAAGTAGCAGTGATTTTTAAAAATTTTATTGTTTTATAGTTGATTTTAAAGAACATCATTGCTTACGGTAACAGCTGTGGCTAGCCTCTTGGAGCCCAGACATCCAAAAAAGCGCGACGGAATGTCAGCTGGTATCATCAGCTGGAGACCGGGGAAGGCTATTTTAGTCTTTATAGAAAAGATTCAATGTTTTCCAAAAACAACGGTTTGAACTAGATTTTGGAGAGCCTACTTCTATCAAAAAGAGAGAAAAAGAAGTTGGTTGTAAAAACATTATTGTTTACTAAACACAAAAACAGAATAATTTTCATTTATTGAAGAACAGAAGGCACATCCATTTTTTAAATTTTATTTTTGTTCTTTCACAAGTTTCCTTCACTTGTTCGGACATTCGAACAGCTGTTTGCAGCCAATTACGGAACGTGAGACGGACGACACATACTACAATCTGCATTCTACAGCTATTTCAGTCTTTTAGGTCATTGTATGTTTCAACATTAGTAGTAGAGTTTGAAACCAACCCTTTGGTATGTCAACTGTCATTGCCGACGCGCATTTGACGGCCTGAAACTGGGAAATGATGTCATTTTTCATTGTTTTCTCAACGAGAAAGATAAAAGAAACATCGGAATCTTAAGGAATTTGGTTGCTCGCAATCGAGCAGCGTGATCGCCATCAAAACTGCGGGAAAAATTGGCGCAAAGGGCAAAAACAAGTCTCGCGAGGTTTCAAAGGGTAGCGTATACAGAGAAACGCGCGTCACCTAGACATAAACAAGTGGGGCAGCGCGCGCACGCAGGAGGGCGCAGAGAAAGGGGCGACAGAGACGGGCAGGATACCACTGACGAGGACAGAACGGAGGCTTCTACCCACCGAGGACCGACGCATGCCCAGGAGCAGACGTCGCAGGCGAGTGAGCGTCTGAAACGAAGCCTTGGATGAGAAGTCTTTGGGCGCGCAGGGCCGTGAATCAGCAACCCGCCATTATCTCGAGCCATTCCACTTTTATGGGATTCCCACCTTTCGTTTCTCTAAAGTTGCTTTTTTGACAGCTTTAAAAACACTGCCAGCTTGTTTTTCTAAGCAAAGGACAAGTATCAGGAGAAAAAATATTTACATGGACTTTTCTACGACCTCTTCACAACAAAATTGTTTTTCTCCTTCGCATAGCGTTTGTCAACCCACAAATGTTCTGCAAGTGCTACGGGTAGAAGGGTGACTAGCTGAGGAGGGGACGCAGGTTCCCATGGCGGAGAGAAGTTTCCAACAACTCTGATAACGCGAAAAACTGTTGACACTAGAGGAATTTCCCCATCTGTCGTCGCTGTTTTCCTGGCCAAGTCCTCTTGCGGCTTATCTTTACTTGTCGAAAACAGGAGACGGTCTCGCGTAAAACACTGCTGACGCACCACCATCGTCTCTATGGAGCTTTTTTATCTCCAAAGAAACGGAATCAAAACAAGTGTCGCGTGATCTCCTGCTCTCGCTCAGCTTAGTCCATCGACTCAGGCATAAAACACGCGCTGACATCAAACATCCCTTGTTGTTGTGCGGGTGCCCCCGTGGTCTTTTGGTATCCGCCGCGTGGGACAACAATGGGATGACGAGGAATTTCTAAATTCTTACCTTAGAGAAGGATTTCATCGAATTCTCCTGAAAGTGAGCCGTTCTTTGAAAATCGCAGTTGTTGCCAGAGTTTCCTAAAATTAGATCTTTGAAAGAGGTGCTAGAACTTCAATATTGACTAAGTAAATATTGGCAAAACTCAGGAGCCAGCATTTAGGACTTCCTTAAACAAAAGCCAGGCGTTAATACTCATTCTGATTAAATCAAAATAACAGGTTTTGTTTTCAGCATACTCTTGCGTAATTTTTAAATTACAAAAAGCAGCCGTTGGAAAGCAATACAAAACAACAATGGAATTTTCGATGAGTAGTGGAAATTTCTAGAATTGTATGAAACAAACATCATACTGAACAACAACAACGGACGGAAAAATAAAACAATTAGGGGAGGAGAGTTGTACTGGAGACTTTCAATGTGGCCGTCGCACGAAATTACACCTCTCGGCGAGGTCCACTGGGGCCGATGAAGCTTTTTTCTGTTGCTATGACTGTGCGAGCGTCGTTTATCAAAACGCAAACTGCGCTCTTTTTAGAGGAAGTGGGCGGATTGTAAATAAACAAGATTGCATCCGGCGCTTGCGTAGCCGCACGATGACTGGCGGATGAGATATAGTTCGAGGTTTACAAGTTGAAACTCTAAATAACGGTTTGTATCTTCTCAGGAATGGAGAAATGCTTTCATTCATTGCTAATGACGTCGTTTTAGTGATGCAGCAGACGGGGAGAGAACCCCGAACGGAAAACTCACAGAACGTTCAAACTACTACAAAGCACCAAACAGTCAAACATCCGTTTCAGGGGATAACCGAAAAAACTCTATTTTAACTGCTTTAGTTTAAAAGACAAAGAGAATTTCATTAAAATACATGTTACATTTTCAACACATAGGAGTGACACGACGATGAGAAAATTATGGTATGAAAAAGCTTGCAGAAAAGAGTTGGTTTTTTGAAAACAAACTTTCAACAACGGAAAAAAGTTAGCGAAATGTTAAACAAGTTTGTGAAAGAGCAATCAATGCCATAGTGAGTTAAACAAGCTGGGCAAATGGACGAATATCAACAAGGTCTGTGTTGTCCTCATCGCGTCTCGCGTTAAACATCAGAAATCCCCAACAAACGCTAACTGATTTTTACTGCAGAAGGAAAAAGTCTAGCCCGCAAATCATTGCAAACAGAAGCAAACAGTGGGAATACGGTTAATCTTTCCCAAAGTTTGGGGGATAGGACAGCCAATGGCATTTTGTTAGCCGTAAATCCAAAACAATCCAAAAATAGGCGGAGAATTCCAAGTAATCATCGCAGTTTGTTTTTCTTTCCCAACAAATTGAAAATAAATGTAACTTCTTTGACAGGAAGTGTATTATATGCAGGAAAGGGCAGATAAATGAGAATTACCGGTATTTGTGTTTTCCACACACGCGACTCCAAATTTCCCCTGTTCGGGATGGAAACGAAAGGGCGGAGCGGGAAAATGTAGAAAAGAGCAATAACATCGTTTTTAGCTTTATAGACATGCCAATTAAATGGACGTTCCGATCAGAAGTACAAATGTAGCCTTTTCTGGAATTGGAATGTTACGGAAGAAAAACACAATTCCTAGTCCTTTTGTTTTCAAAAACACAAGTTTGCCCGTTTGTTGAGGTTTGAAATCGGCATTACTCTTACAAACAAACACGGATTTTCTAAGAAAAGATGTGCGGAATTGGAGGAAAATGGGAAGAAATGAAATAACAATGACAAATGCTCGTGATTTCAGTAAACATGCAACTACATCCCCTGTTTTATGTGTTCCGCTGTCCTAATGGGGGGAATGGACCGGAATTGTAGTAAACTACCAGGAGGAAGTAGTGTAAACATCTTTTTTTTTACAATTTTATCATAAAATAAGAATAAATATTTATTAAATTAGTATATTGCACAAATGTTATGGTATTATCCGTATGAGTGAAACAGAGTCTGTTGCCCGAAAGTACGATTTGGTTTGACGCAGATGGGTTAAGCCGTTCCAAACGTCGGGGAAAGGCGGTCAGCAGGCCAGGGTGCAATAGCGGAAGAACGGGCCCTCGCAGTACGACGGGTCCTTGGCTACGCATTCGCGGGACTCGAAACCAATCATCTGTCCGTCATTACAAGGCTGGCCAGAAGCGAACTGCTGAAAAAAGACTATTATAACTCCCACTCTTCTTGGTTGGTGTTTTAGAATGGAGTGAAAATGCTGACCTGGCAAGTTCCTTGCCATGGGCTCCAGATGGATTCGGGTACGGCAGAAGGCACGTCGCTGGCCGGAATAAGGGGCCCTCCGTTGCGGGGTCTGACAACAGCCACTGGAGCACGGACTAAAACAGGAACATGATCTCATTATCAAATTAGGGTATTTACCCTCCGTATCGTCGTAGTCTACTGGAGGAACGGCGATCAGGGAACGGACGGACTCGATTGGTTCTTCAGCTGAAGCGTACAGTTACCAAGTTTTCTGTGTCATCTATGGAAAAATTCCTAATAAATTTCTCCGATATTTTCTTCTTACCACCCGTAAACAAAATTTCCCATGTTTTCGGCACATTTGATGCACCGTGTATTTATGCTGTTGCCGCGCAACAACCAATTGCAATAACAAATAGAAGGTGTTTGTGATAGGACATGGAATATGTTCCGTACAAAACGCATTCCAAATGACAGGTTTATCCTGTTCACACAAACAAAAACACAATAACAACATCTGTTTTTCTCCAATTTCCTGTGTCGTGTTTTCATAACAACTCAGCACTGATTCATGTTAATTTCCCCAGAATCCGCGGTTTTGAAGATTTTGCGCAAATTTATTTATGCTCTTAAAGTGCGACTTGATGTTGTGATGTTTCATCTTGCACCCTTTGTCCTAGAGAATGTTTTCAATTTTCGTCTCTAAAGCGCCGGCTGTCCGGCTGGAAAATGGCTCTTTTTGCTTGTTTGCGCCGCAGCATTTGGATTTGTGGGGCTTCTTTGAGCAGCGCAGTAAAGTGACTGGAGGTCAGTGATATCTGTAAACACTTTCACTTTGAAGGGAAGCAGTTGTCGTTGTTAGCAAGAAATGACTCACGCGAAGGCGTTGGCAGAACAGCCGGGCAGTTGCGGACCTGCATCAGAGCACCGAGGCATTTTCTCAAATCCAGGCACTTCCTCCTGCGAATCTGGCGTTCTCCGCTCTTGGCGCAAGGAGTCCAATCGGACCATTCGGAGAAGTAGCTGGTGAAAGCCTAAACAAGATCTTTCAAAATAATAACTTATGTTAGTTACCTGAGGTTCCAGTTCCTCGGCAGAAGCGCTCTTAACCTTGGCAATCTTCTTGCTGTCCTTCTTGTATCCCTTTTTCTTGATGGGCTTAGTGGCAGCTTCAGTTGGCTCTTCAGCCTCTTCTTTAGAGACGTGCTCAACCTCCTGAATTAAATCTGTTTGTACCTAAAAGCCTGCTTATGCGACAACAACCGGGATTGGCCGTTTCAAAACATGTTGATTTCCCCGAAGCTTTATTCATAGTGCAAGCCGATTGTACTTAGAGAAATGAATGATTTGCCCAACATTGTTCGAAAAAAGCCAAGTTGGTGGTAAAAATGTGTTTGCTATAGTTTTTTCCCCAAAATGTTTTGATATGTTTTCAGGGAATCTTTAGTGCAATCTCCCACCTCGTCTTCGTTGCTGTCATTAGCTGGCTTCTCTTCGTGGTGATCGCCTTCAACCTTATCCATGACATCCTGAATGTTTGAATTTTCGTTGAACGTTAGGCCTTTCACCTCATCGTCGCTAGCCTTAAGCGTCCTGGAAGCAAAGTTACGAGGGTGGTCCTTGAACTTAATGTAACCAGCCTTTTGGGCCAACTTTTCAACGTTCTTCCTTTCTTTCTCCAATTCGGCCTCCTCCTTCTGATAATGGCATTTTTCCTTCATGACATCGGGTGTTACCTCTAGTGATCCTTCGTCATCGTACTCCTGACCTTCTGGGGAGGCCTTGTCCTTTTTGTGAGTTGAGACGTGCTCCTTTCCATCTTCGACGTCATCAGTGTGGGCTTAATTTATTGTGTTCTCACGGTGGCACATGGTGTTTAGCACATTTCACACCACAATCAGGTGAAAACGTGACAAAACAATTGGTTTCATAGAAAGAAGAGGGGACGATGTAACCAAATCTCATTAAAACAATGTTTTGTGCCATTAACTAGCAATAAAGTCTTGTTTAGACCTTTACCAGACCAGTTGGCACATTTTGGAATTGCTTTTGTTCACAAACCTTCAGAATTTTCCTTAGATTTGTTTTTAGTAACTTCCATCTCAGAAGAAGATGCGACAATCTTAGATTCAGTGGTGGTTTCCGTCTTTTCAGTTGATTTTTCTACGGGCTTCTCCGCAGACTTGGTAGTTTCTTCAACGACTAAATTTTTTGTTGATCCTGTAGTAAAATAGAAACCAACCCTTTTCTTCGTTGTCTTCGTCTTCCTTCTCCTCAGAATCTTCGGTTTCCTCCTTCCGTTCCTTCTTTTCCGGCTGGATCTTCTTCTCTTCGGAAACATTCTTCTCTTGGGAAATTGTTTTTTCTTCAGACTTCCGAGGAGCGGGCGTGGGTGCTGAAGCATTATTGAGCACTGACAAATGTAAAGCTTACGTTCGACCTGCACTCTTTGCATGCTAGCACAACCATTCTGGAAGTAGATGACTTTGTCGTCGTCCTGTGCCTTCTTGAAGTCGTTTGGCTTGGATAGAGCAGATTCAGTGCTCATGATGCACTCATTTTCTTCATAGAAGTACATTGCAGACTAAAGTGTTTTTTTTAAGTTATTTAAAAAAATATACTTTGCACGTGGAATTGCTGGAACAATGAGCAACACACTCCTCCAGAGTTTCGGTAACAGTAACTTCAACGGCGTATCCAACCAATTCGGAGTTGTCAACACGGATGAACTGTGCATCTGCACACTGGATGGGTACGGCATCTGCAAAAAATGTAATTTATACGACCACACTGTTGCAAACCGTTGAGGCAAACTTTTTCGAAATACCGCTTTCCGACAGCTTCTTGAGGTTCAGCCTCTCCCTCAGGCTTGGCCTTGTCTTTGTAGATCGTACAAGAGAATGATTCATGGTGATAAGCAAAAGAAGAACAAAGAATTGATCTTCCAAGGTTATCCTAAATATTTGATTTATCTGCTTTCTCATTTTTGTTTACCCTATTCTGAGCACAAGTCTTCAGACATTCGTCTTCTGAGTAATCCTTGTAGACGATTGAGTCAGCCAGACTCAACACGGTATTATCGACAACAAAGAAGCCGGTGGCTTTGTTTTCGCAGATGGCTGAAATTCTTTTCTTTTATTCGTTATTGTTATTCTCCTTTTATGCTCGTCAACATTTTTCCCACCTGACAGGTGAGAAAGGGATTTGCGCGGTAAGAACTCGTTGTGGCAGGTCAGCGATACTTTCTCTGTGTAAAAACGCGAATTCCCGGATGCGACGATCGGATACCCATAGCGATTGGACCGGTTCTGCGGGGATCATTGACAGCGAAAATTGCCGAAGGGGAAACCAAGACGAAGTGAAGATCGCGTTTTGAGGAACCTCACAGTTCAATATACGACTTTTCAGTAAAGCGAAAATTTTGATTTGGAACTACAGGTTGAAAGAATGTTATGTTGCAGAGAGAAATAAATTGGAATGAACAACTGAAGTTGAATATTTCCAAAATATTTGTTTTGTGATTGCTTTTTTATACTTTGCGCATTTTACTCTCACATTGCGGTGGCCTAAAACAACTCAAGAGTGGTAACCGTTCTTAGAGCTACAAAATGTTTCTTGTTGTCTTCTAAGAAGGAACGAGAAATTTCAAAATTTAACGAGAACCATTTTGTACTAAAGAGAAATGCTCTTTTCTGATGAAATGTTCTGAATTGTTTTTCAAAAAATTGGCTGCAATTTATAGCAATTGATTTGTTCCAAAAAAACAGTAAAATGGGACCATGTAATCTGGTGTGTTGAAGGGGTTCACAACAGACCAACTGTCTCTTACCAGACGTGGAGGAATGATAGATTCTTCAAAACTCTAACCATTCAGTAAAAGGTATCAATCGATAACTGTTTGGCACCTTCATTACCTCCATTATTAACCACAACTGGCTTGCCAGCCGAAGCGAAGGCGAAAAGAAGAGGGAGGACGACCCGCATGCTACAGGCTTGAACGAGACTGGCGCCCCGCGGGAATGCGAATCGGGTCAGTCAACCGATCCGATCCCGGGATAAGTGCACAGCCCGCCTTGTGTGTGGAACAAGTGCTCGGCGATCAAAATGGGCCATCAAGCATTAAGCAGTCACATTATGACAAATGTTGACACTAAACGAAGGGAAAGTGAAAACTCAACCATTGAAGTTTGTAGTGGAAGGAATTTGCGACGTCAATCTTTAAGACATAAAGTGCCTCACACTACCTTGCCCTGTTGGTTAAATGACTGTTTAGCTGAGCTTTTCTCGCTTATTCTTTTTGTAGTTTTTTTTCGTTTCCTTTTGGATTTGTTCCGTTTGGCCACCATTTTACCAAACCTGGCCCCACCATAAAGTATAAAGACAACCCAAATATTACAAACTATGAAAATTGCGGAATTGAATCATAGTATCAACACCAATTAAGTAATGCATCAGTTATATTTTTGAACACCTTCTTTGCGGGACTCCATCTCTTACAGTTTTAAGTCGTTTATTTCATTGCATGGCATAAAAACTGAAGCGTGGACATCGAAATATGTTAATTTTACATTGAAACCGCTAAATTTATTACTTTGTTGACATAGACTATGTAGACATAGATGAAAGACCAGATGTAGATGTCTTAAGCCTTTAACCAAGCTTTTGGAAGCGATGTAGGGGTTTTAATTAATGTCGAATTTTGCTAAATAAGACGAAAATATTTCTACAAAATTTTGCCGACCTGATCTTATACATACTGTTTTAGGTACATGTCTCCTTTTGTGTTCCGTATGGCTTGAGCTGCTGTCTTCCTCAAAATTCAGTTCTGACTTCTTATATACTTTTTTAATAATTTTTTTTCTACTATTTTTCCTATTTCTTCTACGCTCTTCCTATCTATGCCAAATGTCCGTAACTCGAGTGTCCTTGCCTTGCAAGTGATACACAACTAATCGGTGCGATCCCATTCAGTGTCCTGGAATCTTTTGTGTTCCCAGTAGGTGGTCACAGTAAAACCCTCAAACCACGAGTGATCAACGGCCCGATACGCTTTTTCCACAAAACCGCGAACGCCGAATTCCGGATTGTTTAAGAAATTTGAAACGCGCTTATGACAAACCGGTTTCCCGGATGATCGTAAATAACAGCTACCATTCGGGATTACCGCACACCAACAGAAAGAAACTTCTGCGGTGTTTCTTTTGAGACAATCAAAGACTAGATCTGACCTATTGAAAGAGTAAGTGAAACCACGCGATAGAATCTGAAAATGTCATTGCATTTGATCAACGAAGACTAAAGGCTTTACTACTGTTTTTACCCAGTACCACTCCTCTGCAAATAGAAGACCAGTTCTTTTTATTAAGTTAGCAAAGGAAAACAAGTGTCTTTGTTTAATCTATCACACGTATATTTCGAATCTGTGGGTGCAAGAGGACATTGACGGCTGAATCGAAAGGAAACCATGAGAGAGATCACAGCGAAGAGGCTGCAACAACCGAAAGAAGCAGACGCTTATGAAAGCAACAGTTTGAGGGAAATATCTACAAGTGGGTGACAATAAACAGCAACATTTGAGCACAAAAGTATGATCAAGCAAAAAAGCGGAGCAAATGAGACGATTGATAGATGATCGATGCATGACGTCAGTCCTTCGAAGAACCGTCCTCCAGCAGTCAATTATCTAAAATAGTAGCTATTAGAAGTCTTTAGAGAAGATAACAACACTTTCAGCGTTAAATGGATGGTAATCAACAATAATGACTGGCTGTACTTTGGACTTTGATTTTGTGCAAAAACGGGACAACCCCTCCACAGTCCGGGAGAAGAAAGTGCTTACATCACAAAGTGCATAAGGGTTATAAAACCCTCCCGAATTGTGAAAGGAGTTGCATAAAAGAGTTTTACTCAAAAAATACAAGGAGTCCAAGCACAAATATACTATGTATATCAGATCTGCAGTCATGGTAAGGGGTTATTGCACTTTTGATATCAGAGGAACCCGAAGGAGAGGATGGATGCCAGAACAGCCACCAGGCGTTCAAGCAGGGAACGAATTTCCATGTTGTTGCACGCACTTCTTGCCCGTTGCTGGATGTGGCCGGCTCGATCCTGGATGTCCAAGGGCTGGTCATTGTCGGGGCACTCTCTTGTGACGATCACCAGAAACTCGTGAGACTGATCCGCTCCATAATTACTGTTGACCATCACCTGAAATTGTTAAATCAAAGCATCAGATTTAGCTTATTTCACGTTTTGTTATTAATTTCGTTTTTACGATCAAACAACACTGAATCTTCAATAAACCAGTTAATTTCAAACAAATCTAGGTGTTTCTCTTAAAACCTCAAATAGAAATACCTACCTGCACCAACTTCCACCCATCGCTGAGCTGGGAGACGGTGCCCGTCAATTCGTCATGTCCGTCGCAGCCCATTACCCGGTAGACAGACCGCAATCGCTAGAATGTATTTTTAAATTGGAAGTTTGGTAAAATGTACCTCTTTATCTTTCTTGATGTTCAGTTCATCCTCAAGTTTCTTCCGTCGGTCTTCTTCTTGATCCGCCATGCGGTCTTGCAAGAGAGCCACAAGCGCAGGCATGTTATAAAACTCGGCCTCTTCAAGAATTCCTACAAAAAGTGTGTTGTTAGTTATATTACTTGCGTATTGTACCTTCTTCAGAGACCCCTTCATTGATAATGAGCTTTCCGTGGCGGAGAAAATTCAAGATGGGACTGAAATACTCTGGGTCGCGGTCGATAAGAAAAGCGCCGGTTTCGTCCTGTAAAATATTAGTATTGCTAATGACTATATCACCTGGTCGCTTTTCAGAGCTTCGTCTTCAAGAACCAAACGGCTGAAGAAAGACTGTGGCTCTCTCATCAGAGTCTGACGGGTTGTCATGAAAACCTGAAACCATCCTAACGTTTTGTAATTGGTGACAGCATACCTTTCCTCCGACATTCAAATGAATCCAGTTGGTTGACTTGGACATTTTCCTAGAGATGCAGCCGTTGGAAGGAGGAGCTAAAACGGATCAATGAGCAGATATTGATTGGAAAGGGGGATTCTACTGATTTAATCTTGTTTTAGTTTAGAATGTGGGTGCTATCGTTTGTGTTGCAAACATGGATTTTGTCTCGCAGTGGTGACAGCCGGGGATCAAGCGTCGGCGTATCATCGACGACTGGCGCCAAAGACCCGACCTGTGGGCGAGATAGCTAACAATTAGGAATAATTCGTGGTTCTGAGGACCTCATAAAACCACTTAATGCGTAGGAACGGCGGTATTGCGGGCGCACACCTTTTGCCAAAGGCCAGCGGCCTAATTTTCAAGCGGACAGGTGCTGTCACTATGAATTTGTATGTTCGGATTGAGTGAGAGAGAACACTCGGGTTTTCTGTGGCAGGACACATCGGAAGTCTCTCGAACGGAAGTATTTCAACTGTTTCTCTAATGAAGAGCACGGGATTTGATAATTAGTGCAAATGGGGATCAGGTGAGGAAACGCCCCCATTTGGACTAATTTGAAAGGAATTCCAAAGGAAGTTGTTGAAAAGAAAATACATTTTTATGACATCGTCGTCAAGGAAGTTTTGTTTTCGCATTACTCAACTGAAAGTGAAAACACCTTTGCACAGCTGCAATTTCAGTTTTTTTGCAGAAAATTGAATACGTTATGCGAAACAGGCACAAACCGTGTACAACACAACCGTGGCTCAGTATCCTTATAAAACAATTGTTTTAAACACAATAATTTAAATTGAGAGTAAACAGTTAAATTTTATGCAGTTGAATCAAGAAAAAGAATCTTATAGAAACTATTTTTTATTTTATAACTCTTATGAAAGTTGTACAAGGAACGTTAAACGTATGGAAAACAACTGCAATGTTAAAATTGTTTGTTAATCAGGCATTAGTTTTAATCAAAGGGTAAAACCGAGAATTGAATATTTCCAAATCAATTTTTCAAAAGTCAGCCAAACATTTAGCGGTTTTATTTCTTTTTGAGGTCCTTCAAAATCACCCACCGCCACGAAAACAGTAATTCTTTTTTACCCCATTTATGTCTTATTGATCCCATAAAAGCGACTGCTCAAACAATCCGTCATTTCGCAACAGTCAGTTTTTTTTAAGTGGTCTTATGTCCGTTCGGCGGGTGAAAGCCGCGGTCCATTGTCGGATATCGCAATGGAAACGAGACAAAAAAGGACATAGGCTTAATTGACATGCGGCAATCCAAATGCAAAATGTAACGAGGCGCGCAGGTCGGTTGCAATTACAATCTACAATTCACAAGAAATACGTTGTACTTGCCGGAGCCCTGGCGACGGAATTGGCGCGTAGTCTCGGTAGCATGTGACGGAATCAACAAAGAAAGGACAGCCACTTTGGCGTGGGCCGCCGAATATACAGTTATGCCCTAGGCAACCAAAAGACACGGAGAATCATTTTAGCCTGAGAGTTGGGAAAACAGATTGCATTAACAAATTATTAACAAAAAATGGTTGCAAAAAGGGATGATCTGTTAGTTTCCGCTGTCCTTTTTCGATTAAAAGGACAATTTTGTTCCAATTAGATGCTAAGCGTCTCATGAAATATACACCGAGCAGAAATTGCCAAAATGATGCGTTTCCTGGATATTTTGTAAAAATTGGGCCAATAATGAAACACACCTCTTTGTAAGCCATACTTGATAAATGCAAAATGAAAACAATTGTTTTCCATGTTTCCCCTAGAAAACAACTTTTCTAAAGTATTTGGGTGTTAAATTAACATTTGAAAGTATTCTTTAATAAACAATGTTCCTGTGTATGTTTTCATTAAAAAAATATCAAGAAGTTTCTTACTTTGTTTCATTTTTGAGAAGTTTTCAGCGGTATTTAACGGAGTTTATTTAGTTTGCGTGGAAGCATACAAGAATAATTTGTAGTAACAACGGCACGCACGCAGCCCACGGAGCACGGAACGGAAATGTTGACTAATTATTGTTTGAAAAAAGACGTTTTAAGAGATTTTTAGTAACCTGAGTGTTGTGGCAAAGAAAATGTGTGGCAAAGAAAATGCTTTCTTACACTGCTAAACAATGTGCAGGCTGGTTTTAGGCATTCTTGTTAACTATGAAAAATCGCATGTTTAAAAGGAAATGTTAAACAGTCGCTGTATCTTCCAAAAACTCTAGAATGCCTTTTTTAACAGTTAGTCTTTGGGTTCAAATACGTTTTTATTTGAGAAAGAAAACATCTTACCGTGGACCTCATGATGATGGGAACAACTGGCCATGCGAGGTGCCGGCCGCGAATCCGGCCGATCGAGCTTTCCTGCAAAGCAGGAATTACGAGCTGCCAATATAGCGGCGACATTTGATTCACTCGAGAACACATATGCAACACATATGGGAGGCAATGGGAAAGGGGGCCTGCGGGTGGCATTTCCAGTCACATTTCCTAATCTCTTTCCTGAATTAGCATATGTTAAAGATTGTCCACCCTCACAGGACGAAAATAGACGCTGTAATTTCGAAAATTACATGGTTTGGAAAGGAAACCTAGCAACCGAGGGGTACATTACGGGTGGAAGGGCTCTGCAACAACAATCGGCCTTTGAGAAGGGGAAAGGACTGTATGATAAACCAATAGTAGATCAATCAAATGTAACTTACGAAGTGAGATAATAAAGAGATAGTTAGAATTGAAATTGGTTGAACATGTGGTTGTATTCCAACAATTGCTGTTTTGAAATTTAGAACCAAAATGATTTTAAAGCAGGTTTAAATGAGCAACCCAATTTTGGCGGAAATTAATGTTGCTGACCAGCGCTTTGCGGCAAACAACAGGACAAGCAATATCCGGCTAGAAAGGGATGTCCGGGACGTGAAATGAAAACAGAATGAGGCACAAGATTTTAAAAATCAGTTGTAAGTTGACACAAAGGACGAAGTTTTAAGTAACGAACCATTTCATTTTCAAAAGAAAAGTATTTTCTTTAGTTTATTTTTTCACACGCTAGAGTTAATGAGAGAAAACTATTCCAAAAAGAGAAAAATATATCAATTTAAAATAGAAAAAAAAGAAAGTTGAATTTTTTAAACTTTGTTAAAATCGTTTTACACATACGTTTTAAAAATTGTATTTGTGGTTTCGGAAACTAAAAAGTATTTGATAAGGAAAAAATAAGTTAAAATCATTTTTTTACTATGGAACAACTTCCTGAAACCCAAATATTAGTTGAAGTGTCGAAACAGAAGCTGAATTCGAATTCAAAAAATATGTAAACCATACTCAACCAGAAAAGGAATAAAAGCAATGTTTTTTTTTTAAATTAAAGAAATTATAATGTCGGTTATAATATCAGAAATTATTTTTCTTGTACGAATAAACAGCTGACATAACTTGACACCAACTTAAATGCAACAATTGAAGAAATAGGCCTATTTCCGGCAATTTTTGTGGAATTATATATTAAAAATAATTTTCAAAGTGGAAATTAGCGTCGATTGTTCAATCGTAAGCACGAATGGGTATTTAACACCAGGCGGAACACATACTTGTTGTCCACTTGTGTCCGCATTATCCAAGCGACCGTAATCAATACTCCGTCGCGGGACCCATGCCCTCCGCCAGACACGGCGAATACTTTAAACAATTCTTATAAATTTAAATGATAATTTTACATTCTCATTTTGATGTCAATCGATTCAAAAATAATTATTGTACATTGTACAAACAAAATGTAATTATAAAAAAATCTACCAAACCAGGTGTTCAATTGTTAAAACTTCACTCGGCAACAAGCTATTGGCAACATCATACAACCGGTGTAAATGAGATCTGGGGACCGCCTGATAACTAGGAAGCGGGGAGATCGAAGGACGCGTACTGTTCTAGGGATTTTGTGGGAATGACACTTTCTGAAGAGATATTTCCAAAGGCCTGCTAAGCAAGTAATTCAATGGGATATCCTATGTTTCGGGCACTGGATGGGTTTGTTCCCACATTTGTGTGACTGATATAAGTTGGGCAAAGACTAGGGATAACGGCGTCTGGAAGGCAGTCTTGACCTTCCTCTGCCGTTGACAGGTCAGAATCTGCTTGAAGGCCCGACGGAAGTCACGAGAGAACCTTGAGTAGATCAAAGGGTTCAGCATGGAGTTAAGATGACCAGCCCAGGTAAATATAGTGAACCAGTATTCTTCGTTTGAGAATACCTAAAACAAAAGGCTTTGATCACTAAAGTCCAATTGTTTACCTTAAAGCCGAATGCTGATAACGGTACAAAGATGAAGAATGGCGTCCAGCAGAAAATGAATGCACCAACGACTATGGATAGTGTCCGGGCTGCCCGTTGTTCGTGGACGTATTTCATCATCTGTCGGGATTTCTCACGAACATTCAGTCGTTTCTTGGAAATGAGGGGAGTTGTGGATGCTGAGACATCTGGTGGAAGCTCCGGTAACTGAAACTGAACAGAAATAAATCTAGTTCTAGGAAATTTGAGATGTACAGTTATATTTTTTCAAAATATCATTTGACACGCCAGAAATGCAATTTTTATTCTGACAAATTAGATGCCTATTGAGTTCAAAATTCTTTAAAACTTTTTTTTGCATAAACTTTTTGAAACTTTATCTGGATTCACTGATTCTGATCGCGTTTGCTCACAACGGTAATCTAAAAAAGCAAAGGAAACTACTAAACAACAACAATTCTAATACTTTTTCGGCAATTGGGTTCACTGGAATTTTAAAAAAAAGTAGCGTGCAATATGTTTTTGTATGGAAAACTTAAAGTTTCCTTTACAGTTTTTTTTATATTTTAGATTGAAAGACGATTTACCGAAGCTGTTGAAACATGGGATGGTGAAACAGGAGGCCTAGAAGGAATTGGTGAAAATCCAGTTGTTGCAGCCCTGGACCGTGGGGCTATGTCCAAGGAAGCATTGGAAGGTGGTCTCAAAATCCTTGCCCTATTGCTTATCACAGCCTGGGAAGTGCCTCCCTCATTCAGCGACTTGCAGGAAACCTTCAACACACTTTTATTCCATTCATCGTTGTTTTATACCTGTTTAAGTAGTATTTTGGTGGTTTCCTTTCCTGAATGCATGCGTAGGCTGCGGCTACTTCTCCTTCCCCTTCCAAAGTGCACCCTTAGCGTTGGCTCGTTCTCGCTTGAGAGCATGCTTTCCGACTCGCCATTGCTCTTCTTTCCTTTTGAATATTTAATCTGAAATATGCTGTTGTTCCCTTGGACACGGCGGAGTTAATCATCATCCCGGAAACTACTTGATCGTCGCTTTCCAAACGGCGCTCAGCCCAAAGTCCGCGATAGCCGATTAGCTGCCTGGCCATTGGCGACGGCCGTACTCGCCCCCGTGATTTAATCAAGCGTGCGCGTCTAAATAGGAAGTCCCATTAGAAACAAAGACCGACCTTTTTGACTCCTTTTCTCAGGCCTTCCGAGTGACGTGTGGCGATTAGGAACACCTTTCCGTACGAGAAAAGGATGAGGCACAGAGGAATATAGAAGGACACAAGAGAAGAAAACCCAATGTAGATGGGGTCATTGGGAAAAAGACATTGTCCCTGGATCAGCACATTAGACTGTATGCCATTAGAAAAAAACATACCGAGTTCTCGTAGAATTCAGGATTTTGAGATCTCCACCAATAAATGGCTGGGAAGGACAAAATAGCAGACATGAGCCAAACAGCAAAGATGCACATCAACATCCGCCGTTTGTTCACCTTATCTCTGTATCCAATGGGATCTTGACCAGCCAAGTACCTGCAAGCGGTGTAGAACAAAGTTGAAATGTACAAACAAGAATTTCTACGTTAGTATTAATAATGTGTAACATTATATATTGTTGTCTGCCCCATGTTTGCGTCTATTTATGATCTTAGACCAGATTTCTGTGTTTACGATTGTTTTTAAGGCTCATTCTAAAAAAATGTATCCTTTTGTTTCAAATACGAAAAATCTTCTTTTTTTAAAGTTTGTTGGGTTTTCTTTGATGAAATCGTTGTATTTCAACATCAAGGGTCCCAAGCCTCGTTTGTTCTACAAAACTACAAAACCCCACAATTGTTTCCTCAGACTTTGTTGTGAAGTTGTTTTTTGGGGAAAAAAACTCAGTAATAAATGCACATGCATAAATTTGACGTTTTCATAAATAATTGAACAAAAAGACAAAAGTAAAATAACTGTTCCGTAACGTTTAAAAGTGCAAAAATAACCTAACTGGTAGGAAATGCGCACACATAATGGTGGCTTCTTTATATGTTTGAAAAGAACAATTAAACTTCCCCAAATGAAAAAGTAAACGTACAGAAAATGACAGATTGTGTTTTTTGTGCCCTCTTCTAGCCCAGATGTGCCTTAGAAGCCGTCCCCCGTGAATCCTCTCAGGTTGCTCACTGCATAATGCAAAGAATGCCAATCAGGGCTTTCGCGTTATTAGGCAAGATTAAACATATTAGTCCGGAGGCTCTTCTGATTCCCCTGCCAACCTTTTACGAATATGAGAATCTCTTGGCGTTCTTTTCCTAAGCACATTCGTTTCCCCCGACAATTGATTTATCTTTTTTTCTGTAGTTCTTGAAAACTACCTGTCAAGGCTGATTACACACAAGTTCCAGATGGAGCTTGTCGATGCGAGCACATCCAACGCATGGAATATATCGCACATGACCAATCC
Organism: Oscheius sp. G VE-2021; assembly: GCA_022343465.1. Lineage (NCBI taxonomy): Eukaryota > Metazoa > Nematoda > Chromadorea > Rhabditida > Rhabditidae > Oscheius > Oscheius sp. G VE-2021. Next base: position 1,110,155 of record JAJQXH010000045.1, read on the forward strand.
TAAAGGAATGTGATTGTTTTGCAATTAAGCAACCGACCTAGTAGCCAATTATGATTGGTCATTTCGAATAAAGAGTTTAAAGGCATAACAGCCACTCCCACAATCAAGTCAGCCAACGCCAACGAAATAATTAAAAACCTGAAAAGACATTACAATAAGTACAAATAAGCTAATACCCAGTGGGGTTGCGAAGGTACTTTTTTGTACATACGGCTATGATGACCAAAACATTTCCCGCAATGGTAATTAGGCAAAATGAGGACAGAACCAAGGCAACGGCTGGGTGTCTCCATTGAATCTCCGACACTGAAAAAAGACTGTATATAAGGAAACTTTGTTGTATGTTGTCAATGTGTGGGCAAAAGCATTGAGAACAACAGTTTAAGTGTAAGTAGTTTAAACCTAACGTCGTGAAAGCGCGAAGGTTAAATAGACTTTCAAAAACGGGGTTTCCCTAAAATTGAAATCACGTTATTCAAAGAAAATGGAATGTATATGAAACTTAAGGTTTCACAAAAATTAAAATGAAATGCTGAGTTTCTAGTTCAACTAGCAAGCCACGATAATGCTATCTTGTTGATAAAAAATCAGTAATTCAGCACAGCAATGATACAAACCAATTAAGTTTCAAAAGCAAAACGACCAATTCGAATATTTTGGGAAGATTTGGTTTAAAATAATTCACTTACTCGACAGCACGAAGGAAGACGGCGTGGCCTCTTCCATTCAAGACCCGTTCTGAAACCGTGTGATGTGGATTATAAATAGGAGTGAGTGGGCAAAAGATCCAAGAAATAAGAAGATTTCAATTTAGATAAGCTAGAAATAAGAGCGTAGACGGACCAACAAGACTTCCAAACAATCTAAAAATCGTCGCAGACAAGTCTGCTAACCAAATTTGTCTGTGATTAGGCATTGGAATAGTACTTTAGGCGACTGTTGTCGTGGGGTGCCATCTGGATCAGATTTTAGCTACAATCGCTGTTTTGCGTGGGTCCAATTGCTTCAAATTCGGGTGTGTTGACTGGATCAGACTTTTGACGTTGCTGTACGCAAGGAGGAAAACTCGCCGGGAAATGCCCTCAAGCGAATTCGCGCCAACAGGAGACGAACTGAATTCAAATTTACATAATGCTCGTGTGTGCAGAGAAGTAATTCCTGTTTTCGCTTTGAAAATAGTGTTGCAAACAAACAAAACACAATCGAATTGTGTCACTGATGGGTCTCTTCCTTCCTCTAGACTCCAAAGAGCTTCTGAGGTTTCTGTGTAACTAGGTTAAGATCTAAAGGGTTAAAAATGAACTTCAACATCTTGTGATGGAAAATGAAATTCCTTCGGAAGAAGGATGGAAATAGGAAATGAATGCTAAAGGAGGTCTCCTGCACTTTTCTGTATTTGTCAGAGTGGGAGCTGACAAAGGAGGAAGAGTGGGTGGCGCCCTTCTCAGGTAATATGTGGGATTAATGATTAGTGGTCGGAAAGAAGTGAGGGGCTTCTGCCTCCAGCAAAATATTTAGGTATAAGCCGGAAGCACTCTAAAGAGGGCGATTGCGGTGTGCTTTTGTTTCTGTTGAAGAGGAGAAGAGGAATCTACCCGATTAATGAGAACAAAGTGTGACAACGTACACGCACGGCTGGATTTAGTGCTCAAAGACGGCCGGAAGAACGGCGGAAGCATAAAACATTTCAATGTTGCGACGGAAATTGATCATTACGGGGGTTCCACTGCGAGCATTGATAGATGGTCACTGACGTTTCCTAATGAGAATTGTTCAACAATAATGTGTTCAGTAGACCTTACAAATGTTTTGAATGTTCCGTAATATTAAAATAACATTCTGCAAAATGCCATGCGTTGGGAAAACATCAACAACAAGGGATTTTATAGTTGTCTTCGACAATCTTAAGCTGAATCAATTTTGTCTTACGTAGGAATAAACACATTTGATGATGTTTTGTATTGCAAACATATTTGGAACAACGATTCATCTGCCACAATACTTTACTTTTATAAACGATCTTCGCATTAAATACGTCTGGCAAAACTGCCAACTTCTATGTGAAATAAAACTTAGAAAAAAAGTTTTATGCTTCCGCCGTTCCCAATGATAATCATTTTGACAACTGATAATCATTCAAAACCCAGAAAAAATCGACCAGTACAAAAACAAATTACGTTTTTGGTGTAATAGAAAAGCATAAACTGAATCTTATAAAAAACTATAACATGAACAACCATTATACGGTTTTCCATGTATGTGGGATTACATTTTGAGATTCTGCCAAAACAACTGAAAATTTCGAAAACATTGGAATCAAACAGCAAAAACAGTTTCCCTCTGCAGGTAAATGAGTCTGCAGCGTGTGACCAACTGCTTCTGACGGGCGCATAGCGACAGCCAGGAACCGGGTCGGATTCTGTTTTCAGCCACACCTGCCAATTCCAGAAAGAACATTGATTGCAACACGATATGCTTATTTACCGAACCGCCGGCGATGATTTGTATTCAGAGAAATCTGCAGCGCGGAAACAAAGGCTACCGTAAATAGGACAAAAATGAGAGATCAGAATAAAAATAACTCGGCTTTAATGGCTAGAAACTAATAACCGAGAAAAATACTTTTCTTTTAGCTTTTGTCGGGTATCAAAGGCTTGCACAGCATGGTTTAGATAGGGTAGTTTTCAACATGTGTTCTAAATATACAAGCCAGCTGGTCGTTTACACAACGAAAACGACTTAAACGACTTTATGAGTTGTCATCTTATGTGAATGTTTCAAAGAGCCAAGGAGCAGATGTTTTCATAAAAAGATGGCATTTGAGGGGGACATGAAAAATGGGACAGAATAAATTAACGCGTGGTTATTAAAGAGGAAGCGATCTACCATGAAAGATGAAAAAACACCACTAGTAACCTCGCTTTCCATAATTTGTTGACTTTTAAAGTTAATATCAAGTGCAAAGTTTTTATTGCCGTTTAGAAAAGCGCAGTACTCAGAAAATGAAAGTATGTATTGTGTGGGAGGCGTTGTGAGAGAACAAGGGCGTGTGTTCGTCCCTTAAGGCTTGTCGTGCACAAAGGAGCCTCCGCCGCAGGGAAGCGCATAATCTGCAGGAAAAGGGAAGAGTAATCGGTGCGGAGTAAAAAATACTTGTCACTAATTAGGGTTCATCCGGGATGAAAGACGAGTCTGGAGGTGTTGGGATTAGGCCTGCACTATGCGATACGTCCGGGGCTTCCCGACCACTAAATTAGCGGACGAATTAGCCAACACATTGAAGGTAAAGAACCAGATGAGCACATATTTTGGTGATTACGGCGTAAATCTGAATCACAATCCTCATCCAGGCGATGCCTTTAGCTGTTGGCACAGGCCGCCATGCGATTTCTCCATTTTGTCGGCATTAATAAGAGATGAAATTCGGGCTGGCGACCGAACAAAAAAGGAGGAAGTGTGTTATAGCGGTTAGAAGGGGGGGGGGGGCATGGAATAGACACCTGGGCCACAGGGACAGAGAAAAGAGGAACATAAATTCAATTCGCGTTTGGAGGACACATAATCCAAAACTTATTTATCCCCAGGGACATCCATTTATCAATAATTTCCAATTACGGGATCGATATGCAAAAAAAGCTCAACGGAAAGAAGATTAGTTCAGCGCGACCATAGCTGTCGTACTCGCCTTCCGATGAGCAATGGGCAGAAAATAATCAACCGATAAAAAGTGTGGCTTTCAGCATTTTGTTAATGGTGTGTGATATTCGTTAAAATCTCTATGAGAAAAGTCACACGGATTTCGCCGAAAGTACCAATTTAGCAGCAAATTTAAATTAGCAAAAGTACGAGGGCTATCTTTAAGCAGCCCTGTGGCGCCTTAAACCGAACTTTGGTACCTGAACTCGGCGTGTTAACGGAAGGAGGCGAACGCGGAAGATGCCCCTTGATGATCGAAGGCCGCCTAAATGGCCTCCTAACTCAGAAATTAGAAAACCTGCCCAACTGGTTTTCCTGGCTCAATGGTTATAGTGTTTTGCAAATTGAAGATGTTTTGATATAGTTGAACTTAAGATTTTGTTTAATTGAAAAGAGAAGATGTTGAACCTAGGAGTGTCATAATTGGGGAACCCCCTGGGGGAAAGAAACAAATAGTAGTCTTCAGGACGGCCGCCGAGGGGAATGCATCGGTTTCACTGGAATATCTAGATTACAAAGAAGAAAAACAAACGTGGCGGTTTTGAAACAACGGATAGTGATTTGTACAAATCGCAGTGGTAATCAAAACAACCACCATAGTCTGGGAAACTCGCACAAACATGAAAACAAAAAATATCACTGTCTATGACTACTTTCGCAAATCATAAACCCCTTGGCATCATTTGTTTATCGCATGACGGTACTAATTTCAAAATCACCAAAAGTTTGCTAAGATTTACGCCTCATATGCAAAGGCTAGTTCGAGTATGAAAAGAAGGAGAGAATCAAAGATCGTGTGAATTCGGGAGCTAATTTTATGGAGAGAAGGATCACCGAGCCCTTTTTTATGGATGCGAGGAGTGCGCCGGGAGGGCAATGCATCGGTGTCACCACTTATCTAGCACGAACAATCATTGACATGTTTGGGTATGCATTGCCGTTCAACAAAAACAAAGTTCGTCGGTCTGCAGACGACGTGAACTCGTAGGTCCTGGCAGCCCATTTGAGCCAACGGTTCAAGTGAGCGGCCTTTGTGTCGACTGGTCCTTAATGTATCTTCAGTGACGCACTCGACTGGAAAATCTTCTGTGCCTACTTGGTAGGATCAAAAGAGACTCTGTGGAAGAAGCTGATGTGTTCGTCAGGGCTGAATCACATTGAATAACCCTTGAATGTAGACAATCCTGTTGAACAAACAGTGAAACAACACTAAATCTTGTCTTAAAATGACGGGTCGGGCCGTCTAAAGCTTTTGAGACCACTTAAAATGGATTACATGCAGACTTGCATGCCCTGATTCATGAAAAATGAAACGAACGCTTTTTATTCATGTGTCAAAACGCGGGTTTCGTTTAGTGAGTCAAAAATGACTAATCAAAATAAACTTGGCACAGACGATTTCTGAAGTTTTCGTTGGGTTTCTCAACCACAGTGTATTCTATGGCTTCAAGTACAACTAAAGATCTAAAATTTCGCGTGTTATTTTCAAAAGACTTCGGTATATATAAAATTCTATAATGCTGTTTGCTGTGAGATACAGGATTTGTAAAGAAGTTTTTCGTAGAAGTGATATGTCAATTGGTTGTTTGGCTTCATCATAGTCGGAAAGACGCATTTGAGTGTACAATTTGTTTTTCGTGGAAAATTGCAAAAGCACACATGAAACGGGAAAACCAAAATAATGAGTTGCGTATAACAAAAGCTCTTGAGCTTATGTGTGCTAAAATACAAACCAAGTACGACTTAAATGATTATAAATAGGATTCATCCGCTTACGGTGGTCACGCGTATGCAGTTTAAGCGTGCACAAGAAATGTGCAGTTTAAGAAGACCAAGACGAGAAACTTCTAATCTATTAAACATTAGAAATTTGAGTTGCGTCTTTTGTAAAAACTAAAAATGTAAGCTAATTGTGTATTTATTTTAGAATATTACTCAATAAGAGAAAGGGAAGCGCGTGAGTCCCATGAGTCTCTTTGGCTCTCTTATGTGTTTCCTTTATTGGGTGATCTAAAACTGAGTTAACGGACAAAGCTTAGGTGTTTTGTTATATTAAAGATTTTTGGCTTCTTGGCCAAAAAGCCCGTGTACATCAATATTGAGGGCGGCTGTTGCCCCTGTTTCTTAATCGGAGATCAGCTCAACCTATGTGCTATCTTAGCTTTGTTTTTGAAGTACAAGACTGAGTAATTTCTACTTGGCAAGCTTCCTCCTAGACAGAAAAAAAACATGCTTCCAAAAGCAGTCTAATTTTCCTGAAACATGAAACTAAGGTAAACGAATCTTGTTATTTTCGGATTCCGTTTTTTGAGGGAGAACACTGATTTTCAGGTTTGACATTGTTACTTTCAGCAGAAAGTGCTCCAGCAAAAACAAAATGAAGCAGCATCGCGTACTTTAAAGAATTGTTGTTTTGGCTAAACTTAATGAATTGGCCAAAGAATGAACTTGACATGCAATCTTTAGAGAAAGAGTGGGTGGAAAAAGAAGAAATTCCTAAAAACGTCCTAACGAGTGTGCAATTACACTGCGCAGGGATGAATCCGGAGAAATGTGACGTTATGCAGGAACTAGGGTTTTAAGGCCGTGTTTCAATTTGTTAGACATATCTGATTTATTGTATCTGCAGAGTAAATTGCACGTGAAAGGAAAATTGCAGAGCCAGCCGATACTTAAGAAGAAACCGATTATAGTCGTTGTAACCTCTTCTTCTCCGATAGAAAAAATTAAACTGTGTTTTAATATTGCGGCATTTCTAAAATAAATTTACTTTCTGTGTTGTAACTTTTGTAAAATTTCTATTGACGCATAAAATATAAATTATGGCGTCCTTAGTGAATTATACTTCTAACCTTAATTATGAATTATACAAGACTTCTAACCCAGCGTTAGGTGATCGTAAAGTAAATATGTTGTGTTTTTTTTCTCTAAAAAAGGTCGACACGGAACTGGCAGTCTCATTCCGACTAAGATAAAATATGGATCCTCAGAAACAGGATGTTTCGCAGCAAATAAGAAGCCAATTCCAGAACCGGAAAGAAACATGGAAGAACGTCACAATCTAGCAAACAACACGTGCTTCAAAGTGCTTCATCCGTTGAATGGGAGTCCATCGAACATCTGAACCTTCACCTGCCAGGCTCACGGAAACCATTTTTTGGGCAAAGGGAATTATGAGAAAAAAGCATTTATAATAGAGAAATCATCAGATAAGAGATGTAAAAAAATCTCTGTCATAAAGCGTTGGTGGTTAAAACTGTGGTGGGAAAATGGCCAAATCTTTCGGGTGTGGTCTATGCCACCGTTGACAATTGAGATTTTTTAGTTCTTTTGCAAAAAGTAGTCATGTGGTTTCTGTCAAAAGTCCTCCATGTAGATTTTTGCTGCTGACTTTTTCTTTTAATATGTAATTACCAATATACATGGGGAGAAAAGTAGGAAAAAATGCAGCATGTGGTCCTTGGAAAATGTGATACTCATGGGTTCTGGAGTGACAACTGGTGAGTACTACCTACACGAACATTTGTCTTTTGTGTCAGAAACAAGCGGAGAGAACTCTCGGGTTCAGCACGCACATTCGCAGATTGAATGTTTCCTTCGAAATGTAATTTTCACAGAAGTCTCCAAAACAAAGCGGACTAGTTCCGTCTAAATGAACCCTGTGTTGACAAAATGTTCCTGCAAAATAAAAAGACTAAAATTGTCTTTGCAGGCACGGCGTGCATGAAATTTGTCCGGTTTCTTTTAAGCAGGGTAGGGGAATAACTTTAAAGTGATTTGAAGTAGGTCTTCATCTTCTAACTCGAAACAATGCCGCTAATGCCATTGAAAACGAAATTATGTATTTGAAATATTACGATCAGTGAGATAAAGTGAAATACCTAAATGTTTCCAGACAATGTCTGGTGTACTCGCAAAAGCGTAATTGTATTGCGGTTCCGTAATTCATCACCAACAAACATAATAGTGCACGCTCCATGGTCCTTTATTATGAGGAAGTTGCAACCATGTTTTGTGGTTACTTTCGCTCCGCTTTCCATAATGTTTTTAAAATCAGCATTCTACTCAAGACGAGAACTTTTTTTTTAGAAAAGGCGCAAACATGGAAGTCTCAATTTACATAGGTGTCTTTATTTTTGGTACTGTTAAACAGAAACAGCAACCAAAAAATATAAAAACCGAAACTATAAAAAATTTAGGTTGGGTAAATGAACCAAGTGAAGACAACCAAAGTCCTAGACTTTCCAGGCGAAGAATAAAAAAAGAATATGAACACAATGAGGGTTCTTGAAACAATCTAGAAAATATAACAACAAATCATCACATTGAATACCGGCTAATAGAACTTATGAAAGCAGTAGATTTTTGTAACCCTCTATTTTGAAATTTAGAGTTACCTAAAATTGAACCGAAGGTGTTCATTAACGCGGAACAAAGGAACAGCCTTTGTTGTTTGTGAGGGCGTCAGTTGTGAAGAACTTAGCAACCTTTCACTCATAATGTTGTTTTTGTTGACGACTTATGACACTCGGAGACATGTTTCCGACTGGGACTAGGAGGATGTAAATGGCCGTTTAATGTAGACAACGAAGGGGGTATTTCAGGTAAAGGTGCAAGACTCTTATGCAGTTGCCAGTAGACCCATATGAATTATTCAGACAAGATAAGTGTCTGTCCCACCCAAATATGTCTGGAAGTTTGGTCAACAAATTGTTTAAAAAAACTTGTTCGGAACTTTGGGTAATCTTACCAAAGAACAACTGCCCGCATAAATTAACTAAAGAGTTATGCACAAAACATGGTTTCGGGGTTATCTGATATTACGGCATCTCTGTAAACACAATGTTTGGAAAGGCTAAAACAACACGAATTTTGGAATCGCAGAAGTAAAACTAGATTGAGTTCACCAAATAGACGAATCAATACCAGACAACAAAAACAATCACGGGGAACAATTTGTTTATAATGCCGACAATATAACACCTGAAAGTACCCAGTGACAACTCGTTTTTCTTCTTCTTTTGCTTTGCAAGTTCTTCTTGGAAGGATGAATAGGCAATACATATATTGGTATAAATAAACGAGGAGAATTATGAAGATAGATTCTGTTCAACGACGAAAAGGCCAAAAACAGAAAATACTTGGAGCGGCCACAGGTTCCAGTGGTTCGATCGGATCACGGTAGACCTGAATGCGATAGATTTCATTCTTACTTTCAGGTCAATTACCTCTTCTGGTTCTGTGTCATAAACAACTTCTTTTTCTTGAAGTTGTTTCCTGTATTCAGCTTGGGCCTCTCTCTTTTCAATGACGTAGTTCATGACTTCATCAAACAAGAGATCGATGTTTGTGCCATCTTTTGAACTCAAAACCACACAATTAGAAAAATGAATTTGAAAGTTAGAATTGTACATGTTTGGCATTTCTGTATATGTCTGACATATAATAGATTTTGTCAAAGAATTGAATTTGTTTCATCAAACTTGTAAAACCAAAAGAAGTGGCAATCAACTACAAGTAATAAAGTTTCGGTTTCTTATCTCTATAATCTTGAAAATCTCGGTGGGTTGGCGCCAATTCATAGTCCTAAGAAATTCATATGCCACTTCCGCTGTCAAAATAGCCATTTCCAAACGGTTTGGTTTTTTACCGTGAACAAACACACTGACGAACAATGATTCAGTGTCGCTGATCGCCTTTTCTATCTTTGGCACCCTTTGGAACGTCACAACTACGTCAAACGCAACAAAAACACATATTTCGCAAGCACTGAATTCCCTACGTAGGTAACAAAAAGTCTAATGTTACCAATTGCTTTCTAAATGTAGGGCGTGATTAAACGCTATTCAAAATCAGTTAAGTGGCACATTCATAAACCCTTGGAGTTCGCTTTTTTGGAATGTCCATATTGTACGAATTAGTCCGTCGCGTCTTGTTTTTATGCTACATGGCTCAGACTGCATCATTTCCTAATCGCTACCTGCTTTGCAAAATACTGACAATTATTAATTGCAAAATAACGATATAAAATCACATTAACTGGAAATTTGAAAAAAAAAACATAAAACTGATTTTATGCACTCACCTAACTTCCATTAATGATAAATCCCTCATCTCTGCGTCTTTTTCAGCTCTTCTGTAGTGGACTTGTCTCTCCCCTTTCATATCGGCTTTGCAGCCGACTAGACAGATATCACAATCGGGCGAAGCCTATATTTACGACTGCCCATCCATTAAAAACTATTGAACGCACTCTTTTGTGAAGAACTGGAAGCTGTCTGATGAGGTCCTCGTAACTTTCATCTGCTGTTACGTCGTAGAGAAAAAGTATGGCATGGGTATCATACCAGGGAACTCTCTGGAAAGTTTGGCTTGCGGAGTTCAGAATTGAAAGCATACGTCGTGAATGACAGGCGTATCGGTTTCTGTTACCCTTGGAGCATTTAAAATGGTTGTATCTAAAATATCCGTGTTGTATATTTTGTATAATTCTAACCAGCCTCCTGCAGTTCTAAGCGGTATGCGGTGCCTTCAGCCGCCCTAGCTACTGTATGTAGCCGGGATTTTTCGAATTTGTCTGACTTCTCTAGGTTCTCTTCAAAGACATTGCCCACAAGTCTTCTTATCAGCGAGGTTTTTCCTACACCTGGGCTTCCGATCACCAGCAATCGGATACGGTTTTGTGAGAACTAAATTATTGATTTGTTCTCTACTTTAATATAAAAAACTTAAACTAGGATAAAACTGCATGTATGAAAACTATTTGTTGTCGGGAGGGGTGGGTGAGTGGTCATGTGCCAGCCGGTGTATCGCCATTTGCCTTGTTCACATAAGCAAGGGCAAAGGAGCGATATCCCAGCTGGGACCCAACCAGGGTCATCTGGAGGAGAGGGAGCGACCGACTCACCTGAGGCTCTGGGGAGACAATGAGGTCCGTTTGGTAGGGGAACATGGGGTGGTGTGGAGAGCAGTGCGGTGGGTAGGACTCCTTGGACAATACTCAGATAAGCAGAGCTGATAAAGGAGAATGACACATTTCAATCAAGAGCCTACAAACACTCGCCGACTGAAGTCGTTAATGTCATTCGAAAAGGCACGAGACCGACGACTGGAAACGGACGATTTTGGTATTAGCGAAAGAGGGGAGTTGAGGAAAACATTGAAAACGAGAATGGAGATAAGGTGTTGGAACAGAGCGCAGTAATAAGAGAACAAACCGATGTGACACGCCAACGCGATTATGCACGTGTTTTCGTATTCCTGTTGCGTCGGCAGGAATATCGAATTTATCGAATCGGACATTGACCGGGGTCAAAACAACGTTACGATAATTCCAATTTCCGCCTTTAAAGTGCGCCTAAATGACAAATCTGAAAATAATTGTCATCTACATTTCTATTCAATTCATAAGAACCATGAAATAATGTTTTTATGAGAACGATTTAGCATTTCCTTTCAATGTTGAACTATAGGTTAAAGTACACGACTGGATATCTCCCGTTTACAACTCACAGAAGACAGATTGGAAGCTACTGGGTGGTCAGACTGAGACTATAGCGGCCAGTAGCGTGCAATGTTCCGACTTCAGAGCCCTAGAAATATAAGTGTTTATTTACCCAAAATGACAGTTTAACAAAAAAAAACTCACTTTTTGTAGTTTTGTTTGATATATAATACATTTGATATATAAGAATGTAGACATACGAATTTGACTGCCAATCATCGCCGAATGTAATGAAGGCTTCAGTGCTTCATTCAAAATACAAGCGGAACATGAATAAGATCATTTCATGTGTAACCTAAATTTATCGATTATTTTCTTTAGGACTACTGACCAAGGAAGAAAGAAAAATCGAATGTGATGACATGGGTTTAGCCAAAGGAGACCAGGGCGTATATATCGTCTATGTCGCATCACCTAAAGGGTAATCTCAACTTCTCAGAAAATGGATAAAGAATCAATTACGTACCCAATCCCTACCCACCTAATGAACTTTTCAATAAATTGCGTCCATGACGCTTTCGCCTTCGTGTGCAAGTTCATTTGATCAATGTACGTGAATCAGGAGTGTTTCTAAGTTCATCTGCTAGGTAGGGATTTGTGTACACAGAATCATCGCGCTCTCAACAGTCTAATGTTTGCAGATCTGTTAATAGACAGATGTCTGCTGATTTCCGCCCTGCCCTCATTGCCCACTTCCGATACTCCCGTCGGTCACAGTAATCTAATTTCCAGGATAATCCGGAAACTACACCCACACAGGCATGGAGGAATTACTCAAGCGCCGACAAAGTTTGGTAAGGGAGATGTCAAGTTTGATGCAAATATTGATTAGTTAGTTGCGCAATTGAGTATTCAAAAAATATCTTAAATTGCTCAGCGAGGTTTGTAAAGGTCTGTTTTTTTTTTTAAGATTTTTTACTCCAGGAATATTGACCACATACAACATCTACATTGGAAAAATTTCTTAAAAGGGAAAAATAGATTTTAGATAGTTTTAAATAGATGCGCACGGGTTAAAGTACGCAATGTTTAACTTTTTGGCTAAACTAGTTTACCTTAATTAAACTGTTTTTCGGTTTTTGCAATTTGAAATTTTGAATTTATTTGTTTTACAGTGTACCTTTACCATGTAACTTGGTCCAACTTGTTACAATGTTGCGAAGAACAACTGTTTAGCAAACAAAGCTCTTTGTTTATTGTCTCCACAAGTACCTCCAAACACTCACATGTGTTAAGCAGTAATCACTCAAGTTCAACAGGTGCAAAACCCCGGTCGAAGACTAAACAAAAGACAATGATCATTGGGTTAAGCCTCTACAGATTTACCTAGCCTTTTGGGCAAGTTTGAATTTCCTGATAACATAATGCATAATTACAAAACGAAACAGAAGTTCCGTAAAATTTGCTCACACTTCTCAAGATGATTCATTACTGAAATTCTCAAGTTCATTGAAAACTGCTGAAGTAATCGGAAGTGCTAATGTGAACAGCTCATGTACCCATACGATTAATTTTTAATTTTGCCTCTGGGATATCCGACTATACACTTTGCCTTAGATCAACTAGGTGAACAGATTAGTATTTGTTGTGTAATGAGTTCCAGGAATAAACAGTGCGCAAGCAGTCGTCTTGTTTACCAGCGCATGAATTCAGTAGATCAAGAGCTTGTCTTTGGTCTATCTCTTTTGTTAGAAGATCAGGTGCTACAGGCTCCTCTCCCGAGCAAAGATCGTGAGGCCAATTGGCTCCACTTGACCGACACTGTTCCTCGCTAAAAACCCTTGTCCATCCCGCATTCCTGCACTGTGCGCAACTGCTGCGACCACACCCACGTGACTCGGAACATCAGCAACAAACACAGTTTAATTCTCTTAGCGATTATTTGTTTGTTGTTTTTCTACCTCACTTGCTTTTAACAACATGTTGTCATTGATTTTCATTTCTTTCTTGGTGACAGCCGGTAGTTTAGTTAAAATTGCAATTGTCATCAGTAGGACAACCTTTTTTATACGTCATCGCACTTAGAAGTGTATTTCATCATGGTGCATACCTTTCGAAAACACAATCAGCTGTTATTGGAAAAAGGTAATGCCTGCATTCCAGTATCAGACATTCAGTTTTTAATCACAAATTTTGAGGTTTTTGTGAAATTCAATGTTTGCTTAAGAAACACTGGATTCGAATTAATCTAGAAGTTTAAAATTTCCTTTTCCATCAATTAAATAATTTTAAGTCGGCTGTATAGCTTTTAAATTTTCACCCAAGTTTGTTTCACTGGTGCGTTAGTTTTTGAATTTTACAATGAGCAGACTCCGGAATTAGGTGAAATTCTAAAACTTCTTAGGACATCTGAATAATTGTGGTCTAAAACGGCCAAACCCTATTTTCAAAACAAAGTTGTTTTTCCATGCATGGTTTAGTTGCATCTATCTTGTAGTTTTACTGTAGTTTTCAATTTTCTTTCTATAGTGTTCTTTTATTCAAATTCAGCAAGATGACCCTCAACGACGTTGATACTCCTTTGAGCGAGGCTTCTGTAGATGATGGGGTGATGCAGGTGACTTTGAAAAATCTGCAACTGTAGTCTTGAGTAGACAGGGAAAAGTGTAAATGAGAGCCCGTTATGACGTAGATAAACACTGAGTGCTACTCGGGAAGTCTCCGCGCTGAAACCACGCAAAACGGATACTTAAATCTGTTTGTATAAACCCGGAACTAAATGAAAAGAGATAATGCCTCCTTTCAGAAGAAATCCAGCAATGTGGAAAAGGCTCCTGCTGTGAACAGGAATGCCGTCGTCAAGAGCAGCGATATGCCGGAGAGCATGCAAAAGGAGGCTGTTGATGTAGCCAACGACGCTATGAACCAGTTCAGGCTGGAAAAGGTTGGAGGTTCATTTTCAGAATAATTTCATTCAGGACATGGCTACTTACATCAAAGAGGAATTTGATAAGAGACATTCCCCTTCCTGGCACTGCGTCGTCGGAAGAAATTTCGGGTCTTACGTCACTCACGAGACAAACCACTTCATCTATTTCTATGTGCAGCACATTGCAATCATGCTCTTCAAGACTGGTTTTTGAGACATTTGTGTTGTTTTCAGTTATTGTGCGATCTTCTTCTTTTCTTTAATAAAAAACTTTATGCCTCTTTTATTGGAAATTTTGATTCAGTGAAAGACAGGAATATTTTACAGCTGAATTTATGAAGAAAAAGTTAAGGTGATTTTACTAATTGTGGTAAAACTAAATTTAAAGGATTTTGAAACCCATAAATGCTCCTATTTTGAAGTTAGAATGTTAAGGTAATTTTCCTAATTGTTGTACATTTGCTAATTATTAAAATTCATACTGACGTTAAACTTATCGCCCCATTTATGTTTTAGGATGCAAAACATAATTTAAGTGGTTCCTGGTGATCTAGTTATTTTTAAGACTTGTGATTCGTGCTTGATGAAATTAACGAAAGGATAATATTTGTACGGAAGATCGCTTAATACAGATTATCTAATTAATGGAAGGCCGTTGGTCTTTCTTATAAAAATTACGGGCGCTTAATTTGGGCACCTGAAGATGCAAGGTTTTTGTAACGACACGAATTTTAGTACATAACCAATAGTTATAATAATTGAGCTTATCTAATTGAGCATACTCATTTTAAATCCTACGAGTAATTTTCTTTCTTAGACACGGGTTTAACTGCTCTCTTCTTCTTGGTGCAACCAAAGAAAGTATGAAAAACATGACAAGTATGTCGTGAGCGAAGTTTATTGCGATTATAACTAATTTTATGGTTTCCATTTTATGTGTTGACCAAGAAATTACGCAATGTCCTCATCGTTTTTCGCAAATCTTGTTCAGCGCAACCACGTCACGGATTACGGAGGGCCAGAGTGTCACTTGGAAGGAATTCGCAGACCCTGTTCCGGTTTCCGCCTCCGGCAACGGAAGGCTTTCCCGCCGCGGACGCATTCGCACACAAACAGTGCATGGCGGCTGATCGCGCAGCTCCATGGAGCCGTTGGGACGACTATCAACGTGAGTTTTTACACTTTTCAACGCTATTTTTTATTTGAAAACCTTAAAGGGTTTCGTTCTACTTCATCTTTCTCTCAGAATGAGAGCGAAAGACGCCGGGGAGCTACGAAAGTCTTTCTCTAACTTTTAGGTAGCCATTTCACTTTAAAGGAAGTCGGGGGTTTTGCTACTGTCACATCAAAGAGAATGCAGTTGTTCAACAACTGCTTTCCCCTACATGATGGAAGAGTTGTTTATAAGATCTTCAGCCTCAAAATCTACACAATGGAGCATAGCAAACTGTAACCCCTATTTAGCTCATGCGAAAAGAAACCATTTCGTAGGGTCCATGGACTCGGCATCGATAAAAAGCATTAACTTGACTATTTTCATATTAATTGGAGTGAGCTGTTAACTGTAAGTTTTTTTCAAATGCAAAGTTAACAACCATATGAAATCAAAAGTCAACAAAAATGCGCTTTCCTGTCCATTCAAAAAGGCTTTTTTGCCTTCTCTACAGACATCATCACTTTAATTATTCCTTTTATATTCAAACAAACATTAAGTATTAAGTATTAAGTATTAAGCTGCAAAAACCCTTATCATTACTGTACTGTATTACTGTATAAAATGTACGTATGCGACGGAGCTTGTAACACTACATGTTTTTGATATTTGATGTTGCTAAACTTTATGTTTGTTGGA
The DNA here is from genome assembly GCA_022343465.1 of Oscheius sp. G VE-2021. Lineage (NCBI taxonomy): Eukaryota > Metazoa > Nematoda > Chromadorea > Rhabditida > Rhabditidae > Oscheius > Oscheius sp. G VE-2021. The sequence continues at coordinate 1,126,076 of JAJQXH010000045.1, forward strand.
GGCAATGTCTAAACCAGAACAAATACATTGAAGCCTAAAATTATAGCATATGAATTCACTCGTTTGAGTGTTTATTGACCGTCGCTAATTGGTTCCTCGAGGGCTTATCGTCGAATCGTTCAGTGGGTCTAGATCGTCCAGTCAGTGTTTGCTTTTTCGTAGTTTGCGCAGCCGCTGGCACTCCCAGCAAGGACAAATGGCGTTTTTTGTCAGGGACAATTGCACGATGTTAGAAATAAATGTGTTTTTACAGCAGCAGTGCCAACAGCTTTCCCTGGAGGACGTCCAGTGTACGATCAACCGGGGATCACGAATGGACAGAGGGAGTTCATTCGAACAACACTTGTGGATCAGAGAGTGAACTGTAAGTGGAACAGCCTGTAACGCAGCCTGTGCTTTAAAATAATCAATGGATCTTAAATATTATTTGGGCAATTAGTTTTTCTATACTTAAAATTAAGCAAGTTTTAATATTGATCATGAAAGAAATTAGTAACACATTTTTTGAGTCATGGTGGAACTCCCTAAAAGATTCTATTTGATATTTCGAACTTCCTTAAAAACACCTTGCTAAATTATAGTTTTTCCTAGGCACCCTCAAGAAATTTATCGTTTTTGGATTTATTTTTTCAGCAATCGACCCATCGTTCTATGATTGCTACTATGGCATTGCCAACAGTGCCAACACAGTAATCGAGCGTTGCTACAAAGACATTGGATGTTGTGCCACTGGATGTTGCAAGGACACAAACTGGTAAAAGGCTCACTAGTGAATGAATGTTAACCCTTTCAGGCAAAATAAATACGGCTGGGCAGTGGCCCTCATTGTTATTTTCTGCATCATTGTCATCATCGCTGTAGTCCTAACTCTCATCATCTGGCTTATTTGCCGTGCCAAAGACAAGAACCAAAAAAGGCAACTCCTTCAGAACGGCGGTCTATCCCCCGCAGCTTCCCAGGTTTGTAACTGCCGCTTGCGTTCTTACTTCTCTTTTAGATGTCATTGGCTCGTCCCATCCAAGGAGGATATCACTTCGGAACCGGCCCCTACCAAAATCCGCCTGGAAGCGGATACCGCTATTAATTCAGCGTAATCAGCTCGAATTTACCCACATACACAACTGTCACAGTGTCTGTACATTGGTTTCATAAAGTATTTCCCATTTCCTCGTGAGGTAGTCATTGATTTCCCACTGTCCAGCCAAGTGGGTCATGGCAAATACCCTCTGCTCTGCGAACGCCGGCAATCTTATTTTCCCAGCCCTCTTTTTTAACGTACAGTAAAATGAATGTTAGTCACAAACCTGAATAAACACAATAGGCGGTTGAATACAAATTGGTATATCCAGCGCATCGATTACGAGATTAAAGCCGCCATTCGGCGCTTACCCAACCACATTGTATGCCGTTTGTGACCGTCAACTAGACACAATACTTTTTGTAACACAATCTTTAAAAAGATTTTGCTTTAAACATTTTTCCCTCGCTTTCGATTGTGGACTATACTATCGCATTTCATGGGATGCGGTTGGCAAAACGCTATGGTTACTAAACTCCATGGTTACCTTCCGCATACGCGGTAGATAAATAATCCCCCGGGGGCAGAAGTGCATCCTTTGTTCCTTTCCAGCATTGTTTACTCCCTGCTTGCGCTGTTTGCTGCAGCATTTCTCAATTCTGCGTTTGCCATGCGTTTACTAGCTAAACCGTCAAAAACCAGTTTCCTCCGCCTTTGTCTCAAGTAACTTTTCAATTCTTGCAAGTGTTTTGAGCGGCACATTGATAGCCATCAGCCTCCCAACGACTCTTCAGTAGTCTATTTTGATCAGTAATCGCAGGACTGCGCGAGAAAACAACTAGCGCCTCGTCCGCCTGCTCTGGCATCACCGCTCTGTGTGCACAAGGAGTGCCATTCTGACCCCTTCATTGATTGCCGCCATGGACATACGAAGGTCAGCCTCCTTTACTTTTACTTCAGTGCTCTTGTTTAAGGTTCGACATCTACCGCAAGGTTCCGAAAGATCTCACCCAGCCTACTGTAGCCGGGGCTGTCATATCTATAGTATGCGTCGTATTCATTTCTCTAATGATATTCAATGACGTCCTGACGTACATTTACATAGATGTGTAAGTGAATTCATCTGTCTGCTCTTATAGCGTTTTTAGAAAGAACGAATTAATTGTGGACGACCCTGGAAGGGTAGGAAAAATAGACGTCGTCGTCGACATATCAGTTCCGTTTTTGGGCTGTGACTGTCAGTTTATTTGGATGTATAGTTAATTTGTATTCCCAGACCTTGGCGTCGATATACAAGACGAGAACGGACGTCACGAAGTTGGATTCAAAGACCATACCGAAAAAACTCCGTTGCCGGAAACTGGTGGTTGTCGTTTTAAAAGTAGCTTTGAAATTAACAAGGTAATTACATGTTTGTAAAAACCAGATGTGTTTATAGGTTCCAGGAAACTTCCACATTTCCACTCATTCTGCCGCAACTCAGCCGGAAAACCCCGACATGCGGCATATTATCCATTCAGTCACATTTGGAGACGACGTATCTGTGCGTAAAAGCACAAAGAACCTATAAAGATAGCGTTTCTAGGAACTCAATCTGCAGGGGAGCTTCAATCCGTTGGCAGATAAGAATGGTACAGCTGCAGCTGCATTGGAGACACACGAGTACATCCTCAAGGTGAAGACTAAGGAAGAAGGAACGATGGCTCATTCTTATGGGCATACGTTAAAGAGAAAAAGAAACTTGAAAAATGCATTTATCTTTATGGTTATAAGCGCAAAAGAGCGGTTGCCTGCTTAAATTCGCACATTTTCGTTGGTGCCCTGGAAGAACCTTGATACAATTAAAAGCGTGTCTTTAAATGCGACATATAAACTTCAAAGATGTTTGAGTAAATCAGTAAAATCTTTGTGTTCAGATAGTTCCCTCTGTCTACCAGAACATTGGTGGAAAAGTGTGGAATAGTTACCAATACACCTACGGGCACAAATCGAACACCGCTTATCACCACAGCGGCCGTATAATTCCTGCCATTTGGTTCAAATACGAATTGCAACCGATAACTGTGAAGCAGACGGAAAACAGGCAATCATTCTACACTTTCCTCACTTCGGTAAATCAAAAGCTATATTGTACAAAAAAGGATTTCAGATTTGTGCTGTGGTGGGAGGAACCTTCACCGTCGCTGGAATCATCGACTCCACCTTCTTCACAATTTCTGAGATGGTCAAAAAACACCAATTAGGAAAACTGACTTAACTTAATTATTTTGGGTGTGAATGCGGGATTCTTTGCCTTTAAACTTAATAAATTGTTTATTATTACTGTCAAACAATGTAATAACAGCTGAGAAGAGATCCAGTAATCCATGCATAGTCAGGAGAACAACAACAAACAGTAAAGTAAAGTGTACACCGGTTCAGTTGTCAATATACAGTCTAAAATGGGCAGTGATCGAACCTGAATGGTGAAAGATCTATCTTAGGCGGTCCTAAATATTTTCCCATGCACCCGCAGGCGGTAAAGACAGGTGAACTCTGCGCCGTAGTTGCTGGTCACCTCCATTTCAACGATTTTTACGGGGAAGTCAGGGTGGTCCTGAAAATAGATTTGCCATATTCAGCTGGATTTCTTGCCTTGATGACAAAGAATTGAAGAGGATGACCGTCCAGTTTGTACTCAAAGGATCCCAGGAGGAAACGAGAATTGAAGTCGTTTTCCGATCTGTAGGCCCAAAGCTTGAACGTCTTAGGAGCACTGCTTCGGTTGCCATCAGGGGCTTGATCCTTGGCTGAAATTACACATGTTTAAAGTGTATATTTGTGTTTACCTATGTGTTCATAAGAAACGCTGCTGATGTTAATCTTATGGGACAAGTCGACGGTCAGGAATCCAACTCCACTCTTGAAACTCCAGCACTCTCCAGGAAACAAAGAGTTCGAATTGCGCTGGAAGAAAAAGGATGCAAAAACAATTATTCTCACATACCTGAATTACGGTCCTAGGGCCGTAGCTGGAGTACCACAATGGAATGTTCCAGATTTTCTCCAGTCGGGAGTAGGAGTTGTAGTTTTCACTGCATCTGGTGGAAATGACCGCAGCTCCGGCACTTTCCAGGGCGAAATCGAAGAGGCCCGTTTTGTCAGCGTCGTATTGGTAGATTGCCTGACGAATCAAACCCTCCAGATGCGAATAGTCAATTTCCACATTTGTGTGCTAAAGTAAATTTCCAAAAATACAAGCGAGTATTTTACTTTGACATTGATTTCCTGAATTTCCTTCTTGTAAGAGCTCTTGAACTCCTCAAGTTTTAGTTCCATGTCTGCTTGGATCTAAACAAGGACTGATATATGGGAACTATGCTTAAGCATACCTTAGCCGTAATCTCACGGATCAATTTCTCCTCGTCAATTTTAGGCATTTCTACAGGAGGCGCAGGGACGTAGATGTGCTCCTTGATGATTTTAACGACCTGTTCTACGGAAGGTGCCACAGGGGGAGATGGTCCAGATTGATCGACAACAACAGTAGGCTAAAGAAAAATAATCTTCAATTAAAAAGGGAGTGTACCTTCATGACAACATCTTGCGATTTCATGCTATTGTACCAAACTCCAGGAAGAGCCATGATCCATACGGCGTAGTTTGAAATTCCTTCTTTGGAAGGCACGTAATCAGCATAGTAGGATGGCTGAAGATAGATGTTTCCTTGTAATGAATGATAGCTTACGTAGAGCATTGCAGGTGCTGCGGGCACTGATTGATACGCTTGGTACACAGTCTTTTTCATTGATTCCTGTAACAAAGCATATTTTTTTATAAAACAAGTTCTTGCCGTGCTTGGAAGAGCAGGCAAACTTGGTATGTTTGGTAGAGCAGGTAAAGGTGGTGCGTTTGGAAGGGAAGGCAAAGTTTGTAAATGCCTTTGTCCGAAGATCAGAAATTGTCTCCATGACTCCACAAGGAGTGCAAGAAACGATACTATAAGTTCCCAGAGAAACGAAACTAAATTACCAATTACAAGGTTTCGAAAGTATTTACCAAATTGCATTAGTGATGAATAAACGGTGTAGAGAACATTTGAGAAGAAGGAGATAATTCCGCCAAAGAATGTCTTTACGCGGTCAATCAGGCCAAGCTTAGCGAATTGTCCCTTGGTGTAATATTCGTCGTAGATGGAGTTTACACTCTTTGCATACACCTAAACGAATCCAAAATCATGAGCGTAGACACATACCCCTTCGGAGTCGAGGCTGTTCCACGCTTCCGAAACGTAGTTGGTGACAGTGTCTTTCAGGTCAACTGCTTGCTTGCCAATCGCCTGGTAGTTTTCATTGTCATGGCTTCTTGCCAACAAAATGAGAAGAATCAGAAGCAGCGGCAATAACCACAGGAAAAGTCTTGGTCGAAGTCTAAAACTTGAAACATGCAAAAGGTATGTAAATTTCTACAAAAATAACAAAACTTGAAACAAACCTGAGAGATCTGATTTCGTTCAGAAGGCACTCTCCCAGCCACCAAACAAAGGCGAACGGTATCAAGATCAGGTTGAGAAGTCTTAAAACAATTTAGATTGACAATCATTAATAGTCTTACACTTTGCCAACAGTCATTAGAAGCGGGGTTGCTTTTTCAAATGCATATGTGAAGGGAGCCAAAAGAAGTAGCCCTCGACTGGACGATTCTTCTTCCTCATCTTCCACGCTAAAAAGGCAAAAAAATAAATTTAAACGCAAAATGATTATACCCAATTTCAGGGTTAGGTTTTCCAGTTACAGCCTTGTGAAGAGAAGCATAAACACTGGAAAACACAATAAAATATGATAAATTGAAGAAAACACCTGTCCCTTGCCATTCTGCAAAGATCAACAACAGCGAAACAGCAGCCCAGGAAAACCTTAGCAGTTCCGAGCAAAACGGATGACACCACGTTGTATCCTCCAGTTACAGGAGACAGCAAGAAACCCAGCGTGCTCTTTTTTGTTTCGGCGGCGACAATTTCTTCATTATGTTCTCTGAAAAGTAAAGATAAAATAACATTTTGAAGAAAAACACTAACGGCTCATCATCATCGGTGTCCATCGCAGAGGGTCTAAGCCTAGTTGATCGCCGAAGAGTCTCGGGCCTTCTGTGCAACACCTTCTTATTTCGTTGAGGAGTCAGGATGGATACAGCACGAGTAGCTCTTAATGGAAAAAAAATCAGAAAAATTAGAGCTTGTGGAACTTACCCCGTTTTAGTCGAATGATATATCCTGTTAAAGATCATCAAGATCTCAATCAAAACCCAGTAGACGCCAGAAACTGCGGTAGATGCAGCAGATCCCATTGAATGGGCAATTCGTAAAGCCTAAACAATTAATAGTATTTATGACAATTTCCGAACCTTAGAAGCAGGGGCTGTGTATTCACGTTCCTGACTCTGTTGCAGTTTTGTGGTTTGTCTGGTAGTTCTTCGAATTGGAGTGGATGTTTGAAGGCGGGTGGGTCTAGAACAAACTACGTAGGGCAATAGTCCCATTTTCATACCGTTTCTCGGAGAATCCTTCATCTTCCGTATCAGTTATTTCATTTATGACCAAGCGAGACCGGAGGTTGTGAGTTTCACGCTGGCTCTTCGTGCTAAAAGAACCAAATTGAACCGAAAACATATGACCAACCGTCTACCCGTAGTCTGCTCAAAGAGGTATTCCGAGTCTTCGTCATCGTTGATGCTCTAAAAGAAAAATGAAATTCCGAAAGAGGCATAATTTACCGAAATACTCTCGTCTCCTCCGAAGTTTCCCAGTTCTGCTGGTTCATTGTAGACCCTCTGTTCCCGCTCTTCAGACTCCCTCGTCTGTGGCCTGTAAGGCCTTAGGTTGTATTTCCTGGTTGACATGTTGCCGTAGAAGGGGTTCAATACGGCTCTGCCTGTTTTGTCCAAGATCCAGTAAGCTCCACGGGCTGCAAACATTTATTTAAAAAATCTTTTAATTCAGTTAAAGATTTTTTGTTTTAAAAATGGAAGCGGGGTGAGTACTATTTAGGGAACGTATTGCGGCACCCAAAGGCAAGTTGATATCATTAAAGTGCAATAGATAGCCAATAAAACAGACCAATAGTTATCTTTGGATTATATCAATTCCACTTTTACTCGGGGTTAACTTCTGAATTCCAGAAATAGAAGTAAAAAGTTTCCCGCCAAAATGAAATTTGAATCTGCGATCTCAAGCGTCGGTGTAAGTCAATGGGTTTGCTAAGTAAGGTTCAAGAACGATTAATGTAACCTGATCTAAATTTTTAACTAGGATTATTAAACAAAAATATCCTTATGAAGAAAAAATTGAAAAAAAAACCCAACCTGGAGATAAAACAACGTAGATTACAGTGCTCAAGAGCCTTCGAAGAGCACTTTCTTCAGAAAGGGAGTTTGTGAAGAAAGAGGCAACGGCAACTAGTGATTTCAGTACAAAGGCCGCTGAGCGTCGAATGACAGAACTGCCTAAAATAGGTCGCGTTAAACAAAGCGAACGGTTAGCGATAAGACGGCGCAAAAAAGGCGTTTGCCAGCCGTCGCTGAGATGAAAAACAACCTACAGAACAGATAAGTCAAGGAGAGAAAATCATAAACGATGACTCCTACTGCAATTGGTCCTTCTTTGAACAGAGTTGTGATTGTTTTCTTCACGAAATAAGCCAAGATTTCAAAAATCCAGAGAATGTATAGCCAGACCTTAAACACTTAGTATGATTTCTTAGTTTCCCTACCACTTTGAAGACACTTGGAGAAGAAAGATGAATGTGGCTCAAAGGGGAGTTGATTTCAAGGCCGGCGTTGGCTAAATTGGGTACTTCCCAACTGCTCGGAAGGTCTGGATCGTAGCAGCTACTAAAACAAAACGTTTTATAATATTTTTTATTTGATTTTACCTGTTGGCGTAGGTGTAACGAGTGCGGTAGAGTCTGAAATATGCTAATTAGAGGGAGTTGGGCCAAGCCGCGAGCCGAAAATCGATACCAGATGTCGCTAAGATCTGTGAGCGTCACCTGTAGGTTACACAGCGCGTTAGCTATTAGACCTGGATTGGGTCAAAAGGCAATTGGGGAAATCGCGCATTAGCAGAACCTGTCACTTTTCCTTTGTTTGGATACTCTTCTTGAAAGATGAATTTTGAATGAAAATGACATGACGATATTCATATTAGAGTTTTAAACTTACAGGAATGGCGAAGTAAGTTGTTCAGCTTCATCTTCCGTTAACCTGGGTGAGTAGAGTGTTCTGATGGGAGGGCGTGAGAATGAAGGTCGTCTCCTGAGGAGCCTTGCCAGAGAAGGCGATCGTTGAAGATCGCTCTCCTCCATGTGAAATACCTCTTCCTCTAAATGTTAAACGTAATGGAAATAGGGCTCATAGAGAACAATCGATGGGAGAGGGTGCTCTTTTTTGCTACATGGAAATCGACCATCAAAGCGAGCTTAATGGAAGAACAAACATGATAAGCGAGTTTGTAAACATAGTCGCCGATGGAATATAGGCCAGAGATAGCATAAATTGAAAGACAAGCGGCTAGGTGTGAATATTCGGGGCGTTGGCGTCACGCTGAGGGAGCATGTGTGTGTTATACAATCGGTTGCAACAGTGTTGTGTGCCAAGGTCGCCTGGGAATATATGACTCGGATGGCAGAGGAGGCCGCAACAGGCAACCACCATTCGCATAGATCCGGTGCTAATCGTACCCATTGCAGAAATTGAGAAAACGGCCGCCCGCGGTATGAATCACAGCTGGAGAAATTCCTATACGGAACGAGTGTCTGGAGAAATTTGTTCGGGGGAATGTAGAAATGTTTGTGGAAAGAGTTTCGAAAATAGGCGCGAACTGGTTGAACATCGGCTGAGCAGCCAGCCGCCAATGTACTAAGCAAATATGCAGCGGATGCGGATAAATAGAGCGAGATGGCTAGGTGACGATCCCAAATAAACACTTCTGTGGTATAATGCTAAAATCAGCCTCCTCTGGTTTAAAGAGGGCTTCACCGAAGAAAATAACCTAAGACCTCAGGAGGATCTGCAACAACAAGGCAGTTTGGCAAGGCAAAAACATCGCGTGGAGTTAGGAAATCAGTTGTTCTCATAAAATGTCGCAATCGCTGATTTCATATTTTGGCTAATTTCCAAAGAAATTTTTTAAAATTTATTTCAATAAACAAAAATAAACATGTAAATAATCAATATATTGTTTCGACTGGTAAAATGTTGCGAATTGGGCCTCGAACCCGGACTGACCTCGTTGGTTCGCGCGAATGGTTATTTGTTATTTGGTAGGCGCCGGGTGGTGTTTTGCCTGTGTTCAAACGGCCTGCGTGGGTATTGATTGGCCCGCAACCCTAGCCTCCGGCACCGCGATCATGCACAACGGCTGCGATGCGGCGATCGGGAAACAACAACCGGAACTACGAAGGAAAAAGCATTCGAATGGGGAGAAGAAATGTACAAAATACATAGAAAATACAAAGATGAAAAATGAAACTGGATTTTATGACTACGGCCACAAATTGTTTACTGATGAACACTGAGTCAAGAAAATTTCCATTTTTCAAATTAACTTAAATAGAAATAATGAAATTGTTTGCATGATCATGGTCAACCTGTTATTACCGTTTTTATCACACTTTTCGCAGGCGCCAGGCTGCCGGTTAGGTGCAGATATTGTCCCAAGGCATGCTGACAGCAGGTTATACAATCTTGTAGAAAAAAAAATCACCTGATCGGAAGAATGAAAAAATAAATCTATTATTTTACTATCAAAACAAGTGTTTCATTTATTTAAAGATACTTTAAAAGGTAGAAAACAAAAACACAATGAAATAACCTTAACTTTTCAGCAATGAGTTTAGTACTTATGAGGAGAGATGTATTGTATTTAGAACTATGCTATTTTTCTTGTTGTATGCGTGTAATTATTTGTAAACCCTTGTTCATCCCAACCAATTTAATAAAAACGCCTTATTGTTAGAATCTGCCCTTCGATTTCTGACTTTTATACTTTGTCCTGTCTTATCGCACCACCAAAATCATACGAACGAAAACATTTATGCATATTCAAGTGCACTTTAACAATTTGTTTTAAACATTTTGAACAATTTTTCAATGTTTTATTTCAAAACTTGCATTACAACTTTCCAAAAGGTTTGTTTATGTTGATCCGAATAGCTTCGTTTATATTCCACTGCGGACGCCCACTGGAAAACAAACTTTTATTAAACTGAGCTATTTTTACCACAATTGAAAACTTCAGTTTCACAATAGACACGTAATCCGTCTTCTTCAAACTGAAGATTTTCGATACAAACCAAACTAAGGTAGAATGAATCAGGCCATACGGAAATTATTTTAGTTTTAGTTTTCCGTTCTTGCAATTTTCACAAGCTAATTTTTTTATAAAAACCAGAATTCATGGTGTTATAATCAATCTTTAAATTGTTATCGTATAAATTGAAAGCCTTATTCTTTTATACTGAAATAACCAACTTAATTTTTAGTTCAATTGTTGTCTGTTTATAATTCTTACGCAGGTTTAGACGGTTTGTATTCCTTTTGGTTTTGAGTCTTGAAGTTCTTTTGTTGTCGTAGGCGAGAATACAGGTGCTCTATAAATCAGGTTCAACTAGTTTGCTGTGTGGTTGTTGTCTCCCCAGTTACAGCATATTACCCGTTCATTCCCCCACGTGCGTTCGTAAATCTTCTGCCCAGACAGGCATCTGCTCGGATCATAGTACGCTTCCCTACTGCAACACAAGACGTCTACGCCGGCATCGCCTGATGTTTCCTTTGTTCCCTTGACCAGTCCCCTTATCTCTCTGCTTCTATACAAAGTGTCCCTTTCAAACACAGATTCCTACCTTACGTGTGGTCCGCCCTGAAACGCTTGCTCAATTCTGATATGGCTGCTATCTTATTTCCACCTGAACGTTCCGACGAAGGAGCAGCCTGTCCTACGGCCACCTTATCTGCTCTCAGTTGGCTCTTTCTGTTGCGTCTTAGTGCCCCTTTATCTCTCGCTTCTGAACTGATTTTGCGACCATCTCTCTTGTCACAATTCACACATTTGCAACTTCGAATCCGGTTTTGCAATTCGCTATGAAGTATCAGCGATCAATCACACCTTCGTCTGGTGGATGGAAAAAAATGTTTTTCTACCGTCTTAGATCATTGAAGAAAACCATTAAAACTGGACCATCCCAACGAGACACAGTTTTTAATTAATACACAGTATCGTTTGGATTGCCTAATTTGACAAACCTTCCAAAAAATAACAAAATATTAAAACACCTTTTCTTAATAATCGCCGACCCTATAATGTTTGCAGCAAAACCACTTTAAAGCAATAAAACTGAACTTGCATCATTCCGTATCCAAGCGGAGTGTATAACAATGCTAACTGTATCTTAATGATATGCGGTGGGGTATAGTGAATCGATTCGACCCAGTGTGTAACACCCTGCTAGCTCAAAATCAGCATCACCGGACGTATTAGTGACAGCTGATATTCCCGTTCACTTGGACTTCAGTTCTTTATAGCGAAAAGTTTACAATTTTGGTTTAAAAAACTTATCAAGAATTCACCTCATATTAGTGTTTTGCCCTATTTACATTGCGCCAACGCATTTAAATTCGAAGAATGATAGAAAGTCCTTCGGAAGACTACCTGCCCTTCAACCAACATCATATGAAATAGTTGGACAAAGTCGTCAGATATTCTAGAGAGATAGAGAATGTCTAACAATGAAAAGATTGTTTAAAAGATATATCATTCCTGTCTGTGAAAATTACATTCTAACCGTATGTGTTCTTCGATGCCAATTGAATTGGGCCCTTTGCAAATATAATTCTTGATTTTTTTTTTGTTTTCTCGAGACAATGATGGCAATAAAACACGTGTTTTGTTTTTCTACAGTCGCCGTAACGCCATACTTTGCCCAGCCGTCACGCGGCATCTCGTTGGTCAAAGCGACCTTTGAATGCATAGAGGCGCAGCTACCATGTGCTCAGGGCACTCAGGGCAAAGGTCGTGGACAAAGTCTTCTCCGGTGTCACTTCAACTGATATGACAGATGGAATCATTTCGCTGCTTCTACTCAAGTTATCAACTGCACTTGCATTCTTTGAACCAGGTCTTCCGAACTTCTACGGCACTGATAACACTCGTTTAGCCAATAATTAAGTCCAATATAACACGTTAGTCTATTGTTTTGAAACATTCCAAAAAGGCGTTCAACAGTCAAAAAAGTAGTGAATTTGCACTTGTATTATTTTGCTTACAAAACATTTCTATCTGGTGCAGACATTATAGTCATCAGTATTTTGCAATGTTTATTTTTGCAATTGGTGCTTATCAATGCTAATGTTTGTTGGTCATTCGTTCTATCTGCCCATGTAATTGTTTTACTGAAACATTCTTTGTCTATGATTCAAACATGTTTGTTTAAAACTTTCGTCAACTTGGCCATGTTTAACGTTGTTTACGTAGAGGCAACCCTATGATTCTTTATTTTAATCTCACGTGGTTTGAAAACATTGTTAAATATAGACAACACAAATAACAGTTTATTCACTAAAAGTGAACATTTCTCATTATACAAATTTCAATGTTCGCTTCTTTTTAACAGCAAGCTAATCATTTTTCCTCATTCTTTTTCTAAAATTTTGCTTCCATGTTTTTTCCTCAAAAACAGAAAAGTTGGAATAGAGAGTTTTGTATTTAAAAAATATCCCTGAAATCTTTGGCGTCTTTGAAATGCAAAAAATGTTTTCTCGACTAGCTTGTTAATTAAAAGATTGGATGCATTTTTCGAACTGTGTTTAAAAACACGCGTTGAACGCCTGACAAAAATTTCCACTTTGCGCAAACAACAGGCGCTTCCTTGATGTTCCTCCGAGTGGTGTGATTCCGATATGCTTTTATCGACTACAAACAGTCGTCTGCGGGAAACAAACTCGTTAATCAACATGGGTCAGGTCGCTTGATGATGGGCGATAGCGGGATAGACCCGCGTGGTCGTCGCGCTGCTTTCTCTGCCCGGCAGATCGACCTTATCACCGCCCGCGGTTTTTCAGTACCACTCCACGTTCCTTTCGTGTTCGTCGTCAGTGGCGATGGCTGCTTTTTTCTCAACTGTTTGTACCACTCCCCCTACGCCTGGCAGCTGCGCTGGGTGTCCGAGTGGCGTGTTTCCCAAAAGCTCGACGATCCAGCTGTTTCCCCCACTATTTGTCCGTAGTGCCGGTGGCTTCCTGCTTTATTCTGTAGGCGAATGACGCATTGTTTTTCCTGATCTACCAAAGGGCGCCAATGCCTTGTGATAGCTGCAATCATTGTAAAAACATCCTGCAGAAGTACTCTTTCCTATCTCCTGTTTCTTTCTAAGACGATTAAGATACAAGATTTTTATTGCCAAAATAGAGCAATGTCTTATCACAAATTCTCGGCAGAAACTTTGATATATTTTGATTCAATTGCAACAAAAAGTACACAGTGGTCGTCCAACCGACGATGAGTGTCCCTTCGCAACTGAAAACTATTGTGCGACGATTTGTAAGTGTTGTTTTTTTTAAATTTTGCTTTAATCTTTTAAATCTGTCGATTCAAAGTGCCTTGCTCAAAGTCCACTTGGCTCATTGTCTGTTTAAAAACGGCGACCTTTAGTCAGCTAGCTGCCTGAGGCGCGAGGGTTCAGGGCAAAGTACATGAGCGATCGACGCTAGTTTAAGTCGACGGCCAGTTCCAGTGTCTCGCCCCTGTTTATGACAACCGGCAGGTCAACCCTCTGCCACAGAGCGCGTCTAACGAGAGGCCGGGTTAACGGTACAAACTGAGCGATCCAATCTAACCCCGCCCGGCCATTGTTTATGCCATCCCGCAATCAACCCTGTGACACACTCTCGAACTTTGCCCTTTAATTCCCCTAAATTTCCTGTTTTACAATCTAATTTCAGATGGGGCAAGAAAATATAGATATCAATGATGAGATCAAGAAAAATGGAACCCACTGGTATATTACGGTCGTATTGTCAATTCTAAAGGTAACTTTTATATATTTTCAAATTCAAAGTTTCTTTCAGTGCATCTTCTTTGTTTATGACATTTTGGTATTCCTTCCTTTCAAAATTTTTGCCGATCCCGCCAAGAAGCTTGAATTCTCAGCCAGACAGAAGGTATGTTGGTTGAAAAAATTCAGTTCGATCAATTGCAAAAACAGCATAATATTATCCATTTAATCACATTTTGTTAAAGTTATCTTAGATACTTTTTCTAGCTGAACATTACCGAAAGCCATAGTAATAAACTATGAAAACTTTTCTAGACATTTGTTAGTATTCCAACCACACTTTCATTTCAGGCAGCTACTGTTGACGGCGACCCGTCGAAATCATGGGCCAGGCACAACGAGGTAAATATTTGTATTTTCCTTCCGAAATCTTATTTTTCAGAGCGACAAACCCTTCACTGGATTGACTTTCCCCGGTTGTGACACTATTTCCAAGCAGTGGGATGAATGCGTCAAGCAATACGCTGACTACGATGCCATGGGTACTCGTGAAATCCTCGAGGTTCACAAGGAGATGCAGGCCAACGGCAGAATTTTCGAAAAGGTTGGAGACAATTTAGAATAGAAAATGTTCTTTTAAGTGGGAAATGGGAGACTACCATTGGCGTAACTTCAAACAAGTCGATGCTAGGGTGAATCTGGTTGGTTCCGGTCTTGAAGAGATTGGACATAAGAGCGGATTCGTGGTTATCTTTGCTGAAACCCGTGAAGAATGGATGACTACTGCTCTGGCTTGCTTCAAGCACAACTTCCCCAGTAAGATAGAAGTTGGACTGGTCCAAAGGATGTTTTTTTAGTTGTGACGGTCTATGCCACGCTTGGCGAAGAAGCTGTGGAGTTCGCGATTAGCGAAGTTGCCGCCGAAACCATTTTCACTTCTGAAAATCTTCTACCCAAGGTTAGTACTTTTCCACTTCTGAGAATTTATCAAGTAGTGGACAGCTGAGACCACATGACAGCATGATCTCACGAAAACAACTTAGTTACGTTGCAGGTTCGCAAGGCGATCAAGAATGGCGCCGCCATCAAGAGGGTCATCTACTATGAGAACACCGACCCCACCGACAGGAAAGAGTCTTCTGAGGAGAACTTCTTCACCTTTGACCAGTTGCTCAATAAGGGAACTGGTAAGTCTTCTGACGACTCTGACTATAGAGATGCTTCAGACAAGCCTACTGAATCTCGTGCCAAACCCGATGACATTGCTATGATTATGTACACTTCTGGAACAACTGGAAACCCCAAAGGAGTGATGGTCTCTCATAAGAACATCATCACTGCTATCGCTGGACAAGGAGCTGTTGTCCCAATTCAGTGAGTTTTCCATGCACAAAATACATTTCCATATAAATAAATAGCTCGGGGGCATTTAAATACGGGTTTGTTTCAGTGCTGGTGAGACGTACATTGCCTATCTTCCTCTTGCCCATATTCTGGAAGTTTGCGGAGAGATGGTTTGCCTTGCCAAGGTACACATCTGTCTCTAAACTTTGTAAATGCAGTGTTCCAGGGTGTCCGTCTTGGCTACTCCTCCGCCCAGACTCTCTTCGACCGTGCCCCCAAGATCAAGAAGGGAACCAAAGGAGACTGCGGAGTTCTGAAACCGTCGCTAATTGCCTGCGTTCCTGTAGGTTCCACTTCCTGCGGTTTCTGATGCAACCTTTGCCCCGAAACAAACCGTTAATGGACATTGGGTTGTTTTTTCGGCTGCTTCAAAGTACCCGCCACCACCCCACATTACACAATGACCTTCGACAAATTAACAACCACGACGGGGAAATTAGTTGAAAGTCTCGACTACATTGACGCAAAGAAAGGCGAAGATAATAGGTTACAAAAACAACTATGTCTTTGGCGTTGTAAAAAGGTATTGGAAAAATTACATAACAAACGGCAAAGTAGCGTTGACAAAAAATGTCTGAATAACGTGTTTGATGTTTCTTGCAAATTGTCTACCAAACCTGATATGAACTGCGTTTTAGTTTGCGACTTACTTTAGCTATGATTTTTTTCAGTTGTAGCGTTTGAATTAAGTGCATATGAGTACATAGCATCAAAGTGATATAGCTGCAGATAGAAAATTAAAGCATTTATTGAATATATTATTTCAGGCTGTTATGGATCGTATCTACAAAGCCGTCGTTGATGAGGTCAATGCCAACAGCCTCCTCTTCCGTGAAATGTTCCGTACCTGCTACGAAAGGAAACGAGCCCGCTACGAGGACGGATACACTAGCTTCATCCTGAACAGGTAAGAGAACCAGAGAATGCATCTACCATGCTTCTTTAAAGACTTGTCTTCAACAAAATCGGAAAACTCCTTGGAGGAAGCGTCCGTGTGGTTCTTTCTGGTGGAGCTCCCCTCAGTCCTGAGACTCAGAGGTTTATGAACATCTGCTTCTGCTGCCCTGTTGTTCAAGGATACGGATTGACTGAAACATGTGGAGCTGGAACCATAGCTGATAGTGAGATTATCATTGTTTGAAGTTACTCATTTCATTGCAGCTCACGATCTCTCGACTGGATCTGTCGGACCTCCTCTTCTTGGCTGCGACATTCTTCTTGAGGAATGGAAAGAAGGTATCTGATTTTAGTTTGTTGAACTAAACACTTTTCTAGCTGGTTACTCCCCCAAGAACGAGCGTCCTCAGGGTGAAATTCTGATTGGAGGTGACATTGTTGCTCTCGGTTATTACAAGAACGAAGAAAAAACAAAGGTTTGGTTTTTTTAAATGTTCAAGTATTTTCCTTTTAGGAGGACTTCGTCATGAGAAATGGTCGTAGGTACTTCGCAACTGGTGATATTGGAGAATTCCGTGAGGACGGATCCCTCAAGATCATTGGTACGAAAATCACACTATCTTTTAAATTTGGGTTTTAGACCGTAAGAAGGATCTCCTGAAATTGGCTCACGGAGAATACATTTCCCTTGGAAAGGTTGAAACTCACCTTTTGACGAACCCCCTGGTGGAGAATGTTTGCGTTTACGGAGACTCAAATAAGGACTTCCTTGTCGCTCTACTGGTTCCTAACCAGAAGAATATCACTGCCAAGGCCGAAGAGGTGAGTTATATAGTATGTTTTTGGATTAAACATTACTTTAGCTTGGATTGAACACCAGTAATTACGAGAAACTTTGTTTGGACAAGACCTTGACTCAGGCTGTTCAGAAGGAGTTGGAGCAGTATGTTACAGGTAAAACTTTAAACTGTTTATTTTATTAAATGTTTACCATTCTGGCTTTCTGTAACAAGGAAGATGCAGTCTTTGGCAGTTTTACCTTAAATAAAGTTAGACGAAATTAGACATTTAACGCTTTAAATTTTCTGCATTTCCCAGGTGTAACTTTTAAAACTTCCGCCTAGTTTATCATATCAAACAATTGTTTTCAGGAAAGCTGCAGCGAATTGAGATTCCTAAGAAGCTTCACCTTTGCCATGAGCCCTGGACCCCCGTGTCTGGGCTTCTGACGGAGGCCCTGAAGTTGAAGAGGAAAAATATTGAAAAGGAGTTCCGCAATCAGATCGACCAGATGTACAGCTAATTTCTCATTATATTACATTTTCTAAAATCTGGGTCCCATCTGCTCAATCAAAGGTTCTGAATACAGAATGCGAGCTTTCCTCCGTGCCTTTTCCCTGTCCGACTCTCTCCACGTGAATGACGTGTGTTGCATTTCCAGTGTAGATTAATGGGTAACTTCAGAATAACTATACGATCTTCTTGTTTGCCATATGTGTCTTGGCCAGAGATTGACATGTATAATATCAGAGATTTGTATCATTTATTGTTTGTTGCTCAATTCACAGTCGAATTGAATAAATAATCGATTTTAACCGTTCTTCTATCCTACGTTCACTGGTACTGGCTTCACACGAGATCGACGAACTAAAAATAAAAAAGATTACTGTGAGCCTGACCTACTTGAAAGGTCGCGAATGCACTCTCCGAAGGACGCGACGTATCCATTTCTACAATGGCAGATGCCATCCCTACAGGTTGACATCGGTCGGCAGGCGTCGGATATCCCACAAGCCATCCCCGCAAGGCCGATCACTGGTTTTTCTAAACAAGGAACGTTCTCAGAAATACGAGGAAGTCGCCGCTGTGACGGACACGTCAATCACAGATGTCAATTTTTTAGAGATAGACTAGTCGGAAACCGGATTTTAAAAGGACAATTGCCGCAAGCAAAAGAGATACACTCTTGGCACGTAAGTGTGAAAATACGGAGATTTACTTGGTTGTAGCGTTAGGGCTAAAGATGACTGAGAGGTGTTCTCATTTCCATTTTCGAAACTTTCATCCGCCTCACTTGTACACATCCCATTCTGAAACGAAACCTTTAAGCTTGTTGCTTTGAAAATCGATTAACATGCAAGCGCTTACCTGTTCCCTCTGTCCATCAACACATAAACATACTAAATCTACACAGACTGATCCCCCACTACAGTTTGTCGTTTCAACGCATCCATCCCCTATTGCTGCTAAATTCGTAGACTTTCGATCTCCAAATGGTTGCTTACCTGAAGTGTTCGTTGATGTACAGCTTCCATCAACGAAACGAAACCCTGCGACGCATTCGCACACTTCTTTCACACAAACACCAAAACTTCCACAGTTTTCGGAAGATGAACAGGGCGTTTCTGTGGGCAGCGCAGAAAAAGCTGAAAGCAAGGCGGTTCCAATCTCAGCTCTCGGATTAATCGCTCACAACAACTGACCTTGCGTGGCTTGGCTGAGTAGGATAAGCACGATCATTTCTAGTGATCGCACGCGCGCCGCCTAAATGACAAAGACTTGAGACCAAACAAACAGAGTGAAAAAAGGATCCCGCAGACAGACAATTCTCAAGATCATATTTAATGGCAACCATTATGTACAGACAAAGGGAAATATGGCAAAAAATAAAGTAGATCATGGGTTGAGTTTCATGATCTCCAATTGCTTGTCGATGGCCTTGAACATGGTATCCTCGTGGTTCAACCCGTGCACCTAAAGCTTTAAATTAAAATGATTTGAAATTCAGACCCACCAAAAATTCTTGTGAACCCATGAATTGAGCCGACTTTTTACCGCAGCCGTTGTACAGACCGACAATTTCATCCATGGTAGAAGCAATGTAGTAGCGGTGAGCTCCCTCGTACGTTATCTTGGCGTTAATGTCCTTCATGAATGAGGACATACAGTGGAGGCCCGCACCCATTCTACAGATTTGACCAAACGGCATGTTGCAAAGACTAGAACCTGAATTGTCCAGTAAACATGATTCTTGAATCATATTTTATACCTTGGTTAGCTCCAGCAACGGAGAGATAAACATCAATGTGGTGAGTGAGGGGCTCTCCAATATACTCTCCTGTGTCAACACAGTGACCTCCCAAGATGGCCTAAAACAGAATGAACATTTTACATTGGAGTTCTGCTACCTTTCGTGTGATTGGAGAACCCATGGAGAAAGCAATCACATCGATCTTCGATTTGTAGTAGTGAATAGTTGAAAGCAGAAAGTAGCGAACCTGGATGTGTAATTCAATGTTCAATTGCATGGAAATTCTACCTGTTTCACGTACTGACACTTAAGGGAATCTGACATGGATTCCCAGACTCCATGATCACCTTGCCCGTAAGAAGTGGCTAGGATGTGCTCACCGGTCCAACCTAAATTTCATCCTTAATACTTATATTTTTTAAACAGTACCGTTTTCTTGTAGAGCTTTGCGCGTGCGCCAAAGGTATCCAGCCTTGTTTCTCAGTCCATGAACCAAGACAACTGGTCGGTGCCTAAAATAGGTTGTTTACGTATGCAATGAGTAGCGTGAATGGTTATAAATCAAGCAAGGGAACATTTCAAAGGAATATCTTACTTGGAAGGATAGTGTCCTCCTCCGAAGCTTCCGTCTCCATTGCCTCCCAGGTCTGCTCTGTTCATCTGCTGCGCAATGCCGTTGCCATAGCGGTTGGTGATGAAGTTGAGAAAGTCTTTCTCAAGAATGGCAGACGAGCCAGTTGCCAGAAGGAGAAGGCCTAGGAAAAGCATGGCTGCCTTCTGAATGGCATGCCCTTCCTTTTATAGTGATCGCCCCTGCACTTTCGGTGCCGATCTCGTTTTTCTGCTGGCCGTTCACAATTCGTCGCCGTCGGATACCACAACGATGAAAAAACAGGATTATCCCGAGGAGCCACTTCCTCTTGCTGAAACTTGAAGCGGTTCGGAAAGGGTTATGGATTTGGAGGAAAAAGAAGGGTTGTCAAGGCCGGACAAGCAATAATCGTTTCTCACGCGGCGTCCCTAAGCTTGTGTCTGGAGATGTGCAAAAACGTGTCACTGACATAGCTTCAGTTGCAGTTCTGCAGAAATCATTTACAGTACTATTTTTTTACTGTTCCGCTAATCTAAGAAAGAACACATCTGTGCTTTTTTGTATCTGTGCTTTTTGTCCATTTCATACCAAGTTCATCTGATGTCATGTCACCAAGTTTAATCAAACGACTAGTTGTTCTTAATTATTGGTATTTTCTAATGAAATCTTGTGCGGTTTAAAAAAGGCTATCCTTACCAAAAAAAATTGAAGACAGTTTGATGTGTTAGTAATTTTCAATCATGTTTTAAAACAGATTTTTTCTTAGTTGTCCTGGGAATAAAAAATGTCTTTTGTCAGTTTTGATCCCGCTCTTTTTTCCACTTCCCTGTCCACCTGCAGAGGCTGTGTGTCTAAGACCTTCATAGAACTTGATCCAATGATATCCCCCTGCGCCAGACTGTCTGCATCCAAAGAACAAAATTTAGTCGCGTTGGCTAACAGAGTATTAATGTAACAAAATCTCGTTTATTTCCCGAATTATAAGACAAGTTAAATAAATAGTGTCATAATTTATGAAGTTTATCTTTCTTCAAAACAAAAAACACTTGTTTCAGTTTATTTTGTCAATCTGTGGATACTCTGCGTCTGCGTGCGTTTTCTTTTCCCAGGGAAAATATTTATCCAGACAGCAAATCTTTAATGCAATCCGAGTGTAACGAATCGAAAACTGAAAAGTGACACTTTGGGTGCAGAGAACACCTTTGCAGGGACAAGTCACAAAAGGTGTTACACCTTCTCTACTTCTAGGTACTTTTGTAAAACAAATTAAGTATATAACATCAATACATTTCGCCCTTGCGTTTCGACATTCCCAAAAATTTGGAAATCTGTTTATCATAATCTCGCGCAAAAAGTCACATTTTCTGTGCCTACGTGTCATTCAAACGAAAATTGACGTGCCTATCATATTTCATGCAAGGAGGTGTTGTCCTTGGGCACTTTGCATAACCTGATCCAATGATATCCCTTTTGCCAGACTAGACATACGTCACGAAGTATAAATGCATAAAGATGTGACGAATGGCATTAGTCTTTGCGCATATCCTTGATTTTTAGAGATATCGCGGCGGCGGTAAGAATGGGACAAGAAAAAAGTGTGCAAAGCACGTTTAAAAGAAAGTGTGATTTTATTATGCCTTAAAATAATGAACACGTTTAGACTTTTGAGATAAATCTTGTAGATCAACATATGTGGTGTTTGTTTTAAACCAATCATGTTTTCAACGTTACTAATGTTGTTTAGCAATTCGTCTTGAGATAAAATTGAGTTTTTCCTTGATCTTCGAATGAAACTGATGAAATGAAGAGTATCGAAAAATATTTATTTTAGAATTAAAGCAATTGCTCGTTCTTCAGGAACTCGGTGAACTTGTCAACGATCATGTTCTTGACATCCCTAACCGGCATTCCAATAGCATTGGCAACCTCCTGCGAGTTCTCAATTTGGTTGTAGAAGGCGACATAGTCCTGAACTCCTCTGTTCTCTATTTAAATAGCGACTCACAGAGAAGTCATTGACAATTTTGCGAAGGAAGAGAGTCTGGAACATTTTCGGGAAGACAGGGATGTTTCTGATGTGAGTGACTGCGCTAGCGAAAGGAGTTGTTTCATCTTCGAGGAGCAGATGATTCAGCTGCTGAAGAGATCCACCTAAAATCAGATTCCAATAGTTACCGTATTAAAATCTTACTGCTTGCGGCAGAGCTACGAAGGATGCTTGGAACAATGGTGGTATCCTAGAACACATAAAGTTTGAACATAAACAGACAAGCACCTTAGAAACCATTGAGTAGAATTGACGGCAAGCTGACGACTTTTCTCCTTCACGAGTAAATTGGATGGCGGCTACGGTGACCTAAAAATAAAGAATGGGAAAATGTTTAATTTAATTTAAGAGGGTAAGACTTGAAATCTCACCACATCTTTGTTCTCGCATGCAGCCATGAAAACCCTTTCAGGCGCTCCATTTATTCGGCTGAAAGACTGGATAATGTCCTGATTGAGTTCGTTGATGATTTTGTGAACTCTTTGGTAGCTGTTCAGCACGTGAGCGACAATGAATTCGGCCATAGGCTAGAAAAAAATCAGTCTTTGTCTGAAAGTTAAATCTTACTCCTTCATTCAGGGGACGGTAGAATGAGATGATCTGGCGGCAGGTCTTTATGGCAGAAGAACCCATAAAGTTGTGGGCGATTTGCATAACTTTACCGCTCGTTTGGGCAGCCAAGACTTTAATGTTCACATGTGGAGATTGAATTGAAGGGGTGATGGACATAACCTTCTGAAATAGAAAACGGTTACTGCAAGTTTGTGTTTTACCGTAAATTGTCCTGGTTGCTTAGCATTGCGTGGATTAACAAAGAATTTCTGAAGCAAGGAGTCGTCTACGGTTATCCTTGGGGGCTCGGGAAGAGCAACCGCCATACTGAAAGAAAATTGTATTATTAAGTGGTGTTTTGGTTGTACCAGAAGCCAACGGCGAATATGACGAAGGACCGCATGTTGATGCCAATTGTCAGGCACTTGCTCTTTTATTCGGGCGAAACGATGACCTGTTTTAATATCAAGGTGACGTACGTACGTCGTAATGCGACCAGCTAGCAAAACAATTGAAATTTAGATTTCTTAGTATACAACTGTTATACATTTTCGACGTTTTGAGCATACTTCTCTAACCATTATGCCACTTTGACAATTAAATCATGGTAGGCTTCCCTGTGCTTATCTGACTTTCCGTAGCAACTGCTCGCAGAAATATTGGTTTTACGGATATAGAAAGAGAGAAAGAGGGAGACTAAGAGAAATAGAGACAGAAGTAAGAATGATGGACAGCGATAGAACTAGAGAGACCCGTCAGTTACTCCGTCTCCGTCGGCCATCTGATTGCATATCATCCAGCTCATCTTACCGTTATCTATATGAGTCTACTTCCATTATTGGTTGACGAAAATGCTAGGAGCTTGGGTCCACATCTTTTGTTGGATCACACTTGAAAGGACTGCGCCTCCCTGAACCCAGCCGCATTTTTGGGCTAATCACAATAAATACTAAAAGAATAGTGGGAAGACATATCCTCTTCAGTAGGCTGCTAGATCCAAGGCAGAAGAGGCGACCGACCCATCCGTGTATCATTAAAGTTCCAATATCCAGGGTCCTTTCAAAACGAAGGAAAAGGTTGGGCAATCTGGCGGAAAACGGACTTGGCAAAACTTTCTGAAAAAAGGAAAACCATAATCTCTTGTCTCTTGGTAAAAATTCGAAAAGTTCTGCTGAGGAGGAGCCACTAAAAAGTTTAAAACAAATTTATTCACTTAATACTGTTGTGTAACCCTAATTAAAATCATTAATACATCATTGGTTATATGTGCCTCGCGCATATTCCAGTTGTTATACTGTCTAAAACACCTTGCACAAATGTTTTCTTTTTTCCTGGTATTTTTCAAATTTTGAGCCGCCTTCTCCCACGTCGGCCGATTTTTGAGAATATTTTTAAAAACAGCTCACCTGGTTCCCCTTATCAAACATTCGCCAAAAAATTAAAAGAGCGGGTGGCTCCTTCTGCCTCCGCAAAAGTTTCGCAAATAAATTCAACAATCGGCGCACCTACCCTGATTTTGGGCGAAAAAAGCATATTGAGCATCCTCAAAATGATAAAAAGTGCTGGAGAGGCACATAACGGACTCGAGCACACGGCAGAGGGAGGCAGTGGAGAAATCCTGGAAAAGGTGGTCTTACATACGACTTTCTAAAGTTTAAGTGATTTTTATGGCTCAATTTCAATTAATGCGCCGCGGCTTATGCTCTTAATGCAATAAAAACCATATGTCCAAAAAATCTTTTGCAGCGTTAGGTCCCGCAACGAAGATCCAAAATACACACTCCAAAGTTCACAACTCTGCGCTTTTTATTTAAAAATTTAAAAATTTAAAATTTTTTGAGAATTTGTTTTGAAATATGGCATTTCTTTTAATGTTCAGTTTGATAATGAGCGATTTTATATACATTTTTGCCCCAATTTCAAAGCTTTAATTCTCGTTAATTGCGGAGACTGTCACGTACAGCTGCCTTTACTAATTGCCAATATTTTCTTTCTTATTTCTTCTGTTTCTCATTTATTTTTTATTTTTATTTTTCTAATTAATTTACATAAAAGTTTCAGAATTTCTGGGTGAAATTGGCATAGAAACGCCACAATAAAGAGGAGGAAGATTTTGGCCCGGCGTCGTAAGGTAAGGTTTTCTCGCATTTATAGCACATTTTGGACAAGAAGTCATCCAAATACTATTGGCTTGCTTATATTCTAGCTTGTCTTATTCCAATAAAATATACAAATTGCTTGGCAATTTGCCACCAAAACCACCCAAAATGACAAATTTTAAGGGTTCTTAATTTTAGGGTTTTAAGCCACGTTTTAAATGAAATGTATTTCATTTTCTAACGTTTATTAAACTCATTATTTCGAATTTTCCATATTCGCCGCCCCGTCCTCTAGGAGAATTAAGTGGAGCCCCAACTGGCAGGAGAAGTCGAAGCCAGGCCTTGCAACTCATTGGAAAGAGGAGGGATATTACAAGAAAAATTGCAGGAATTTGGGCTTTCAAAGATATCAGGTAAGATTTACATATTTATGGGAAGTAAATTATCGGAAGAGGATGATGTTTCAAGAAAAATCAAGGAATTTTCGTTATTCTCATGGCATCTGATAAGATTTATCTCTAATCTACGCTGTTGGAAACAAAAGTGGAAATAAAATTCCTCCGGGATAAAGCCGCAAATTCCAGAAATAGGTTTCTACTATTAAATTGCTATTTATAATTTTAATCTATTTTCGCAGCTTAAAACCCTAATTTGCTATTTTGCTGAATCAACGGCGCCCTTCCAGAAAAAATGGGTGGATCTCCCAGGAGTACCCAGCTTCTCTCGTGTCGGACCAACAAGAAGAAGGAGTGAAAGACAACTGTGGTCTTCCCAGTGGACTTTTCGAAAATCACGTGGCCCAACTTCGGAAAACTGTGGATTCGACTGTGGCGGATATAAAACCTTATTTTCCCTTTTGTTTAACTATTAGTGTTTAGATTAAGAGCGACAATCCTCTACAAATGTTTGGGTTTTGCCGCAAATGTTATGTCTCGGCGTTTTACGAATTTTCATCACAAAACAATGCATCATCCATTTTGCTCGGATAAAAGAAGGTCTTCAGTCCGTGTTTTACGATCATGGGTCTGATAGTTTTTGTAAGTGTTGCTTGCAGGTAACGAATAAACTATTCAACCAATTCAGTTTTAGTTTAAGCTGCGTTGCTTCGTTTCAAAACCCCCGCCCAAAGTTTTAAGGTTAGTTTTGCCTCGCCTAATAATTCAAATATTTTAGAGACTCTTTTCATCGGACCCGTCATGGGAATCAGGGAATCCCGAAGTCCAGGAGTTTGTAGCTAGAGCGAATCAACTGGTCCTGCTGATTCTGAACAACTATAATGAATTTACGCTCCCTGACCTATCAAAAAATATTTTGTTCGTTTATGGTAAACTTAGTGAAAAAGTAAGTTTTCTAACAGAAGGAAGAATGTTTCTGCAGAAAGTTGCAGAGTTTTTCATTGCCCATGTGGTTAACGTCTACCATAGAGCGTATAATATCTTCCACCACCTAAGTGAGGAAATTCTTTTTACGACTACTGAACTACTGAAGAATCCCAAATCCGTCACCTGTGAAAGCAGCGAAGTGGTAAGTGTTCGTGTTGCTATAGTTTGCATTTGCGTCCTAGTTTGTAACCATAGCTCGTAACGTTTCTGGAAAGGAAGACAGAAGATCGGCGTGCTCACAATTTAATATGTTATCTGATGAACAGGTATCAGCATTTTTTGGACTTCCATTTTAAATTTTCATTGCAGAAGGCTGATATAATTGTAAATATTCGTTCTAGCTCTCTACAGAGATGTGAGGCAAACCCAACACCTTTTAATTGTTTCTAGATGCAAACCTTGAGCGCTTCAACGGTGCTCTCATGGAACTTTCCATTGGGCAACTCCTATCTCTGCCTTTTGATTACCCCGACACCCCAAATATTTTCATCGACCAACTTGGAGAGAAGCTGGTGCAGGAATTCTCGGTAATTTTAGACGCAAACAAGACTATCAACAAACCCGTTGAAGGACTACAAAGAATTCTTGAAGCAATTGGAATATTCTCAGCAGGTCGCTAACTACATGGGAATGTCATTGTCTGACACTACGTCGATGATTGAGCAGCGTCTCGAACAACATCTCGCAAAACTTATCTAAAGATTCACGCTAAATAAAGATATACCCGAATTTTGCTGTAAGATCTGCATAGTTCTTGTGGAAGAAACATGGTATTTCTTTGTTTGTGAAGCAACTTTAAAGAGCTTTTAAGAGAAAGACTATCAAACGTAAACAATAAGCATGCAGTTGCAATGACTCTTTTTGTCGTCGATGAGACTGAGCGTAAGAAATTAGAGTTGTCAACTCAAATTGTCTTTACAACTCAAAATTCAGTTTGAAATCTATTAGAACACCTTTTTGGCTGCGTTCTTCTGTGTATCAGTGGATATCGCCTGGATAGAAAGTCGGGAGGCAGACAGCCGGTATTCGGCGATTATCAGGATCGCCTCCCACTCTCGCTGCACTTTCACCCCGTCATTGTTTCAAGGCCTGTCTAATAAGTGGGTCGCCTCAAGCCTTCTCGCTTTCCGATTAGGCTTTCGCTTCGCCCAGTTCGGGTGCAACACGGTTTTCACTTTGTCGGCAAAATGACCCTGTCTTGCATCACATTCACTTTCAGTTGGTGAATGGTTTCAAGCTGCATTCTTTTTCAACTCGCCTTGACATTTAGTAAAAACGCTATATTTCGCTTCTGATAACTGTGGCATATGTGATTCAATTTTAAAAAACTCTTTTCTTTAAATAGCTTTTTTTTCAATTTTCCTCACTGTATTTTTTACAGCTGAGATTGAACGTGATGTTAACACGATTATTGTCCGATTTCAGGATGAAGTGGGTGGTTTTGTTGGCGCTGTTCTGCAGCGTCGCGGCAAAGAAACGACATCATTCTTCAGAGGAAGAAGAGCCTCAACAAACTCCTGGAGAGAAAAGTGAGCCGTTGACTTTTCCTGTTTAATTTGTATTTGATAGTTTAAGTGTTTTAATTTTTTTAAACGGAGGTCAAAATGGATTTGAGTTAAATTAATACAAATTGAAATTATATTTTTCGTTGGTGACTTTACAACAGTCTGCCAATTGTTATCAGTTCTGTTTGGCAATGTAAATTTTATATGTTGAGTAATTTTTACGAAAGTGTTTTTTCAGTCGTTGACCGCCTGGCTGTCAACCTAGCCGGTGCATTCGTAAAATCAGTGTTTCCCGAGATGGAGAGGGCACCTTCCACCACTGCGGCTCCACCCCCACCTGAGATTCGACGTGCCCCTGCGTCTATGGGAGGTCTGGATGCTTCTATGGCCAATTATAACGGTTAGAAAACCACAAACATTGGTAAAAACCAGCTATTTAGCTGCCAATGCAATGGCTAACTACAACGCCATTCCTCAACTCGGGCAGCCAAATTCTGGAAATCCATTTGGTTATCAGTCACAGATGCCGTATTCTCAGGTATGCGTGTAGATTTACCAAATGCTCAGTACTTTGTACTTTAGCCGTCATTGCAAGAAGCTCAAAGCGCCATTGGCATCCCCAACCTTCCTTCTGTTTTGACGGCTGGTAGTGGCTCTCCAGAAGCTGTGAATGCAGTCCGAAACCAGCAATACCTAGCTGTTAGTTGTTCACTCGTATCTGTGTTATGTTTTGAGCCTAGCAATTGGCAAAACACCAAACTGAAGTGAACGCCTACAGTGCCAAGCAATTAGAGTATTTGGATAACCAGAGAAGGTACCAGCAGGCTATGATTGACCACCAAGCAGGAGCTGCTGTAAGTTCAAGAAAAGAAAAATCCTATCTTCAATTCAGCTTTTGATGCAACAACAGCAACAGGAAGCTATTAACCAGCAGATGAGCAAAATGAAGTCAGCGTATGGTGGAAGTGATCAACATGGAGAAGACAACACTGTGGGAGGCAGAGTTCTTACTAAGGCCCGTGGAGTAAAGACTTACGAACCTAAGGCTCCCGAACCTGGTGGGTTTCACTTTTTATTATTCACATCAATTTTTTCATTTGTAAATTCGAAAACTGTGTGCTAATCAATTCCCTGTTTTAGAAGTTTCGGACGACGACGTCAACACCAATGATGCTCATCTGAGAAAGTTCTTCAAGCAGCAGTACGGAATCGACTTTAACGAAAACGGAGAGAATCTCACTGAGGACGAAAGGGCTACTCTCCGTCAGTTGAAGAAGGAACTTCTGAAAAACAAAGAATCGGCCATTGACAGGGGCACTTTCAAGACCATGGAGAAACTTCGAGGGTACATTTTAAGACTATTGAAAAAAAGAATCTCGCTTCAGAAAGATCAACGGAAAATCCACTTCCGACAAGAGAAAGTCGCCGTCGCGCTCTTCTTCTGAGAGACTTGCCAGCGCTCCTGAGGATGGAGAGGGTTGCAATCAGTGCATTCCAGTTGACATGAAAATGATTCGGGGAGCTTGGACACAGGTGAAGTTTTTTGAAGTATAAAACTAAAGCAAAATATAGATCTACGGAAATCCCACTGCTCTGAAGAAGACTTTTGGAACTATCATGAGTTTGTCGAAAGCTAATCTTAGCCGAGGAAAAGCCGCTCTTTCGTCAAAGAAGGTCGCTTGTGTTGGAGCTGAATGTAAGTTTTTAATTATTCATAGCAAACAGTTGTAGTTGGGCGGGATGTGGACGGAGAAGCCACCCTCAACATGTTCTTTAGAGAAGAAGGAGCCAGAAATCAGCTCCATGAGGGAAGCATAGTCACTCTTTTTTTATAAATTGTGTTGTTGCAGATGAGAGGTCATGTACTAAAGGAGGATAACATTTTGTCCATGGAGACCGATGCTTACCACACGAAGAGTGAGTGAAAATATTTTCAAAAGCAATGTTTGTTTAGTGTGTCTTGTAAAATCGGGACCAGCTGAAACTGACCGTTACGAATACATGGTTCTGGCAGAGACCGAAGGAAAGAACGCATGCAGGTAAAACATTTTTGTTGTTTGTAAATGAGGGCAATCTCTTTTTTAACTCATGCTGACACGGCAAGAAAGAATTCCAGTCGTCAGTCTTGCTGCTTTCTGGATTTTTTAATTAAATATTTTCAGATCCTATCACGTATTTGCCCGCAACACTGATGAATTCAACCGCCGCCACTTTGACGACGTGTCGGAGTTTATGAAAAACGTAGGTCTCACTTAAACAATACATAGAGTCCGCTTTAGGAAGTTCAACAAAGCGAAGTGCTTCCAATGGGCGCCCTTCCCAAGTCCTCCTTATGTCAACTGGATCGTCCTTGATCCATTGAATAGCAACAGCGACAGTGCAATATGTACATAACTACGTTAAACTAATAAATAAATGTGTGAGAAGGTCTCACGTTTACGGAGGAAAGCAATCTAGCAAGACAAGTTTCCTTGACGCAGGGTGTTGAAAAACACATCGTTTCAATTATGCCACACGCCCTTCAACTCTTTAAGGAATTCCCGTCTGCAGATTAAAGTTGCTTCGAAATTGGATTCTACCAGTAGGCCTTGTCTCGCCGCAACCTTCCCGTCTTGTCCACCTGCACGCTTCAGGCTTTGGGTTGTTTTTGGCAATTTCTAATATTAGACAGCAAACCATTGTTGTCTGCATGTTTTATAAAGCTGTTGTAGAAATGCATCTAATGACAAACGTGACTTGCATGTGATGAAGAAATTTTTTTTAAATATTTTAATGATTGTTTTAAAATAACGTTTCTACTAAGTGAAACGTTAGTTTTCTGTTTTATTGTGCCTTTAGAGTTTTGTTGATACTTAAGAACACTTGAGAACATTGAACAAAAATGGTCATCTGAAAAGTTAGTTCATCACCGCATCGAATTGATTAAAGTGTGAGTTACGAATTGAAACACATATTCCAAGACAAGTTAATGAAACATCATTTCTTGTTTAGTTTGATGAGACTTACATCTACCTATACCAGATTACTTCAAAAAGCTAATTGAGGAATTATTGAATTTTATTAAAAATGACCGTTATTCAATGATTATGTTTTTTTTTCAAATTCCCCACAACAATTAACCCAAATGCAACAAATAAGCTTGAGTATGTGCAAAGAGGAAAAATCAACTTATACTTCTAGGTACAATAGGAAAATAGCCACTATAAGAGCACAATTTCCGTTTCACAAAAAATAACAAATGTTCTCATCTCCTTAGTGCCAGCTATTTTCTGCATCTTTACTGCTGAGCATGATTCAGGTGAACAGACATCTCTGTTTCACTGCAGTCGGAAGAAAAAGAATGATGCGTTTAACGTTCTCTTTCTTCTTTTCAGCCATTGCTTTCCTGATTGATAGGAGAAACTCTGTAGTAAAGAAAAGTTTCGGTGTATGATGTCCAATTGTTCCGCATTTTTGGTTCCGAAGTGCGATAAAACGAATACATTGCGGAAGTGGTAGAGAAGAAAGGGCGGGGTAGTGAATGATGATATAGAACAACCGGCTAAACGTACTTTGTAACTAACGTTCTGCTCTTTTCTCGCAAACATCAATTTGAGTCCAAATTATCTTGTCATCTGCATTCTTAGTTGTTGTTTCCTTGTAAACAAAAATTTGGCGTGTGTGAGTGAATTAAGTTATGAACAAAGAAGGTCATAGACAGAATTAACTTGAACGGCATTTATTGGATCGGAGTTCCCCTCCCGTCGCCTCCACCAACCCCGAAACTATCGCAAACAAGAAGCGCCCTGCTGTCTTCACCCATTCAGACTAAGGTCGTCTAGGCTATAAACCTAAGGACACTGTTTTCCCACGCTCTCTGAAACCTCTATGTCGTTTTCAAAAATTCTTGTTTTCGGAATTCCCTCAAATTCCTTTTACAGTCAGTAAAAGCTAGCTCAGTTAGCTCGCTTGACATTCGCAAGTGGACAAGAAGTGGGCGCGCGCTCACTTCTTGTAGGTAATTATGGGCGCTGATTAGACCGACTCTGGTCCTCTGGCGACTTACCTAAGTGTCTTCCTCTTTTTGAGTGTATTTAGTTCCCACATGTATCTGATGGCACTCAAATGAGATGAGAGGTTGCGCCGAGGCAATCGTTCCGCCGATTTCACCGTAAAGAAAAGAAAAAGGCGGATTCCGCGTTTGACGCCTTTTTTGATCGGCATAATCAGATATTGCCCCGTCGAACACTTTGCACTTTCCTATGGTGTAATCTGAATCCTGTCCATTCCTTCTCATAACTGAACAATCTTGGTTATCTGATTGCTGCAGATGAGGTTGTCACTTCTCCTTCTCTTCGGCCTCTTCCTCCACTCAGTTTCAAGTGCTGACTTCTGCTCCCAATTCACAAACTGCGAAAGTTGTGCCGGGAGGCATCATGTCACTTTTGAAGTTTGCACGTGAGTACTCTTATTCTGATCAAACCTGCCTTTATTTTAGGTGGTGTCCAGCATTTAACTCTTGTCTTTCACCGTCTAAAGTTTGCCGATCTGGTTACAGGACAGTGTATGATTGTCCAAGGCTCATGACGGTATGTTTCGTAAGCCCATTTATAATACAACGAAACTACATTCACGGTATCCTTATGTTTCACCACGAACAAGTAATAATACAGTTTTCATTTTATTTTTAAACTTTTTTCTCGGATTTCTCATGAAAAATTTATTATTTTGAGATCTTGAAGATCATTTAAGAAATGTGCACTTTTCCCATTTTCCCTCGAATGTCGGTGGTGTGGACTGTGTGCTAAACAAGGTTTCAACTTTTTTTTTTTACATAATTAACGCTTTTGTGCAAAATGTTAATTATCGATTTTATATTTACAGTAGTCTAATTACACTTGCAGATTAATTGTAATCGTGTATTGTAAAAACTTTATGTGGCACGAATGGTTTAGTGGTATTCTTGATATGAATTTTGGCGTAACACAGTGATTGCTCATAAGACAACTAAACAGTTTTAGGAGTTATAAGAATACGTATTAAGTATTAAACCATGATTATTAGGTTTTAAAACCAATAGTTTTAGGTTTCTTATAACGAAACCTTTGCCCATTCCGTGGTGACCCCTCTGATCGCAGCAGCTCAAGGCAGTTTTGACCAGATGGTGAGACCCTCTTTTTTCATTGCGCAACCCCATTCAGACTCAATGTTTGGCCAAGGTCGAAGGGAAGATTCAATTGTGGAAGCGGTTTACCGTTCACTCGGAGGTTTGGTTGTTTTCCCCAGGAAACAATGTTTTCTCAGGAGGGAAAGGAGCGCCCGGATGCCTTTGTTGCCGTTGATTTCACGAGGCGCGCTGTAATAGCCAGTTTTTCAAGCGTTGCCGGCGGCAGCAAACTGGTTAGTGAGACGACATCCAGCAAATGTTTACCTCATGTTCTTCCTGATTCCAGCTTTACAACCGATTTAACGCCGAATTTTTCACAAATCGTCAGGCCCAATTTGAAACATCTGATGGACTTGTTAACAGGTAATTTCAGTTAGACTTTCCCATATTTTGTGATTGCCGGATTTTCAGGATTGACATTTAAAAAAATAAAAAAATAAAAAAACAAATGAGCATATTCAGGTTTATCTATGACGGCTGGTTCAAGCTCTGGTATGTCCTCGACATGGAGAAAACATTACGGCATCTTTTTGCAGCCCATCCTGATTTTGAATTCTGGGTTTCAGTCGTCCCTGAACCTCTTAAAACCCAAATCATTCAGGTTGTCGGCCACGCTCTCGGTGGAGCAAAGGCGGAAATGGCTGCGATTGCAGCCCTCACTAAAAACCTGACCACTTCAGACAAAGTGAAGCTACTCACATTCGGCACAACCCGCCTGGGTGATCTCTCGTTTGTGGAAATGGTGGAAACCATGGTCTCATTAATCAAAATCTGATTGTAAAGTTATTTTCAGGTGCCCTACCGGTTTCGTGTTGTGCATGATCATGATATGGTCGTCAGATACCCGAAAG
The DNA here is from genome assembly GCA_022343465.1 of Oscheius sp. G VE-2021. Classification (NCBI taxonomy): domain Eukaryota; kingdom Metazoa; phylum Nematoda; class Chromadorea; order Rhabditida; family Rhabditidae; genus Oscheius; species Oscheius sp. G VE-2021. Next base: position 1,159,625 of record JAJQXH010000045.1, read on the forward strand.
AGTTTGACGGCGAGTGGACTCCGCCACACCATCATCGATACGAGGTGAGCAAAGGAATCCAGTTGTTTCCTTACGGGTTTATGACTCATCAACCTTTTTCCTACAACGTTTACTGCTCCGAATACACGGTTTTTCATTTGTCTCCATAAAACATTTACGACCACGTACGGCTATCTGCAACATCGTGTTCACCTCGTAGATTTATTTGCCACTTGTCAAAAGGGAGCATTTCTGTTTCCTAAGAGAAAACTAGGTCAAGCGACTTGGCCGGCAATGCAAATGCAAACTCGTTCTGCAAATTGTATCTAGTTGAATTGCATTTGACAAAAATGGTTTTTACAAGACTCTTAAACAAATATTACCATAGTTTCTTTAATTTTATTATCATAGAAAACGGAAACTTTAAAAAAAACAAAGGAAACATAATGTCAATATTATTTTAAGGCTTCCTTTATGTTGTTTGTTATTCTAGGTGTGGTATCCCAACGACATGGCGGAAGGTTCCACTTATCTTGTTTGCCTTGGCGCTGAAGATCCTCAATGCAGTGCTCGTTTGACTCCTTGGCAGCTCAGAGCTGAAGACAACGACATGTATTTCGAACGAAGCATGGAACGATGGTTTGTTTTTGAACGTTTAATAAAAACATAATTCTTTAGGGCACTCACTGGTTGTGATGATAAAGACAAGGTCCCTAAGTCCACCGCCAGAGTGAAAACTCCAAATGTTGGAAGTCCGATTTACGATGTCGTGGCTCTACGCACAGCTAAGCCGTACAGTACGACGACTGTTCCTCCAAGTTTGGCGCCGACTCATCCCACGCCAAGAATTACCCTTCCGCCACGCCATCTGGCCCCAACTGAGCCTACAGTGGTGACGGAGGCAACAACGACAGTTACCACCACTACTTTTGCCTCCAATACCGTCTCGTGGACGACTTTAACCACAAGAGAAACTACCCCAAGCAGTACAACTAGCAGTACCACCACCACTGTGGCACCTACAACACCTGCATTGGAAACAACATCAAAGAAAAATTTTACCCTGCCTTGGTGGTACACTACAGCACCCTGGTCTTCGACAACTCGAGCTCCTATCTCTGCTACTCCTAAGAAAGAATGGGACGATGGCAAAGGGCCAAAAACTCTTTCTCCAAAGAAGTTCACAACTTTTGGAAACTCCGGAGCTTGGTGGTCTCCGGATGGGAGTTCCTTTCGGAGTCGGCATTCCTTTCGTGGCCCAGAGAAGATCAGATTTCGTTCCGTCGACGAGCCTTTTGCAGCGGCTGCGGTGGTTGAAGGAACGCATCCCAATGTTCTTCAAGAGATTGGTGAGACTGAGTCCGGCCCTTGGAGTGACGGGATTCGAAAAGACTCGCAACGAAGGACGACCTTTGAGATACATTCAGCGACAAACGGTCAGAAGGTATCCAAACAAAGAACAGCTGCTCCGACTGAAGAAGTCCTCACCCTGGTTGACCGCGAGGCTAGCGAAACTGTCCCGAGGGTTCGCTCTAGTTCTAGGAAGACACTGAACCATAGCAAAATATGGAAGCGGTGGAATCAGTCAAGAACGGTAAGATCAACAAAATGCACGCGGCACAGAAGTTTTCAGACTGTTCGTCCGCGGGACAAATCTATCGTGAAGGCTTGAGTTTATGTATATACCTGATTACCTAAATAAACCATTGAAACATGCTATATTAAAAACAAGTCGTCTAAAATATATCACTTTATAAATCATTTATTAAACCAATCATTTATTGAAGCAGCGACTTGGTTGTACACGCATGGAATTGGAACGAAAACACTTTGAGCACTAAAACGACGAGAATTGATCGGACATCTTGACTGGATGAAGCACTGTCTCACTGTGTCTTCTGGCCAGAACAATGTCTGTAGTGAGGTCTTGCGGCAGAATAGTCAGCTGAAGCAAAACATAAAACAAAACATATGTACACAAAACCTTCTTTTCCCCTGCGGTCAATTGTGCTTCCACTGACACATTCTCAGACGAGGAAAAATAACTCGGGCCCGAAACTTTCTGAAGCAAGAATTTAAAACAAATTTAGAAAAGTCTCTTACAACTGTTGGTAGGTGTTCGACGTCTTCTTGTTCAGTAGAACTTTCTTCACAGACCTCTGCCGTCTCCGGTTGTAAAGACGACCTACTCCCAATTGATCTGAACCGAAAACATGTATAATTTGTAGTTTGTACCACCTTTCTTCTTCCCTGGATTCCTCGGAAACAGGGGATTTTGGAGGATCTTCTCGAGGAGGAATGGTTTTCTTGAAGCTGTCACTGGGAATTATTGACATGTTCCGTTTTTGAATGTTCGAGTTGTAACGTGAACCTCTTTCAGAATCCCTAAACAAATGTTTCATTGGCCCTTCGAATTTTCTACCTCAAATGCTGCAGTTTTCCATCGGGTGGGTTCAGTGGATGAATTGATCTTCTCATGCCTTTTCGAATGTACAGCAACGCAACGATGCTAAGAACCACAACAGCCAACACCAAAAGGCCAATGACTACGTAAATCCAGCTGAAAGCATATAGATTCTTGATAAAATAGAAAAATACCTAGGTACAACTTTTACGGGAGGAGGCGAGGTCGAAGTTGAAACAGTTGTTTCTTCTTCTGTGATGGCCTCCGTTGTTGGTAATTCGGTAGTTGTAGAGTCCTATGTAAACTTCAAACAGAGAAAAGCAAAACACTTGCCCTATTTGGATTCAGAAGAAGTTCTCCAATCTCATCAACTATCTGGTTTATTCCTTCCGTGTAGTTCCTTTCAGAAAACACATTTTTGAATTGGCTCAACGATGAATCCACTTGCTCCTTGGTCAATGCTAAGTCAGAACCAGTCTGCCAAAGTATTTTTATTGAAATATCATTAAAAAGAAGAAAACTAACCCAAACGTAAATTTCCTTTGCAAGTTCAACACCAAGGATCAGCACATAATTTTTGCAGAGCTGCGACTCAAGCCCATATGTATCTCGAAGTCCGTCACCAAATTTTATCTAAACGAATAATAATATTTCGTTTAAATCTGGTTTTACCATGTCATTGCTTGTTATGCTATGCTCAGATGCCGCCTGTATTCGTTTGGCAAGGATTACAAAAATCTGTGCTGATTCGCTGATATTTGACAAACAGCGTTCTTCAGCACCCGTCACGTACGGTATATCCGCTTCGGCGAATTCTGGAATTTTCGGTTTTATTTTCGCTGACCATCCTGTTTTTCAAAACTTGCTGAACGAACTTTGAGAATGTTTATCGATCGTCTCCCTGATCGTATTTCGCCAGTTGTCTGTCAACAAATGATCCGGATCACAGAGAGTCGAGTAGTCGATTACTTTGCATTCAGTGGCGTTAATTCTAGGGTCCGGGAAAACAGCTGGGTCCCACGGCTAAGAATCTTATAAAAAGGCACCAAGTACTCGTTCACCTTAGATTCCCTGAGAACAGATCCTGACGCAATTATTAGAGATAACAAAGAAAGCATCCCATTCAGGAGATGCGGTAGTTTCTGTTACTGTAGCTTCCGATAATCGGATGCCAAAGGTTTTTTCCACAAAAAGATAAAACAATTAAATATAATCAAAGTATAGAGAGAAAATGCAGAAAAAGAAGATAATTTGGGACAGACCAGCTCATGGTCAATAATGCGAGATCGTCGCCGAGTGGTCGGCCTGTTGACCGCGGCGCGCACAGAGCGGGCCTGAGTTTTTCACAAGAAATGCACTTGAAAGGATGAAACTTGAGAAGCGGTCCGTGGATCCAAAAATGTTTCAGCGCAGGTTATACCGGAATGATGCGTAAGCGCTTCCTTTGCCTAAGTTTTCACGGAAATGCCGGATTCCTTCGAATACGGCGTTAAGTGAACAAGTTGAAATTTGGATTTCACGAGCATCAAGTGGATTAAAAGGAACATAAACGCTGAGAACATGGCATATGTCTTCGTCGACTTTAAAACCATTCGGCGCTTTAGATCAATGAAAGTGCATTGTTAATCAGAAATGACTAACAATGGTTAAATGTTTCTATAGGGCTTCGTTTGTTTCGAAAGTTTTTCTTTTGAAAAGAGGAACATTCAAATTGCGTGGGAACAACCAATCGCTCAGGAGGGTACATTAACCCTGTAACGAAGGAAGGAGGAGCGAGAAAAACAAGTCGGAAGGAGGAGCTACACAATGCAAATGCAAATGTGCTGGGTGAAGAATAGGGTCATTTGATACTGTCAAGCGGCGGTCAGCGCTGCTTCGTATCAGCTCGAGAGGCTCTCTTCGGCGCGCGCACCCAAACTCCCCCTCCCAACAACTAAACCAATAGCGTTCCTGCTAGCCTGGCGAGAGATTTACACGGAAACTGATATCCGCTTCCTCGTTCTTTGGTGACTAACACCTATCTCAAGGTAACACTGAGGCATCTCACTGAGTACTTGATTTCGTCTTTAAAAAAATATAAAATTCACTTTCACCCGTCGCCAAGGCCACATCAGCTGATTTGACTGATAATGTTGTCGCATGTATCACTGATGCACCGAATAAATTACAAGGACAACGCTGCAATAGTAAAAAAGCAGTCATTGTTTTGCTACCAAAGACTGTATAACTAAATCACGGTCTCCAAAATCAGACCTTCAGTAGCACCATTAAAAATCATGTTAATAAAATGCTTTATTAAAGTAACCAAATTGTTGGCGTAGGTATACCTGCAGTCCTTTCTCTAGGTATCACTCATCACGGCGGCCTCTAGGCTTCTTGGTCGGGACATCTGAAAACTTGATGCATTTCGCATGCTCTACAGTAGATTCGGTTCCGTTGGATACGGAGTAAGCAAAAATGCCCAGATTGGCACAAGCTGCTCCTGTGTGTCCTTTCATGTTTGCAGTTACAATGGCACCTGAATAATCATATAGTTATTCCAACTTTTCGGTAAACCTTTAAAATCTGGATAGAACCTGAGCATATGCTCCATAACCTTGCGAGCCGCTTTCATTGGTTTCGTTCCAGCTTCTAGGAAAGTAACAGCAAGGTAACTAAAGAAACCATTGTGATTAAAAATCGACAAAAAGTGACCGTTAAATAACTCTTCAGTTCTATTACCTTGGGAGCATCCGCATCATAATATCTCCATCTCCTGTGGATGCAGCTCCTCCAACTCCTTCCATCGCATACGCACCGGAACCAGGGATTGGAGAATCCCCAACACGCCCAGGAATCTGAAATTCGGAAAGAAAATTGAAAACTACGGAATTTGAATCACCTTGTGATTAGCGCCATTAGTGGATGTTCCAGCCACCACCTCCTTGTCTTTAATGACCACCATTCCGATAGTATCGTGATTGTTCCTGAATGTGTGTATAATTTAGAAATTTCCAGGTTTCCCTACGAATCAACGTTTGGACGTACTGTATTATCGGAAGTTGCAACGTTTAGTGGAGTGTAAGGACCGCAAGTGGTTCTAGGATTTGGCTCCACATTCTGAATAAAAAATGTCAAAAAAAGTCGAGATAAACAAAACCAACCTTCCAAAAGTTAGGCTGGCACTTATTTTGAATCCAATTTGTGTAAATCTTTTCGCTGTTGTCAGTCGATAAATTTGTTGGTTTGAACCCCATTTGCTCCGCAAATTCTCTAGCTGAAAGTAGGGAAAAACTTAAGAAATTTGAAAGTTTTACCTCCTTCTCCCGCAAGCATAGTGTGTTTAGTGTAGTTAAGCACAGCCCAAGCAACACGAGCAGCGTCCTTGATTTGACGGAGATCAGCGACTGCACCAATCTTTAGACCCTTTCTGTGAACAAACAATTTTTATTTTTTAATTCATAATTTAAACAAATAGTAAAAGATATATAAACATTAAATTGTCTTAATAATGTGTCAATCTCACCCGTCCATAACCATAGCGTCCAGTGTGGTTTCTCCTTTCTCGTCAGGACTTCCTCCATACCCAACCGTTCCTTCGCATTGTGCATTTTCACAACTTGACAATCCCTCAACAAGGGCGTACATTGCACTTCCGCCCAGGCTTTTTATAGCTAAAACAGTTTGTTTTGCAAAAAAAAAATCTTCTTCACCTCGCTTATTTGCGGCCAAAAATCCTTCACTACCCCATGTGTTGATGACCACTTCCTGGCCATATACGAGTGAACAGAGTAACACGTTTAAAAGAAGTATCAGCATTACAGTGCTTCTGAAACTAATCGCGGAAAAGAACGTGAAATTAACAGAAGGAGGATAGATGGGGAGGAACAGCAACAGAACTAGGATTGTGGAAAACAAGCATGGAACCTGATCGATTTTTTTTCTCGTAGAAAACAAATCATGAAAGGGTATGTATTAAAAATCTTTGGTACATTTAACATTAAAACTGAACTGAAGACATTCATGAATAAAAAAATTGTAACTCTGTTTCCATTGAGGGTATGGTCAGGTAGCGAAAAATCGGATTGGTGCGCAGATAACGCGGATCGGTTAGATTAGATTTCGCGATGGGCCCGCTTTTTTGAATCTATAAAAGAAATTGTGAAACAGCTGAGCAGAGGAAATGGTCATCTGGCCGACAGAGCACCGACTGACCTCGTACTGTGTAACGCGAAGAAAACAACGTTGGCATTGTAACACCGCAACATGTGTTGCTGATGGATAATAAATTATCAAAACAGACCCTGCAATACATCGAACTATGGGTAGAAAAAGTAAAAGATTGCATTGTATAATGAGTATATTTTTTACAGAACACGATCTTTTACCCGTTAGGGAGGCTTTGGCGTTCTAGCCTTGGTTCGGCTAGCTTACGTTGTTCAAGATGGACCACTAGTAATCGCTATGCATGGATTTGCTATGTCAAAAACAAAACAAAAAAGATTCTTTATGCCGTAACAAAGTCTTTTCATTAGATAAAACCACTCACAAGCGCAGACAAAGATCCGCGACCTGTTCATCTAACATTAAAAACGTCTATACCCTTTTCAAAAAAAATTCTCAGTGTTCTATAGGGAACTTTAAAGTAATCGAACATAATTTCATCGGTTTTAATGGTTTTGATCAGTACCATTACGCTACGGGGACACCCCAAAACTAGTAACATATGTGAAGACACATTTATACGCGTCGAATGCGCATTTTGTGAAAGCCGAAGCAGGAACGTTTATTTTGAATTGATCACCAGTATGTGTGTGTGTGTGTGTGTGTATTTTTAGTATTTTTGCACACGACGAATACTTTTTCCTGAATTAAGACTATTTGAAAACTGAAAAACATATTACATGACTTAATACAAATTTCAAAACATTTGTTGATAACAAAAGGAAACCCCCGTATTCAAGCATCAGAATGATTTACTTTAATTTTCCCATGGATTTCGAAATCTTCCTGTTTCAACACCGCGAATTTCGAGGGTGGCCGCCTCAATTTCACGTTTTGCAGCGAATGCGTTTGACGAGCTGCATTTGAACCCACGCGGGACAGACAATGTCCGCCTCGTACGTCACCAGAATTCGCCCAACACGATCCAATTAGCTCGCAAGCGCACGTTCACCCGGTCTCAATGAATGAATTGTTGTTTTTTCGCCGACTAGGCAGGCGAAGTCGGCGTCATCCCCCGCGACTGGATATTACCCTTTGTGCACGACGTCGATTATGTGGCGTTGTGTGGGTGGAACTCACAATACAAAATTACTCCCACGTGTTGTTTCCATCGCCCGGTTTCCTTTCGAAATAGTCTGAGTCACGTTGCTTGAGTAATTTGAGACATTCAGCTGTGTGGAAATCTCCTTTATCCATAAACTCGACAGGCAATATTTCCACATACAAGGACTACATTCCGTTTGCGAAATAATGCATTGAATTTATTGTAAACAAAACCCAAACGCAGATAAACTTTACCGCAATATAAACCTTGTTTACCAAACGATACAGTGAGAAAAGCGAACAAGTAGTTTGACGGCGTCCTCCTGGCGGGCGCCGAATGACGCGGGAAAGTTTACCTGATATGAGCTATCAACAAACGATTCTGCCACTACATACTACTGCAGCTGGTGACTTTCATGTTCTTTTGTACAACTGATTCTCTTCCGGAAGTTTAAGAGCAAACGTTGCAGGATTAAGGATATTCTAACCTCCACTTCCCTCTACCTCTTGTCTTAATTACCAACCCAAAAGTGAGGAACCCCTTTGGAAGCCGTTACTCATCGCTGGGACACGTCGTGAATCAGCTTCACCGAAACGTGCCCTTCGGCTGTCTCTCCGATTGACGCACTATTTCGCAAGCGGCGGCCGCCGGGGGCGTGGGTTGAGTCATCTACTGTATATAACCCCTGTCGCAACAGATAGTGGCATTTCTGGCGCTCCTCTCATCGTCGACACACGGTGGGTTCCTCCTTAGGAATCAGAAATCACTTGTTTCTACCTTTCTTTTCGACTAGTCCCCACGTTAACATTTCTAAACAAACAATAAGTTTTCAAAAAACATTTTTTTGTAAGATTCTATTTCGAAGATTTCTTTTTTGCAAGTGATCTACTTCAATTTTCATTAAAGCAGCCGAGCTTGCTTCTTGCGGAACCATTTCCTTCTTGCGTTCATTTGTTATTATTTATTCAAAAGAACTAACCAAAAAGAAAAAATCATTCACATAAATTACAAGGATGATTTCCATTAATTTATGTGCCCATCTCATGTGACTTAGGCTTATTTCAATCTCGATCAGGCGGCCACTTACATTCTGTTTACTTCAGCCAGCGTTTCGTAACCGCAGGAATTTCATCATGGCCTGTGTACGGAGCTTTGCTTGAGTCACATGACCACGTCCCCACTCTGCCCTGTAAATATCAGAATTTGCGCTCTACCACCCGTTCAAATGTAAAAATTCATATTAAATGTTGTTTTAATTTTTATTGTGATTTGCAACAAAAATTTGCAACGCCGGACCTGCAACTATCGCTGCTTTTCTTTTTTGTAGTTAATGTTGTCAGCTCTAATCGCTCTTATCTTTCTCCGGTGCCCATGGATTGCAACATCCCATTTGTGCACGCAAACTGCTCTCCAACGGTAGCCCCCTTCCCTCTGCATTGGTCCTCGTGAATTGTACTATGCAAAGGTGCTGGAGTTCATGGCCCAGACCCTTTGCATGTGCAAGCCACGATCACCAAACAGCTGACCACCCAGTTGAAAATACGTGCTCAAGAATGCAGAATGACGTCAATTGCGTGGTAGGTTTATGTTTTGATGATTTCTTTGTGCAAATATCAGGTGAACGCCAATTGTTATGTGAGGAGTCCAGACAACAACATTGCAATGACGTCATTCTTCCGCCGGCAGCCGATGATTCACGTTTCCCGTTGGTTGTTGATAGCAATCGGACTGGCTTGCGAGGGTTTCGCACGTCAAAGGGCAGTCAAACGACACGAACCGAATAAAGTGTGATGGATAAAAAGCTTTGATTAAAGATATTAGTGTTTCACAATATTGTGAAATATTTCCCGTATCGACACAGATTGCACCAGGAGCAAATGACGTCAGGCTAAACATTCGCCATTTTGTATAACATCTAACTGGTGAGTAAGGTTTTTTAAACGCCGAACTAAACAAAGCAATTTATATCTCTGGTTTTCCTACTTGCCATATTTGCTACAATTAGTTAAAAATTGAAAATGACTCATAAATCAAATTCAAAAATATAGGGTTTTAGGTGTTAATTGCACAGCTCTGGTCTGCGTTTTCCTGTCTCTCTGTCTCTGTTTCTGTCTCAATTTCTATGTCTATGTCTATATCTATGTTACGTATCTCTCTCTTTCCTTTATAATTCCCTAAGCTCAATTATTATTATTTCTGATTCTCCGTATTTTCGCCGTCACTTATCATTATTGGTCTTGCAATACAGTGTTTTTTTTTCTATAACATGCGATATCTGCTGCTCAATTTAAGCACAAAAAACAAATGGGTTAAAGTTTATTTACACTGATGCTTTACAATGACACTAATTCTATCTCAAGCGACCCAGACAAACGACCGCGTCGAATAAGTAATGGGAATTTCAGTACAAGTTTTGGAGGGTTGATTGGCAGTACAGTAAGGAGTACAGACTCACTTGTTGTAGCTTGCATTTATAGATTGTGTACTATATTCCACCTGCAACCAATTGGGATCAAAAATGAGTGATTAAACGGAGAACGATTGATGACGTAGATGAACCTCGCGATTTGCGACCGGATTAGAACTTGAAAACCGGGTAAAAAGGTTTTCAGTTCTCTTGGTTATTGTCCTGGTTTGGCTTCTGAATATTCCAATTATAAAAAAGCAAAAAAAAAAGAATTACCTTTTCAGGTTTTCCCCAAGGATCGCAGCCTCCGGGAACCCAGTTGGGTGAACCAAACGCCATCTTCATTGATCCAGGAGTAGCGTTCGGATCTTCAGCTACCTTTGCAGGGTCATTCCATTCCCATTTCTTTCCGGGAATGAATTCCTTCGGGCCGTTTTCAGTTTGTCCAGTTTCATTGCTTTCATAGTCAATTTTTACCAGAGGCTGAAATTTACAGCAACTAATGATCACAATAAAGCCATAGAGGAAACCTTGTCGAGATCAGTGTTCACAGAGATTGGAGGTGCGACCCAATCTAGATTTCCATCGCTTGGCCATACACCCGTATTCGGAAACTAAATATATTAAAATAATAACATGAATAGTCAAGAAACACCTCTGGCTCAGAAATGCCCATGTTTCCAAGTGCAGCTGAGAGTTGATCGTTGGCATCAGGCATGGCTCTTTTCTGCCACTGAGAATTCCATGGAGAAGGAGGCTGTGTGCTCAACTTGAGCTCTTCCGAAATCATTGCAATCTCCATTTTTGTCTTTTCACGTTCATTGGTGATTCGGTCGTGCTCCTGCTAAATAATGTACTCCAAGTGATGGTTATGGACACTAACCGCAACCGTTACGGGGTATTCCCCACTAGCCATTATTTGACGAATATGCTCAAGCTCTGCCTCTGCTTGTTCCTTTTTCACCATCCTGTAAACAATCTGGGGTTGAATAACAATTAGGAAACTACTTCTGGAGCAGAGTGTTAACCATCATCTTCTGCCGTTGATCCAAAACGATATTTTTCATGTTGGCTGGAAGATATCCATTGACCATTGCTCTTTGGAAGGTAGCATGGAGAGCAAAGATGCTGGAGTCAGTGAGTTCAACAGCAGGCCCCTGAATCCCGTTGTAGCTACAAAAATGTTATTCCTACCTCAGAGTACTCGTTGTTCTTCGGCCCAGAAAATGAGTTGCTGCGATAAGCAGCCTGAGGTTCTTCATTAAAGTTTAGCTGAAATCTTGAAATAGAAGGGAAGTAAACGGATTTATAAATATAAATTAGATTTTTTTCAAAACATAAAATCAATAAGGCAAATGCGGACGGACCGGACGAGGTTCGGCATCGTCGGCCAAGTATGCTTCGGGGTTTTCCCAGACATTGGCGGGCCAGCACGAAGACTCATTCGAATCGACCCACGTGCTGGATCCCTGTTAATAAAGACATTTTCATTACAATCCACGCACAAAAACAACAGAAACCGGTTGCTAGCAGTGACGATCACATACAAATACGTGTGCAGAGTGCTTGCAAAAGAAACGTTAAAAGGCACAACACAAGCCAATGTTACAACAGCACTTACTTCACCCGGGGATGAGCCCATATTTAGAAGGCTGGCTAATAGCTAAACACATGAAGCAACGGCATGCGCATCAAGGTTTGCGCGTTCACTCACCTGGTTCCAAGTGGAGCTAGAAGGACCACGCTGGAACTCCTCGTGGTCAGCATCCTTCCAGCGGAGAATCTTTTCCTACAAGTCACAAAATGCTTATAAGAGGAATGGTATTACCACTACCTGCTGACCACATGGATCACCCCACACCTGAGTTCCTGTGTCTCTAATCTTCTTCTTTGGCTTGGGATCACGCCACATGTACTTGTCAGACTCATCTCCACCAGAGCTTGGCCAGGAGTCGTAGCGAGGCTAAACAAGGGAAAATGAGAAATAATTCAGAACAGAGGCCTAAGCTACCTGTTGCATTCCTACTGTTCCATTGCAACTGACGTCATTTTCTCTGGATCCTTGCCACTCTCCTCGATACTAAACTTTTGTTTCAGAAAAATATGGCTAGTGAATTCTAACCTGTCCACCACCACCACCCCCAGATGATCCCCAACCAGATCCATTTGTGGTAGCAGGAGACTCCCACGGGGCAGATTCTAAAATAATGTCAAGTGAATTTATATTTCTCTTTATAATAAGACAACAACTGAACGCACGATACTGAGTTACGCGCTGACCGGCCCACGGTTGGTGGGAAGAGCTCTGACTCATTCCCGAGTTGTAGCCGTATCCAGAAGAGTATCCACCACGTTGGTTCATCTTCTTGTCTTCGTAACCTCCGTACCCAGCTGATGCATTTTGCCAACCCATCTGAGCACATAAACTTAGGCAATTTCTAAACAAACTTGATGATGTTGTTGTTGCTGTTGTTGTTGCCAGTTTTGGAGAGGGGCTTGTTGTTGATACTGTCGCCATTGAGCCATCTGTGATGGCCATTGTTGAGGTTGAGGTTGCCGATTGTAACTATTTTGAGAAGGGGCTCCTCCACCGTTTGGCCACATGCTTTGTGTTTGAGGCTAAATAGGTAATTGTGATTTTCAAGATATGACAAATCAATAAATAATTTGTTTTAACTAATTTGAAGTTATCAATCAATATTTTTTATTCCACCTTTATTTTGAGTTACCAATTTTGGTGGTAAGTGGCAAGTACGTGGACGTACTTTTTCATTTATGTACTTTTTTATGAATTCCAATACTTTTTTTTTAATTTTAAGAAACTAAACTTTTAATCGCTTTTCTTTTTTCAATTAATTTTTATTTTTTTTAAATTAGCGCATTTATTTGTAGATTCTATTGTTTTAAACTTACTGGATTTCCCCATAGCGATTGTGGTTCCACTGGATCCTGACCACTCCACATTCACGTTTCTATAGATTCCGTCGTTTCCTTAGAAAAAAAATTAAACACGAATTGGAAAACTTTTTTTACATCTATAAGTGTTAAAAAGTATAAACAATTTGTTTCACGGTAAGGTTATATAAAAACATTTGTGGAATTAAATTGCAGTGTGAAAGGAAACTCTGGGTGAAAAAGAACAACTGCAGCTCGCAGTGATCGTGTGAGACAGATACGGAAGAAGGAAAACGGGAATCTGCGCCGCGAAGAGAATCGAACAAGCTGATAAACGCGCCTTGCGGCAAGAGAACAGTGTAAGATGAATCTAACATTTGAATGGTGACGGATGATGTGAATGAAACAGGCAACGGCCGGCCGATCAATGCGTGTGTGAATGGTTTCAAAGCCAACACTGTGGCGCATTAGCAGCGATAATTGAATTTGGCGTATATTCGTATAAATATATAAAATTACACGTTGACTATACAAGGCAAAATTATATTTTCGTTTAATATATTGACTAAATATGTAAATTTTGGTCACAGGGTAAATGATATGCATTGGATAATGCCCTTCGTATTCAATATTTTCTCTTTGTAAAAATAAACACAAGATTTTTTTGGATTTTAGAGGAAAGTGTATTTTCAAAACAGATATACATTTTTTTCGTCGCAAAATAGTGCAGTCATACCTTATTCTCTGATATTTTGAATTTGATGTCATTTGTATCAACAATTGCAAAATTAATATACGATAAAATCACATTTTTGTTATATTTTATGTAAGAATCTGAAACATCTGGGTCAGCAAAATTACGCATTGGCCAGGTGTGGAAGCGCCGGATGGTCGAGCGGGGAGCGTGGGTCCCGCCACGCGCCTGCCGCGATTTGAACTACGGTAGCCGCGACACAGCTGTCGTTGCCTGCCAGCCAGCCGGCCAAATGCACTGTAATCGATCACGCAACCATTCTCTTATCATTTGCGCCATGTTTGCGATGTGTACTTTCTTTACCTTAAGTATATTTCTCCGAATTTTTAATATTTTTTATTTATTACTCATTTTTCAGGTAGCGATGTCGGACCTTTTGTCGGGTTTGGCTAGTTTGACAAAACAGGTCACTTCTAACATATCTACTTATGAAATCAGAAAATTTACCGATAAAGTGTGGGTTTTCAAAATTATGGTTTTATTCATTTTTCAAATTTTCAGGCAGGGAATGGTGATGAACTACACCGAAGCGGAAGCCCTTGTGCGAGAAGCAACCAACGAGGATCCGTGGGGTCCCACTGGACCTCAAATGAAAGAAATCTGCAATATTACTTTCCAGTGAGTGAATGTTTTCGTTTCTACCAATTATTTTTGGGAAATTTTCTATCATTCTTCAGATATGACGGTTTTCACCAAGTCACGGAGATGTTGTGGAAACGCATGTTTGAAGATAACAAGTTTGCCTGGAGGCGGGTCTACAAGGTACATTTTTCTTCTGTTAAGATTTAAAATATTTTTCAGAGCTTAACGTTGTTGAATTATCTGCTGCAGCACGGTAGTGAAAGAGTCATTGCTAACTCAAGGGATCATGTTTTCCAGCTGAGGTGACTCATTTTTCAGTCGTATACCTTGTTATATTAAGGTCTCTGGAGCACTACAAGCACACCGATGAAAAAGGAAAGGATCAGGGAATTAACAGTAAGTCTTTATTGTTACTAATAGTTGCAAAATTCTTTCAGTCCGCCACCGTGTCGGTATTATTCTGGAGTGGCTCAACGATGACGACAAACTCAGGGCCGAGCGCAAGAAAGCCAAGAGCGACAACAAGGAGCGGTACCAGGGATTCACTTCCTCTGATATCCGTGCCGGACGTGGCGGATCGTCTAACGGTTAGTATACTTTTTAATTTATGGTTTCTCTCCGGGTTTTCATTGTCTGTATTTTAACTGACTACATTTAACATGCATACAGTTATAAACACAGAACATTTTGTTAATTTACTATATGTAAACATTTTAATTTTCTCATTTTTCAGGGAACTACTCAACTAGCTCAAATTACAAGAAAAACGATGACTTTGATTCGAATTGGAATAGTGACAAGACAACCAAGTTTGTTTCTTCCTTTTTGCATAATTAATTTTATCGTTCAGTGACTACAGCAACAAGGAAGTAAACGCTTTCCAATTCCCTGACGAAGTTAGGGGACACTCGAACTCCCCTGAACTGGGATTCCGTCAGGATGAGGTAAATTAGTTTTTCATGCGAATGGGAGGGCAATGTTTTGCAGGTGGAGCAAGAGGATGATGGATTTGGTGACTTTGCCCAGGCCCGTACATCATCCAACACCACTCAGGTTAAAACCTTAGGTGGGTTTTTCGCTAATTCGTGAATTACATAGTTTTTAGGTCTCACTCGTGTGAGTGTACCAGCCATTCCGCCGCCGTCCGGAGGAAATATTTCCGCTCATACCTCCCCATCGGGTGGCATTGACCTCCTGGGCCTTGACATGCCCGTGAATTGTGAAGTACCTGCTGCCCCCGCTGTGGATCTCTTTGCTCCCATCTCACCGGTAAGAACAAAGGTTATTATATTGTTTATCTTTCATTTATAGCCTGGCGTAACTGTGAATGCTTCTGCTGTGCGTCCTCCTCGCCCGCCTTCGGGAGGAGCACTTGGAGCTGCTCCCAGCCCTAGTTCTCACTCGGTCTCCCAGCCAGCTCTTTTGGATGACCTCTTCGGTCTTAATAGCAGCGCACCTGCCGCCGCCAGCAAGCCCGCTTTAGCTAGCGACTTCCAGTAAGTTTTTATGTTTAAAAATAGGGCATAGTTTCAAACGGGGTGTCAGATGACAAAGACCAAAAAATCTTGTCAGCTACGTTATGATGAAAATGGCGTGTAAGTACATGCAGTTCTTTTTCAGGGTGGACTGGGCATCGGCCCCTATCGCTTCGGCTGCCCCTGCTGTGTCGCATCCGAATAACTTTGCCAACTTTGATGCATTTGGCTCATTTGCCTCAGTTTCGGCCCCACCTACCACAACGACCACTCCTGCCAAGGTACGTTACATTGCAGTGCGTATTGTAGAATATGTCCTATACAGCGTAAGAATAATCTTTAGAGCAGTAACTATAACGTTTAAAAATATATTAAACTTGAGAGATAGTTAATTGAATTTTCCCAAATCGTTGCCCCCTCGACCCCTTGATGGTAACCAAAGCTACAATGAAGATCAGCTGTCCTCAGATGTTTGACAAGCAGAGCTCCGGAGTTCGGTTTCTGGACAAATAGGGTCAAAGAAGCGAGGGACATCGGCAAACCCGAAAAGTGTTGAGCAAATATATACTTACCAATAAAGAAGGTCAACCCGGGCTCTTCATTATCCTGTGAACAAACCTGGCCTTGCTTAGAATTCAACAAAACGGTCAAACATAAAAGAAACACTAGTATGTTTTGTTTATTTTTTCCTCTTAGGTTTCGTCCGGACTTGACGACCTTTTCGGAGGTCTGTCCCTCCAGCCAACGCAGACCAACGCTTTTGTCCCAATGGCCGCCCCTACGTCTATCAACGTGGTGAGCCGTTTTAAATTAACTTTAACAGAATCTCTATCTTATTAATCCCGAAATATTTTAAGATGCCCATTGAGACGCTTAAGCCACAGCAGTCTAAAATTGGAACCACGTGGGCTGGAACTACGGGTCTCATTGACCTGGATAATCTCGGCTCGAAAAATGGCCCGGTCAAGCCAAGCATGTCATTGAACGAGATGCAGAAGACCAAGCAAGGTAATTTTTTTTGCATTAAACAAGTAATAGTAGTTTTATTTCAGGTGGTTCTGGTAACATCGCTTGGTAAAGCTACTTCTACAAATCCCTCTCCGTCTTAGCCAGTTAGATTATTTAAGCTTTCGACTTCATGTGATATAAGTGTGATTCTGATTTTTGGTGTCTGTTTCCTGTGTTTTACCGCTTCCCCTTGGCTGTTTTTCCCGTTTTTTCAATAGGATGGTCAAGCCAGTTTTCGTCTATTTGCGGGCGACCTTTACATGTGACTTCTAAATGTGCTCTCCTGGTCTTAATATGGCGCAATATATACATCTGTAGACCAAAGCACGTTCTTCTTCAGTAGGTCGTATATGGTCGCTCGCTTGTGCGTTGTCATCGTACATCGTGCCTTGAACAAATTGTCTTAGCATATAAGGAGTATTTATGACATCGACCACTTTTCCTGTGATATAACTTTATCGAATAAAGGCAATGAATGAACTGTTTTCGATTGATGGTTTTACTTAAAATTGATGGTTTGCGGAAATGATTGGTCCCTCATGCTTGGTCCCTCACCCTCCCGACATTTATGTTGAATAATATTCCAATGCTCGTTTTGTGTCAACCCTGAAGCAAAAAAACTCATTTCGTATTCTACAGATGGACAAAAGGTTGTGCAAATGAAGTTTCAATAGATTTTTGCCACACTTACAAAAACGTATTTTGTTTCATTTCCCTTTGCCGGTGTTTGTTTCTTCAAAGAACATATTTTGTTAGTTTGTTTAAATAAAATTTA
The DNA here is from genome assembly GCA_022343465.1 of Oscheius sp. G VE-2021. NCBI lineage: Eukaryota > Metazoa > Nematoda > Chromadorea > Rhabditida > Rhabditidae > Oscheius > Oscheius sp. G VE-2021. The sequence continues at coordinate 1,177,152 of JAJQXH010000045.1, forward strand.
AGACAACGTATAAAATAATTGTTTTTTTCTCTAAAACTTGATAGGTGTTTTTGATGTAATCAAACTCATATTTATTCGTCTTGGCTCCTGCACCCTTAGTAATAAGATAGTGGCAGAAATTAGTAGGACTAAAATTTGCGTTTCAGCGGAAAAACTGTTTTATTTACGAATTTAAGTAAATTTTAACAGAAGAAATTGTAATAAATCTCTTTTCTCGTAAGTCTGAAGCTTCCTGATCATTAATGAACAAATGAACACTCAGCATTCGAACAAGCATCCCATTCTTTACAAAAATAATCTTTACATGTTTTTGGAGTTTGATATTTCCTTATTTATTTCAAACCCCAATGTGCTTCATCTATCCCCGTCACTATTTAATCCCTTGTAGACAACAACGCTCGAACCCCACACTCGTGACGTTAGTGGTTAGGCGTGAATTTCCAGATGTTCAAGAGGGCAGACAGCGGTTATCTCGATTAGCCCTCGCAACTAATTTCATAGTCTTCTAATTAAAGTCGCAACCTACGTCTGAACGTGGTTGAGATGATCCCGATAACAAAAAGTATTCGTGTTTCACGCGCGCAACAGACAAGGAAGTTTTCTATCGCAGTAACATGGCATTTCCGTTTTAACAGACACGCAGCAATCAGGAGAACTCTCGCCAGCAGAGCACTGTTCAGGAATAAAACCTGTTGTTCTTCAGAAGAACTATGGACAGTGTCATCATGCCTACAGTCATTTGGCGCAATTATCTACGCAGTGGAAATTATTCTACCGGCGATTAAAGCCATTATTTGTTTTCACGAAAGCATGAACCATAAAGTACTTTAGTGGAAATTCTGCTGAAATAGGCTCCCTCAAGCGCAGAGAAAACGGATCAAGACTAATGTGTGACGAAATGATGAGACGGACGTAGTATATTGTCCAGACGGCATTTTCATGAATAAGGGAACACCAAGGATCAAGTAGAAGATGTGGAATTTAGATAATCCCTTCGGAACGTATACAGAACCAAATTTCATCTCAGAATGTGAAAATTTCACGGAGGTTTAAGGAAATGAAGGAAATAGAAGTGTAGACGTGGATGCTTCTCAAAGACAAAAGAAGAACGATCAAATCTTTAGAAAGTAGTATCGGTAATGTGTTACCCTCCAAAGGATTGATTCATCCCATCCCTAACTTGGTTTCCACTTAATACATGACTTTCTAATGGATCATTCGCTTCACCAATCGCTTTTGTCTAAATTTAAAGTCATTTTCAGTATGAAGACGACGCACATTCTTTATACAAACGCAATGAGTTAACGCTCTATTTAACCTTAGTGTCAATTTTCCGAATCACCTTAATTTGTTAAGGTCAAAACCGACGAAATCCTGATTGAGCAGTTCATCAAGTAATTGGAAGATTCAGCAATCACCTCGGAAATTTAATGGTCAGCCTTTGAAAATGGTAAAACGTAAGGTTACTGTACCATATGAATTTACAAGTTTTAAGCATCACGCAACATTTGATTATATAAATTAGTCTAACCCCCGTCACTGGCCAAATACCCGGACCTCCCAGGAACAAGTCTTCTGGTGACAACAGCGCTAACTAAGGTGTTAATTCCTACTGCGTATTGTGCGATGTCCCCAATGGTCATGTGAGAGATGCTAATCCCTTGCTAGCCCAGCGTGTGGTCCCAACGTTGTTTTCGAACAGCGCCAGGTGACCTCGCTTCCGGAGTTCTTGTCCCGAATTTCATCACCACCGCCCTGACCGCATCCTGTTGCGCCACGGTAAGGCAGGTGGCTATTTCGAATTCGCGCACCCATTGGCGGCGCTGACCTCAAGGGCCACTAGCCCACACCGTTGCGTCATCCTTTTGAGCGCCTGCCAGCTAAAGGTGCCGCTAAATTTGGATTTGGTACCTTTGAACAGCCGCTTCAGGCAAAAAGTGCAAATTTCCACTTGAAAGAACTCAGATGAGCTGATGCAGGGTACGAACGTGCGATTCATCGCTGTTCTTGATGTGACGTAGTCACCACTTTTTTTTTAAACTTTTGTAATTTGAAAGAGTTAATAATTTCGGTTGAAAAAGTTGCATCCTGCGTTTCCTGAAAACGCCTCATGCGCTTGGATTACCATTAATTGAAGAAGGCAACGTCACCTCTTCGAACTATGCATCAACATAGAAACAAAAAAGTGGAAGAACAACACAAGTTCACGTGAAAAACAAAATGTGATCTTGCATGAAACATAAAATCATCATTCTTTGTATGTATATGATTCAGCGTTTCGGAATGGACAAAGTTTCCAACTAATTTCCCTTCCCCGTGATTTCTGAAAATGTTCTCCAACTCTCGAAATATTCGGAACCCCTCCAAGAAACATGCAAAATCGTCGGCATTCCACGCATTTCCCGTAAGGAATGCAGGTCAGCGCCGGTGGTGATGATGTGACTCATGGTGGAAGTGGCAATGCCGAAAAAACGGCAGGTAATACTGCACATTGCTACAAATTGCTTATTCGTCAGCTGGACAAAAACACCGGCCTCTGCACTGCATAAATCAAGGATACATAATCCCGGGAAACGTGTACAGGAAGGATATGTGACCTCGCACTGGACACTTCTTTTACCGATTGGCCTATGAACAAAAAGAACCCCCAATTTGATGTCTTTACCGCATTTCTCTCCTGGAATAAGATTCTCAGAAACAAATTTATAACCAAGCCCAGCCAAGCGTCAGTCAACCTTGAGAACTCTTGCAAACTAAATTTTTCTCAGGAAGTATTCACCCTCGGCAGCCCTCCAAAAACAAAACTTGGCGTCACTTGTCCAGTACGGCATAGCGCCGCATGACGAACGCATGAGGCAGCACCTGCCTCAGTCCTAATCGTACCAGGCGGTTGTTGTTTTGAGATGATATATCGGTCAACAAAGTTACACCGCACACCTATCACCTATATTACTGCTTACCTACGCCCAAATCGTTGTGATGAGTCCCTGGCACCTACGTACGTCATAAGCCTGAAATGGGGAAGCAGATCCTGATGTGTTTTCAAATCATTTAGAGGCGATTGTTGGAAATAGGAGCAAACTGGGCAAACAAGCGCGACTAAAGTTCGGTACAGGAATACAACGCCTAAGAGCCAATAATTTTCGCCTTGTTGCTTTTCCTGCACTTTTCCATGTCAGCCGACCTTGGCAGGTCACCTGCCTAGATCAAAAACCGCTGTAAACATCACCAAACAACCTTCAATGGCTAAAGAGCTCCTAATAGATCTTGCTAAAAGAAATGCATTTTCAACCAGCAGACCTATGTGTGTCGTACTCAAAAGTGCAGTTTCAAACACCCACGTAGGTTGGCTCTAAAGCAGCCGTAGCCTTAACAAAGCAGCTATCAATTATTAGGAAACTTTTTACGGGAAAGAACTATTCATAGATTTCAGTCCGTTCGATGTTTTTGAATGTGTGCATTTCAGCAGAAAACTTGCACTTACAACTGTTCCATCCGGTTCCTTTTTGTACTACGCACCCTATTTAATTCAATGAGATCTTCAGTAATCTGAATAGCACAAGTTCAAATAGATGTTTCTTCCTTTATCCGAATATTGCGCGGCCTCCCCGGGCCCCGCCCCCTTCTGGTATAAAGGGCGGCGTCGAGCCACAGTACGTAGCAGTCTTCGCTATGCTCTGCCTGAGTCTTCTCCTCTCGCTTGCAGCTAATTCCATGACCGCAGTCATTAACCCAGTAAGTAGTACTTCACAAACTCTATTATTCCGTCTTATCCTTGTTTTAATCATTCTCTTGTTTCAGAAAATAGATGCATCTATGTGGTCAATTAGTGCAGAACTAGATAAGAGTGAGTTCTTTCTACCTGTGCCCCTAATTTAAAATTTTAGCTGAACTTACAAAGCCAGTTGAACTAAGATTTGCTTCGCACACTTTGGAGGACAAAGTGGTCGAAGCGGGGTCTGAACTCGAACTAAGGTGTGAAGCTGTCGGTGTTCCCACTCCCATCATTATGTGGTAAATACTGGCAGTAAGCAAACGTTATAGCAACATTTAGGACATTTAATGGCCAGCTTTTGGAAGGCCAGTACGATACAACAATCTACGAGAAAATGCACAATGTCGCCAAGCCCACAATTCAGCACGGAGACACCGCCAGTCGCATCCGCATTCCCTGCGTGGACAGGCAGCACAAAGGCCGTTACAAGTGCATAGCCTCCAACGGACATATGACCATTGAGAAGTCCGCCAGGATTTCCGTAGGTGAGCTTTTTTCGACTCAAGAGTCATTGGAACCACACCCGCGCGGGCTAATTTTAGCTTGATCTTTGAAAAGCCCAGTCTGCCGCATTGGGCGCTCCCGCCTTGCGCAATTCCCGTCGTAGGCGTTGAACCGATTAAGCGGAATCGCAACACTCAGGAAGAAAACTAATTAAACGCCCACCAATTTTAACCATTTCAGTCGGGTCATCCGTCTGCCAACCGACTCCTCAGCCGCCGGTGATTAAAATGTGGACTGAGAGCCGTTTCGAGAATGAGGGAAACTCTGTTCAGCTGTTGTGCAGGAGTACAAAAGGAGCTGTCATTGCCTGGTATAATGAAGACCGGCAACTTCTGAATAATATGGCTGGCTACGAGGTACGTCATTCCTTCGTAGACTCTTTGTTTCTATGAAAACACCCACCGTCATGAACTTTTGAATAACTCTTACTCATTGAGCGTGGAAGTTCCAAAATCAAAAGAAGGCATATACAAGCAGTTTTTCAGATTGCCCCAACGGGAGACCTCATCATCAAGAAAGCCCATTGGGATCTCATGGGAGGATACACATGTGTCGCCAGCAACGATGTAGGAGAAGACCGGATAACCTCTTTTTTCTATCCGACCGCCCTGGAATCTGAATCTGATTCTTGAAAGGTAAAAACTACCTCAAAAACACTTTAATATCATTTACTTCAGATGTGATCTCTCTTCTCGGTGAACCACCTTAGATCATAGATTTAGATGACGTCTAGCCCAGTGATAATGGAATCTTTCAACCGCGGCTTCTTTAGGCCATTATTTTTCCGATCTCAAGATCTGCGTTTTTAGCAGTTTTTCCCCTGTTTTACCTTTTCCCCAGAGCATATTGAGAGGTGTAGATCTCATTCATAGAATGTTCAACACAGCTGTTCAAGAGATCTCACACTTTGGTCCGACCGATTTCAATTCTCGAATTATTCATCGTCGGGTATAATAAAAATGTGATGCCTAATTTGTACTTTCTTGTTTTACCAAAATCTTTATACGCGAAACATATAATCGGAAGGAAAGGTTGACGTTTATCCGGCTTTAATTTTGTAAGCCCGCTAAATCTGGCAATGCCTAAAACCTAAGTGCTACTTAGGCTAAATTAGAAATGGGCCAAATGGACATGCATAAAACATTTGCTCTTAAAAAGCCTTCTGCTACAGCATTGAACTTTAGAATATTTCCTTTTGCATGCATTTATGCAAAACGCTTGAATGAGCACATTTTGTAGTAAGACGTCTAATTTGGTTCAGCAAACTGAAAAAGGAAATTCAGTGAAAGGAGGCTATTCGTGCCTAGCACCAGAATTAATTATGAGTTGATGCGTCACATAAAAGGAACGCAAGTTTATAATTAGAAACAACAGCTGATCTGATGGCTTTTAATGCTCAAGTTTCCATTATCCTACTTGCTGATAGATTATTCGAATAGATTAAGAAGCAATAATCAATTAATTCATCTCCCCAGAGGGATTCGCATTTCTCAAACTAAAATCAACTTTTTGCCAGTTGTTTCGTCTTTCGGTGACCTGCAAAATACGGTGCTTGAAAGAGAGCGTAGTTAATTAGGAGAAGCCCTTACTGTCCATTTAAGTGGTTTTTGCAGCCCTAATCCCAAAACAAGCCTAGTGACGTTCATAGTTCTCGGCTTACGGGAAACTAAGGACAACTGATTTGTTTGCGGGCTTGTCAAAGCACTTTTTTAAATGTCTGGTGGTCAAAAATCTATGGAAATTAGAGAGCCAAAATAGTTTAAAATGTGACATCAGTACTCTCACGCTTTTGTACTCTATGGACAATTAGAACTTATTTTTAAACGAGCGGTTTTAATATCCTGTCGTGCTCATCGGTATATTTTTTACCACAAACACAGCAAAACACAAAAATCAATTTCTGCTATTAACAAAGGGTAGCCATCAAAACTTTATTTGACCAAAACACTAGGTTGTTGAATGAATATAATAAAAAAGTTTAACTGGCTGATGTCTTGGAGTTTTTATACATCTTGTAGCTTAATCATCCAGGCCGTCTTGCACTTGTGGATATGTCACAGCCTAATCTGACCTGCCATTCCCGGGTAAATGTGCAATGCACATTACGCTGACAAATGGGGCAACCTTTGGAGACTCTGACTCAAAACATTAAATTTCAAAGAACTCAGGAAATTGGCGTTTGGGGAGCCTACGCCTTATAAATATTGTTTTGAGGCGGCTAGAATGTGTTCAACACCATAATTACGATTGAAGATCTTTTTCAGACCAGGTATCGGCGTGGTTGTTGAATTTTGGCCAGGGCTTCTTATTTCTTAATTCCTTCTCTTTTAAGGCTTAACTCCATCAAAAGGACATGTTGAACTCTATCCCGTGGGCAAACGCTACGTCAGCTTTTAATTTAGGGACACACAGCCATGCGAAATTAACACGTCGTACTAAATTTCGGTCAGAAATCGGAATATGAATGAGTCTAGGGGTCATTTATAGTCTTATCGTCACAGGAAACAACACTCAAACTAACCCCAATTTTTAAAGAAGTTCTTTTTTTCTTATGTCAAACGTGGGATTGCTTTTCTGTATTTCCCGTAGTTTTGCCAAAGTGGTCTACGATCAGCATTTGATCCCAGCGTGCGTAAGTTTGTTCTAAGAAAGCGCAGACTAGCCTTGCTTTTCGGATTAGGATGACGCCAATTTGAGCTACGATCAAGGGATTCTTCGAGAATATTCGTTCATTCGACAAATTATATTAACAAAGGTAAATGTAAATTAGATAACACGGAGCTGTCGTATTGATGGTGGATTTTTGTTGCAAACTCGACGATGTGGAGCATCAGTTTGCCTGAAAGAGCAGTTTGATCAAAGTGCCCCTTGCCTTACAAATATCTTTGGGATAACAAGTTGCTTGACGCCGGTGGATGATGAGTTTCGACGTTTCTGTCCTTCTTCCTCGTTGATCTGAAAAACTATATGCTTATTTTCGTTGGCATGTGTTTCCTTATTAAAGTGAAATTGGAGCCTAATCAAATGGGCAATTTGGAGCATCAAGCTGCGTTTGTATGAAAATAGTGCATGTATCTAAACGCGTAACAATAAAACGTTTGAGCTTTATATTTTGTGTTAAAGGATAACAAGTACAGAAAACATATCTGTTCTATCCCTAGTTTGCCCTAGTTTGTCGACATCATTTTAATATTGGGAAAATGGACATGGTGCGAATAGGATTTATAGTCTCCCAGATAAAAACTGCTTATTTCTATTTTTTCTGCAAAACATGATTAATTTCGGGAATAAAAGGAACATTGAGGCAATTGAATGATCCCCCTTTTTCATTACAAATAAGCTGGGTTTTGTGATAAACCGTTTCCTGAAGGCATGTTGTCAAAAATAACATCTTGATTTGCGAGATTACATTTAACTTGACGTGGATGCTAACTTCCTTGAAGGGACCGAACAGAAAAAAGCCAAATGCAAAACATAAAATTATTATTAATAAGTCGATTGTAGATTTGATTCAGAAATGCAATCAGACATTTAAACAGTTAAAAAAAAAACTAAAACAATTTTTTTTCATTTTCGCAACTTAGAGAAATATTCTAAAAATAGACTGTGATGAGCTTTCAAACTTTGCACCAATTTGACCCGAGACATGCGATTTGCCAGCTAATCCCATTAGGAAATGCTTCTTTGGCCGGACAAGTCAAGCACCTCACTTTTTGCATGTCTCCGTTCCCCATTCAAATTTCGGTTTTTAAGGGATTATCCCTGAGGCTTCTCTCGCGACCAGATTATAGAATAGACCAAATTAAAATTCGTCATTTTCACCTTCTCCACAAAACGTGGGCATCTCTCGGGGTTCTTCAAGTAGGCCTCGATGTCGTCGTGTACGATGCGACGGCCCCATTCGGGAGGAGGGCGGCCGCTTCCTTTGGCCAGTTCTTGGTCGTCATCAGTCATATGAAGCTAAATTTTCATAAATGATATGAAAAGAACGGGCACGAAACACGTAGGTTACGCTCGGATGCACAACCACTTCCGGGCTCAGACACACACACAAACGGACATTCATAGCCATTTCCCGAGGGACGCGCCTCATTTTTAATGTCTGGGTGGGCGCTTTGAAGCAGTCGACATCATAACTGCGATGATTTCATTGGAATGTTTCTCGAATGTCAGGAATGGCGTCTCTTGCACGAGGACGCGTCACTCGCCGCTAAAGGTCACTCGCCGCTTTATTCTGGAACACTTTCGCTGTAGAACATATACAGCATTCCCTAAATACTCGTCTGTTCTTTTATAAATGATGGTATTCATGGCGGATTAACCAAAAATAGTGGCTGCGCGAGGTAACCTTTTGGAAAAAAGAATTGTTAATCCAAAATCTTTAAAACAGCAAAGACAAAAACACGTCGAGGATAAAACTTTTCTCGATTTAAGACTATAATTGTTCGTTGGATCAAAAGAATAAAAGAAGTATTTTGAGTACTATTCTCTAAATGTGAATGTGTGTGGGAACATTCAGAAAAAGGGATTATTGATATAGGTTAAAATCAAAAGGAATGTGAAAACGCTAGCATTTTCTTTAAGTGATATTCAAGTCATGGGGTCTCCCAAAATGATAAAAGATACGCAACTGAAACTTTGAAAATTAATGCTACTTGTGAAATGTGAAGTGGAAGCAACTAGAAAACATATCTTTTTATTTGGGGTTAGAAAGCAAGCCAAGTGTTTATGCAAAAACGGACATCTAGGTGACAGAAACGTATGTTGACAGTGAAGTTTCTACTCGTATTCCTCTTGTTCATCCTCGGCCTTTTCCTCTGTGTCGTACTTCAGGATCACTTTTTCCAGGATCACCGCCGGAGGAGGAACTCCTGGGAAACACGGGTGGGCGTTTCTCTGAACATACAAGACGTGGACATGGACATGGACAACACAAACATTCTCATACATGGACCGACGTTCGGAAAAGTTCCTGCGGTCGAATTGACGATCGTACTTGGACACAATTTGGACTTTCGGCTGAAATACACAGATAACACGTTTATAAGCTCACTTGAAGAAACACGTTTCGACGATCACCGAAGGTAAGACCCTCCGAGATGGTTTCGTACTTGGAAACAACCCGAACTCTTGGCTGCAAAAGAACTAAACTAAAATCTACCCTGAAGCGTTTAAAAGAAGCAAAAGCGAAACAAAAGAAAAAAAACAATTTAGAATATAGCACAAAGCATTATTCTGTTGTTATTTTTGCTACATTAGTTAAACTGCCAAAGAACATTTCAATTTTCGATTTAGAAATGATAGAAGGACCTATATGATTTTTCATCTTTGAAAAGCACATTGATGTTCTAAACCTTTTAATTTATAAATAGACTGAACTTACCGGGAATTTCGAGCTTCCAGCTTCAGTAGGGTCAAGACCCTTCTTCAGAGCGTTATTGCGGGCCACCTGACGCTGTCGCTCGTTTAGCTCTTTCAGCTAAATAACATTTCAGTCAATTCCATGGGTTTCTTACGTCATATTCCTGCCTTTCATGTCTCTTCTCCAGATCGTACTTGTCGGCTTCAAGCTTGCAGATGCGCTGATGAAGGTCCTTGATCTTGTTCTTCAGGTCAGCAGGAGTTCCTCCCGCATTTGCAGTTATTTCTTTTGCGATTTGAATAAGGAAAGCCTGTAAATATAATTACTATAGAACAAGAACCCTTGGTTTCACCTGCTTCGCCTGCTCTTGTTGGTCCTTTGTCATGCCCATTTCCTGCTTTGCCTGCACAATGTTACCGAACTTGTCGCCCATTGTGTCAGATTTCTTGGGGATGGTGAAGTTTCTAAGTTTTCATTTAAAGCCAAACAAAAGGGCACTACCTTCCACCAGTGCCTCCAGGAGTGACCAGGGATGTGAATGCACCTCCGCTGATGAGAGACTTCTTGTTCTTGGATTCTTCCTTCTTCTTGCGCTCTTCTTCTACCTTGGCCCTACGCTCTTCCTGAACTTCACTGTTTCTTGTAACACTATTTTAATTCCACCTCTTCCTTCTTGCGTCTTTCGTCATCTTGCTGACGCTTCTCAATCATGTCTTTCTCTTCCTGCTCACGCTCAAGACGACGCTTCTCCTGTTTCTCCTTCAGACGCCGAAGTTCTTCTTCTTCCTGAAACCCATAAACTCTTTTTTCTTTCCCTCTTTTCTACCTTTTCTCTTTCGATGCGACGCTTCTCTTCATAATCAAGCAATTTCGCCTGTTCTTCCATGTCATGGCGACGCTTGGCAGCCTAAAATAACGATCACGTCGTACCTAATCTGTTTTTCGTTTGTGTTTTGGTATTTCGGAGAATTCCAGATCTTTCTAGCTACCTGGTAGTCCTCTGTTTATACTAATGACTCGTAAAGTCCTTTGTTTGATTTGTTTTCAACGGATATCACGAGAAGAGATAATTTCACATTGGGAAAACACAATCTAAACGACAGGAAGTTCATCTCCTTTCGTAATCCTACAATTTCATTGTGGTAAAATACTCAAGTTCGGGGGTTTCAAGGACAGCACTTGATGATTCGGCTGGGTTCTCGATGAAAAAAATAGTAAACTGATTTCAATCTAGATCATTCCACATTAATCTCAAAAGTTAAGAAACATAGTCTCGAAGAGAACTGTTCTTCGTTAAAATGACATCATTCTGATAGAATCAATTGACAAATTCAACGTGCTAAATGAAAACTTTCAAATAGTTCAAAACTGTTTTCATTTTTCAATGTCAGATTCCACGATATTTTCTGAGTCACCTAATTTTTTGCCGTGTCAGATTCATTAGACTGAGTCATTTCGTCACATGGAAGCTTGATTTGTTTTGTATGTCCTCACGAGGTAGATAAAAAACTGTTTATGAAACATTTCACGAAAACTTAATCACCTCATTTGATTCTAAACTTTTTAAGGGCAAAAAGATATGTTGCAACATGAAGTGTGCAACAATTACATAACGTTAGGGCAAGGGGGGTTTCTGAACTGAAAAATACGCAAACCGATGAACATTAATAGCAAATTTAATTTTCCTTATTTTCATAAACATTTATCCTTTCAAAAACTCATACAAATATTGTATGGTCTGCTTACGATTAAAAAAACAGTTTCCCATATCTTTGAATCGTTGTCATATCAAAGATAATACATTTAAAATCAATAACATTGAGTTTCCATCAACTGCCGATTAACCAATATATGTTCAAGTTACTCACCGCCATGGCCTTCTCTCCCTCGGTCAGTCCTTCGGCATCTTCTCCACTGGCTGACTTTGTGTGCACCCTGAAACTAGCTACGTGTTTTCCGCCTCCGCTGTTTGTACATCGTCACAGGTTATGTGTTTGTGATGTCGCTGCCAAGTGTTTGTCTCTAAGAACTTATCATTTCACATCACCACCGATCTATTTACCTTAATCCATCACTTTTGTTTGCCATGAGCGCGCCAAGGTAAATTCTACGTGTTTATTGGCATTCTCGATTTCCATTAATGTTAAAGTTCTTTTAAATCCGCAAACCAACCGCTCAGTGCGAGATTCATCAGACGGAGCGTGGTCGTCATTCTCTTCCACTTCTTCGGCTTCTTCCTCGACTTCTTCCTCTTCCACCTCTTCAACTTCTTCCTCAGAACTGAAAATAATGGTTTACGCAGAACTATGTGAAAATAATTAAAAGTTGCTACCAATGCTTTCTCCAGCGAGGAATCCATTTCTGAAGACGGCGACGTTTGGGTTTCGGTCGCTGTGGGGCCGATTTGTCAACTGACTTAAGCTTCACAGCCCAGTCGACGATAAATAATTTGGTCACTCGTTTCGTGCTCCTCACAACACGGCTGAGACACGGTGGCGAGGGACTACGCACTTTATGCTGCACGGCGCGGGCAGGGCTCTTGCGGCGGATCCAGCGAACATCGCTGACTGGGGATTTCCGATGCCTCTCCTCGGAATTGAAGAAACAGCGAAATGTGAATGGCGAGAAAGTACGAACAATGGCATTGGGATGAGGAATATGGAGGGACCGTCTGAACTGCTCCACTAGTCGACGGTCGGTTTCTGACAGCTCCGCGATTGTTGACTCCTTGCGAGTCACGGCTCCACTAGGCGTCGCGATGCGCGCTAGGGAGCCGGGCAAGTTTAAATGACCGGTCTTTGTAACAACACTTTGACGAGAAGGACCCGGGTCGGGAGGGTCTGGTGGTCTGTCTGGGACTTCGACGATGGGTAGAAAGTCAGCAAAGGGCTCCAGAGGATGCTTCTGAGGAGGAGGTCGACGTCGAATGGCTCCCACACGCTTGAGCGTAGACTTTGGCTCAGCAGGCTCCTTTAACTCAAAAACAAAGCCACCGATGATCTGATTAGACGGCCCAACTTTCTTCAGCTTGTTTCGGACATTGTTGATGTCTTCAAAAGTTTCCGCCGACTGCTGGAGGAAGTACTCTGGAATCTTCAATCGGTTAATTTTCCTGGGTTCTTTGTTGACGTCCACGATGTTTGTGGTCATTCCTCTTTCTAACTTTCCAACGATCTTCTTAGGAGGAACAAGTTGCGTCGATCTGGTTCTTCTTGGCTTTGGACGAGAAGGTTGTGCAATGTCTAGACGACAAAACAAGGCTTTGGGTGGTGCAGGTAAAGCTACTGCTGCTGCACACTTTCTAGGAGCTCGTTCGGTTAGGCGAAGGTTGATTCGGACGTTCTTCTCCGGCTGGGGGGCGACTGCACTCTTCATGACCTGGTAGAAGCTGCAGTGCTGGATGGAAATCTCTGCAGTGCTCGGGATCGGAGGCTCGCTCTTTCGCTTTAGACTTGAAAGAACTGCTCGTTTCTGCTGTTCAGTCGATTTTGAAGCTTCGGTCTTCCGGCGACGAACAATGTTAAATTCCTTGTCCACACGGCTGGAGGCACTTGCCTTGAAGGAGGCATCGACCACTGCGTGAGCCTTTGTTTTCCATTTGCTTGCAGTGGTTAAAAACGAGTTCTTCTTATTCGTCAGCTCAATGTTGCGAGAAACAGAGACCTGAGCACGAGGTGGACTGGCAAAACGAGCTGAAGTTGCCGTAACAACAGGCAAAGAGACCACGTGAGAAGTTCGCTGAGAAAATGTTGGACACCGCAGAGTGGACGAAGAAGACGCAGCCTCATCTGCCGGAGCTTTGAAGTCAGCAGACACCCGTACGACAACAGAAGACACCTCAGGTACAACCAGAAGCGAAGATTCCTCATTATTGACAACGCCTGTCAGATCTTCAGCCACCTCTGTGGATACTTCAGGCGTAGCGGAATCAGAGTTGCTCCTGTCGCTGTCGTTGTCCGTTGAGAGTCCGGAGTCGCTGGAGTTGCTGGGAGTGCGAACACGACGGAAGCGTTCTTCACGGATAATCGGGATTTGCTCCCAAGCCTTCAGATACTTGCTTTCGTCGTCTGAGTTAAGACCCCTCGATCGAAGAAGATTGTCTACCCTGGAGTGGGCTGACATCAGTCGGTTCATGTACTCCTGCTGCGAGATGTTCTGCACATCATTGTTGCCCATTTTCCGCTGACCAACTCCAGAAAGTCCAGAAGAAGAAGGCCCAGCCGCTAAGGGAGAGCCCGGCATGAAAGGATCGCGTACCGCCGCATCGCGCACCGTGCCTCTGAACAACCCGCCGTCTGGCTCCGACTGCTTGCGCTGCTTAAGGAGGGCCTGTGTGGGGGATTCTGTAGCTGACCCTCGTCTAACCCCATATCTCTCAAGTAAAGAACAGGTCTCATTGGTCAGTGGGGCTCTACTGGTAACTGAATCTGAACGGCGGCCACTACTTCTCAGGGGTTCGCGTGTGATGGGTGACCGCACCGACGGAGACTCACGAAGGGAACTACGGGGAGGGGAATCTCTAAGAAAAGAAGAGGGTTCTCGAAAAGAGAAAGAGGTACTGCGGGAGGGACCGGGACTACCTACATTAGAATAAGAAGAAGTAAAACGACTCATCACTTACTATTGCTCGTCGTCGGACATGTCGGGTAGCTGAAAAATAAACATACATAAACAAAATGATTTAGAGGGGCCCGGGTTCCTACAAGTTACCAATTCTACCGTGGACCCTCAGGCAACCGCAGCCGGAGCTGAAATAAACAAAATTAGAAATGTTTTAGGCTCTGAGGATCCGCGGCAGGCAGGTAGCTGTAATCCTTTAAAAGGTTTCTTTCTTCTTGTCCAACAGTCAAAAAAGGGAAGTTGGACAAAAACGATTGGAACTCAGACACAAAAAGAAAATCGTCTTGAGGTGGGAATTAGAAATGATATGAGCTGGGCGGAACGCCGCTCAGTGGATTTTCTGAATGGGCCGGAGATCTTGATATCACGAGAGCTGTTTACCTGGATCGGAGGCAATCAACAGAGCTCTGCGCAGATCGCGAATAAGACGGGATGGGTGGGGTGGATGGATTACAGCGGAACCTGCCTCAGCCGCGCACCTCAGATGGGTTATTACACCCGGAGGGAGAGAAATGAGAGCACATTGACACCAGGGGAAACGAGGGGACATTGAACCGTTCGGGGAGGTATGTGCTGGACTCGAGTGGATAAAAACAGCCAGCGGACAGCTGAACGAGAAGAGTCAGGTGGCAGCATGGATTTGCTAAGGGCGATCCAATGAAAACAATCGCATTTAAAACATTGACCCCGATCCAACGCCCACTTTACTGTCCTTTGGGTTAAGAGGGCGAAATACTATTGTCAAGCTCTATATTAACTCTTGATTTTTTTTATTAACATTACATTACCAATTACCAGCAAAGTTATAACAACTAAACACATTGCTGGAAAACTGCTAATTTTTTCATTTGAGTTATAGTTTGTTAAATAAGTGAAACCATCCTGCCGACTTTTTTTCTTTTTTCTGCTTCAATTTTTCTGCTTCATGAAATATATTACGAATAAAAGCTTGCATATAAAATGTGTAAGAGTATGCGTTATACAACAAAGCAAAAAAATATTTTAGACACGGGTGGGCAAAAATATCACGTGATCAATTTTTCTGCTTCATTAAATATATTACGAATAAAAGCTTGCATATAAAATGAGCACACCTACTATATCAGCAAATTTTCCACTGATTCAACAATTTGTTAAAAAGTTTAAACTAGAAACTTTAAGATTTTAAATGAATGAAATATATTGAAATTCGTAAGTAAAGTTCTTGAAAAGTTGTTTTACACGTTGAATGAACTTTAGTTTGAAAGTTCGTTTCAGTCTGGATATTGCTAAACACTCGAAGTGTTCGTATAAGTATACAACGGCAAATTGATGCGTTCGAGCAGGATACTTCCGGGATTGCGTTTCGGTGCTCAAATGAGCGGTGTGCCAATAGATATTTGTGAAAATAGTATTCAAATAAGCCCAATCTTTAGTGTGAATTGTATATTTAAGCCGAATGAACATGCGAATAACGTTCGCCAGCTTAGTGCCGAAAGTGTATGAAATGAAACCCAAGGACTGAGGAATGAACAAGTGTCAGCGACTCTTCCGTTCACGAGAGTGTAAGACATTTTTTCAGCAAGACACTGACCACCTTTTGCCAGCTGTACTCTCTCCTACCGGAAAATATAAGGGCAATCTGCAGAACAATTGATGGAATCATGCAAACAAAGAGAACATTGGAGGACAGCCTCGTCGAAGAGCAGAGCGCCAAGGGCAGCCGGCTTTCGAGAATCGCGATTGTTTGCTGACTCGAGCATTTTCGTCTTACTCTGAATGTTGACCCCGAAAGACCTCCGTTATTAAAAATCGACATGCCCGAGGATCACAGACCTCCGGCAGGAAAAGCTGTGAATTGGTATGACAAGAAACATGTAAAATGATAGGAAGAGAAGTGAATCATGTGGTGTGATAAAATAAAATTTTAATAATCGTATTACCGTAAAGAGCTTGATTGTGACATAAATTGAAAGAATGGGCAAAGTGCTTAATGAGAAAGATATGGATTTAAACATACTGCGGTTTGTGTGAGATTAGAATTATCCTATTTCACCTAACAGTATTTATTGTTTCGGATTTCTAAAAAAAAACCAGAAATGGTTAACGTTGTTTAAGTTTAAAAAATTACTGGTAGTGGAAAGGCTGGTGCTATTCGCGGAAATATTTCCTGCCTTCTGTAACACAACCTTTTTCAATTGACTACCATTATCACAATCGTAATGGTTTTTGTGATCTTCATTGCAACCTTTGCACAGTTTTCCGCTCAGGAGGTATTCCACCCATTTGTTTACAATTGTTGACAGCCAGTGGCGCCCTGCCACCGCCGAGTGCAGTAAGATGTTTTGGGCTTTGTGTAGTCTCTTACAATCGCACAGCTGACTCCGAGTGACCCCTGGCTGACCAGAGTTCGGTTCGTCTATCGGGGGACAAACGACTGAGAAGCTTTCTAGTTTAGAAGATATAACGATCTATTCATTATTGCTTCAAGAGGGTGTTCCATTAGCTGAAATTGAACACAACACTAACACGTTAACAGATTTTAAGTGAACTGTCTCTGTCTCTCTGTCTCTCTGTCTCTCTGTCTCTCTGTTTCTCTGTCTCTCTTTTTCTCTGTCTCTGTCTCTGTATCTGACTCTGACTCTGACTCTGTGGCTGCCTTGTATCCTGCCCAGCACCTTCTTTTCACCGTTTAGACGCCAACTCACACAACATCAGCGCAATCGCGTTGTTTCCCGTAGGCGAGATGGCCGAGCGGTCTAAGGCGCTGGTTTAAGGCACCAGTCTCTTCGGAGGCGTGGTTCGAATCCCACTCTCGTCAGTTCTTTTGCTTTTATTATTTTTTATATTTAATGTTTAACCTGCATCCCCAGTGAACAAATCAATGGGGCCGCGGAAACACAATTAGCAAGCGGTTGCTGGGTGGCTGACCCCTCATTGCACCAGTATTGATCTGTTTACGTGCGAAGCGGCGTTTGTTTACTCGATATGGGTTGGCATTGTCCCTATATATGCAAGTTGTAAACAAATAAACAACAACCGGTTTTGATAAACAGCCTTACCATTGAAATACAACCCCTCTCATCAATTGTAGAAACACCCGTTTCCAATATATACGCTGTTATCTTTTGTCGTTCTGTGAGATCCAAAAAAGCGCGATTCCTTTTTCCCAATTCCGCTTTTGTGGCCGAGAACTCGGCGGCGTGGAAATCATATGATCGTGACACCAAATGCTCGCGAAGGGCACGTTCCCGTTGGAACTGCATGCGCTCTGCGTCTCTGCCTTCACGTGCTCTCTCGCCTCACATGATTTCCTGCGATCGATGGCTGTCCAGTTTCTATTGCATGCCTGACCAGCCACCAGTATCCATTTAGTAACAGCCCAAGTCACTCCGGCATTTCTCCCTCGCTAATAATGGAAAGAGAATTAGGCTTAATTTTTTAATTATAGTTCGAATTATATTAACGAAATTTATAAATTGAATATATAAATTGAAAATAGTTGAATTTATATATTGTAGTCTCTTGATAACACTCATAAATAAACAGGTTTTGAGTCTCCCCAAATTAAGAATTAATCTCAAAACCGTCTAAGATTTTATATTTATTCCAACGATTAAAACACCTTTCAAAGAATAATGAATGGAGACAACGTAAAACTAGGGTTTTTCCTTCTTCTAAAGAGCACGTACATCCTCCCCTAAAACTGGTATGCAATATATAAGTTCTGTTAGAATTTTAAAAAAACATGTTTCCTGCCCCATCGTCGTAAAATTTATAGAGGAAGGTAGATGTTTTCTGTTGTCACATCAACCTTCCTGATTTTTAGAAGCATTGTTGTCTTATTTCTTGTAAAATTCAAGAAGCTAAAGGTGTGAAAAACTCTCCTTTAAGAGTTCATAGAGCAACAATTTCCCATTCCTTTTTGATGGTCGGAAAAAACACCACGCCTCAGCGGGAGGGCTTGTTTGGTCACGTGCTCAGCAGGCGCCCCGTGACTATGGAAAACCGCCAAGTTTTCCTCGGCCGCTCGCAGCCAAACCTCGACCTGTTCCTCCTTGGACAAAAACACAGTTAAACGCTACTGTTGATGTTGGGAAAGAAGAATACGAATGAGTTAACCGCCCAAAGAGCAAATATTTTGCTCTTGTGTCCTATTTTCCTCCGCATTCTTCCATCCTTCCTCCTAATCAAAGCTCATCTTTACTTTTTGTTTCTCACTTTTTGTCATTTTCATCCATTTTAAATAAAGTATTTCAGGGACATCAAATGTCCTTTTTCGACTTTTCGAAGCCAAAGATGTTCGACGTCAAAAAACGCCTAGGCATAGTCGAAAAAGAGGACAATGGAGACACGCAGCCAGGTGAGTGGAGTGTGGATTAGCTTAGACTAGTGTCTTAATCTCATTCGCAGGATCTTCAGCTGAATCCTGGGTTGAATTGGCTCCCAGCAGGAACAGTCTCTGCTCTTCTGTAGATGCTAGCATGATTATGCTCGACGAGAGCAAGGACAAGGACTCCCGTCTGAGGTAATATTCCGTTCAGTTTTAAATCTATTTTGTTTATTCAGTCCCGTTTCAATGCACTCTCCCCATGTGGAGTTTGACAATTTGGAGCAGGTCAAGTACAAACTCATTCGTGATATGCTGCCGCCTGGAAAGAACACCGACTGGATTTGGGATTGGAGTAGCAGGCCGGAACAACATCCTCCTAAGTAAGGCTTACTGTAATACTGTTTGGTTTCTATATCACCAGCGACAGAAGTGTTAAGCAGTGAATTTGCCAAAAATTAGGCATTGGTGTACCCTAAATTAGTAAACACTTCAAAATCTCACAATTGTAGAATTTGGAAACAAGTGTGATTTCAGGCGTCTGCGTCAATACGGCTCAAACCTCACCACTCCGCCAAACTCTCCGGTACCCGAACTGGCTCCCCATGAATTCTCCTGCGGTGACGAGCCAAAGCCAATCAGCATGCGCATCTTCGTCGGTTTCATCGTTTCCAACATAGTCACCTTTGTTATCGGAGCTGCTATCGGGTAATCTCATAGTTTATTTGTGAATACATATGAAAATTCAGGTTCATGGTATGCAAGCGTTTCGTGGTCAAGAGTCACCGCGAGTTCTACTAGCCGACTTCAGCTGAAGTCGCCTGTTGTACATACTCTCCCCTTCCATTCTCTGCGGGCGCTTCGGGGTCCTTTGCCATTTCCGCCTTTTCTGTATCCGCCCTCCTTCCCTTCGGTTTTGCGTTGTACACCGTTGTTGTATATATCGGGGCTATCTCACTTTCCTCTAAGGTATCATTCTGTACATACTGTAGATAGCCATGCCCATAAACAATTTATTCTAATCCTCTTCACTTTTTAAATTAAATTTGTGACCTTGAAAGATATGTGTAATCTGACTAGAATCTACAATTATGCGGTTACAACCCCTTGTTGAAGAAAACGCGATCCACTTCAAGATGCTTCAGTTTGTCGTAGGCTTCTGGCTCAAATCTCTTCAGCGTAGACAACTTGATTGAACTGAAAAGGTTGGGGTTTTCTAGGTTTTTGTTTTTCTTCCAGATCACTTAGTTTAAAAAGTGTTGGAAGCAGGCACATGACTGTTGTTTTACGAGGAAACCTGAGACGTGACGTCAGAGGCTCGCAACTGTTGTAACAAACTCACTTTTGCTGAGGGAACAGACCACAGCCAACAGGAATCATGGCCCCATAGCTGAAACAGTAATTTAACTAATTTTTAAAAGTTTTAAACTCACATTACAAAAGTGAGGAACAGCTGGGTAGGGATGTTCAGTTTTCGGATGTGTTTTTGGAACCATTTGACGTTGTTGAGCCTCTCCATGATGATCGGCGTCAAAACTGCAAATAGGTGTGGTTTAAATAAATTAAAAACTAGGAACAGCTGTGAAAACTAACTCATGCATGGAGCAACGATAATGTTCCTGGAAAGGACTACGAGGGAGATTGCCTTGGCGGCTGCTAGACGACTAACGCCGACGGTGTTTCCTTCTTTGTCTGATACAGAAAGACCAATTTTTAGTTCACTGAAAAACAATTATATAAACATGGATGTTTGTCATACTTCTGTCGCATCATCGGGATGTTTATGGCGTTCGCAACGGCCACTGCTCCCAGAGGAACCATTTTTTGTGCCAGAGTGCTCACTTGTTTCTTGGCAAAGTACTGCTTCAGTCCGATGGCCATAGCCAAAGCACCAGTTACTGCAGTACTGTAAGCGATTACCAGATCCTGAATCCAACTAAAAATTTGAACTGTTTCTCACTTACTGAAGTTGTCAGCGTGCTTTTGGCATTTCTGTTTGTGTAGTTCACAAGAGCATTGAAGGACTGGTTAGCCCACTGCCAGAAAAGAACGGCGGGGGTCGATTTGTACCTGGATATAACGAATTAACTGTTCTGATAAATTTACTTACCAAATCATCATAGCTCCACAGAGGGCTGTTCCTCCCCAGACATTGAAGCACATTCTTCCAGCAAAGTTCTGAAGATCTCCTGTGTCCGGATGGAACGCCGACTGGAACAGACGCTGAGCTCGATGGAGCTCCTCCAAAGACACGGGTGGTATTTCCCCATATCTACAAGGTAAACTTTCTTACAGCTCATTTGGTACATATAAAATGTTTAAAACTTGATTTTGAAAAAAAGCCAATTGGAAATCTATTTGATCAGTTTTGGTAAAATAGAAGTGTGTAGTTCCTTCTTTATCTCAAAACCACAGCCACCCAGCCCAGCTTAAAACAAACAAGGGTAAAATACTTGTTCTTTGGTTACATTTTCAACTCTTTCGAATACCTGCACTTGATCATGAGCTCTTTGGCTGCTAAGAGTTCATGCGTGGGTGTGAACGCTATCACTGGGTCAGTCATCCCAGCAAAATGTCTCAGCCGTCCATAAAACGTGTTTTGGTCAAACCGTGGAACGTCTGGATTGAATGTCATCTGAATGTATAATGTAATGTATACATCATTTTCTAATAAATAAAAGAATAGCAGAATGGTTAAAATCTGTTTGACAGGGGTTTAATCTAGGTAAGGGGAAATGAGAAGATTACACGGGTCCTTAGGTGGCGCATTGACGACAGGCGAGGGCACTTGAAAACCCATTGATCGCGGCGACTGAACGCGCGAAGAGATGTCGACTATGCTATCATATCGAGTGACAAAGATCATGAAAAAAATGTTTATAAAACAAGCACAAATAAAACAAGATTATTTGGATGCATATGCAAAAATTTAGGCTCAAACATGCCTCATCTAGATGGAGCACGATTACTTATTTTTACAAAGCAGGTATTATTATTTGCCAAATTATTCCGTCAACGTTCAAGGTCAAAGTGTAATTTATTTAATATTTAAAGAAAAGTTTTTAAGACACACTAAAATAATTTTTTGATGTTCGCTGTAATGATATTGACACTTTTTGGATTCTAAATACGCTCATAAGGGATAAATCGCAGTGTTCTTGAAGCACTAAATCAGTAACATAGTCATCCAGATGAAAATCAGATAATTATGACGCTGAACATGCAAAATATAAACTTTTAAAACGGCTGACAGATGTAATGACAACCAAAACAACAAACACTTATCGAATATCAACGTTTATTAATACCATGGCAAGTCATCAGGGCGGAAAAACTGCACATCGGCCGCTCATTTGTGTGACATTAAAGCAGACCAACGTTTAAAAGTGACAACAAGAATAATCACTGGAGAATGACTAGGAAAGGCAATTTTTGAGCAGCCTCTCCTAAATGACACGCAAGGCTATTCGGGGGCGAGGATTGGCACAGTGCTATCGCAGTGGAAATAAATACCTATTTACTAATACCGCGTCAAACGACACGGGGGATGTAACCAGTACTTGTGCACAGGCGAGGCTGCCACTGGAATTTTTGAAACCTGACACATGAGAACGAATAGTGACTGGGAAATAAATGACGCTCAACGTCGATGACAAAGAATCAGGCGGAGTTCGGCAGCACCTGGTTGTATGGACACACGTAGTTGGCAGGGAAGACTCCTCGTCGATTGTTCAGTTTACCCTCCCACCAGTTAGGGTCTTCTTTGTTGATCACTGCAACAATATTGATTTGCACAGTTAAAAAAGATTAGCAGCAAAAAGATCCAACAAACTCCCTGATAGTTTTAACTGTTCAGAAACAAAGTGACTTACGCGTAATGATTTCTCCTCGTTGGAAGGCCAATTCGCCCTCCTCCTGCGGGTTGAAATCAAACAGGGCCTGGACAAAGTTCGTCTCCAGCGTCATATCCGTCAGCAAAATGGTGTTCGTTCGCGAAACCGACGCAGTCCTAAACGAGCCAAATCGAATGTCTTTTTTTTCTTGAGAAATCGAGACGCGAGACGTTTTCTAGACACCTGGGACAGATGCTCTTTTCTTTGTGGCGCTACCCAGCACCGGCTGTCTCGCGAAATGCGCTCAAAAGTCAAAAAAAAACTTTAAAAAATTACCTATGGTAGTTGATGAGCTCGTTCAATGAGTTGAATTTCACGGACCAGAGAAAATACTTTCCTTGCTGATGATCTCTCAACACCCGGAAATGCTGGATACTATTATTAAA